>CM077663.1:389923182-390592870 GCA_039707655.1 Elymus sibiricus
GAGAGAGAAGCCTCTAGCGAAAACTATGGCCCCCGGGTCTTCACCAATCAAATTCCAAAAACACTAAAACTATTTTGGCTATTTATATTCTATAATTTTATTTTATATTTATATTATCTATCTATCACTACTTATCGCTTGCAAGTAATGAGTTCAAGGGGATTGACAACCCTCTTGCCCACATTGGATGAAAGTGTGTGCTCTTTTCTGTGTAGGCGCTCAAGGCGGGCGTTTGCGTGGTCCTCCTATTAGTTCAATAACCTTGGTTCTCACTGGGGGAAATACTTATCTCTATTGTGCTGCATATCTCCCTTCCTCTTCGGGGAAAATCCCAACGCAGTTTACAAGTAGAAGTGCATGCAACTTGCAGGTAAGATCAACTACTCAAATATAATCATGATAAGCATAAGTGTTCAGATCCGAAATAATGGCACTCGGTCCCTAGTGACATGCATTAGACATAGCAAAGTCATAGCAACATCAATCAAAGAAAATATTGGATATTGGGGATCAAGCCCTAACAAATTTGACTCGATTACATAAGAAATCTATTCCATCTCCATCACCAAACCGGTATGCCTAGAATGGAATTACTCACTCATGATGGTGAGCATCATGGAATTGTTGATGGAGAGAGATTGGTGATGACGGCGAGGACGAATCCCTCTCTCTGGAGAAATGAACGGACTCCAGATTAGGGCTCCTGATGAAGAACGGGAGGTGGCGGTGGCTCCTTATGATAAAATGCAATGAATCTATTTTTTCTCGGGAAGACGGACTATATAGGCTTGGAATTAAGTCAGTCAGACTCTCGTGGGGCCCACTACCCACCAAGGCACGCCCTTGGTGTAGGAGATATGCCCTAGAGGTAGTAATAACAGTTATTTTGTATCTCCGAGTTTGTAATGAATGTTTATGATCCATGCTATAACTGCAATGATTCTCGAGTCTGCAATATCCACGAGGCCCGGAGGGAAACTCATATGCACGTGTGGTATAATAAACGGTAAAATGTATTCCTAGTCTTGCCTCTAAGACTGGCTCAAGTATTGCATGATGATCCTGTTTTCCTGATCATGGGCATGGCTATGCCGGCAATTTTGAGGGCACAATGTTGGTAGAACACTTGTGTTGAATCGACCCGAATTGATGTTATGCTATGAGATACATTCGTCACAAGTTAATGGTTAATAACACAGAGATAGTTAATGTTTGCATAATTCCTTAGACCATGAGAGTATCGAGTTCCTTCGTGCTTGCTTCGTGAACTTTGGGGTTTGTTAAACGTCATCCGTTACTGGGTGGCTATTACGGCGGCTTACAGGTTCACGGAAAAGTATGGCAAGTAACAAGATAGCTCAAGATTGGGATTTGCTCCTCCGGCGATGGAGAAATATTCTCGGACCCTCTCGGTGTTACGGTATCCATCATCGTCTGGCTAGACACAGTGTGATTTGATCACAGGGATGCCGGAACACGAAAACGAGAAAAGAGAACAAAACCGGTAACGAGGTAACTTGCATAGTGGACAAGTTGTTGATCCACGGGGATGCAGAAAATCTCACCTCGGGTGTTTGTAACATATCGCGAAGCAACAGGAATAGCACACGGCAACTGGAGGTTCACTCGAATATTCATTCGTGTGGGTATAGGGGTCAATATGGGTGTCCACGGCTCCGATGTTGATCATTGATCGGAAAGTGTTCCGGTCATGTCTATATGTCACCGAACCTATAGGGTCACACGCTTAAGGGTCATCTATCTGCTGAATACTAGACAGGGAGTCTGAGAGAAAATCACCGGAAAAGTTTCAGACGCAACGAAAACGTTCCGGAGAGGACACCAGAATAGTTCCGGTAAAACTGAAAAGTTGTTTCAGGGAATGCCATAAAGTCAAATTGGTTTCGGCACACGCCTGATAATTCTTGGAGGGTGCCAGAATCATTCTGCAAACTTTTGGGAATTTTCCGGGATAAAAACCGGAAATGTTCCGGAGCTGCCGGAACCGATTTGGTTGCTTTTCGCAGATGAAAATCACTAATCTGAAATTGTTTCGGAACGCGTCCAAAATCATTTGTGTGGGTACTGGAATTATTCTAAGACCCACAGAAATATTTTCGGATTTAATGGTCGCGGAAAATTGGTTTCGTGAATAGTGAAAATCACTTTATGGATATTTTTATGGAAAGCCACCTTTTAGGGCTTTTGCAAAAAGGCTTCTAGAAGGATTGGGGACCAAGGAACCCCCTTGGTGGGGGGGCCTAGTGGGGCCCTAGGGGTGGCCGGCCAAAGGAGGAGCTTCTCCATGGAGCTCCACATGGCACTCCTTTTCCCTTATATGCCCTTTGTGTGTGACATAAAGTGGGGGTACTTTGGTATTTTGAATGTCCATTCTACCCCTTGGTTTTCCTATAAATAGAGGAGGAGGGGGCAGCCCAAATGCTTCATCATTGCTCTCATACACATGCCATAGACTTGTCTGGCTTCTCTCTCCCTCCCAGCGAAATAGTTTCGTATAGCCGAAAGGCTGTCTGGGTTCCGGCAGGAACTAGTTCTGGACGGCGAAGCCCTGCCAGATAGCTGACACCGTATGTGTGCAACCCCGTAGAGAGGTCGTAGTTTCGATCTTTTGCCCGAGGGGCTGTTCGAGTGTCTTCCCGAAGGGCTGTCCGAGTTTCCGTTCGAGTTTCGAGGGTCCTCCCGAAGGGCTGTCCGTGACATCGTCCGAGGGACTGTCCGACCGCCTCCCGAAGGGCTGTCCGACGAGGGAGTACATCCTCGCGGTTGGGAGGTTGTAAATCCTAGCTGCGGGGATCTGCACCAACGATCTCCACCGACTCTTCTTCCGCTGCGCTTCGAGTCGGTACGGATCAGATCAAACCTTGTATGCAGTCTCCATAGTGGTCCTGGGCGTGCTCGCTGTACCGAATTTTTTTGTTTTCTGTCGCGTTCCCCTACGCTTGGCTTGTGGCCTCCTGGTGGCTCCCCTCCGATACTTCATTGGTCCAGTATTTTTTTTTATTTACTCCATAAAAATCACCGCAAAGTTTCATCCAATTCCGAGAACTTTTATTTCTGCACAAAAATAACCCCAAGGTAGTTCTGCTGGAAACAACGTCAGTCCGAGTTAGCTTCATTCAAATCATGCAAATAAAAATCCAAAATAAGAGTAAAAGTGTTTGGAAAATTAGATGCCATGGAGACGTATCAACTCCCCCAAGCTTAACTCATTGCTTGTCCTCAAGCAATTCAGCTTACAAACTGAAAATGATAAAGAAAAACTTTTACAAACTCATTTGCTTTTGTTGTTGTATATAAGCTTAACTAGTGATCGGGTTTTCAGCAAAGATTATGATGTAACCACATATATGATAACACTTCCGATCAATATTTACTCACACCAATGACATAATCAACTAGCGAGCAATAATACTATATCTCAAATACCAACACTTTGTCAAAATAACCTTGATATAATATGATAGGGTGGTATCTCGGTAGCCCTTTTTGATACCGCAAAACATAAATGTAGACCACATGTGTAGTTCAAGCAACGGATTAACATTGCAATTAAGGGTAGAAGATATTCATTCATGCTTATCCCTAACATTAACCAGACAAAATGCATGTTACACTAAGAATGACAATAGCGCTCTCAAAGTTGGTGATTGGATGAGAAGGTGATGACTCAACAATAAATTAAAAGATAGACCCATCGCAGAGAGAAGCAAAGATTTGCTTTATGTGTCAGAGCTCATTGTTTAAAACAAAGATAATTGCATTTTGAGAGGTGTACACTTCATAACATGGTTTACGACTGAAGTTTCAATATCTTCCATGCTAAACACGTTAATGGTGCTTCTCATGCAAAAAGTTTCACTCCCCCTCCATCATACAGAAACAATCATGGGTAGCTGAATTCACGGGTGCCCTCCAACAATCAAATGTCCTCGAAGAGTTTGTTATTATTTTTATAAATTAATACATGATTGTGCATCCCTGTTACCAGCCTCCCTCAAGATTGACAAACGAATAAACTCTCGCTGCGAGTTAAACACACTTAGCATAGAAAATATTGATCACCCAACTACTCCATGAGCTTTGGCGCACACAAAAACATATGTTTATTTGAAGATTTAGAGGTGGCACATGCAAATTTACTTGAAACGACAAGGTAATACCGTATATATGTACATATGGCGGACTCTTATGGCATTACTATGATTTTAGAATTTTGGATGCACAAGCGGCATTTCTGCTTAGTACAGTCGAAGGCTAGCAAATAGACTGCGAAGCGGTCAACAAGTGAGCGACACCGGTCATAATCATACATTTCGAATAATTCATATTTAACATGAGCATGAGGAGGATATAAACACTCTAAACATAAATCTCATACTTGCAGTATTGAGTTTGAATCAATTACACGTGTAAACATGTGCCAAGTCAAGCCACATGAATTCTTCATATGAGGGTATCATTCTAACATACTAAATCATAATCAGTTTAATGCGTGTTGATGCACAAGATACTATATTATTCACTCCTACATACTTAAGCATGTCATGAGCAACTATGATTTTTAATCATCATGATACACATGTTTACTCATACCAGGTTTTCTTCATCACGGTCACTTCATCACATAATCTTCATTATTGCTTTTTACTTGCACGACCGAACGATGTGTAAAAAATAATAGTGCAAGTGTCGATTTGTTTGCTATCATTACAGTCGATTTGTTTGCTTGTCGAGTAAATTCCACGATCGCAGTCGACACATAGTTTGCTTTATTGTGCAAGGTACTCCAGAAGAATGTTTGTATGGGGTCGTAGAGATCCCGAAGAATGTCTCGTGCAGCCTTCGCAATACAACACATGTGTACTCTCATCGTGCCCTTGGCGCATTCTGAAAAGCCGAACATGCATTCTATCGTCCGACAAGGCCGACCAAACACGCATGGGTGTCTGAAAACATGATCGAACACTCCGCACGCGAATACAACAGAAACATCCACACTCGGCTCATGCCAGGCATCTCGGACTCAAAATCCTGACCAAACAAGCAAAAGGTACGCCGCGTTATGGCCGGCTGTCATTATCGGTGTGCGTCTGTGCTCCAGTTTGGGCGTATTTGCCGGCCGTTGCAGCCGAGCTTGGCTAGCTGAAGCCTGGCTCATTGGAGGTTGTTTGAGCAAATGCAGCCTCTAAACCAACATTTGCACATTGTTTGGTTGCCTGCATCTAGTTCTCTCGTATTAGGGAAGCAACTTTGGCATAGCGTTTGGTTGTCTGCATTGGCTCAGCTCATGTAACTACACGGTGTTTGGTTGTATACGCGGGGTATGGTTAAGAGCTAACACTTACACTTAGCACACACATTATACCACGCAACTGCGGTGAACGGCGACAGCGGCTCCGTGTCCGACACAATGAGCACAGACTGTCGGGCGAGCGTTCTTGCCGACACCGCGACGAACTAGTTGCTAGCGTCGCCGCCGTAGAGAAAGTCTGTGCGGGGGAGCGTTGAGGCAGAGGACATGGGCGGAGAAATGCAGTGTGTGTCGGACCATGGCGAGTGCCGTGAACGGTGGTCGTGGTGCCGCGTCTGACACCACGCGCATGGAGTCGTGCGCGAGTGACCCCGTCGGCGGCTTGGTGAACAAGTTGCTAGCCTCGTCATCGCAGAGAGAGTCCATGCGAAGAGCGTTGAGGCAGCGGACGGGGGAGGAGGAATGCAGTGTGTGTCGGACCATGGTGACTGCGATGGCCGGTTGTCGTGGCGTCGCGTCCGACACGACGTGCACAGAATGGTGCGCGAGCAACCGTGTCGACGGCGCGGCGAACTAGTTGCTAGACTCGTCGTCGCAGAGAAAGTCTGCACGAAGACCATGGACAGAGGAGAATTGCAGTGCTCGCGCCATGACAGCGTCAGTGCAGTAGGAGAGAGGAGGCCAAGATGACTGGCGTCGGAAACGACTTCAGTGTAGTAGGATACGGGCAAGGAGGTCAAGAGGAAGGGCGCCGACGTCGAATCAGACGAATATGAGGGCTCTGAGACAGAGGACAGAGGAGAAGAAATACAGTGTGCGCGTAATTGCGGCGTCAGTGTAGTAGGATCGTCGAAACAGAAAATTTGCAACACGAATGTCTTGTGGAACTGCGTGATGAATCTGCCGGTCAAAGGAAATTTCAAACAGTCGACCATACGAGACGAATTTGACCAAATTCGTCCAAAATAGCTCCAAACATGAACACAAAATTGAGCATTTACATTCGATGAAACTACGAACTGATCGCAAAAATGAAACGGCGGCATTGATGCGCATATTTTCGTGTAAAGCTTATCTCGAATCGAAGCACCGTTGTGTAGATTAGAGGGGAGAATAAAGAAAGAAGATTAGGGAGGAGCTTAGTGGAGGTACCTAGAAAAAGAAGCACGTACACAGCTCGCATTCCTCCTGCCTCCTCTCGTGCAAGGCCCCCACCCATGTGCGCTCATTGTGCATTGCTCGGGCCTGGCTTTGGAGAAACTGTCGATTCGGGATAGCTCTTGGGCCAGGCTCGGGGTGCTTTAAAGTTCGCGCTATGCAGGTCGAATAGTGTATGCAGTCAACCAATCAACCAATTTTTTTCTCGCACGGGCCTGATTGGCCCATATACGGGCAACCAAACGCGCCCTTGATCTCCATGAACTATCATACCACTTTACCCGGAAATTTATATCATTTAGGACAGTAAACTGAACCACTTTCGAGCCTTCTCAGCCATGTATGTTTCCAGCCGTCGATTTTCATTTATGGCCGTCTTAGGCCGCTAGATTTGTCATTCAATCCCGGCTGGGCCACGTCTACATATTCATGGACCAGATTTTCTTTTGAGACAAATTCATGGACCAGATGTCTAGCTACTACCGAAGACCAGCCACGTCTACATATTCATGGACCAGATTTTCTTTTGAGACAAATTCATGGACCAGATGTCTAGCTACTACCGAAGAAAAATCGGAGCCTGCTGGTTAATTGGCCGCAACGAGCCCATTTAGCTCCCTCGCTCTCTACCGGGTTCGGCGATGGGGTTTTGTTCGAGTGACTCTACGCTCAGAGCAGTTTTAGTTTTATTTTTATATTCCCTCCGTCTCACAACATGAAAGCGTGTTTTACATTATGCTAGTGTAAAAAACGTTCTTATATTATGAAACGGAGGGAGTAGATGACGTTGATGAAATGTGTTCAATTCTTTTGCTCTCTATATCTAATTTTGTGCGGGCAAAATGATTGACGCTCATTAGATTAACACTTTCATTTGCATTGCCTGCTGTTACATGCAAATGTTGTCGAAATTTAAGAACATAATCTTCAGACGTTCACAGGAAAAACGTCACTGTTAAGTTCACCATCATGGGCAGCAGATGGATTAGGCACATCTGAGGGCTCATCATGCCTGAACATCAGGAGTTCGTTTCGCTTTGGCTGCTGGTTTGGGAGGTGCAGCTATATACCTCAGACAAATATCATGTTCGTTGGCGGTGGATTACTCAGCCAGACCGGCGTACAAGGCTCTCTTCACGGGCTCCTATGCAAGAACTAACTTCATCGCTATTTGGAAGGACAAGTCTGAGAACAGAGTAATTTTTTGAGTTGGCTGATGCTTCATGATCGTCTCCTAACAGCCGACAGATTGCTCCGTTGTGGCCGGTTGGGACTGCTATTTGCCCCCATGAGTGCTATTCACGAGGAGTTCACGAACCATCTGTTTCTCTCCTGTAGTTTCGCCAAACAGATTTGGCGCGCGGTGGCCTCCTGGTCTGGGTATCCGGTGCTCAAACCGGCTAACACACCTCAGGATGCAGTTTGCGCTAGCTGGTGGCTACGATGCCGGAAGGAAATTCAGAAAAAGGAATGCAAAAACTTTGACGCCATTCTCTCATATTGCTTCTGGCAGATTTTGGAAGGCAGGAATGGACACATCTTCCATCAAGATTACCGGGCTTGTTCGGATTAGATTTTGAAGATTAAGCAGATGGTCCGTATGAGGGATTTGGCGTTTGCCCAAGTGGTGCAGGAGGATGAGAGTTAATTCTTTCAGTTTCTCACCTATTTTTCTCTAGGCAAAGCGTAGTGTAATTAGGGCCTTTTGTTGGGCTCAACCTTCTGGTTACTCTCCTTCTAATAGAATCGATAGTGCTCCTGTCAAATTTTCAAAAAAAGATAATGTTCTTTGTTTTTTTTTTTTGTTGCTGATAGGAATGCAAGCTTCATACTATCAATTCTACCTCGCCTATAACCTCTACTAGAAGCAGTAGGGCGCGCTTTGCTGCGCCGGCGATGCCTCTACGTTTTGATAATTCCTTTATGTTCATGTTTTTCTTTTAGCCAAGCATGAGGAAATTTGCATAAAAACAAATATCTATATTCGCCTAGGAAAGATTACATTGTAGCTGCCTCTCAACCAAGTCGTGATTCAGTGAGGTCGTAAGGTTCCCAATCCATATGGACACACTGTTTCCATCATGTAGAATGTAAAAGTATGACAAAGTTGATAATGAAGCCTCCCAGTGAAGGAATGGTAGAGACAAAGCAGATGAGATACAGAGATGCAAGCTTAATTGCAGACAAATTTATCATTATGAATTTACTGCATCAACTTAGAATTGCTTGCATGTTTTTTGATCCCTAGCCTTTAATCCGGATTAGAGCGAGGCCAGATTCACAGTAACTATGACCATCCAGACCATGTTCAACAATGAAGTTCTTGTGTCTAGAGCCAAGACCATCCTACATTAAAATTCAGAGAGAAAATAGATGTTGAAGTCCAAACCGAACTATCTATCTAAGAACGCAGTCTTTTTGAAGAAAACCTTAAACACTTGGAACTTGGAAGACTCTGAAATATGAGAAATAACTGAATTAGTTTTTTCCCATCATGACGGTGACACAATATAATTAGAGTAGAAATCTGGATTCACATGTGAAAAAACAATGGTGCATATCGTCAAATTTTTATTTAAAGGTTACACATGAAAACATAACTTCTGAAAGGGCTAGCACTTAGCACTGTTTAGTATGACTAACTCGTAACAAAGGCGAAGTGTGATAGCATGTACACACCATTTCTATGTATAGTGACACGCCACATGGTAACATTTAGGTTCAGACTTCAGAGTGTAAGGGATAACTCTTTTGTTGAGCCATGTACATCTTATTTTCCTCCAAAGCCTTTGCACGCTTACTTTTCAGTAACTAAATCGTTGACTGAATAAATGCTACTCCATCCGATCAAAAAACAGTGTTGTGGCTTTAGTTCAGCTTGAACTAAAGCCATGACACTTTTTTGGGATCTGAGGGAGTAGTCTTTAGTTACTTTGGCTACAACTTCACAACAATACCAAGCAGTGATTACCACAAAAATATTGCGATGTCATTTGGTGATTCCTAGACTGCCACATTTTCACAGCTGATAAGAGAAAGTAATTAAGTCTCGGTATACTAAAATAATTCAGGCAACCCATTTCATCTGCTAAAAAACAACAAAATTAGTTGTTCAGCTAGTTGTGATGAAATACATTTTGTATGAGTATTTAGCAGGCACATAACAAATAGCAGCATAAATAAACTATCTAACAGATCAAACGTACGTACGTAATACCCCGTACACTTGTGAAACTAACTCACATAATGAACTGTCCGTCCTAGTCACCGGCTTGCCCTTCCTGATTGCCTCCTTCGTGCTATAGATCGAAGACACATCAACCAGAGAGATAGAGAGAAATCGCAGCCGGGGAATCAAAAACTGAAAGAAAAAATTCAGAATCCTCTTCTCTTCCCCAAAAAAGATCTGCCATCGCTCGTTGTTGCCTCAGAGAACCGAGCAGTTGTTACTCGCAGTTGGTGCCGGCGCACCCCGTCGCCTGCCATCAAGGAGCCGCCATTGCTTGCTCTCCTTCTGCTGCGATTAGAGAGAGACCAGGAATAAAGGACACACACCATGTTGGCATGTTCTTCCCGCCGCCACCCGCCCCCAGTCGGGAGAAAAAATAAGAAGACCGAAGGGAGAGGAAACCACCTGCTTCACGCGGGTCGTCGGCTGCTGTTCACGGGCGCTGCTATCTCCCTTAGGCGGGGGACGAACTCCTCCAATAGCAGCGACCAAGGTGAGCATGGAGCTCCTCCAATGGAATCGGGCAAGGCCAGTCGTACCCACCACACCACCGCAAGTGCTCCCACCGCCCAATCCACCTTCTCCCCAAATCACCGCCCTCCCCTCTCCAAAGCTGTTCCGGAACGCCCAGCCAACACGTACGCGAGGGAAGCCCACACAGCCGACACGCCGCACGCCTAGTTGGACACAGCCATAGACCACCAGCATTGATAGAGTCAACAGCTAAATTGTGAAAGTGAACATACGAAGTAGAGTCCAATGAAAGGCTACAAACATTATACATGGATAGAGTCAACACTGATTTTATGGTTGTCACTGAACATGATTTAACTCGACGAATCATATCAAACATTTGCTAATCTGTCAACAGCTAAATTGTGAAAGTGAACATACGAAGTAGAGTCCAATGAAAGGGAATAGCACAGTCGTGTAGATAGCAGATCTGCAGATGCACAAATTAAATGGAGGTTTACCTTGCCCATGTACATCTCGAGGTTCTGGCCAAAGCGGCCGCCGGCCGGCCCGATGGTGGGGTGCCGTTGGGCTCGGACGCGTCGTTATCCCCCTCCTCACCGCTGTGGTGGTCATCAGTGACACGCATGACCCAGGCGCGGTGCTCCTCCTCCAGCCCTCGTCGAGGTTGTGCGGCAGTAAACATGAGCAAAGCACTAAGCTGGTCAAACGGAGGAAGACAGAGTAGTCTAAACAAAAAAAAAAAAAAAAAACAGATGAATCAAGAACGCCGACAAACCTCTCCGGCACTACCGGAATTGACGCCGACGCCGACGGCCTTATCTATGCCGACGGCAGTCAGAGGTATGCCGACGGCCTAGAGCCAGCCGTCGGCGTACCTGCCCGTCGGCATACCTCCGTCTATGCCGACGGCCACCGTCGGCATATGTAGGCCGTCGGCATATCTCTGCCTATGCCGACAGTGGCTGTCGGCGTAGCCCGGCCATCGGCATATGTGTGGGCCCGGCCGCCCCGGTTTTAACAGCCGGTTGACGCCGTCATACGTATGCCGACGGCCCTAACGTCGGCCGTCGGCATACCTATCTGCCGCCACGTCATCGATCCGTGGCACCGTGGGCCCGGAGCTATGCCGACGGTTATGCCGTCGGCATAGCTCCGGCCCCACGGTGCCGCGGATCGCTGACGTGGCAGGGAGCTATGCCGACGGCATAGCCGTCGGCATATCTACGTTCATTTTAAAAAAAAATCGTTTTTTTATAATTTTTTATTTTAAAAAATTAATTAAATAGAGCTATGCCGTCGGCATAGCCTTTCTGTTTTTAGTTTCTGTTTTAAATTGCTTATATCTTTTAAGATATTTGATGTTTTTGAGTGATTCTTTTTGCATTAGATTCAAAATTTTGTCTAGTTTCTGTTTGTGCCATTAGTTTTCAAATTTGAATTTGTTCAAATTTGCTTCAAACCCTAGATTGTGAATAACTTGAGTTTACAAATAGTTTTTAATTTAATTCTTTTTGCTCCTAGTCACGTGTTAGATTGTTGTCACAGTAAGATTTATTTGGTTATTTTTAGAATAATTTAAATTAGGATTTTAATTTCAGGGTCATTTAGCTCAAAAAAATCATTAAATGCATGAAAAATAGCAAATTAAGTTAGAAAGGGTTGAAATTTGAAGATGTGGCTTTGAATGGTGCATATTGAATGCACAAAAAGTCTGGAGTTAAAATAAGTTAAAAAAATGAAATGCCTTTGTAACAGACGAGTTTTCGTCCGAAACCTTGATACTTCGAATCAGATGGTCCAGTTTGTATACGAAGTGCATCCAGTTTTTGCCGTAACCCTCTCAACTTCTTAGCACAAGCTATGTGGGTGAAATTATGATACCATGCCAAGTTTCAACCTTTTCAGAGTTCATTTGTAGTGCTTTTCAATTTCAGGGTCATTTAGCTCAAAAAAATCATTAAATGCATGAAAAATAGCAAATGAAGTTAGAAAGGGTTGAAATTTGAGGATGTGACTTTGAATGGTGCATATTGAATGCACAAAAAGTCTGGAGTTGAAATAAGTTAAAAAAAATGAAATGCCTTTGTAACAGATGGGTTTTCGTCCGAAACCTTGATACTTCGAAGGAGATGATCCAGTTTGTACACGAAGTGCATCCAGTTTTTGCCGTAACCCTCTCAACTTTTTAGCACAAGCTATGTGGGTGAAATGATGATACCATACCAAGTTTCAACCTTTTCAGACTTCATTTGTAGTGTTTTTCCATTTCAGGGTCATTTAGCTCAAAAAAATCATTAAATGCATGAAAAATAGCAAATGAAGTTAGAAAGGGTTGACTCTGCCTTGGTTAACCTTAGTTGTGACTCTGGCTGGGACGGTGCTACCAGATGTGTAGTCGACGGTATGATTGGATGGACACCAACCCGGACTAAAGGGGTTCTGAAATTTTCAAACTCTACCCCCCTGTGGACCGCCTTTTTTAGTTTTGTAGAAAATAAACAAAAATGATAAAATCTTCAAAAATAAAATCCTTTGAGATGTAGTTAGGTTTTAGTGTCTAGTTGGTATAGAATTTTTGAAATATGAATTTTGACCTTTTTTGCAAAAAAAAATGAAAAAAAATGTAAAACGGCCATAACTTTTGCATACGACGTCCAAAAAAAAATTTTAATATATCAAAAAAAAGTAGAGAAAACTGGGACTCGATTTCACCCGGGTTTACCCGGTGAAGTTTTCTCAGATTCTCAAAATTCCAAAAATAAAAAAAGTTATTTCAAATCAAAAAATAATAATTTTAATAATTTTAAAAATTAATTTTATTTAAAAATAAATAAATGATGTCATATTTGGATTCCTCACATTTTTCTGATAATAATGGATATATTATTTGTCGAATTTCGATTTACAGATTTAAAGATATTAATTATGTCATCTTAAATGAATAAATGGCAAAAAAAATTAATAAAATAATATTATTACTTATTTTATTTTCATTGAAATTCAATATTATTAGTACTTATTTTGTTTATTTTAATAATTGTTTAGAATTCAAAAAATTAAATCATGTGACATCAAGACCTAAGGGTTAACAGGATTGATAGCTTAAGATTGTCAGGAAAACAACAAGTGCAGACTTGAAAACTAGGGGAGATAGAACCTGAAAGTTAAGCGTGCTGGGACTGGAGTAGTGAGAGGATGGGTGACCGGCCGGGAAGTTGGACGATTTGGAATGAGTGCTGATTAGAGACTAGAGATTAAATTCTGAAGCAGTGAGGAGGGGTGATTAGAGATTAAATTGTCAAATAATTCAAAATTATGAAAATCAGAAAAAAAAATTAAAACAAATCAAAAAAATTGAAAAAAAAAATTGAAAAAAAAATTTGAAAAAAATTAATTAATTAAATTGAGCTATGCCGTCGACATAGCTTCGTCCAATTTTTTTGTTTTTTAACAATTTTTTTAAAAAAAAAATTTAAATAACTAAATTAAGCTATGCCGACGGCTTAACCGTCGGCATAGTAATGCCACGTGGCACTCGCTGGTTGGCCGCAGTTTGACGACGGCTCCGTTTGCCGCTGTCAAACGGAAAACTTTGCCGACGGGGAAACTATGCCGACGGTCGTACGGACACCGTCGGCATAGGTACCTATGCCGACGGCAGGCCCAGGTACGCCGACGCATACGATGCCGACGGGGCTATGCCGACGGCGGCCGTCGGCATAGGTCTATCCCGACGGGATTTGGAGGCCGTCGGCATAGCCAGTAATTCTGGTAGTGCGGTGCAGGTACAGGAGCGGAGGAGTCGGTCTAGTCCAGCACCCAAACGAATAGGCGCACAGAGAAGCTCAACTAATGGGAGCGCTCACACCGACCGCCCCCTCAACAGAAAGTGCAGCGGCAGCAGACCTAGGTCCAGCGCGACGGTGGCCGAAAACCATCTCTAGATTGCGCTCTTTCTGTTGTAAACAGCCGAGGGGAGGCAACCGCACAATCACCAATCGGAGGTGGAACAGCAGCACACGAGTAGGGGTGGAAATTGGCTGTGGATAATCCGAATTATCCGACATTCGTATTCGATAAAATGTTAATACGGTAAGAAAAAATCCGCATCCGAGTGCAAAAAACCCGGATACGGATAGTATCCGACGCCACTTAGGCAGATGCGGACACGGATGTGGTACAGGAAATATCCTCGGATACGAATTCGAATTCGAATTCGGATAACATCCGTATCCGACGTTACTTTATACTAGTCTCAAGTACATGGCCTTTTCATGTGGCCACGTGCCCACATCCGGACGTCATAGCCCAACTAGGCAACTACCCACCGTTCTAGCAATTAGTAGGCCTAATCACCGCTGAATTTAATCCTTTTTCCTTAAGCAATGCCTTAGAAGACTAGGAAAGACCGACAAGGACCATACGTGTACGTCTGCATGCCGCCTCAGTTCAAGAGAGGCGGACGCATCTGAGCGGCGATCTCTTCACGCCGGCGGCCTCGCGCTCCACGCGACTCGTGCAGGGCCTTCTCCACGCCGGCGCCTTCCGCTCGTTTGTTCTGCCCAAGGTAAGTTAGTCGCTGCTCTACACTATTCAACATTGATCTGATGGAAGTATGAGTCGATCAATACTTGATAGTCCAGTCCAGCACTCTAGTTCATTGATCAAAAGCTATATGTGATTTGTTCTATTTCAACCTATCTTTCAGTTCTGGGTAAATCAGTTTAAGCAGATCGGCCATGGTTGCTAAATCTTCAAAGAACCTCCAAAATACAGAGGTAGTATTCAGTTTTTTGTACAGCTACTGATTTCAGCCTGTAACTTTGTGTGTTAAATTTATGTCCGTGTAGATTGCAGGACCATCTGCAGTTGTAACTTCAGGTGGACCAAATGGAAGTAGTGGTGTGGATCAAGATGGCAGTAGAAGTGGCACTACTGCTGCCACAGTAGAGAAAGCTGCAACAAAGAAAAATCTCAAGGCCAAAGCCGAGGGAAAAAAGAAAACCTCAAAAGTTTGGACGCACTTCACTGAGATCATAGAAGAGGAAAAGGTGGGTGACAAGGTTGTCAAGAAGGTTACAGCTGAGTGCAATATCTGTAAAAAGGTTCTTGAAGCTGGCAGTAAGCATGGTACGTCACGTTTATGGAATCATTTTAAAGCAAAACATGCAGTAAGCAAGAATCAGGCACAACTTAATCCGACCATGTTAGGAGGAGATGTTAATTTAAACACTTGGAAATACGACGAGGATGCGAGTGTTGAGAAGTATCATATTGCAATTATCATGCATGAATATCCATTCAACTTCTCTGAGCATGAATACACAAATGACTTTATCAGATCATTATGCCCCTCATTTCCTATAAAGCGCCGCAAGACTACGAGGTCAAGGATAATGGACATTTTTCGCAAAGAGAAGCTCAAGGTTTTTGATAATTTGTCCTCTCTGAACTGCCGATTTAGTTGCACAATGGATTTATGGACTTCCAATCAACATAAGGGGTATCTATGTGTCACTTGTCATTTCATTGATAATGATTGGAAAATTCAAAAGCATATCATTAATTTCATGCATCTTCAAGGAAGGCATACAGGAGCAAATCTAAGTAGTGCATACATGGGGGAGATGGCTGGATGGGATATTGAGAATAAGTTGTTTGCTTTGACTCATATAAATTATAGAAGGCTCATATATTCTATATTTATCTTGTACTAATTTTTGTGTTGCAGGTGCTTCCAACCCTATGGATGATCATGACGTCCTGGAGATAGTTTGATGCACGCTAGAGAAATATTCATGCCATTTATTCTCTTATGGACGTGTCACTTTAATTTTTTTTATTATGGCTACTGCTTCTCTATCTATCTATTTTGTGTTACTGGGAAGAAATGGTTGCTTCCTCTAGACATTCTATTTATTTTCTGTTAGTATTTTATATCCATGGAACAACTTTGCTGTTTGTACTTATCAATGTGGAACATATTATTGTTGTCATATCAGTGTATCGTTCAGTCATTATATACCATCGGAATTTATTTTGTGTTATTATCTACATCATGTGCATGTACATCAGTACATGTAGCCACCTAAGGTTATTTTTTCATGTGCTATAATTGTAGGATATTCGTATCCATGCCGAATTTCAAAATAATCCGATCCGCATTCGTATTCGAGTAGCATTCGATCCGCATTCATATCCGACAACATCCGTATTCGCATTCGTATTCGTTTTGACAATATTAAAATGGAAGTGGGAAGAGCACTATCCGATCCGTTTCCACCCCTACACACGAGCGACATAAAACATCCAATGCTGCCCACGACGCAATGATTCACCTCAGCCCCCTCGCTCCCGAACCAGTTATCGACTATTGGGGGGGAACACGCGGCTAGCGAACAGATGAGGAGCCGCCACCCTGCTTCCCTCTCGATAAAAGACCAGAAGGCCATAAGCCAGCGCCACTTACAGCCTGGGCCCACCAAACAGCAGCGGCCCAGGGCGTGACCGAGTCAAATTGGCTGTCCAAATCAGATTGTTGTCCTCAATTGATTCTAGGCTCTCCAATTTTAGGGAGATTAGTGTATTAGAGGATTTATGCATGTTCATGGAACATACAGTATAACCTTTTTCCCGTCGAGAACGTATGTTATGCCTATAGTGATGCTGCCATTCTTGCTCAAACATCTTGCTGGTAGGAATGGACACACACTGAATTCATATTCCCCTTTTTTTTCCCTCCCAATCCTGGCACAAGCAGTATCTCAAATGGTTAGTTTCACTCTATCTCTCTCTCATCTTACAAACACATGTCCACATCCTACTACTACTGACATAGGGCCTAGCCTACCAAAAACAACATAGCGATTCGGCCATTCCTACTGTCTTCGACGGCACAATGAACATCACAAAATCACGTCAGACTCCGATGCACATAAAACAATGGTGACTCGCTCCACCAAACTAGTCGCCATTTACACCACTTCGGCAGAACTGTGATTGCTACGAGGACCAAACCCGGGACTCTTCCACAAAGGTGAAGATGTCTGCGGGCTTCATGACCCTATGAGAAATGCCACGACTAACATGCTGACCACCAACATCAAGGGCAACCTCGTCGCCCACATGGCACGAGGTCAACATAGTTGATTTTGTCAAACCGTCAGGGTCGTCTTACCGACTATCATCCTCTCTGTTGTGCCCCGTGTAGTCCACTAACACCACCTTATGACACTACTCTAACATAGCACCGCTCGTACTCGAGTTGCAACACCGCATAACACAGCCACCCGTAGCTAGAGTTGTACAAGACAACCACCGACATACCAGACCCGCCGCATCAACACATTTGGATGTTGCCGGATTAAATTCATAGAGCTTGATCTAGGCGTGTCGACCTAGCCGATAATCATGTCACACTCGTGGCCCGAGATTGCCACTAGAATCATGACCGAGCTGCTCCCCTGGGCCTGATGGTGATGTGTTATGAGGTGGTGGCCTCGAAAAGCGATGTTGTAAAGACAGATCTATGAGTCTGCCCTAGTATCAACCAAATCTAGTAGAGAAGAAACTTCGCACTACAAGCACATGCTAGTTCTCCCGAATGACACCTCCAAGGGTAAGCGGTGATCCCACTGCCACTTCTCAATGAGGGTGTGGTGTGACATTGTCGATTGGTTTGGTCTCTTGGATGTCAAACCTAGTGACTGCAGGACAACAACAAGCGTCAAAGATTGGTGGGCTGGGATCACTCAAACTAGATCTCACTTGAGAAAGGCAGTGACCTCCATGTTGATGCTTGTTTGGTGGGAACTATTCAAAGGAAATGTTAGGGTCTTCCACAACAGCGCGGCCACGACTATGATCATTATGCGCAATATCAAGGAGTAAGTGAGTTTTTGGTACCCACGGGCGCTAAGCAATGGAATAATGGACAGATGACTTTTTTTTATTTGTACTCTTTGTTTGGCTTGTTGTTTCGAACCTCCCTCCTTAATTAACTAGATAACTCCCCCGCGCGTTGCTGCGGGATTTTATTGAATTATTTATGTTGCTGAAATTTGGTTGAGCAAAGTAGAAGTAATGAATTTATTTGACTTGATTATTTGATAGATGTATAACAGCTTGATAAGATAAATATGTTAATATGTGGCTAAATTTCCTTGGAGTTGTCAAGGCTGGTGCCTTCTTCTTTGTGAACAAAATGTACATGTGGGATTCCTTTCTTGATGTACTGAAAGATGTATGGATGATTCTTTGTCGTGTCGTCTTGAAAAGAGGCATTGGTTGTTGGCAGTTTTGTAGCATTCTTCATGTTTGTAATACCCTCTATGTACTTTTTGTGTGCTACTCTTGTTGGATGCACCGCTAAAGGTGGCAGAACTTTTCTTGGTGCATCAGATCGCCTGCTGTAGGAAAATAGGTATGCGTATCGTTAATTGCGTTGAAGGATCTTAGAAAACAACTATGTAGGTAATAGGTCGTACCTGTTAGTTTCCCGCTGGCTGTCCATGTACTTGCAAAAGGTAATATTGAGTTGTAGGGAAGATGAACTTGTAGCGAGGCTATGGACAATGGTATGGGTGTTGTTATATATATAGATGTGTGGTAGTCATTACCAAAAGATATTGTTTTTAAAATAGTTAATACACAACAAATTTAGCAGTGCATATATAGAAAGTCATAGATGGTATATATGTTGTGGTTTTAATTAGCAGGTTAATGTACGTATTAATACGGCACATGCATGTAAGATTTGGGCATGATGATTGTTTGGTTGGATTCCTAGGAATGAAAATAGTTGGTTGCAATGGTCGTTGACTGTACTGTCATTAGCGAGGCCCAGTTAAATAGAAAATTAAAATTAAAATACTGTGCAGGCAGTGCAATTTGCCTGGCCTAGGCGTTCCATGTCATGTGATTGGACATGGTTTGGAACCAGACTGGTATTAATCTGAGCCAGTAGCAGCAAAGGGTTGGTATCTAAAAACTAAAAAAATTATAAGCAGTGATGGGCAGCCCGTGCCGCATTTTCTGCAGATTATGAGAGTTTTGAAGAAATACATACTCAGTAAAGGAAAAAAAAAAGATAGCATTATAATAGAGATCGTGATGTTAACATTCGAAATGTAGTACACACACAGTTTGGTATTTAAAGATTTATGACTAAAAGCACCCCTTGTAAACTCATACACGTTGAGCAATGGATACCCTGGTGGATTAAGGGGGGAAAGGAGAAAAGGCAAAGAGAACTCGGTAGATTCAAGCATTATCCACTGATGAAGACCCTTCATGTATTATTGTGTCCACATGTTAACATCTGGCATGAATTGCGAAACCCTTCCTGTTTGATTGTCTCCTCCACATGTTAACATCTGTAATGAAGAGCAATATAAGATTTCAATCTAGGTGTGTTACATGAATGGCCAATATAAAATTTATAAGCACTAAAGGACATAGCAGCAAGCAAGGGCATGAACGAAACATTCACCTAGAAGGCTAGCCCCGCAAATCACAATTTTTCATCATGTATGTCTGAGGCAAAGTGCCCAAGCATTAAACCAAATATAGTCAGTTGAACCGCTCAAATTAAGAAATATTTGTAGGAAAGAAGTTATCAGTCTGGTTTATAACACATATATGCAGATGCATGTGGCTGCATTGAATGTCACATATGTATTGTTGCATGAAACAAAAGGTTTCTGGGTTACAATGGAAGCTCATCAAATGGGTATGAAATGAAGAAATAATATATTGCTGGTCGTAGGTATAGGAGAGTGGAATTTCTCATGTGTGTATTGCAAAGCATAGCATTGTTAAAGTTGGAGGCAACATAAATAGGATGATACAAAGGTTGTAATCAAAAGTTGAAGTACCTATTTGGTCTGCGTGTTTGGTTTACTCCTTCTGTCCATCATTGGTTGTTGGATTTTTATTGTCTGTTTCGCTGCGAAAGTAGAACATATGGCATTGTAATTATTTCAAGGGAAAAACCGTATTTGTCAGAATTATTTTATATAGGCTGTGAGAAGTAATACATACTCTTTCGTGTATCCTTTGGAAGGACTATGGTCATTTTCCTTTGATCTGCACTCAGATAAGATGGTTCTCTCAAGGGGTAAGCAAAGCGATCAATAAAAAGAGAGCATGTATAAACCTTGTGGATCATAGGCATGTGAGTATTGTCATACCTGATAGATTTGTTGGCCTCATCCTCGGTAAAGTCAAGTCTTCTTTTTGCTGCAGATCTGATTAGAAGGAAGATTAATCAGAGTGTTATAAGGATGAAGGTTTATTAAGCATTACAGACAGGAAGCATAAATTTGATGTGAGGGGAGTTAAATAAGTATATGAAGCATACCTGGATTCATTTTCTTTTATGTGGATATGTGTTTGATCATCAACTGGAGGTGTATTGTCAGAGGATGCCTCATTTTTTTGTCCAATTGGACTGAAAATAATTTAGGGAAAAAATGATTAGAAAATGTGGATGCTTTATTTTTTCAATATATTGATTGTAATAAAATTGATAAATGGTTGGTAACCTTTCAACACTTGTGCTGGATGAAGTTGGAGGGGGCAGTAGGTTTGTATGTTGGGCTGTCTGAAAAGTTTGACATATGAAGTAAATAGTGTGATATAGTAAGCAAATAATAGTAAAAAAGTTGCTAACCTTTGCTGGTTGTAATAGAGGTACTGAATTATTATTGTCGACAGAGAAACTTTTCTTTAGGACATATTTTATAGGGTACTTGGCAGCCAAATCAGTATTTATTCCTATGTAGAATAACCTTTCTTTACCAATGGCATTATCTAGGGCTTTTGCATGATCAGTAGCATCGATCTTCATGTTCATAGAAACTTGGTTAGCACGACGTTGAACTAAGTCCTCAGCTACTTTAGAGAAAGCAACTGCATCCAAACTTCCCGAGGCATCTGTTAGTGTAAGGGGAAGTTTGTACCTGAAGCATGGTACATCCATACAACTCTTAGTCACATGAACAATTGAAAGATTATTCTTAAAAGGAGATTTAAGATATGCATCGTACATTGGGCATGGAATTGCAATTTGGCAGGCACATGTCTGGGTATCTGACATGTTGTTGTATCCTTTTCCACAATGCTTGCATGCTTTGTAGTACCATTTGACTGATTGTATAATGGATGACACTCTTGCAATAGTACTGAAGGTTGCTCCTCCCTGGTTAATCAAAAGCAGGGAGCATCAATCATATATTTCTTTTTAATAAAAGAAAGTTAAAAAAGAAAGTATGTTGAAATTATTGACCTGAAAAGCTGAAGTAGGCAGGGTGGATATTTGTTCAATGTTGTATAATTTGCCTGCTGCTTCAAGTGGAGATATATGTGTAACCCGAGGAAGGTTCTTTTCTAGTGTTGGGCATTTCCATTGGTAGCTGCAAATGATGTTTCCTATCAAGTATCATTCTATTGTAACACTGAACAAAATTTGTGGAGGCAAATAGCAAATAGCTAAGCTCGTCTAGCAAAAGCCTATTTTCAGCAGAAGCATTTCCTATATCATCTGGTAGTGGCAAATTAAAATGGGATAAACAATATCCAGAATCCCTTAGCAATTTTTCAAGTTCAATGAGAAGAGAGGATGTCACATATGAATGTAGTGATGAATTTCTGGACTGAGAAGGATCATGATTCAACCGATGTACCATATCTTCAGACATTATTGATGCATGTTCTTCGAAAAGTTTGATAGGATTTGTTACGTTGCAGAAAAGCAATAGGGTAACAAATAGTTGACGTAATTGGAATGGTAATGCCCAGTTTGCTGCATCTTTTAATGCATTTGACCACTCTTGATCATCACCTAGGAGACCTAAAGCTTCACATGCTGAACGAAATGTAGGATACTCTTGGCCTGATATAGTCCGGATATCTGTGAAGGAGGTTGGACCTTTACGAATGTTGAGCAACATCCGCAAATAGAAAGATTCTCCCTGTGCAGGGTTGACATGTGCAATGCGGCCAATTTTCTTTTGGGGACCTCGACGATAATCCCAGTATTTGCCTTGTTGGTGCCATGTCCAATATTCTGGAAATTCTATGTAGGTGTATTGGCGAGCTTCAGGGTTTTGCACATTAGCATCTAACCATGCAGTCAGTTTAGTGGTCACATTTTTGGGGTCTTCAATTACTTCTTCCAGATTATCATCTTCGGAATAAATTACATTATTCTCAAGAGGAAGATGAACAGGTAGCCTTTCTACAGAAGGGTCTGTATGGTGAATATCATATTGGTGCAATCGCCAGGCAGCATCATTTGGTGTGACACAACGGCACTCTAAGTAATTATCGATTTCATTTACAGTTTCACTTGATGAAGCTGATGTTGAAGACGTGGTGTGGAGGCCAATTCTAGCACAATCAAATCCTTTTGTAACGTACTTGAAAAGGTATTTGTGCATTCCATCATGATTAACCTTCTCTACATTTATGTGGGCTTGAAACTTAACCACCAGGTCAACATTGTGAGGAACAATGTATCTATTGTCAATGTCAACATTATTTTTCCGAACAGTAATTCCATTGTTTGGTCGGGCATATTCTGTGAAACCATTCTCCCGTACGGTGGTTTGCTCACAAAACTCCTTTGGGTAAAATTTTGTGCACTTTCCTTCTGACATACATGGTGATGACTGGTTTAGAGCGCCGCAAGGTCCATGCACCATAAAAGATGATACAGCATCATATCCTATTGGGTCTTTCTCGGGATCTGGTAACTGAGCAGAAATATATGAATCTATCTTCTGTGCATCTAAAGGGGCTTCTTTAGCCAACCATATAATAATATGCACATGTGGGAGGCCACGTTTCTGAAATTCAACTGTGTAGATAACTACAGGAATTTAAAATATGTTAAATGATTGACAGAACAATATGTTGGGTGAAGGGAATATAAGTTTAAGAGAAGTCTTATTACCTGCATTTATTGGCCCAAAGAATTCTTTCTTTTTAATATCATCCATTAGGATATTAAGTTTCATTTTGAATACCCGGTTGACAATATCTGGACGGTCAGACGGTTCTTGTCCAGGAATGGATGATAATGCCTCCATGATCTCAGGCCAGGCAGCATTTGATGTGAAGGTGACAAATAGATCTGGGCAGCCATATTTTCTACAGATAGCGATAGAGTCTTGGTAGTTTTGGTATAAGTAGCGAGGGCCTCCAGTAAATGAGGAAGGTAATATAATCCTTTGGCCAACAGCAGAACCGGTTGTAATACCTCTTGATACAAAATTTGCCAAACAACTATATGGTGATGATCTATACTTACGCTGAAAGGTAGGCTTCCGGAAGAATCCAATACGAAATGTTTCAACACAGCAATAGGCGTCCACTAAGTAAGCCTGTGTTAATCTCTTGCATCGTAATGGAGTGTTGAAGTCATTTGGCCTATCATGTAACCTATATGCATAGTATTCTAGCATTGTGACTTTTTGACGTCCAGTATTTGTGTGTGATGCTGAATGGTACATAAGCTCATCATGATAGCCATCCTCACCATATGGAAATAATAAAGGATACTGCATGGACATAAATCTGCAGTGTCTTTCATCTATCCGTTGCAACTGTGATGAATGATTTTCAATTATAATGTCTCGGCCTACATGAGATGACCCTATATCACCAATGACCAATCCAACAACCTCGGACGCTACTGGAGCACTATATATATCACCATGGGCATCAGGTTTGCCATAGATTCGGACTGATAAATGGTCAGAATCATTCCCATTTAATCTTTGACTTGCTGTCCTAAACAACTTGACAATGGGATTATGCGTGTTCAACATCTGTATGAGGGACTGGACAATGCCTTCATTAGCTTGGAATGAATTGCGTGTAGATGAAGCAGTGCGTGTAGATGTAGCAGTGCGTGAAGATGAAGCAACATTTATTCGGCTTGATACCTCACGCTCTGTATCAACCATGTATAATTGTGCATATTCTGGTCTCTGGCCAGGATCTGGTCTCAAAGAACCCACACGGTGGCAAACTTGGCCACTAATCTTGAACACATATGGGCCAAGACCGTCATTTATGGACTCATTAATTTTAGCTCCCATTGAAGTCATTGCAAACATGGTATTGTACTGACGAATATGATGAAAGAAGTGGTTTGACAGTGTGCGATTCTGTGAAGTTAGTAAATCCAATAGGGGTTGAGGAGGAGGAGCATATGGTTGCAGGGAAACTTTTCCTCCTTTGCAACATAAATTATATGTTGGATTTGAAGTATGTCTTTCTCTGCGTAGACGCTCTTCATACCAAAACAGACCGGTACAATGGTTGCAAGAAAACTGGGGGCCTCCAAGTGTTAAGGGTTCAAAGATACTTCCTGTAAGATAAACCGAAAAGAGAGGGATTTTTATAAACGCAAATGATTTCTAAACTCGGACATTAACAGGGATACACACAGAAGCTTACGGTTGTGGGCAAATATCATATTCTGCGTTTGTGATGTCGATGTGGACGATTGTTCATTTGCAAGTTGGTCTGATAAATGTTGCTCTTGAGATGCTATTGCTTGATCGATGCCAAGAAGTAGATGATGAAATGAATGTCAAGATATATAGTGCAGAAGAAAACTTAGTTGAAAGAACATCCGTGCCTAACAAACCTCTGTTCCTGTTTCTAGCCATACGTGTGCGACGGTTATCGGCAGCAACATATGGGCTTGCTCGAGGAGAAGGATCGGGTACTGACGTACGGCGTGGCCGTCCACGGCCACGTCCACGTGAAACTTCTCGTGGATGACCAACCCCATGCCTACTTCGATAACGCGAAGAACTTTCTGCTCTATCCATGTCAAGAGGCCTAATAACCCCAAGGGAATGGAATCGGATGAATGGGCGAAGAATGTAAAACGTACTAACAGAATACGATGTACAGGTTTATAGACAACTATCTAACACAGGGTGCAAAAAATGCAATGTGTATGTGTTCAATTGTTCCGTATAGAGAATTAGAGTGCACCGTTACATATTGAATGAAGCAAAATTACATTGAAATTGGTACTGAGCAAACAAAATTACAGAATTAGCAATAGAGAAGAATTTGGGAATATTATGTACCAGTAGCAGGCAAAAACCAAATGACGCCTGTGTTTGCAGTGAGTGAAATCCAATGAAGATGACTACTTGGGAATCGTTGAGCATGCCATACCTGAGAAAGTACAAATCTGTGATGCAATCAACAATATGTTATACATAGAGAACATGGAGGAAATGGCAGGGAGTTGCTCACCGGAGGCAGTATGAGCGGTGTGGTAGAGACCCGATGGGAAGGAAATGAGGTGAGGCCGAGCAGACTTTAAAGAGCAATCCATCAGTTTCTTCTAGAGATGGTGGGGAGAGGAAGTGGAGCGTCTGGAACATTATTAGGAGAGGGAGCGTCCTACATCAATTAGTCAGCTGGCTGTTCGCTATCCATCGTGACCAGAGAAGATACATAGGATGGGCCGGTGGAAGCAATGGGCTGCAGATAGGCTGCAGAGAGGAATGTAGCAGTAGGCTGTGTCAGGTTGCTATGGCCCTTTTCATAAGAGATATACGATTATAAGAAAAAGGGAAATACTCTTCAGAAGAACAGAGTACAGTACCTTCAAGTGGACAGATAGCATCGCCGTAGTTCGTTGCCAGCAAATCAATAACGAAAACGAAGCCTTCATGTTCAGCTGGACTGAGGCCGCTGCCTGACGTTGCAAGCCACCCGCCGGACGCGCCACCGATGACATGGCCTCCGGATTGAGGTGCCCGGACTCCTCGAAGCCCGACACCGATCCCCAACCACGACACCACCGGTCGCTGCTCCCTCGCGAATTAGCCATGGCAGGGACCAAGTATAGAGGAGGGTGAAGAAAGGAGGGGAGGAGCTAGCCACCGCGGAAGTAGTGGTGCCCGGCGAGAGCAAGGGCCGCCACGGGCCCGGCGGGAGGAAGGGCCGCCGCGGAAGGAGTACTGTCCGGCGGGAGAAGAGGGTGAATAGAGGAGGGGAGGAGGTAGCCGCCGAGGAAGTAGTGGTGCCCGGCGGGAGTAAGGGGCCGCCACGAGCCCGACCAGAGGAAGGGCCGCCGCGGAAGGAGTACTGTCCGGCGGGGGGGGGGGGGTGGCGGCTTGGGAGTGCGGCGCGGCGGAGAGGGGCGGCGAGGGGATGGACCAACGGATCCTGGGCGGAGCGGGGAGGCAGGGGGAGCCGTGCGCAGGGGGGAGCCGGACCACCGCCGTTGCCTGTGAGACGGGACCGTGGCTATTGGTGCGGCGGAGCGGAGACAGGGGAAAGCGGGGCGTACTCGCAGGAAAAAACATCGAGGACGATGGGCTGGGCTGGTCCTACCAGGAGTAACTGAAGCCGACGTGTTCTTTTTTGTGTTGTGATGGGTCCACTTGTAAGCCTCTAATCAAATGCTGACAGGGCAGTGCTGCTGATGTGGATAGCCTGCATGTTTAGAGAAATAGGTTAGTGGGGATGAACTATTTAGGTATTATAGATTAATGTATAAATGTCAGATCTTTTGTCTTTGTTTAAAAAATGACATCTGTCATCCATGCGGATACAATCCGGATCGTACGTTCTCATAAGTACTTTGTTTGGTGTAACTCTTGATGCACCTATTCAAGATGAAGATGTAATGATACCCGACGTGAAATGTCCAATAACATGCGTGAGTAACATCGCCTCAGCAACCGATGTCAGATTCTTTCAACTGGTTATAACACGAGGCGATTCTTTCAGTACCTTGCCACATGAATTTGTCTGATGACCTCACCTAACAAGAACGCAAAACATTAACATGCCAATTTTCTTATTCTAAAGTCATTCAGCTTGTGGGTTTCTGATTTTGTTTTCGGTCAAATTACTGTGAAATCACCTATTTCAGTTTTCAACCTGGCCATTCTGGTTCCAGTTTCAATGAATTCAACCAGATTTTGAATTTTGTCTAGCCGATATCGAAGTGTCGCAAGACAAAAGTAAGCTAAATTATCCTCACGTTGATGAGATCGATCATTCACAGTAGTGTACTTAGCAACTACAGTATGTCTCAGACCACCGTTCATGAGTTTAACTGGAACAAACGAATCAAGCACGAATGGTTCAGTACTTAGAAACGGAGTCCAACACAAACTTCACCTCTCCGAGCTTAAAATAGTTGTCCAAGAACAACCAACACGCACACGTTTGGAATTGGACCTGCCAAAGAATCAAGCTTGAAAGGGTTTAATGTCGTGGCCGGTCAGCCGAAGAGCATCTGGGCGTGCGGGGTGAGGTCCTTGTGCGCCTCCTTGATGGTGCCCTCGGCGACGCCGGTGGCGACCGACACGTCCTTGACGGAGTTGCTGGCGCCGGCGCGTTGCACGACCATGTAGATGATGGCGGCGGCGATGGACTCGGGGTTGCGGCGCACGTCGAGGCGTTCCTCGAGCCTCCGCACGGCCTCCTGCGCATCGCGCACCTCCTGGTTGCCCAGCCCGAGCCGCGAGCAGAAGCGGCGCAGGTAGTCCGAGGCGCTCACCACGCCGATGTCCATCACCTGGCCGTCCTCCTCGCCGAGGAGCTTCTTGATGTGCGTCGACATCTTGCCGATGTCCTTCTTGGCCGCCGGGCCTGCGGCCGTGACGGTGGCGAGCTCCTTGTAGGTGCGCGGCATGCCGACGTTGCGGCAGGCGATGTAGAGGCAGGCGGCGTAGACCGAGTCCCGGTTCCGGCCGCGCGGGACGCCCTTGGCCTCGTCCAGCTTCTTGAAGGTCTCCTTGGCCTGGTCCCGGATGGTGGCCACGAGGCCGAGCCGGTCGGCCATGTCGCCGATGCCGCGGAACCCGTCGACGAGGGTCTTGTCGGAGGCCGCGCCGTCGCCGCCGCCGGGCACCGACGTCCTCGGCAGGGCGTGGGCCTCGCCGGAGGACTTGCCGGGCTTCTTGGCGTAGGCGATGACGGTGGAGAGCTTGGCGTTGAGGAACGGGTCCCCGGAGGCGCCGATGCGGCTGGGGTCGCGGTCCTCGCCGCCGCCGCCGTCGGCGAAGTTGCGCCACTCGGAGCCCTCGTCGATGTAGTGCGCGTCGAGGACGACCCCGCACTCGGTGCAGATGGTGTCGCCGGTGCCGTGGTCCAGCACCACCTCCGTCGAGCGGCGGCAGTCCGTGCAGTACACCCGCTCGTCGGCGGCGCTGGGCATTGTGGCTGCTCTCGGTGCTTGCGGTTGCGGCGGCGGATTGGGGAAAAGTGTTGGGGGAAAAGGGTTTGAGAAGCTGGGGGTGGCTGCTATTTAAAGCCTGATGATAGGTCGGTGCGGGGAGTGGGCGTGCGCGGCACGGACCCGGAAGCGACTTCGACTCGTTTTCGTCTACGGACGCGGCACGCTTTAAATTCACCGTATAATTTTATTTTTGTTAAGGAAAAAACGCTTGGAAACCTAAGGCCAACTCCGAAAAAAAAAAAAACCTAAGGCCAACTGGACCCAAATCGTCCGTGTCTATCCGTTTGGATCCAAATGAGTTAATTGCAGAAAACCACTACATTGACGCGTAGATCTGCAGGAAACACTCCTTTATAGATTCATTGCAGAAAACACAGCAGAGGTGCCTAATTTTTTGCAGAAAACACTGAACGGTCTGTTTGTGCATTTTACGCTCGATTATGACATGTGAGGCCCAGTTTGGCTCACGTGGCGTAACGGCCCGGCACTAACGCCGTCGACGCGCTGGCTCGATCAAAACCGAGTCCAATCGACACTCGGTCGCTATCTGACCTCACTCTCTCGCTCTTCGCCCTCTCTCTGTTCTTCTCTTCCGCCGTCGCTCCATCCGTCGGACGCCGACCGCTGCTCCGCCTCGCCATGGTGTCGTGGAATGACGGCGAGACCAGTGAGGATTCGACCGTGAACATCTGCTCCTCCTGCGACAGCATCATCAAGGTCAGTTGCTTATAGCCGGAGCTAGGGTTAGGTTTAGGGTTTGTGAATTGGGGATTTTGTGGAAGTGCTCGATTTGAAGCTCGGTTTGCTTCTGTTGGCTCCCGCAGCTTCCTACTACCATGCACGATCCAAATTTCAACGGGATTGACGCAGATCTGAATGTGTTGTGTGAGCACGGCAAGCCGGCAGAGCGATTCGTTGCATTTGAAGGGATGCACACGGGCAGGAGGTTTCTTGGGTGTGCTGAGAAGGTATGCATCTAAACATGTGTACCTCGGATATGTTTACCTCTTTCTTTGCATTTCTTTAATCTGGGTCAGTGCTTAGTGCTTTGTTTATCATGTTGTTTAGTGCTAAGTGTTAGGTAGTAGAGAAAGGTAGTCATTGTTAAATGCCCTGTTTAGTGATGCCATTTTTTAATGGCCTGTTTACTTGGTCATTGTTTAATGGAGCACTATTGTTTAAAGCTATGTTAACTTAAACTAAAAAGCTGATGACATTGGTCATTGTTTACTTAATTTTGTCAATGGTTATTGTTTAATAATTATGCTGGTCATTGTTTACTATTTCTGTCATTGACCTCTTTTATTAGTTTGTTGATCCCACTCACTTAGCATATTCCTCTGTTTTTTGTTTGTTTAATAGGAAGGCATAAATTGTGGAGTAGTTCAGTGGATTGACTTTGAATGGCCAGACTTAATGGAGAAGGCATTGGCTAAATTATGGGATATGTATGAGGAGAGTAAGGCAGCTAGGACCACTGACAATCTTGAGAGTTCTTTTTTAATTCACAACCTGACAGAAGAGAAGAAGAAACTACAGGAGAACTATGAAAATTTGTATGGTGATGTGAATGCTCTCTTGGATCAACAGCAGAGGGTTGTGGACAGTGTGGAGGAGAACAACTTGAAGGCAGAGCTGTCAAAGAAAGGGAAGGACAATACCAATCTGCAGCAGAAGTATGATGTTCTTAAGAACCTGACAGCTGCTCAAGCCAATGTGATTAGGAACTTGAAGAGCAATCATTTGAAGGAGAAGGAAAGGCTGACAGAAGAGAGGCATAAACTGCAGTATCACATTTCTGAGCTTCAGAAGTCTGAGGAAAAGATGAAGTTGAAGATTCAGGGGGTGAAGGCCATGTTAGATGAGTAGTATCCTTCTAGTATGATGATCATCTATCATCATGTAGATGATGATCATCTATCCAGTAATTTAGTATGAATTTGTGAACCAAGTATCTTAATTGTGTATTTTGTGAACTATGGTGTTGGATCCTGCAGCTGTTGTAATGTAGATGATAATCATCTACCAAGTACCTTAGTTTAAATTTGTGAACCAAGTACTTTATGAATGATGAATGTGAGTCCAATTTGTTGTTTTATGGTGCATGAGATTAGGGTCACAATTTGTTGTTTTATGAATGATGAATGATGGACTTGCTCTCATTTACCCTTTTCATCGATGTTTCGACAAAATGACCCTAGGGTCTCATTTACCCTCATTTCATCGATGTTTCGACAAAATGACCCTAGGGTCTCATTTACCCTCATTTCATCGATCTTTCGACAAAATGACCCTAGCTCACATTTTACCTCATTTCATCGATGTTTCGATAAAATGACCCTAGGGTCTCATTTACCCTCATTTCATCGATGTTTCGACAAAATGACCCTAGGGTCTCATTTACCCTCATTTCATCGATGTTTCGACAAAATGACCATAGCTCACATTTTACCTCATTTCATCGATGTTTCGACAAAATGACCCTAGGGTCTCATTTACCCCCATTTCATCGATGTTTCGACAAAATGACCCTAGGGTCTCATTTACCCCCATTTCATCGATGTTTCGACAAAATGACCCTAGCTCACACCTTACCTCATTTCATCGATGTTTCGACAAAATGGCCCTAGGGTCTCATTTACCCTCATTTCATCGATGTTTCAACAAAATGACCCTAGCTCACATTTTACCTCATTTCATCGATGTTTTGACAAAATGACCCTAGTGTCACATTTACCCTCTTTTCACAAAATGAGAGCAAGACCATCAACAATATGAACAATTATGATAGCAAGACCATCATATGGATCATCATAACAGTGCATTGTATATGATCAGGGATCATCATAAGAGTGCCAAATTAACATAGCAGTGATTACAGTACCATAACATCAAACCACTAAAGTTGTTGCCAAAATAGATCACATCATCAACAAGTTTTGACAGAGGATAGCCACATTAGTTCCCTGAGGCATAAAAGTAATCCTTCAGCCTTGATGGTTTCTTTCTCTGCCTTGGTGGCAAGAAGGGTGCTGCTGCAGCTGATGTAGCTCTCCTGGTTGATGCTGCTGATGTGTTGCTTGCCCTGCTTGCTGGAGCTCTTGAGGTGCCTGCTGCAGCTGTTGAAGCTCTCCTGGTTGCTGTCGCTGATGTGCTGCTTGCCCTGCTTGCTGGAGCTCTTGAGGTGCCTGCTGCAGCTGTTGAAGCTCTCCTGGTTGCTGCAGCTGATGTGCTGCTTGCCCTGCTTGCTGGAGTTCTTGAGGTGCCTGCTGCAGTTGTTATAGATCTCTTGGTTGTTGCAGCTGATGTGTTGTTTGCCCTGCTTCCTTGTGTAGTTGCCCTCCTGGTTGGTGCAGCAACAGATGAAGCTGCAGCAGTAGATGTGGTCCCCTCCTCTGTTCTGTTTGACTGCAATTAAGAAAGCTAGCAAGTTAATACATTCAAGTGTTACAGAATATATAGAATGGCAACAAGTATGGCATCAATTACTAACCTGATGCTTATTCTTTCTCATTGCTAGGCCTGGCTTAAGGGTCTTTTGGCAAGATGTATATCTGTGACCCACAAGATTACAATTACTGCATGTAATTTAGGCCATCCTAGATGTATCTTTAGGTCATGTTGGCTCAAATTTGCTCCTTCTCCTCTTTGTCTGCTGCTTCCCTGGTTTATCCTTCATAACAGGAGGTTCTATGTCTCTAGTTTCGGTCTTGGGCCAGAGATCAGATCCAGGTACAATAAAAATGATGGGACTGTATGTTGCCAGATACATAGGCTTTTTGAAGAAGTCATGCACATAATCTTCAGGCCTTAGTTTGGCTTTGGTAACAGCAGAGACTACATGCTTGCATGGCACTGCAGTCATATCCCATTTTCTGCACCCACATGTCATGTGCTGCAAGTTAACTGAATAGGTCCTCTCATGGCTTGTCACTTGATAAATATTTGGGCCAGCCATCAAAGCTTGACAGTGACGTGGCTTGAGACTGCGTCGGTATTTCCCCAAAGAGGAAGGGATGATGCAGCACAGCAACGGTAAGTATTTCCCTCAGTTATGAAACCAAGGTATCGAACCAGTAGGAGGATCACCACCACTACGTAAACAACACCTGCACACAAAGAACAAATACTTGCAACCCGACGCGAAAGAGAGGTTGTCAATCTCTCTACGGTAAAAAGATAGATTAGGTAGTGATAGATTGGAGAGATAGATCTCTCAAGAACACAAAATAAAAAGGGCAAATAAAAAGCGCAACAAGGTATTTTGGGTTTTTTGGAATAATAGATCTGAAAACAAAAGTGGCAAAAAGATAGATCGGAAAGCAATATGTTGGAAAAGTAGACCCGGGGCCGTAGGTTTCACTAGTGGCTTCTCTCATGAGTATAGCACACGGTGGGTGAACAAATTTCTGTTGGGCAATTGATAGAAGATCAAATAATCATGACGATATCCAAGGCGATGATCATTATATAGGCATCACGTCCAAGATTAGTAGACCGAAACGATTTTGCATCTACTACTATTACTCCACACATCGACCGCTATCCAGGATGCATCTAGTGTATTAAGTTCATGGAAAAACGGAGTAATGCAATAAGAACGGTGACATGATGTAGACAAGATCTATTCATGTAGGAATAGACCCCATCTTGTTATCCTTAATAGCAACGATACATGCGTGCCTCGCTGCCCCTTCTTTCACGCTGGGAGAGGACACCGCAAGATCGTACCCATCACAAAGCACCTCTTCCCATGGCAAGAAAAATCGATCTAGTTGGCCTAACTAAACCAAAGATTCAAGAAGAAATACGAGGCTATAAGTAATCATGCATATAAGAGATCAAAGAAGACTCAAATGATATTCATGGATAGAAACTGATCATGAACGCAAAATTCATCGGATCCCAACAAACACACCGCAAAAGTTTACATCAAATAGATCTCCAAGAGACCATTGTATTGAGAATCAAAAGAGAGAGAGAGAGAGGAATCCATCTAGCTACTGCCTACGGACCCGTAGGTCTATGGTGGACTACTCACGCATCATCGGAGAGGCACCAATGAGGATGATGAACCCCTCCGTGATGGTGTTAGATTGGATCTCGCGGTTCTGGAACCTGCGGAGGTTGGATGTGTTTTTCGTCGACTACTCTAGGGTTTCTGGAATATTTGGGAATTTATAGGCATCAGAGGCAGTGGAGAGGGGTCCCGAGGAGGGCACAACCCATCAGGGCACGCCCGGGGCCTCTGGCGCGCCCGGGTGGGTTGTGGTCTCCTCGACCCTCCCCTCTGGCACTTCTTTGGCCCACTGGATTTCTTCTGTCCCACAAAAAATCTCCAAAAAGTTTTGTCGCTATTGGACTCCGTTTGGTAATTATATTCTGCGAAGTAAAAACAAGCAAAAACAGCAACTGGCACGTTGGCACTATGTCAATAGGTTAGTCCCAAAAAATGATATAAAGTTGCTATAAAATGACTGTAAAACATCCAAGAATGATAATATAACAGCATGGAACAAGCAAAAATTATAGATATGTTGGAGACGTATCATGCAGTTCCTAGAGTCTTTCTTTGCTTCTTCAAGCAACTCAGCATATGTTGGGCATATTTCCCACGTGGCAATCTGTGTCTTAGTCCTATTTCCATTAAACCTGACCATCAACTTGGTCCCGATTCCATCTACCATGGTCTTTATTGGTTTACCCCTCACATCTAATATCATCTTGTTAAACACCTCACTAATATTATTGACAACTAAGTCAGTTTTGCAATTCAGGTTCATGGCAAATCTAGCCCAAGCATTTCTAGGAATTTTATTTAACCAAGCACAAGCATCCTTACACTCAACTTTAAGAGCATCCATTGCAACAATATGGCCATGTTCAGTGTAGGAGTAACTTGCCTTATCCATGTACTTCTTTAATTCTGCCCCCCTAAAACCAGCTGTCTGAAAATTTTGATAGATGTGTCTAAGGCAGAATCTTTGGTTGCAATTGGGGAAAACATGGCTCACGGCTTTTGAGAAGACCCTATGAGTAATAAGAAATAAATATCAACTAGCTACTAGCAATGAATAGCAACTACTAGTAAGAACAAAGATAGTACCTTCTGCCTATCAGAGATTATAGTGTAATAACCAAATCTCCATGCTTCTCCACCAATTGTTGTCTTTAATTCTGTGAGAAACCAGGTCCAACTATTTGTGTCTTCTTTGTCCACAACTCCAAAAGCAATGGGATATATATTATTATTCCCATCCCTTCCTGTGGCAGCAAGTATTTGTTGGCCAGTAGACAGCTTGATGAAGCATCCATCCACACATGCCATGACACAAAACACATGTTAAAAACAAAGCATGCAGTACTAAGGCTGCAACATAGTTCAATAGCATAGTAATCACCTATGAATGGTCTGCATCCATTTTAAACAGATGAACAAACCATGGAACCTTGGATTCTTGCTTGGATTCTCTTTTAGGAACTTAGTAGTGACAATGCACCTACTACCTGGATTTGTGTCTAACACAGCCTGCAAGTAATCCCTTATCCTTGTGTATTGCCCCCTCTGATCTCCTTGCACCATGTTAATAGCATTGTTCTTAACCCTGTAGGCCATATGAGTGGTGATATCAACTCCATACTTGCTCTTAAGATTTTGAATTATTGTACCTATGGATGTGTTCAAGTCTGTTCTTACTACTTCTAAAACCTGATGTGTAACCCACTTTGTAGTCACCTTGGTGCTCTCTGCTACAGCTGGACATGTGTGCACCAAATTGATTTTCCTAATGCAGAAAGTCCTCTCTTTTCCCACCACTGAAGCTGCAATGAAGAAAGGGCAGTCTTTATGTGTGCACACAGCTATAATTCTGTCATTGTAGTTCCTATGAAACTGATAATTCATGTTCTGTGTTATGTGAAATGTGAGAAGTGCCCTTCTAAATTGGTACACATCATGAAAACAAAGCTTCTTCACAAACTGCAGCTCTGGGTTCTCTCTATCCTCAAAATACCATATCCTTGGCCTTGGTTTTTTTGCCCTACTCTTATTGGCAAGCACAAATGGCAAGGGTACAGCCCCATCATCTTCCTCCTCCCTCAAATCACCAGGGTCATCATCCTCATCAGAAGATGGAACCCAAACATCCTCAAACTCTTCCTCCAAACTAGCATGTGATCTTGTGGTTGGTCCCTTTCTTACCCTCAACTTCTTCCTCTTTGGCTCCTTTGGTACCACCTCCTCTTGGACATCCTCATCATCCCTGTCGTGGTTTTATCACAGCAGATGTCCTAGTGAAAGGACTTAGGGGTGAAGCCATCGCTACGACGGTTAACTCGAAGGGGTTGGTCGGGACGAAAGACACGGGTTTACCCAGGTTCGGCCCCTCTCAAAGGAGGTAAAAGCCTACATCCTGCTTTGAGTTGTATTGATTGGGTATCGATTACAAGGGAGAGGATTCGCTTGACCTAGCTCTCGATCAATGGTTTCGTACCTTAAGCCGCCCAGGGAACTCGCCTTTATATACACAGGTCAAGGCCCTTAGGGATGAAAATGGAGTGGAACTTTCCGCTTTTCCGGAGGAAAAATGGAAACGAAGAGGAAATGTGAAAACGGAAACGGAAATTTGCAAAACGGAAATGGAAATAGAAATTTTTATGTGGAAACAGAAAAAAAACGGAACGGTGATTTCTGGTGGAACACACGTGGAAACGGAACTTTCCGTTTCCGTGAATATGGAATTTCCGTTTTTACTATAGGCCTATGGCTGCTTTGTAGCCCAACCACCAAACAACACACAACACTGAGCAGAATGGGTCATTTGAGGCCCAACTTCTACTACCGCACACGTACTCAACTAGACCCTATACGCAATTGTCCAGTACTACTACAATACTACACTAAGTTGCTGACATAATCTTATTATTTTGTAGCCATGATAACATTCTTTAAATTTGTTTGTTTTTGTGTGTATTTCTCTATGATTCAAGGGGGTTTTAAGTTCCGGTAAACGACCACTTCTGTTTCCGTGTCCGCTCTGGATTCGCTCTGTGTTTGTTTCCGGTAGTATCCGTTTCCGTATTCATTTTCGGGCTTTCTGTATTCGTTTCCGCTTCTGCAAAAAAAAATATGAAAACAAATATGGTAGCACACAGTTCCGTCTGTTTCCGCTCCGTTTTCATCCCTAAAGGCCCTGGGTGTACAAGAGTTCAGGCCGGGTTACACCTAGTAACCGACCTTATCTCTAAATCGCCTTGTCTTCTCTGGCAAGCCATCTCCCGGCGGCTTACGCCTCCGGGTCACACACCGTCCTCCGGCTCTGGGTCTCCGCCTGGCCCGTCTGGCAAGTTATCTCCAAACTTGTCTTGGTCTTTAGGCCTGTTAAGGCCTTATTGTTAAGTCGCCAACTTCCTAACCCGGCCCCTCCTGGGCGGGTCATATCATGGGGTTATATCCCCAACATTAGGCCCCAGATTGATTTGAACCTGCTCATGTCAATCTTCGAGTCTTCTGGTTGGCGAGCCTTGTGTTCTTCATCATCACCCAACCTGAAATAAATCTTCATGACCCGCCATCACGCTGCCGGCTTTCCCTGGCAAAACATAATCCGCCTCATACCTGTAGTTGACGGTGGCTCATACTTTAGCAATGACCCGCCAAATAGCGTTGCCGTCTTAGAATCATAGCTGTTTTTGTCATGTAATACTCTTAACCCGCCGTAATTCTATGCCTTTCCATAGCTTTTAACCCGGTCCGTCATGGCTAAAGCCCCTTCTTCTTGCGATTGGGTAGCCTCCGGGGTTTCCGAGCTTATACTCAACGAATACGTAGCCATGGGGGTTTTGCCGGCTCAGGAAATCATCAATTGGCGGGTTCCTGGTCCCGAGACTATCCCTGAACCCAAGGAGGGGGAAGTTGTCATCCTCACAGATCATCTTCTCCGTGGCTTCTCACCGCCCGGGTCAAAAAAAATCCGGGACGACCTGCATTTTTACAAACTCCATCCTCAAGACATTGGCCCCAACTCTGTCACCAACCTGTGCCAATTCCAAGTATTCTGTGAAGCATATCTGCAAGAAGAGCCCTCTGTTGGCCTCTTCAGAGATTTCTTCTACATCAACCGCCAGACCAAGATCGCAGACGGACCAAGCCTTGAGCTCGGAGGTGTTTCTATCCAGAGGCGGAGGGATGTATCCTTTCCCTTGGCGGCTCTGCCCAGCCATCCCAAGGACTGGAACCGCACTTGGTTCTACTGCAGAGACACTGCCCCGGCTGAAGAGAATCCATTGCCGGGTTACCGCCCCTACCGGCTCTACACCACCACCGAGCTTCCAGACCGGCTATCTGCCACAGATCGCGCCCAATATGCTCAAACATTTTCAAAGATCAGGGCTTTATTAGCCAATGGGTTAATGGGCGTTGATTTGACCCGCTGCTGGGTCTCCTGGAGAATCTTGCCGCTGAGCCGGCACGGCGGCTTAATGTGTGAATACACAGGCGATGTGGATGACCCTCAGCGCTTCAATCAGACGCCTCTGACAGATAAGGACCTCAACTTAATTGTCAAATCGCTGCTGGGAGAACCTCAGGAGGTTTGCAATAAAACGGGGTTAAACCCCTTCTACGCTCTTAACCCGGCTCCTACAGTAAGACCTTTTACCTTAACCTTCACCCTTTCCTTTTAGATTCTGCACTTCCCACTTCTTTTAACTTTTTTGCAAACATATGTACGTATGTAGGCCGAATCTCCCTTCTGGAAGAGGAGAATAACTACAGCCTCCACTTCGAAGAAGAAAACTAAAGCAACCAAGACCCGGGCTCCGGCTCGTCGAAAGAAACAGAAAGCTCAAGAGCTGCTTGAACTGGATGACTCGGAGGTAGAACTTGACTCCCTTGGCCTTCTTTTCATGCAACTTATTGACGCTGACTCCTCTCAGGGTGAAGTGGAAGCGAGCCAAGCCGGCGCCGCAGAGGTAACTACCATCTCCTCCGACTCAGAACCCTTGCCAAGAGAGAAAATACGGCGGGTCATCTGGAAAGTAAAGTTTTCACACCCCCTTGCTCACTTGGATCCCAACTTTCTTTTGAAGAAGCAGCAACATGACTCCAGGCGTCAGACTCGGAGCGAAGGCTCTGAAGATCTAGTAGCTGGCTTACCCGACACTCCGGCTCCTCGGAAACGCCGTAATGAGGTAATTTATAACTTTTTTTCATTTCTTCTACATGTTAGCCTCATGCAGTAAACTGCTCATATTGCCCAACTTTAATTTTTCAGGAAACACCTCCTTCCTCTGGCGACTCAACCGCTTCAAAGCTGCCACCTCTTGTTATCAACCCAGGGTAACTTTCTTCTTTGTACCCAATGTTGCTTACTAATCCTTTATCCTTGCGTACAACTTATCATGAAAACTTTTTGTTCACAGGGCCCAAGCCAAGAGGAGGAAAATTAGCGGGTCATCCGCCAACCCTGATGCCTTCGAGCGGGAGGATCCAAAATTTGACACTCCTGAAACCCATGTTGAACCCTCTGAAGCTCATCAAGGCGCCCATGATGAAACACCCCAGCCTACTGAGCCGGCGGATGTTGATGTTGTGATCACTGAAGTTAACCCGGAAGCTGGTCCTAACCCGCCCAGTCCTCAGAAGACAGCTGGAGATATTGCGTCTCATGAAGAGGGGGTTATTATTACCGGGATGGGTTATACCATTCCATCCCCTTCCAATGTGCTGACTAAGCATATTAGCAAGGATGAGGCGCCTTCGCCCGAGAAGGAGAAAGTTAAAATTGATCTCCCCAATCTTGAGAAGCTTACTGTTGACGAGCTGCATTCTGGATATTTGAGCCGCCTCTCCGCAAGCCGGGACATGGAAGCCAACTTAGTTGGTATGATGAAAAAAATATATGAGGTATACTCAACTTCTCCCGCATTCCATATATCCTTACGTAGCCCCCAAGAGCCGGCTTATTTTCTTGAAGATAAGTCGGGTCTTCAATAACATATAAACTTTACTTCATCAGCGTGTAGCCCCCAAGTGCCGGGTCATTATGCAAATAATGAGTCAGCACTTATTTTGCTGGCATGAAAAAATTCCAGCTGTAGCCCCCAAGGGCCGGCTTATCTCTCGAGATAGCCGTGTCCTTTACTGTTGTAAAGAAAAACTAGTCATCTGTTCTGCAAATTGTAGAGCCTGTAGCCCCCAAGGGCCGGTTTATCTTCTTGAAGATGATCCGGGTCTGCTTGTAGTATATGCTTGAAAGAACTGACATACATTAGCCCCCAAGTGTCAAGTATATTGCTTGCAATGTGCTTGAGACTTGTAGCAAATTTCTTCATTGCCCCCAAACGTCAGTATGCACCGTGCTAACGGCATAGGATTGGCAAACTTCCACTTAACAATTTTTACTGTGCAGGAAACTTTAAATGTGGCCGAGTCAAGTTTGACCGACTTGAGGAAAAACCTGGCTTTTCAACAAGAAGCTCGAGCCGATGCTGACGCAAAATTGTTGCTCTCCTCCAAAGAGCTGGAAAAAACCAAGGCGGATTTTGAAGCTTACAAAAAATCTGTTGAAGTTGAACAAGCCGCCTTGATCAAACGTGCGGAAGACGCAGAGGGTCAGTTGAAACCCATTACTAAAGAATTGACTAGCCTTAAACGTCATGTAGCCCGGATGCCCGAAGCTGTCTTTGGTAAGTATTGTTAACTATCTTATGAACATGTTGTTCAGACAGTCTTATAAAAGACTCGCCCGGCGACTTATACACTTGAACTATTGGCAGGCCGTCGGACTCGCAATCTTCCAGACGACAGCTTATTAAAGCTGAAAGCTCTATATTCATTCACCGAGCAGCTGTACGCTGGAAGTCTTTTCACCATGAAGGCTATTATGGGTGAAAAGGCACGCCAAAGCTCATCAAAGACGTGCTGAGATGCCTCTTAACGATTCCCAAGCAGTTTGAAGAGTTGAAAAAATCAGCCGCCCGTAAAGGCGCAATAGCTTCTTTGAGCCGGGCTTTGGCTTATGCACCAGAGCTTAACCCGGAAGGGGTGGTTGGAGGGTTTCCATAGCTGAAAGATGACGGGTCAGAATTCACGCAAGAAGACTATGCCCGTTGCATCAAGGCGTCTCGAGTAGTGGCTGGCCGACTAGCCGCCGAGGCGGATCTGAAGGCATATCAGGCGGCTTATGATGACAACAATGTGCGAGTTTGGCCGCCCACTTTTGAGCCGGTGGATTTGAATCCTCAATGTCGTAAGCATATATTTGCCCCTGATGTTGACCCGTCTCCCATCTTGCATGACGAAGCTGAATTCCAAGCCTTAATCAATTGCTACTGGGATGTGGACAACCTTCAGATCCAGGAGACAGAAGACCCGGCGCAGGATGACCCGACAACGCTTTAGGCGAGGAGTTGGCCCCGGATGAAGTTAACCCGGATAAACTAAAGGCCGGGTTACGACTATGTGAAAAACTTTGGTCCAAATTTTTGGTCTCCATGCAGCCTTGTAATAGCCTTAGCTAAAAACTGATTGCCTATGTCGTGCCTTCGTGCACGTTTTGAGCTTTACCAACTTATATCCTGGCTGCTTTTCCGCTGCAATCTTTACCCATCATATGTATGCTTGATGTGATCATTTTTCTTGATGCTTCATAAGTGTGGAATCAGTATGAACTCACCAACTCCTATGCTGGCGACTTACGGCCACACTCCTGGGCGAGTTAACAACTCAGTACCCCATAATCTTGAAAATATGGAGACAAAACCGTTGGCGGGTCATGATAGCCACAAATTTTAATCAATGAGCAATACTGAGCCGGATCAGTTATCATCCAAAGACTTAGAATCTCATGAAAAATTCCTGCAAAATAACAAGCAGAAAATATATGTATATTTTTCATTATTGTTAGGCGGCTTTGAAGGCACAACCAAAAGAGATTAACTCTTGTTTATATTTTTGAGAAAAACTCAAGGTTTTTGCTTCAAAGAAGCTAGGAATGAGTGCCCACAATCCCATAAGCCGGCTCTCACGTGACATAAATCCGTCGTTTTAACCTTAACCAGTTCAGGGTCTTAAAAAAGATTGACTGTTAAGAGTATGAACGGGCCACATAGCGGAGAGACTACAACAAATAGGTGAGTTTATCCTAGCTCTCTGTAAGCCGGCCCTCTCGTGACATAAACCGCCGTTTTAACTTTGACAAGTTCAGGGTCTTTAAAAAGATTGACTGTCAAACGTACGGCGGGCCACCTGGTGGAGTAGCAAGTTGCAAACATGCAGGTTTAACCCAAATATGGCTTTTAAACCGGTCAAGAGGGTATGAAAGCTAAACTCAGTGAGTTGGAAGCCCCCAAGTGACCTTATCATGAACCAACATTTACACAAAGGTTGTTGGATGAAAACGACAAAGGCCCCGAATTATGAGGATGCCGGCTTTATTATATTATAAAAGGGTATATACAACGACAGAGGTATGTACATTGATGAGAGCCAATGGCTCAAGTGTAGTAAGGCCAAAGATGGGCAATATTCCACGGCCTGCTAGTTTTCTCCCCAAAAGTGTGTGACTTGTTGCTCTCCCGCACATCAATGAGATAATATGACCCATTGTTGAGATTTCTGTTAATCACAAAGGGTCCTTCCCAGGGTGGTGATAACTTATGCATATTTGTCTGATCTTGAATCAGACGTAGCACTAAGTCGCCTTCTTGGAACGTCCGGATCTTAACTCTGCGGCTATGATAGCGACGCAGATCTTGTTGATAAATCGCCGATCGTGCGGCTGCAAGATCCCGCTCTTCATCCAAGGCATCCAGTGCGTCCTGATGCGCCGTCTCATTGTCAGTTTCAACGTAAGCCACCACCCTGGGCGAGTCATGATGAATATCACTGGGGAGAACGGCTTCTGCGCCACAAACCATGAAGAAAGGCGTGTAGCCTGTTGATCTGTTGGGGGTGGTTCTGATACTCCAAAGAACTGAAGGTAATTCCTTAACCCAACAACCCGGCATTCGTTCCAAAGGAACCATAAGCCTGGGTTTGATCCCTCTCAAAATTTCCTGGTTAGCATGTTCTGCTTGACCATTAGACTATGGATGAGCCATGGAGGAGACATCGAGGCGGATGTGTTCACTTTCACAAAACTCTTTCATAGCTCCCTTAGACAGATTTGTACCATTATCAGTGATAATACTGTGAGGGTAACCAAAACGAAAGATCAGCTTTTTGACGAACTGAACTGCAGTTGCTGCGTCACATTTGCTGACCGGCTCCGCCTGAATCCACTTGGTAAATTTATCAACCGCCACCAAGAGGTGGGTCTTCTTATCTTTAGACCTCTTAAATGGTCCAACCATATCAAGCCCCCAGATCGCAAACGGCCAGGTGATTGGAATCATCCGCAACTCTTGAGCCGATACATGGGCACGTCGTCCAAATTTCTGACACCCATCACATTTACTGACCAAGTCCTCTGCATCTGCATGAGCTGTCAACCAATAAAACCCATGCCGAAAAGCCTTGGCTACCAAAGATTTTGAGCCAGCGTGATGACCGCAGTCGCCTGCGTGTATCTCATGCAAGATTTCACGGCCCTCCTCAGGAAAAACACAACGTTGAAAAACGCCAGTCACGCTGCACCTGTGCAACTCGCCATTGACAATAGTCATGGACTTAGACCGCCTCATGATTTGCCGTGCCAAGGTCTTGTCCTCGGGTAACTCGCCATGAGTCAGATACGCCAAATAAGGCTGCGTCCAATTAGGAATAGCGCGGAGAGCCGCCACCAATTGTCCCTCCGGGTCAGGTATAGCAAGATCTTCCTCAGAAGGTAACTTGACCGCGGGTGATGCAATACGTCGAGAAACACATTAGGCGGCACCGGCTTACGCTGAGACCCCAGCCGGGACAGTGCATCGGTCGCCTCGTTCTTCCGACGATCAATGTGATCCACCTGATAACCCTTGAAGTGACCAGCAATGATATCAACCATCTAGCGATAAGCCTCCATACGAGGGTCTTTAGAATCCCACATGCCTGAGACTTGTTGGGCCACAAGGTCTGAGTCACCTAGACATCTGACCCGGCTCAAATTCATCTCCTTGGCCACACGGAGCCCATGAAGCAAGGCTTCATATTCAGCTGCATTGTTAGTACAAGGAAACATTAGCCTTAATACATAACAAAAATTGTCACCTCTAGGGGAAGTCAAAACAACTCCAGCCCCTGATCCTTCCAACTGTCTGGACCCATCAAAGTGAATTCTCCATAACGTATTGTCCGGCTTCTCCTCAGGTGCTTGACACTCCGTCCAGTCATTGATAAAATCCACCAGGGCTTGAGACTTGATAGCTGTTCGAGGCACATACTTTAAATTAAGAGGCCCAAGCTCAATTGCCCACTTAGCAATCCTGTCGGTGGCCTCTCTATTTTGAATAATATCTCCCAAAGGAGCAGAGCTCACCACCGTGATTGGATGTCCAAGGAAATAATGCTTCAGCTTGCGATTCGCCATGAACACTCCAAACACCAGCTTTTGCCAATGCGGGTATCTTTGCTTGGACTCTGTCAAAACCTCGCTGACGTAATAAACCGGCCGCAGGACTGGGTACTCTTTGCCTGCCTCCTTGCGCTCCACAACAAATGCAGCGCTGACGGCCTTGTTATTAGCCGCCACGTACAGGAGCAATGGCTCTTTTTCCACGGGAGCAGCCAAGACAGGCGACTCGGCTAACTGTTTTTTGAGCGCCTCAAACGCATCATTGGCAGCATCACTCCAGACAAAATCATCTGTCTTCTTCATCATCTGATATAAAGGGATGGCCTTCTCTCCCAGGCGGCTTATGAATCGGCTTAAACCGGCAATACGACCCGCCAAGCGCTGAACATAATTAATGCACGCCGACTTAGATAATGAGGTGATGGCCTTTATTTTATCCAGGTTAGCTTCAATGCCCCGCTCTGAGACCAAAAATCCCAGGAGCTTGCCTGCGGGCACACCAAAAACACACTTAGCCGGATTAAGCATCATCTTGTAAACCCGTAGGTTATCAAAAGTTTCCTTCAAATCGTCAAGCAGAGTCTCTTTCTTCCTTGACTTGACCACAATATCATCCACATAAGCATGAACGTTGCGTCCGATCTGACCATGAAGACAATTCTGTACACAGCGCTAGTAAGTCGCCTGAGCACTTTTGAGTCCAAAAGGCATGGACACACGCAGAAAGCTCCAAAAGGTGTTATGAAAGACGTCTTCTCTTGGTCTTTTACTGCCATCTTGATCTGATGATAACCCAAATAGGCATCCAGGAAACATAAGCTCTCACAACCCGTCGTTGCGTCAATGATCTGGTCGATACGGGGGAGAGCAAATGGATCAACCGGACAAGCTTTGTTAAGATCTGTGTAGTCTACACACATGCGCCACGTGCCGTTCTTTTTAAGTACGAGCACGGGGTTAGCCAACCACTCCGGGTGAAAACTTCCACAATAAATCCAGCTGCCAAGAGACGGGCTACCTCTTCTCCAATAGCTTTACGTCGCTTCTCATTGAAACGAAGGAGGAATTGCTTGACTGGCTTAAACTTAGGATCCACATTACGATGGTGCTCAGCGAATTCTCTCGGTACACCTGGCATGTCAGAAGGTTTCCATGCAAAGATGTCCCGATTCTCACGGATGAATTCGATGAGCGCGCTTTCCTATTTGGGGTCCATATTAGCCCCTATAGTGAACTGCTGCGATGAGTCGCCAGGGACAAAGTCCACTAACTTGGTATCCTCTGCCACAAACTTCAGGGGCGGGTCAGCCTCGGTGCTGGGCTTTTTCAACGGGGACATATCCGCTGGGTCAACATTATCTTTATAAAACTTGAGCTCCGCCTCAGCACAGCTTGACTCCGCATACGCAGCATCACCTTCCTCACACTCAAGAGCAATTTTCCGATCGCCATGAACTGTAATCGTCCCCTTCAGACCTGGCATTTTGAGTTGCAAGTAAACATAACAGGGCCGAGCCAGGAACTTGGCATAAACCGGCCATCCAAACAAAGCGTGATATGGACTCTTGATCTTGACTACTTCAAACCACAATGTCTCTACCCTGTAATTGTACTCATCACCAAAAGCCACCTCAAGGGCAATCTTTCATACTAGATAAGCCGACTTGCCTGGCACTACGCCGTGAAACACTATAGACGACGGCTTGAGATCTTTGTCAGTCAGATTCATCCGACAAAAAGTGTCATAGTACAAGATGTTGATGCTGCTCCCACCGTCCATCAATACTTTGGTGAACTTATAGCCTCCAACCTGAGGGGCTACCACAAGGGCCAAGTGCCCCGGGTTATCAATGCGTGGCGGGTGATCCTCTCTGCTCCATGATATTGTGTGCTTAGACCACTTCAAATACTGCGGAATAGCCGGTGTGGCCGCATGAACCGCCCTCTTGCGCACCTTCTGATCACGTGTGTCAAGACTCGTAGTAAAAACATGATACTGGTCTCCGTTAAGCTGCTTTAGGTTACTCTGATACCCTGACTGGTTGTTTTGCTGCTGACCACCATTACCGGACTGCTGATTGTGACCTCCATGGTTATCTTGACCCTGATAACCCGAGCTTGAGCCGTCTGCACTGAAACCTGACCCATGAGAACCGGAACCTGACACGCGAGGTGGTCCATTGCCGTTACCATGATGCTGGTTAAGGCTGTAATTCCGGAATTCCCACATGATATAACAATCCTTCCAAGCATGAGTGGATGGCTTGTTGGGAAGACTGTGCTTCGGGCAGGTCGTTAAGCATTGCCTCCATGTTGAAAGGCTTGCCCTTGCCAAAAGGTGGTTTACCGTTGCCCTTGGCGCAGTTGTTCCCAGTGTTGGTGTTGGCCACCAGATCTGACCCGCCATCTGGATGCTTCCGTTTACCGCCATTACATGGGTTGTTATTTCCTGCTCCATTCTGCTGCTGACCCTTGCCATTGCCATTCTTCTTACCCTTACCAAACTTCTCATCATCGGAACCAGGATCTTTCGTGCTGTCAGAATCTGCATATTTGGTGAGAGCCGCCATGAGCTCACCCATGTCCTGGCAAGAACGCTTGAGCTGTCCAAGCTTCTGCTTAAGGGGCAAAAAGTGACAATTCTTCTCCAAAATCAGAACCGCCTGAGCCGCCGTGATATTATCAGATGAGTGGATAATGGTTGAGACCCGCTGGACCCAATGATGGGCCGACTCATCCTCCCGCTGCACGCAATGATCCAAATCAACAATCGTCATAGGCTGCTTGCACGTCCCTTGAAAATTCTTGATGAATCGTGCTTTCAACTCGTCCCAAGAGTTAATGGTATTAGGGGGCAGACCCTTTAACCATGTGTGAGCCGGTCCTTCTAACATCATGATAAAATACTTCGCACAGACTGCGTCACTGACGTCCAACATCTCCATGGCTAACTCATAACTTTCAATCCAGGCTTCTGGGGGTAGATCAGCTGTGTAGTTAGGCACTTTGCACGGACCCTTAAAATCCTTCGGCAGGCGCTCGTTCCGTAGAGCCGGTGCTAAACACGGCACTCCAACAGCCCTGGAAGTGACTCCGGCTCCCACCGAAGTTGAAGGGGTCACCGAGGGCGGCTCTTGGTAAGCCGCCGCGGCCGCCGCCTCACGCTGAGCTCTGGCATTATCCACGATCGCCTGAGCATTGACAACGGGTGGGACATCATGGGGTGGGTTCCGACGTCGCTCGCTGCTGGAGACCGCTGGAGACTCCAAGCGCCGGCTATAACTGCGGCTTGGGATGGGGGTTGAGTGCACACGACTCTGGCTGTACGTATACTTCTCATGTTGAGCCACTGCTGTCTGCAACAGCTCAATGGCATTGCGTGCTTCCTCAGCAAAGGGTGTCCTGTCGGCGAGAGGGAGCGCATTGAGCCTGGCCGCTGCTGCTATCATGTTCTCCACCGGGTTAGAATAATGACCAGGTGGTGTCAGAAAGCGCTGCAGCGGGGTCTGATTTCTGCGGGGCGGGTCTGGCTGTCGATGCTGAGTCGCCGCCCTATTCCCAGGTACTTCCGTCGTTCGGGCCACGGTCAGCGGAGCGTTCGGTCCTGCTCCCGGGGTGTTGAAGAGGTTTCTGGGCTCATACTGCTCAGGCAGGCGGGTCTAATGCCTCATCCGAAAAACTGCTTCTGAGGCTTGCTGATCCAGATTGAGGCGAAAAGCTTCAGCCCTCAGACGCTCCGACTCAGCATCCATCTGAACCTGCATTGCATTAATATCCTCCTGGGCCCTGGTCATCTGGTCTTTCAGTCTCGCAATCTCTACGTTGCGGGCTGCTTGATTCTCAGTTGTGACCTCGGTTCCCATCAGAGTCGTAAGCTCATTCATCAAATCCAGCAAGACTTGAGCCGGCGGCCTGGCCGATCTGGATCCTATCGCACCGGCAGCCGTCGCCGCTCCAGCCGCCGCCCCAGTGGCAGTGCTGTTGACAGTCGGCGCCGTGCCTGCCATGAAGATGGTGGCTTGGCTTGGCGGCTCATAGGGCTCCGGAATACTGTCATCATCGGAATAGCCCCCAAGCCCGCCGTCACGAAGCTGATAAATTGACTCCATCTCTCCGCTCGAGGACCCATCCTCTGAACAGACAAGGGTCTCTCCTCCTGACACGGAATCCTCCGCGAGTTCTGCACCTTGCGTGAAGCCGGCGAAAACGTGCTTCCGGCCAGGTTGAATCCGGGCGGGTTGCACGCGCCGGGCCGACTCAACGAGGTTGGTGCATGTAGGGTAACGCAGCAGAAAACAAAAAATTTCCGACCTACGTACCAGCCCAGGATCACTATGGAGACTGCATACAAGGTTTGATCCTTTTCGTTACCGACTCGTAGCGCAGCGGAAGTAGAGTCGATGACGATTGGCGGTGCAGATCCCCGCAGCTAGGATTTTACAACCTCCCAACCGCGAGGATGTACTCCCTCGTCAGCTCACCGAACGGATCTCCGGGCAGCCCTTCGAGAGGCCTCGGGACAGTCCCTCGGATAGTCCCACCGGACGGATCCTCGGACAGCCCTCCGGGAGGCCTCTGGACAGTCTTTCGGATAGTCCCACCGGACGGATCCTCGGACACCCCTCCGGGAGGCCTCTGGACAGTCTTTCGGATAGTCCCACCGGACGGATCCTCGGACAGCCCTCCGGGAGGCCTCTCGACAGTCTTTCGGATAGTCCCACCGGACGGATCCTCGGACAGAAACTCGGACAGCCCTTCGGGAGGCACTCTTGAACTAAGACCGAAACTACGATCTCTCTACAGAGTTGCACACATACGGTGTCATCTATCCGGCAGGGCTTCGCCGTCCAGAACTAGTTCCCACCGGAACCCAGACAGCCTTTCGGCTCTACGAAACTATTTCGCTGGGAGGGAGAGAGAAGCCAGAAATGTCATGGCACTTGTATGTGAGAGGGAAGTGAGTGTGGAGGCAGCCCCTCCACCTCTATTTATAGGAAATCCAAGGGGTAGGGTTTCTTGGCCTCCAAGCCTTCTAGAAACCTTTTTGGGAAAATATCCCAAAAGGTGACTTTTCCATAAATATCCCAAAAAGCACTTTCACTATTCACGACGACATTTTTCAGCGTCTGATCGAACTGAAAATATTCATGTGGGCTTAGAACATTTCCAGTACCCACCAAAATAATTTTCAACGCGAGCCGGGACAATTCCGGTTTAGTGATTTTCATCTGCGAAAAGCATCTGAAGCGGTTTAGGCAGCTCCGGAACATTTCCGGTTTTCATTCCGGAAAATTCCAGAAAGTTTCCAGAATGATTCTGGCACCCTCCAAGAATTATCAGGCATGTGCCGAAACCAATTTGACTTAATGGTATCCCCTGAAACAACTTTTCAGTTTTACAGAAACTGTTCCGGTGTTCTCTCTGCGGAACTTTTCCGCTGTCCGAAACTTTTCCGGTGTCCGAAAACTTTTTCGGTGATTTTCTCTCAGACTCCCTGTCTAGTATTCAGCAGATAGATGACCCTTAAGCGTGTGACCCTATAGGTTCAGTGAAGCATAGACATGACCCGGAACCCCTTCCGATCAATGATCAACATCGGAGCCGTGGACACCCATATTGACCCCTATACCCACACGAATGAATATTCGAGTGAACCTCCAGTTGCCGTGTGCTATTCCTGTTGCTTCGCGATATGTTACAAATACCCGAGGTGAGACATGTTGGCATCCCCGTGGATCAACAACTTGTCCACTATGCCAGTTACCTCGTTACCGGTATTGTTCTCTTTTCTCGTTTCTGTGTTCCGGTATCCCTGTGATCAAATCACACTTGTGTCTGGCCAGACGATGATGGATACCGTAACACCGAGAGGGCCCAGAGATATCTCTCCATCGTCGGAGGAGCAAATCCCAATCTTGAGCTATCAAGTTACTTAACATACTTTTCCATGAACCCGTAAGCCGCCGTAATAGCCACCCATTTACGGATGACGTTTAACAAACCCCAAAGTTCATGAAGCAAGCATGAAGAAACTCGACACTCTCATGGTCTAAGGAATTATGCAAACATTAACTATCTCTGTGCTATTAACCATTAACTAGTGACGATTGTATCTCATAGCATAACATCAATTCGGGTCGATTCAACACAAGTGTTCTACCAACATTGAGCACTCAAAATTGCCGGCATAGCCATGCCCATGATTAGGAAAACAGGATCATCATGCAATACTTGAGCCAGTCTTAGAGGCCAGACTAGGAATACATTTTACCATTTATTATTCCACACGTGCATATGAGTCTTCCTTCGAGCCTCGTGGTTATTGTAGACTCGAGAACCATAGCAGTTATAGCATGGAACATAAACATAATTATGAACAGGGAGATAATCAATAACATTTATTATTGCCTCTAGGGCATATCTCCTACACACTCCCACTTGCACTAGAGTCAATAATCTAGTCAATGCTAATGCACTTTACACCTGTGGCATACCGGTGTAAAATATGCTTCGCATGTGGTATAGCCTGATGTCCAACGGATCTGACGACTTCAGCTCCGTGTGTAACTTTGCATATCCTCGCGTTTTCACGCTTTCACAAAATTCATATTTTGTGTGGACTTGGCTTTGCATATGTGTGAATCATTGGTCGAAACCTGATTCCTCAGACTGAGCTATGGAGCAACTATCTGCAATAGTGTCCCATAGACCAAAGCCATCTTGGAACCATACTAAGTTCATGAATGAACTATATGATTCAACAACTTCTTTGTCGCTTCTTAAGCGTCAACATACTTAGCCTTTGTTATAGAATTCGCCACAGTATCTTGTTTGGAACAATTTCCAACTACCGTGCCACCATATTGTGTATTACACAAAAAACCCTTAACTTAAATCTAAAATCGCATGGAGCATTGATGAAGACTGTATCGATGTAATTACTTTACAACGAGCACTTCATAATCTCTGCTTGCGAGAAAACATGTCATCACTACTACTACTCTAGTACTCAATGACATCTTTCACTGTTGTCCTATGATCAGTACTTTGATCACTTTGGTATCTATACTCGCAACAACTTTGGAGTATTGGACATATCTGGTTGTTTTTACATACCATGGAATACATGATTAATCCAAACACAAGAGTGTGTGGAATCACCATCATGTATTTTGCTCATCAGTGTTTTGGGACACCGAGTCTTGCAAAAACTCTTTCCATGTGACTTCGGCAAGAATCACTCCTTGACGTTTTTCAATGCTAAAAAGTTTTAGCATCTTGTCAATATGTATTCATAGCTTAGCCCCATTAGGTAAATCTATCTCCATAGATCATCATGCCTAATATTGAGGCTATTTAGCCTAAGCACTTCATCGAAAAACTATTTTCAAATGAAGTCCTAATTCGTGTCAAGAAATTTATTTCCAATTAACAATGTGTCAAGTACACAAGGTTTTTAGAAATATTATTATGCTCCCACTTACTTTCTTGAATCACAAGTATCTTCGATACCCATTTGATGAAGTCAAACCCCTTTGACCATTCCATCAAAAACGAAGATTCCAACTCCACTTTGCTCTCTTCTGTCCATCGCTGGAACTCTGAAGTTTGCATACTTACTAGCATCCTCTGGATCGACAAATTACTTTGGACTGTATCACATACAAGTCCTAGGTTTCATTTCCATCAGATGGAAATCCTTTTGTCATCCATGTTTCATATCTCATGATTGAAATATGTATTAATTGCTAGTTCAACCCGAACCGACTTCAAGCATCGCTACGGTGAGACAATCTCATCGTAGTCAACTCCTTGAACTTGTTATTGCAACAAGTCGAGCTTTATGGATAAAACATTTTATCCGTATCAGTTTTTAGTTCCATAAATATTCGTTAGACTCTAAGTCTTCCGAAAGGTGTATCAAGATTTTAATCTTGAATCACTTATATGGAAACTATCTTGGATTGTATTGGCATTTAGCCAATTCTGGAGTCAGGGCCCATCAACGCTTCCTTGTGTATTGTAGGTATACTGTTGTCTAACAACAATATCTCGTTTGCGCACCTGATAGGTTTGCACGAGCTTTGCCTACGTGGTTCAGCTGCAAGTTCGACCGAAGTCCATACATTTTATTGTAGAGACTTCCGTATCAGTCGCAGTAGGAAACTCCGGAATCACTTCCAAGGTTCCTTTCCTTTGATCTGATGACGAAGATACTGTTTATCTCGTCGAGTTGCACTGTCCTCCCACTCACCTTTTGTAAGAACTATTCTCTTTAAAAGCATACCGTTTTGCAGCAAAATCCTTTGCCTCGGTATAGTGGTGGGGGAATACCCAATGACCTGGGATAACCTTACAACGTAGCACTTGTCTGATTTGGAATAGGTTTGTAACCTTTTACACAAGCCCCATATTCCAAATGTTAAGAAAAGATATAACATGGTTGGGCATAACATACCATGGCGTCATTTCAACAGACCTGATGGAGCTCTTTTCAGTGTAAAAGCCGCAGTCTCTAAAGCATCACTCTATAAAAGGGATAATGGCAAATTTATTTATGTCATCTTTGATCTTACCATGTCATAAATGGTTCGATTACATCTTCACGGACTTTTCACTTGCAGTGGTGTTCCGGGAGGTGCAAGTTATGAAACCCCTTTCATAACTCATCAGACATTCGCTAAACTTGTAACTCAAATATTCCTTTCTGCAATCGAATTGTAGAAACATAATTTTCTTGTTACAATAACTTCTACTTCATTTTTGAAAACCTTATGAATGAATTCAAAAGATCCAGACTTACGTCTCATCAAGTAAATATCAATATATCTACTTGAGTCATTTCTGAAGATAGATAAATCCACTACTTGCAACAACATTTATTGGACTACACACATCACAATGTATGATCACCAATATGTTCTTTGCTCGTTCCTTATGGCCTGTGAACGGTATTTCAGTCACTTCACTTTTCAGAGGAAAGTTGCAAGTGTCAGATGATTCAAAATCAAACGACTTCAAAATCCATCATAATGAAATTTTCCATGCGGGTTTCTCCAATGTGACCAAATGCAGTGCCACACTTATGTGGTATTCTTTTAGTCTTGCGACATTTAGCGTCAGTGTTATGGATGTATCATATTTTCCATCAATATTCATAACATCCATCCCATCTAGGATGGAAGCATGGCCCTTCATGTTATTCATAATACTGAACAACAATTGTTGTTTTATGAACAACTCTTTTGCAACAAACATTGTGCAATGGGCTAGAGTGTATGAAACTCTAAAATGAATTATGAAAGTAAACCCAGAGGTAATGTATTATTATCAATATTCATAACATACATCTCATTCATAATGAAAGTATGGCCCTCATGTTATTCATAACACCGAACATCAAAAGTTCTCTTATGAACAACCTTCTTGCAAGATACTTTATGCAAAGGGCTAGAGTGTGAAACTCTAAAATGAATTATGAAAATAAATACATAGGGAATACACCGATGGAAGGCATAGTAACATTTACTATGTTCCCTGCGTGTATCTAAACCTCATCCCTGGCTAGTCTTTCAGGCCATAGTAGTTCTTACATCGAGTTGCAACAGAATGCAATCGAGCGGGTATCTTTGTGATTAACTCACAATACCCAAGAATTAGTGATTAACATGTTTAACCATAATTCCCAAGAACTATATCTTTGACCAGCCTTCTATACATCAAAAACTTGTATGACATTCATACATGAGCTGGATATTCCAGTCTTCTATCCTTTTGCCTTTATACTTCTAACAGTTTAACTTTTAGTATTTCTCCTACTCTCAGAAGAAGCATCCAACTTAAGAGTGGCGTTAGCCCCGGACTTCCTAGGCGTGAAAGTCTCACTAACACCCTTCGGACACTTCCTTTCTCTTTAAGTTGTTGTTTTATTCACCTTTCATCATATGATAGGCGTTCTCCTGGATCCCTCTCTTATCAGTCTAATGCATAGTAAACTCCTTTACTAACAGTTTGCAAACAAACATTGCTTTGGATATCTCATATCTTTTAGCCTTTGTCTTTCTCTTAAAATGATTTTCAGATTCCATGAATATCACATAACTATCCAAACTTTCGAAGTTCGGGTCTCATGGAAGCAAACATATTGCACTTTGACTGAAAAGGAATTCTAGCTTTTGGATCGAAGGACGAGAGTCACATGATCCATAGCATTAGCGGGAGAATACCGAAAGCATGCGATAGGACAAAGTCCTTCTCGTCACTCTTGAGGACAATCCTCATATTACGTTACCAATCGTAAAGTTTTAACCAGATATTTAACAGCTTATTCAATATTAATTGGGAAGGTGGAAACGCGAGCCATTCTTCTACAACTTTTATGCAAACCACACTTAGACAGTGTTCAAAATTAATTGCACTGAGATTTAAACAAGTTAATTCTACAGTGCGCTCCCACTCAAATAAATATCTCTCATAATTGATTGTGAGTGATACAAGACCCGCATTGTCATTCAACGCCATTGAACGAGATGAACACTGATGGCGCGAACTTCAATCGGTAGGCAAACTTGCCGATCACATCTCTATGTGATTCTTGTTCATCTTTCGATGCGTGTGTTCCGAGCTCAGGGAGATCCTTCCAGAACGTCAAGACAACCAAGTGATCTCGCTGCGAGGTCTCACCTCACCCGCCTCACAATTCTCTAATCGTTCGTACCCAGGGAGATCCTGTGATACCCCGAAAAGTTAGGTGCCGTGACGGTGCAACACTTGGGAGAACACTAACTACTTGATATTTTTGTGAGAGATCACCCTAATAAAAGCGACTACCGCGCAATCAAGAAGGGTGCATCGTAAGGGATAAACATCTCAGGCAATTCATAATAGCATGATATGGTATAGCCCTTTCTGACGGAGAAGTCTTTCATTTCTTCGTCTTCGGCATTCGCGTCGGTGTTCACCTTCGCGAAGATTGCCACCACCTTGTCGATGCACCAGATAATATTGCTATCTCTATAGCTAATAAAATAATGCATTACAACAAGGTTGACACGCAGGTCATTAAAGTGACAATCATATGGCTCCAGCCATCATGCCGAATCATGACACGCAGGTCATGTTAATTTACATTATATAGTCATCTCATACATAATCAAATTAAATATGAGTACTGCTATACCACATCATATGCACATCTCATGTCATCCTGCAAAACCAAGTTAGACGCCTCTAATCGGTTTATACAAGATTTTATTTTACGTGGCTTCTAAGGTTTCGAAACAAACCGAAGCTACCAACGTCCATCATCAAGCATGATAATCCAAGTCGCTAGATTAACATTGCGGGGTGTATGAAACACGAGATAATAAAATCTCGAGCCCCATACTAAACTTCGTCATACGCGTGACCCCCGTGTAGATCATATCTGCATTGACCTTTCGTCTGCGAAATTTCATCTTTCTTTTTAACTACGGTGGAATTCAATGAACTGTTAGCACTTCGTTGATCAATCAGGATCGCGGATTGCCAGAACATTGAAACTCCACCATACTGTTATCAAGATCAGAAATATGCAAATTCCAGGGAAGCAACAAGAACATCGGGTAACAGATTTCATCTGCTACCCGCACAAATAATTTTCAGTAATAGAACTCATCTACTACCTAATTATATTGTGCAATACCCACACATCTCTATGTATTCTAGATCGCAACCTGCATCTACGCATAGCACGGCTCTTGATGCCACTGTAGGGTAACGCAGCAGAAAACAAAAAAATTCCGACCTACGTACCAGCCCAGGATCACTATGGAGACTGCATACAAGGTTTGATCCTTTTCGTTACCGACTCGTAGCGCAGCGGAAGTAGAGTCGATGACGATCGGCGGTGCAGATCCCCGCAGCTAGGATTTTACAACCTCCCAACCGCGAGGATGTACTCCCTCGTCAGCTCACCGGACGGATCTCCGGGCAGCCCTTCGAGAGGCCTCGGGACAGTCCCTCGGATAGTCCCACCGGACGGATCCTCGGACAGCCCTCCGGGAGGCCTCTGGACAGTCTTTCGGATAGTCCCACCGGACGGATCCTCGGACACCCCTCCGGGAGGCCTCTGGACAGTCTTTCGGATAGTCCCACCGGACGGATCCTCGGACAGCCCTCCGGGAGGCCTCTGGACAGTCTTTCGGATAGTCCCACCGGACGGATCCTCGGACAGAAACTCGGACAGCCCTTCGGGAGGCACTCTTGAACTAAGACCGAAACTACGATCTCTCTACAGAGTTGCACACATACGGTGTCATCTATCCGGCAGGGCTTCGCCGTCCAGAACTAGTTCCCACCGGAACCCAGACAGCCTTTCGGCTCTACGAAACTATTTCGCTGGGAGGGAGAGAGAAGCCAGAAATGTCATGGCACTTGTATGTGAGAAGGAAGTGAGTGTGGAGGCAGCCCCTCCACCTCTATTTATAGGAAATCCAAGGGGTAGGGTTTCTTGGCCTCCAAGCCTTCTAGAAACCTTTTTGGGAAAATATCCCAAAAGGTGACTTTTCCATAAATATCCCAAAAAGCACTTTCACTATTCACGACGACATTTTTCAGCGTCTGATCGAACTGAAAATATTCATGTGGGCTTAGAACATTTCCAGTACCCACCAAAATAATTTTCAACGCGAGCCGGAACAATTCCGGTTTAGTGATTTTCATCTGCGAAAAGCATCTGAAGCGGTTTCGGCAGCTCCGGAACATTTCCGGTTTTCATTCCAGAAAATTCCAGAAAGTTTCCAGAATGATTCTGGCACCCTCCAAGAATTATCAGGCATGTGCCGAAACCAATTTGACTTAATGGTATCCCCTGAAACAGCTTTTCAGTTTTACCGAAACTGTTCCGGTGTTCTCTCTGCGGAACTTTTCCGCTGTCCGAAACTTTTCCGGTGTCCGAAAACTTTTTCGGTGATTTTCTCTCAGACTCCCTGTCTAGTATTCAGCAGATAGATGACCCTTAAGCGTGTGACCCTATAGGTTCGGTGAAGCATAGACATGACCCGGAACCCCTTCCGATCAATGATCAACATCGGAGCCGTGGACACCCATATTGACCCCTATACCCACACGAATGAATATTCGAGTGAACCTCCAGTTGCCGTGTGCTATTCCTGTTGCTTCGCGATATGTTACAAATACCCGAGGTGAGACATGTTGGCATCCCCGTGGATCAACAACTTGTCCACTATGCCAGTTACCTCGTTACCGGTATTGTTCTCTTTTCTCGTTTTTGTGTTCCGGTATCCCTGTGATCAAATCACACTTGTGTCTGGCCAGACGATGATGGATACCGTAACACCGAGAGGGCCCAGAGATATCTCTCCATCGTCGGAGGAGCAAATCCCAATCTTGAGCTATCAAGTTACTTAACATACTTTTCCATGAACCCGTAAGCCGCCGTAATAGCCACCCATTTACGGATGACGTTTAACAAACCCCAAAGTTCATGAAGCAAGCATGAAGAAACTCGACACTCTCATGGTCTAAGGAATTATGCAAACATTAACTATCTCTGTGCTATTAACCATTAACTAGTGACGATTGTATCTCATAGCATAACATCAATTCGGGTCGATTCAACACAAGTGTTCTACCAACATTGCGCACTCAAAATTGCCGGCATAGCCATGCCCATGATTAGGAAAACAGGATCATCATGCAATACTTGAGCCAGTCTTAGAGGCCAGACTAGGAATACATTTTACCGTTTATTATTCCACACGTGCATATGAGTCTTCCTTCGAGCCTCGTGGTTATTGTAGACTCGAGAACCATAGCAGTTATAGCATGGAACATAAACATAATTATGAACAGGGAGATAATCAATAACATTTATTATTGCCTCTAGGGCATATCTCCTACACACTCCCACTTGCACTAGAGTCAATAATCTAGTCAATGCTAATGCACTTTACACCTGTGGCATACCGGTGTAAAATATGCTTCGCATGTGGTATAGCCTGATGTCCAACGGATCTGACGACTTCAGCTCCGTGTGTAACTTTGCATATCCTCGCGTTTTCACGCTTTCACAAAATTCATATTTTGTGTGGACTTGGCTTTGCATATGTGTGAATCATTGGTCGAAACATGATTCCTCAGACTAAGCTATGGAGCAACTATCTGCAATAGTGTCCCATAGACCAAAGCCATCTTGGAACCATACTAAGTTCATGAATGAACTATATGATTCAACAACTTCTTTGTCGCTTCTTAAGCGTCAACATACTTAGCCTTTGTTATAGAATTCGCCACAGTATCTTGTTTGGAACAATTTCCAACTACCGTGCCACCATATTGTGTATTACACAAAAAACCCTTAACTTAAATTGAAAATCGCATGGAGCATTGATGAAGACTGTATCGATGTAATTACTTTACAACGAGCACTTCATAATCTCTGCTTGCGAGAAAACTTGTCATCACTACTACTACTCTAGTACTCAATGACATCTTTCACTGTTGTCCTATGATCAGTACTTTGATCACTTTGGTATCTATACTCGCAACAACTTTGGAGTATTGGACATATCTGGTTGTTTTTACATACCATGGAATACATGATTAATACAAACACAAGAGTGTGTGGAATCACCATCATGTATTTTGCTCATCAGTGTTTTGGGACACCGAGTCTTGCAAAAACTCTTTCCATGTGACTTCGGCAAGAATCACTCCTTGACGTTTTTCAATGCTAAAAAGTTTTAGCATCTTGTCAATATGTATTCATAGCTTAGCCCCATTAGGTAAATCTATCTCCATAGATCATCATGCCTAATATTGAGGCTATTTAGCCTAAGCACTTCATCGAAAAACTATTTTCAAATGAAGTCCTAATTCGTGTCAAGAAATTTATTTCCAATTAACAATGTGTCAAGTACACAAGGTTTTTAGAAATATTATTATGCTCCCACTTACTTTCTTGAATCACAAGTATCTTCGATACCCATTTGATGAAGTCAAACCCCTTTGACCATTCCATCAAAAACGAAGATTCCAACTCCACTTTGCTCTCTTTTGTCCATCGCTGGAACTCTGAAGTTTGCATACTTACTAGCATCCTCTGGATCGACAAATTACTTTGGACTGTATCACATACAAGTCCTAGGTTTCATTTCCATCAGATGGAAATCCTTTTGTCATCCATGTTTCATATCTCATGATTGAAATATGTATTAATTGCTAGTTCAACCCGAACCGACTTCAAGCATCGCTACGGTGAGACAATCTCATCGTAGTCAACTCCTTGAACTTGTTATTGCAACAAGTCGAGCTTTATGGATAAAACATTTTATCCGTATCAGTTTTTAGTTCCATAAATATTCGTTAGACTCTAAGTCTTCCGAAAGGTGTATCAAGATTTTAATCTTGAATCACTTATATGGAAACTATCTTGGATTGTATTGGCATTTAGCCAATTCTGGAGTCAGGGCCCATCAATGCTTCCTTGTGTATTGTAGGTATACTGTTGTCTAACAACAATATCTCGTTTGCACACCTGATAGGTTTGCACGAGCTTTGCCTACGTGGTTCAGCTGCAAGTTCGACCGAAGTCCATACATTTTATTGTAGAGACTTCCGTATCAGTCGCAGTAGGAAACTCCGGAATCACTTCCAAGGTTCCTTTCCTTTGATCTGATGACGAAGATACTGGTAATCTCGTCGAGTTGCACTGTCCTCCCACTCACCTTTTGAAAGAACTATTCTCTTTAAAAGCATACCGTTTTGTGGCAAAAATCCTTTGCCTCGGTTTTGTGGAATAATAAACTCGGCACTCTCATGGTCTAAGGAATTATGCAAACATTAACTATCTCTGTGCTATTAACCATTAACTAGTGACGATTGTATCTCATAGCATAACATCAATTCGGGTCGATTCAACACAAGTGTTCTACCAACATTGCGCCCTCAAAATTGCCGGCATAGCCATGCCCATGATTAGGAAAACAGGATCATCATGCAATACTTGAGCCAGTCTTAGAGGCCAGACTAGGAATACATTTTACCGTTTATTATTCCACACGTGCATATGAGTCTTCCTTCGAGCCTCGTGGTTATTGTAGACTCGAGAACCATAGCAGTTATAGCATGGAACATAAACATAATTATGAACAGGGAGATAATCAATAACATTTATTATTGCCTCTAGGGCATATCTCCTACAGTGCAGACGTCCGGTCCGGGCTTAGATCCGCCGATCTTCCCGATGAAAACGTGAATTCTGCCGAAGGGGACCCGGTACCCGTACTCGATTGAGTCGGCCTTGGGGCCCCAACCAGCGTCGTCGATGTAGAGCTTGCCGCGGTGACTCTTAGTCATCCTGCCAACGGCGTACCCCTCGATCCCTGGGAGAGAGCCCTTCGAGTACTCCAAACCACTGCGCATCTGCCCCACGGTGGGCGCCAACTGTCGTGGTTTTATCACGGCAGATGTCCTAGTGAAAGGACTTAGGGGTGAAGCCATCGCTACAGCAGTTAACTCGAAGGGGTTGGTCAGGACGAAAGACACGGGTTTACCCAGGTTCGGCCCCTCTCGAAGAAGGTAAAATCCTACATCCTGCTTTGAGTTGTATTGATTGGGTATCGATTACAAGGGAGCGGATTCGCTTGACCTAGCTCTCGATCAATGGTTTCATAACTTAAGCCGCCCAGGGAACTCGCCTTTATATAGACAGGTCAAGGCCCTGGGCTTACAAGAGTCCGGGCCGGGTTACACCTAGTAACCGACCTTATCTCTAAATCGCCTTGTCTTCTCTGGCAAGCCATCTCCCGGCGGCTTACGCCTCCGGGTCACACACCGTCCTCCGGCTCTGGGCCTCCGCCCGGCCCATCTGGCAAGTTATCTCCAAACTTGTCTTGGTCTTCAGGCCTGTTAAGGCCTTATTGTTAAGTCGCCAACTTCCTAACCCGGCCCCTCCTGGGCGGGTCATATCATGGGGTTATATCCCCAACAATCCCCATGCTCATCTTGCTCTGCATGTTCCTCTTGCAATTCCTCTTCTTCTAGCTCATAAGGTTCTTCAACATCAGTGTCACCTTCAAAGTGTAAAAGTGGGGTCCTCTCTCTGCCTTCAGCTCAACCATCCTATCCATGAAATCATCATCTTCCTCCAACTCAGAGTCATCTTCAGTTAGTAGCATAGGAAGTTTTCTCTTCACTGCCTGCACCCTCTCAACATTCTTCTGATACTTCTTAAACCTCTCAATTTTTGATCTCCTTTTATGCTCTGTAATTCTTTCCAACTCCTCTTGCTCCATATCAACATCTGTTTCATTGCCATGCTCCATATGGATTGGCTCAGGCTCCCCAACTGATGCAACTCTTTTTGATACTTTGGATGGTGACTTGTACAGCACACCAGCTTCAGTGACCTCATATACAGTTCTCTCTCCAACGTTGGCTATAGGAACTTGCTGATCACAAATATAACCAGTGTTTAAATCTGTAGGGGTGGGCTCACTACCCCTAACTACTGTCAGGTTTACAATGTTTTGATCTTTGTTGGCAATGTGGTCCAACATCTCATCAACCTTGTCATCATCACATATCTCTTCCAAACTAGCTATTCCCAACCCAGCATCCCTCACATAATACATGTAATCTTTACTTCCATATCCTGTTGTCTCCATGAGTGCTAACGGATTGTAAAAAAGTGATGTCTGAAACACACATAGTTCTTTCCAAGTTATCCCTATCATGAAAGTGCAGTCTAACTTCCCAACTATCATCAGACAAACTGGAAAAAAACAGAACTAATTAGTTAGACAGAGCATAGCAATTTAAATTATCACTAAAATTATCACTAAAACAGAGCATATGAATTTAAATTAACAACAAAACAATGCATATGAATTTGAATTAATAGTACAACAGAGCATGGCAATTTAAATTATCACTTAAATTATCAGTAAAACAGAGCATATGAATTTGAATTAACAACAAAACATTGCATATAAATTAACACTAAAACAAAGCATAGCAATTCAAATTAACACTCAATCAGAGCATAGCTATGTAAATTAACACTAAACATTGCATATTAATTTCAGTTAACTATAAAACAGAGCATAGCAATTTAAGTTAACACAAAAACAGTGCATGTGAATTTGAATTAACAGTAAAACTAACACTAGTATGTCTAGCTTATGAATTTGATTACAACACTAACCCTAACCCTAGAATCTACAGAATATGAGGGGGGGAATAAGAGAGGAGGAATCTTACTCCGAAATGCCGACTGCAGATGCTAGCTGATGGCTCCCCGTCGGAGCCTGGACCGCATGAGGGAGAGGGCCGGCGGCATGAGGGAGAGGGCTCTGCGGGACCTGGCTAGGGTTAGAACTTAGAGCTCCCGCAGAACTCCTCGGGTGGGTTTGGATCTCCGCCGCCAAGCAACCCTTCCGCACCGTCCCAGCCTTCGCCATCCACTCCGTCGTCGGTGTCCGAGCTTGCTGTTGACATGGAGGGTACAGAGAACCCAGGGGAGAGCGCCGCCGGGAGAGGGGGAGAAACGTCGAGACGAGGGGAGAAATGTCGAGACGAGGGGGAGACCTAGCCGCAACGATTGAAGGCGTTAGTGCCGAGCCGTTATGCCACGTCAGCCAAACTGGGCCCCACATGTCATAATCGAGCTTAAAATGCACAAACAGACCGTTCAGTGTTTTCTGCAAAAAATTAGGCACCTCGCTGTGTTTTCTACAATGAATCTATAAAGGAGTGTTTCCTGCAAACCTACACGTCAATGTAGTGGTTTTCTGCAATTAACTCATTCCAAATGGACAAACAAGGTGACCCAATGTGCGAGAGCATCCGCATTTGTCTGTTTGGTGTCCGGGCTACCGCATTTCTAGCGCAAACATGTTCTTGGTTTGTGTCCGGACAACGAATGGACTCCCACGCGTTTGCTTCGTGTCCGCCTCGGGACCGTGTTGTAGCCACCCACCTACCTCCCACCACCCGCCTTTACGGAGCAAGCGCGGGCGGGCCCGCCTGTCAGCCATCGAACGCCCCCGGTCATCATTCTTCTTAATGTGGAAGTCGTGGACCGATCAGTCCACTGCTTCCACTCTCAAGCATTCATGCCTCCTCGAAGCCCAACATGCTCATGCCAAAACCTAGCTCCTCTCCTCCTCCTTGCCCCCAGCGCAATGGTGTAGGAGTGGATCCTTGACCGCAAGGGGAAGCACGACCACGAGGCCGGGTCTTCCTCCGGTCGCCGCCGCTCTTCCTCCACCCCTAACATTTCACATCTCACCGCTAGCGCCCCCCCCCCTCGCATTCGGCCATACGTGAAGTCCGAGATCTGCCACATGTATTGGGAGACGGGCACGCCGTTGCCGTGGAGCGACATGCACCTCTCCAATAACTGGCATCTCTCCGCAGATCGGGTGTCGATCCCGACGAGCGACCGATCCCGTCGCGAGGAGATCCGCCACCGCGCCCACCTGCCACCGGACCTCGTCAACGACCGCCGGTATGCCATAGACTCACCTCTATGGGATACTTGATTCCACGAATAGCACGGCCTGCGGCGGTAGTCATACTTCAGCGGCTGTCCAGGTGAGAGCCCAGTCCGTCGCACGCGCTCCCAGCCGCGCGGGCGCAGGCTGGTTCGCAGCTTCACGCCGAACCCGTTGCCGTTGCCGTCGCTGCCACCCCAACCAGCCCCTATCGCCGGGGAGGAGGAGATGATGCGGCAGGTGATGGAGGACTACCTCCACACTCACGACGAGCGCCAGTGGGTGGGGCTCGAGGAGATGCTGGCCCTCTCCGTGGCCGATGACGTCGCCATCCCGGAGCTAGAGATGGAGATGGTCGTCAAGGAGGATGCCGTGGAGGAGCCCGCCACCAGCATTCGGAACTCTCGCATGGTCAGCCAGAGTTGGACTTGGTCGACCACCGCGTCGGAGATGTCCGACTGGGTGGGTGTCGAACCTTGGGTGCCCATGCCCCCACGATCATCGTCCCCGCCGCTTGAGGAGGTGGTGCAGGCGCCTCCGGCCATGCATCCATCGCAGGCGCCCCCAGCCCACCTTTGGATGCCTTCGTCGTACATCGACCTCACCAGGGACGACAACGACGACGAGTGAAGCACCGATGTCACCACGGGTGGTGGTGGCATTGAAGTTTTTTTAAGTAATGTTTATTTAAGCGATCGTGACCTTTTTAGGATTTAGTAATGTTTAATTAAGTTTTATATTTGTACTATAAAATGTGTGTCCGTCTTTTTTTTTAATTCGAGCAATGCGGACGATATGTGATGCGGGTGCCCGTTGGGTGCACGCCTAGGCTGAAGCCCAAAACCGGACACCGACATCCGTTCTGCCGTTCCAAATGAACGAAATTCTGATGAAGCGGACGTCCATTCACGGTCATGCGTGGGAGTTGGCCTAACTGATCGTTGATGCGCATTGGCCGCCCCCCAGGAATCGTCCGATTATATAGTCTTTATAAAAAAACTAGTAGAGTGCCCATGCGTTGCTACGGGAACGAACGCAAGGAAAACATAGATGGACCTGTGGTGACAAGTATGGGAGGTGTGAATCCAAGCACATTAAAGGCTCTCTAAGAAAAGCTTAAGTATTCCTATGAAGCAACAGATGCCAAATCTTCCAAGGTTCTCTTTAGAGCCTGCTTTTCCTGCTGAGTACTCACCCACGATAAGAGATATATATGAGAAATTATGTATCAATTGCTAAGAGCTTTGTCCCTCACAACATAATCTACACATGAAAAAGGCGATGAATTTTTTAATTGTACTACAGCTTAAACTTCCATAATATTTTTAATGGAAGCAACCGAAATAGGCAACTACTTAGATTATTAAGTTCCTTACAAAATTATTCAATACATCACTTACCTACCATATTTTTTAGATGTACCACCATAGAAATGCACAATGGACGAAATCAGCTCTCATTCGTGTGTCAGATACATAATCACAAGAAAGAAATAGCCAAATCAGCTCACATTGTTTCAGAACAAGGCATCTCCAATGTCCACAATCTTTCCCTATATATAAAAAAGCCAACAATCGCTTTTCCCTTATATAGAAAAAAACTACCCCTTTTCCTACAAAGCCCTAACTATTTCACCCCTCTCACTCTCTCACCCCACGGCAAACCCTCACTCACACATCTCATTCTCCCTGCACGGGTCGCAGTCGCCATATCTCCCCGCCATGGAATGTCCTTGTTGCCTCCCATTCCATTCACCTCTATGTCCCCCACCCCCTTCACTCCATGGTATGATTATCTATTCCAGGTGACTTCGGTGAGCACCGGTGAGCACATGTGTTGTGGTGAGCAGCCGGATCCGGCCGCCAGCGAGCCACACCATCAATCTAGCCATCCCAGGACGATTTTTGGTGTTGAGGGCGACCTCCAGGCCGACTTCTATCTCAATTGAGTCGCGCCGTCGAGCTGGCCATCCTAGGCCGATTTCCCGTGCTGAGGGCGACCTCCACGTAAATTGGTGTCCCGTGTAGCCACGTCTGTGGCTTCTTGCCCCCTCCGGCGGCCATCTCTGCTGCATCGCGCCGCATGTTTTCCCTAGCTCCCCTCACGGCTTCGAGTTGTGACCGTGCAGTCTGCGCCCCATTCCTCAGTAGACTAAACAATTGGAAAATTGCTATTCGATCATTAATGTCACTGAATGTTAACACAATACAATTGTGATCTACTCCAAGATAGATTAGTAGCACCACCTAAAATAAGTGTAGATTTGAAGAAGTTAGATAGATTACAAGGATAGATTTTACACATATCCCACACCAATCATGTGCAAAGGAACCTTGGAGTGTCTTCAACTGTAATCTAATCAAAGCTACAACACGGGACATGCACTTCCAATGTGAATAAGTACTTCAATGAAAATGGATATTGTTTCCACAATCCTTGAATCGCTGCAACAAAGCAAAATATCAATGGAGCAAGGAAGCATAATACAACATGCATATATGTTCATCTAGAACCAAAGGGGTCTCAATGAAATTTGTGATGGACAAATCCCTAACTAAATTGGAAGATAAACAACAATATGGACCCGTGGTGAGAAGTATGTGAGGTGTGAATCCAAGCACATTAAAGGCTCTCTAAGAAAAGCTTAAGTATTCCTATGGAGCAATAGATGCCAAATCTTCCAAGGTTCTCTTTAGAGCCTGTTTTTCCTGTTGATTACTCACCCACGATAAGAGATACATATGAGAATTTATGTATCAATTGCTAAGAGCTTTGTCCCTCACAACATAATCGACACATGAAACAGGCTATGAAAAAAAGTTATTGCACTACACCTTGAACTTTCGTAATATTTTAATGGAAGCAACTGAAAGAGGCAACTACTTAGATTATTAAGTCCCTTACAAAATTATTTAATACATCACTTAACTACCACATTTTTTTAAATGTACCACCATAGAAATGCACAATGGACGAAATCAGCTCTCATTAGTGTGTCAGATACATAATCACAAGAAAGAAATAGCCAAAATAGGCAATTATTCTAGATATAATGTTACATGACGTTTTTTTAACAAAAAGTGAGGATTTTTTTTAATGGTCATATAATGGAAAAATCATAAGCACTTCGGTGACAACTCTATTACATTAACAATTAAATAATTTTCTATTTGAGAAGTGAGCATATAACAGGCTAATAATCTAACGTCACAATACTCAACCACTCGGTCTTGTTGCGAACAATACAAAGGCATATAATTTAAAAATACAAAAAACTTGTTATAGTAGTACTATTACTTGCAAATGGAAGTGCATGTTTCCTGAGCAAACTGCAACTTTCTGGAATATTTGTTTCTTGACAATCAAAGTGCTAAAAAGTTAGCAAGGCAGAATGAGACTTTTCTAGGCTTTTATTCCTTGCATCATGCAACTATTGTCTTTCTATCATGTGGCCTAGCCAACATTTAGGATACACACTCAGATATATGATGTTACTGCAGTTCCAAGATCTAGTTTACTCACTTGTGAAATGACATGAAACAGGTAGTGTTAGTTTATATGGAAGATAATTCCTTAATGGTGTATATGCTATGGTGTGTGAACTATTTGCAGAATGAAGTTCTTTCTGGACAAAGATTGTTGTAACTTTCTCAGAGAAAAATAATAATTATTTGCATAATGAAATTCTTTCCGGACATAGACTGTCGACCACATGGAGAGGGATGCTTCTTACCTCGCAGGGCAGCACCTCTCCCAGGAGATTCCCAAGCGACGAAATCCCCCTCGCAACAGGCGTGACGTGTGTATGTGAAATTCAAATAGCAGCAACAATACCAAAATTCAGCTAGCAGTAGGAGAGCAGTGGTGCAGCACCACATCATCGCTATCTCTCTCGTTCTCCTTTGCACACCCGATCGTGCCCGTTCCTTTCTTATCTGCCTCCATCTTCTCCCCGACTACCCAACCGGTGATGATCCCGCCACCCCTATTTTTTTTCCATCGTCGATTACCACAGCTATCATATGGTGCCGGCGGCATGCACCTTTGCTCCAGAGCGTGACCCCGCGGTCATGAGTGGATGATGACAACAATGTGCCTTAATATATTTCTGTTGCTTACCTACACAAGTTTAAGACCTTTTCAAGTACAATTGCCCTTAGTATATAAGTTAAGAAGGATCAAAGGATGAGTATAAGAAATCATATCTGGATTAGTGGTAGTACGAGAATAAAAAAAACAAGTCTGAATGGATGAAAATTGTAACATAAGTAGCTTACCATGTCCCCGAGGCCCAACATCATGTTGTCATCAGAAGTGTTTCCTGGGACAATCCTCGAGGCCAAAAAATTCCTAGGGACGACATGCTTCACCTGAAGCTCTGTCTTCTTTCTTATCGGATGCAACCCAGGCAGGATGAACTCGTTTGCTACTGTGACCATAACATTTTCTCTGAAACATATATCTAATAAGACCCAAAACAATTTGTAAAAATAGAAACATGAGAAGCAACACAAACATCTTTCCGTTGGGCAGCCTCACATGACTTACAATTGATATGCATATCAGAATGTGGAACTCCCAAAAGTGCATTATCTAGAAATCACGACGCTCCTACAAAAAATCACAACACGTTAGATCATCTATAGTTTGTATAAACTCCCAAAACTTAGATGCATTTATAACCAGGCAAAAACACAAATACCATTCACGGTTGGCCGGAACAGATCATTGCAAACATGTTGGAGGAGAGCAGCACACAGCACACACGTACCTGTCCACACCACACACGCACACATCAGCCACAGCACATGGTGCACCCTCTGCCTTTAGCCACCGGCTCGCCGGTACCCTCAATCACAAACCTGCACGCCCCTCCGACGACCGGGCTCACGTACACGCCCTTCTCAAGGCATGACTGACGTGCTCATCATCTACAAAGACTCATCGCCCCTCACGGTCTCCGATGAAAACAGAAAAACTGGAGACAGGGAGGACTTCGTTGGAGGAGGGGCTGGGTATCAACGACGAATACATATTGATTGTCATTTAATAATAGAGATTTGATTGTTAGAAAGGATCCATGTGTTAGGAAATTTAGGATTCAAAACTGATTGTCACATGATTGGATTTTATTGTTTGGTAACGTATTATTGGTTCCTGCCATTTGTAACATGGCTAGTTAGGAAAGCTTGAAAAGATTAGGAAAGTTTTTATTGGAAGGTGAAAAAATCAATGTGAAGAGGTGGTGGTGGGAGGAGATACGAAAAAAAGCCGGACGAAGAAAACCGTGGATGCTATTCATCAACTGAGCATTTAGGAGTAGAGAAAATATGGTGCGCAACACAAGATCTGCTGGTCGACGCATATATGCGTCACAAAACGCGCCGGCGACGCGTGAAGGGTGTGGGCCGGCCCAGTCTGGTGATCTCCTTTGAATGTTTTTTCTGCTTTGTTTTTCTCTTTTTTGGAAAACTGACTGCTGGATTTTTTTTTCTATGTGGGTTTTTAAAAGAATTGTTCGGTCTGTGATTTAAAATATTTTCATGTGTATCCAAAAATGGTTAGCATATATTAAAAGATAATCATCGTACACTAAAAAATATTCACCATATGTCAATTTTTTACAGTACTCTAAATAAATCGTTGTATATAGTCAAAAATTCATGGGCACCTCTAAAGCAAGAAGGCAGAGCCCATTGTACTCAATGGTGTGCGACGGCGCAACATCTGTGACCTCCAACAAGTCCCTGTAGCACAGAGGCACACCCTAGGAGTCCAGCATTCTACCGGTGGGTGATGACACGAATGCACACTATCACCCCCGACATTTGGAGGTCAGGCAGTGATGTGGCCGTCTCGGACCTAGTTGATGATGAAGCTGATTTGATGTTGTGGCAGCGGATTTTGCTGCCATGGTAAGGGTTCTGGGCTTCCCGCTGCCGAATTCAACGTCATGGCAGCAAATTTTGCTACCATGACAGGGATTCTGGATACCATCTTAGGCGTTGCCTAGGCAGCCGATTCGCCGCTGTGGCGATAGAATTCGCTACCATGGCAACCTTTTTCACCTCTCTCGTGGAATAGACGAGTGTCGTCGGCGTGTTGGCCACACCGCTGATACCACCTTCATCCTCCCAGTTCCAGTGGTGGTCCTTCACGAAGACCACGACCTTGGTGACAAAGAGCCGCTTGGTGTGGGTGTTGTAGATGCGATACGTCTTTGCACCGTCCTCATACCCCACGAAAATCATCGTTGTGGTTCTGTCATCGGGCTTGTTCACCCCGGGAATGACGTTCTTCACGTGAGGTATGCACCCAAAGGTACGCAAGTAACTCATGTTGGGATTCCTCTTGTTCCATGCATTGTACTACAACATGACCCCGCACAGAGCTCGCATCGCCGACCGGTTCAGTAGAGGCACCCCCGCACTGAAAGCCCTTGCCCAAAACATGTCTGCCATCGCCATGCTCTTAAGCATACTCCAGGCCATCTCCACCATCGTCTGGTTCCACCTCGCCATCACGTCATTTTATTGCGGAGAGTAGGGCGTGGTGGTGTGGCGGAGAAGCCCGTGCTCATTTAAGGAAGCAAAGAACTCGATGGAGTTGAACTCGATGGAGTTGAACTCGCCATCGCGATCCATCTAAAACGCCTTCGTCTTCAGGTTGAGCTCGTTCTCAGCGAGCGCCTTCGCCTTCTTGAAGAACTTGAGCGCCTCGTCCTTAGACCTAAGCACTTCCACCCACATGTATGGACTCACGCCGCCAATAATGAGGAGGAAGTACGTGTTACCTATCGGTGTCGCCGATGTGATCGGACCGCATAGGTCATGTGCGTGAGCTGGAGCCGCTCCTCCATGTGATATGTTATGGCGCACGGGAATGGTGCCTGGTGTTGCTTCCCGAGGGAGCACCCCTCATAGAACTGCTCCACGCGATTGATCGTCGGCATCCCAACGACCCTGCTTTTGGCGGCAAGATCATGCAGGCCGCGGAAGTGAAGATGCACATAGCGTGTGTGCCATAACCATGCCGAATTTGTAGGATCCGAAGTATGTCTAGAGGGGGGTGATTAGACTACTTGACCAATTAAAAATCTAGCCTTTTCCCAATTTTAAATGTTGGCAAGTTTTAGCAATTGTAGCAAGTCAAGTACACCCAACACATACAAATCTAAGAGTATAGCAGCGGAAAGTAAAGACATGCACATGAAAGTAAAGGTAGGGAGAGGAGAATCCAACGCAATTGATGACACGAAGATTTTTCCCGTGGTTTCGATAGGTGGTGCTATCGTACGTCCACGCTGATGGAAAATTCAACCCACGAAGGGTAGCAGTCGCAAGAGTCCACGGAGGGCTCCACCCATTAGGGTCCACAAAGTAGCAACCTCGTCTATTCCATCACGGCTTCCGTCCACGAAGTACTAGCCTCACTATGGGTAGATCTTCACAAAGTAAGCGATCTCCTTGCCCGTACAAACTTCTTGGTTCAACTACACAACACGAAGAAAGAGACTCCTAAGCGACACCTAACCAATCAAGGAGGCACCACCCTCCAAAAGGTAATAGATGTGGTAACAATGATGAACTCCTTGCTTTTGTGCTTCAAAAGATAGTCTCCTCTACACACAATCACTCTCTCACAGATTTGGCTTGGTAGAAGAGGTTGATTGGGTGGAAAGCAACTTGGGGAGGCTAGAAATCAAGATTCATATGGTTGGAGTGGAAGGTCTTGATCAAAACACATGAGAAGGTGGTTCTCTCTCAGAAAAATGGATAGGGAAGTGTAGGTGTGTTATGAGTGCTTCCTCTACGAGTGAGAGGAGGTGGAGGGGTATATATAGGCATCTCCAAAAATCCAACCGTTACAACATTATTGCCCAACTCGGTGAAACCGGAGTAAAAACTCGGTTGCGCTGACTAGTACAAAATGTGGCAACTTTCGGTTTTTCGGTGAGACCGATATAGAAATCTCGGTGGTACCGATTCTTGAAAACAGCTAACGAGAGAGTTGGTCCAAAACTCGGTGAGACCGATTCTCAAAACTCGGTGGTACCGATTCCTGAAAATGGCTAACCAGAGAGTTGGTCAAAAACTCGGTTGGTCCGATTCTCAAAACTTGGTGGTACCGAGATGCTAGGGTTTGGCTTAGGATCTGTCTGAGGCAAAACTCAGTAGGGCCGAATGGAAATAGTTGGTGGCACCGATTTTGGATATTTGGTTTTGGACAGAATATTTGTGGGAGAATTTCATGTGTATTTTTGGTGGCTAATCTCTAAGCACTTGAGCAACTAGATCATCATAGACACCTCATCCCCTTTTAATAGTATTGGCTTTCCTATGGACTCAAGGTGTGATTTCTCACAGAATTTAAAATGTAGAGTCTTCAAGCTTGTTGCCACTAGATGTTCCTTGCATCTAGGGAATCTCCTCACAATCCTTTTGCCAATCCATTCATTGAACTTTCCTGAAATATACTTGGTGGAAACATTAGTCCAATGAAATATATGTTGTTATTAATTACGAAAACCACCTAGGGAGAAGTTGTGCTTTCAGAATCCCCTGCTTGCGCTAATAGGCTGATCGGCTCCTTCAGATTGAGTTGGATTGCATAGAGCTGAGATGGCATCCCGAATAAGTCAATTTACCGGAACCGGTATCTACCGGTGAGAAATCCACTGTCCATAAGTTTCATCAAGATCCGTGTAGTCTAACTTAGTATAAACACAATAAGTCCAACAGCTATGCTAAGAAATATGGTTTGACACAAAACAGTGAATGCAACTTTTTTGCAGTAGACAGAGAGAGAGTGTGTGTGTGTTAATTGAGAGATGGGCGTTGCATGCTTTCTTTTTTTCTCTCTCCATACAATTGACATGTACTCCCTCCGTTCCTAAATATAAGTCTTTTTAGAGATTTCACTATTGGACTACATACGGATGTATATAGACATATTTTAGAGGGTAGATTCATTCATATTGCTTCGTATGTAGTCCCCTATTGAAATGACTAAAAGAACTTATATTTAGGAACGGAGGGAGTATTTAATTTCATCCTCATATTTTGAATGATTGATATCTGTTAAACGAAATGTCCATTTTGGAAACTTTTTATATATTTAGAATCATGGTGACAAGATCTTCAAAACAAGATCGATCATGGATATATTTGAATTACTTTTTATTTTACATATTTCGGTTATCTTTGAAATGACTTTCATAAAATATAAAATTGTTTCACTTCGAAAAGATATTTCATATATTTGAAATAACCAGTTTCATACATGAACAATCCACTTCACATATCCGAAATAACTAGTTTCACATATTTAAAAAATGGACCTAAATATTTGCATAAAACTCACTTCACTCTTTTCATAATATAATTTCACTCATTTCAAAAAACTTGTTTCAATTATTAAGAGACATATTTCACACGTTTTGGCAAAGAACTTAATTTCAGTCATTTTGATTTACTCGTTTCAATTATTTCAAGAAACATATTTCAATTATTTCCAAAACAATATCACTCGTTTCATAAAACATATTCCACTCATTGTGAAAAAAGATTTGAAATAATCAGTTTCACATGTTTGAAATAACTAGTTTAAAATTATTTCAATCATTTCAATAACTTATTTCAATTACTATGAATAAGTAAATTCAAAATGACTGAAATTAAAATTTTGATATGATTGTAATAGCAGAAATTAAACTAGTTTAAATATAGTCAATATTAGTCTTGTTCTAAAGATCATGTGTCCAAGAATTTGAATATATAAACTAGTTTAATTTCTATGTTATATAAACCCAAAAAATAGCAAAAAAGGCAAAAAAAAATGCAGAAGAAGAAAAATCGGAAACCCAGAAGTACAGTTATAATTTATTTTCTTTTGGAAGGACATGGTGTGCTTTTCCCTCTTTAGGAAGCATAGTTGTGCTTATCGTAGAAAATGTTGTGTTTTTCCGTTTCGGAAAACAAAGGATGTGTTTCTTGTAGAAGCAATGTTTCTCCTTTTTTCGGAAAGCACAGGTTGTGCTTCTCACGGAAACATATTTGTTTTACTCGCGAAAACACAGCCGTTTTTTTGCCTTTTCAGGGAAGCACAATAGTGCTTCGGCAGAAGCACAATAGTGCTTCGGCAGAAGCACATGTCGCGAAGAAGTGCTACTTCCTGGAAAAAAATACTATTCTCCGTCAGACCAAGAGAAAACCTAGCAAAACCAAAGAGCCAAAAAAACCAAATAAAACCCACAAACACGTGCAGAAATAGAAAAAAATCATGCTCCCGCGGGGTGCGACACATGGCGGCGTTGGCGCACGCCACATGCGCCACGGAAGTTACCCCTGCAGATGGTAAACCATTAACTTTTTTTCAGAAGAGGTAAATCATTAACTAGTTGCTCCCGTAAGACAGTAGTATATATTTGTCCCAACCGACTCAGCCACGGGCTCACACTTACAATGCAATGGGCGCTGCTATGTCTCGCTTCTAGCGAGAGAAAACGTCACACTCGCCCTAAACGACGTGGTAATGGACAGCAAAGTGGCATTGTTTGCTTGATCGATTTTCGTTCACTCGATTTCTTTTTTATTTTATTCTTTATTTTTTATTTTTCTTATATTTAAAAATAATAATAAAATTCACATCCTTCAAGAAAAAACATGAAGTTTGTAAAATGTGTGTGTGGTGTTAAAAGCTGTTCGTGCAACTATAGAAAAGTGATCATAAATTTTTTTTAAATGTTTGTTCAGTGTGAAAAAAAGGTTTGTGCAGTGCTAAAAAAAAGTTGGTGCAACTATAAAAAATGTTGATAGCATCTGAAAACATGCCTCAACACTTATTTGAAAAAAGTATTTAACACATATTGGAGCAACAATGTTCAAAAAACATGTGTTTTGAAAAAAAAAATCATGTATTTGAAATTGTAAAACAAATATAAGATAAATGTTTCAGTTATGCAAGAAAAATGAACAAATATGTATGGCACAAAGTAGACATCCAATCATATATTTCAATTTTTTTATCATTGTATTTAAAATATTTAAACTAATATTAAAAAACTGTTCTTGATGTATACAAAAAATATATACATCAGTACATAAATTTTAAGACAATTTTAATCATGTATTTTTAAAATGTTAAACATGTATAAATATAATGTTTCATATGTATATGAAAAAAGTACAAGGTGTATGAAAAAAAGTAGACCTCAACGTATAAAATAAAAAAATAGACATTAAATTTATAAGTTTTTTAATATGTTAATTATGTATTGGTAAAATGTTAAACATGTATATAAAAATATTTCTGATGTACATAAAAAATGTTGAATGTGTAATTAAAAAGCATATATTGAAAAAACAGAAACTGATGGAAATAGACAAAGGGCATAGGAAAACGAAGAAAACCAAAAAAATCCAAAAAAGAAAAACAAAGAATACCAAAAAGAAAATAAAAACTGAAGAAAACTATTGCAAAAAATGGACCCGAAGGAAACAAAAAAAATGAAGAAAACGGTGTGCCATTTATTTCAACCTGAGATTTTTTTACCCTTTTGCGTATTCATTTTTTCAAATGGTTTTATCACATAAACCATGCATCAAAATCTTGAATTGTTTTCACCGTTGGATTTCTCGCATCTAGATTTTTGAAACTAGATCCCATGTTAACAGACTTTGACAAATTTTTAATGTAAAGCGTGAAATCCAAAAATCAGAAGAAAATAAATCATAAATAAATTAATTCAAAAAAGATGAAAACCGAAAAAAGAAAATATGCAGAAGAAGAAAATCGGAAACCCGAAAACACAGTTATGCCTTTTCTTTTCTTTTGGAAACACATGTTGTGACTTTCCCTCTTTAGAAAGTATAGTTGTGCTGTTAGTACAACCACATGTTGTCTTTTTCCATCTTCGGAGAACAAAGGATGTGATTCTCGCAGAAGGAAGTCTTCTCCCTTTTTACGGGAAGCACAGGTTATGTTTCTCGTGGAAATGTAGTTGTGCTTCTCGCGAAAACACAATTGTGCTTGTCCCTTTCCAGGGAAGCATAATAGTGCTTCCGCACAAGCACATGTCGCGGACTTCCTGAAAAAAAAACAATTTTCCCGTCAAACCTAGGGAAAAGCAAACAAAACTAGAGAGCCGAAAAAACCAAAATAAAACTCAAAAACATATGTAGAAATAGAAAAAATCATGCTCCCAGGGGGTACGACACGTCGCGGCGCTAGGGCACACTCCATGCGACGGGGGATTTACCCATGCAGATGGTAAACCATTAACAAGTTGCTCCCCCAAGACAATAGTATATATTTGACCCAATCGACTCAGACACGGACTCACATCAACAATGCAACGGGCGCTGCTATGTCTCGCTTCTAACGACGTGGTAATGGACAGGCCCAGTGGCACTGTTTGCTTGATGAATTTTCATTCGTTCGTTCACTCGATTTTTTTTTTCTTCTTTATTTTTTACATTTTATATTTTCAAAAAATAATCAAAAATACACATCTATCAAAAATAAACTAACGTTTGTAAAAATGTTTGTGTGGTGTTAAAAATGTTAGTGCAACTACAAAAAAATGTTGATAGCATATGAAAAAAAATTGTGCAATGTCAACAAAATGTTTGTGTAGTGCTAAAAAATTTGGTGCAACTATAAAAAAATGTTGATTGCATCTGAAAAAAAAATGTTTCAACACTTATTTGAAAAAAGAGTTTAACACGTATTTGAGCAACAATGTTCAAGAAACAAGTGTTTTGAAAAAAATATTAATAATGTGTTTGAAAAATGTAAAACATATAAAGATAAATGTTTCAGTTGTATGCAAAAAATGTACAAATGTGTATGGCACAAACTAGACATCGAAACATGTATTTACAAAATGTTTATCACTCTATTTAAGCTTGTTAGTCATGTATTTAAAAAAATTAAACTCATATAAATAACTGTCTTGATGTATACATAAAATGTAGAAATCAAGACATACATTTTAATAAAATGTTAATCATGTATTTTTTAAATGTTGAACATGTATAAATATAATGTTTCATATTTGTATGAAAGAAAACGTAGACATCAAATTATATAATGAAAAAATATAGATATAAAATATATAAGTTTTCAAATATTTTAATTATGTATTGGGAAAATATTAACCATGTACATAAAATGTTTCTGGTGTATACCAAAAATGTTGAATGTCTACTGAAAAAACCATGTATTAAAAAAAGTAAATTGATGAAAAATGACCAAAAGCATAGGAAAATGAAGAAAACCAAGAAAAAAAACAAAGAATGCCAAAAAGAAAATAAAAAATAATGCATAAAACGAACGCTAGAAGGAAACAAAAAATATGAAGCAAACCGTGTGCCACTTATCTCAACCTGAGAATTTTCCTTTTTTCATGTATTCGTTTTTTCAAACGGTTTATCACTTAAATCGCGCATCCAAATCTCGAATCGTTTTCGTTATTGGATTTTTTGAATCGAGAACTTTGAAACTAGATCTCATGTTAACAGATTTTGACGAACTTTTTTCATGAAAAACGTGAAATATGAAAATCAGAAGAAAAAACGGAAATAAAAATTGAAATGGAAAAACAAAACAAAAAACGAAAACCAAGAAAATAGAAAAAAAACAGAAGAAGAAAAATCAGAAACCCAAAAGTACAATTATGTTTTTCTTTCTTTTTGAAGCACATGTTGTGTTTTTTCCTCTTTAGGAGGCATATTTGTGCTTATCGTAAAAGCACACACTGTGTTTTTCCCTTTTCGTAAAGCAAAGGATGTGATTCTCGCGTAAACAATGTTTCTCCCTTTTTCGGGAAGCATAGATTGTGCTTCTCGCTAAAACATAATTGTGCTTCTCACGTAAACACAACTGTGCTTTTTCCATTTTCAAGGAAGCACAATAGTGCTTTGCAGAAGCACATGTCGCGGAAAAGCGCTACTTCCAGGAAAAAACATTTTTTTCGCGTCAAACCTAGAGAAAAAGCAAACAAAAATCAAAGAGCCGAAAAAACACAAAAACACGTGCATAAATAAAAATCATGCACCCGGAGGTGGGCGACACATGACGGCGCTGGGGCATGTCACATGCGCCACAGGAGTTACCCCTCCAGAGGGTAAACCATTAACTAGTTGCTCCCGCAAGACAGTAGTATATATTTGGCCCAACCGACTCAGCCACGGGCTTACTCTAACAATGCAATGGTGCTTCTATGTCTCGCTTCTAGCGAGACAAACCTTCCACATGCCCTGAACGAGGTGGTAATGGACAGGCCCAGTGACGCTGCTTAATTAATTTTCTTTCACTTCGTTCACTCGATTTATTTTTTCATTTTATTTTATTTTATTTTATTTTTTTATTTTTTATATTTTCAAATAAAAAATAATATACACGTCCTTAAAAAAATAAAAGGTATAAATATAATGTTTCACATGTATATGAAAAAAGTACAAGGTGTTTGTAAAAAAATTAGACATCAATATATATCATAAAAAATAGACATAAAATATATAAGTTTTCAAATATGTTAATTTTGTGTTGGGAAAATTTAAACATGTATATAAAAAATATTTCTGATGTATAAAAAGATGTTGAATGTGTACTAAAAACATATGTTAAACAAAAAAGAAACTGATGAAAATTGACAAAAAAACGTAGGAAAACAAAGAAACCAAAAAAAAAAGCAAAACAAAGAGTACCAAAAAGAAAACGAATAACGAATAAAACCACTGCAAAAAAATGAACCCGAGAAGGAAAAAATTGAAGAGAACTGAGAAAAGAAACAAGAAAATGAAGAAAAACAAAGCCAGAAAGGACAATCAGTAAAAAAACGAGAAAGAACCAAACAAAATCAGTAAAAACATGAATGAAACCAAGAAAACGGGTAAAAACAACGAAAAACAGAAACCAACGAAAAAAACAGTAAAGAAAACCGAAAGAAAACAAGAAAAAAAAAGGACGAACAAGTACGTCAATCAAGTGACCGGTCTAAAACTAGCAAAGCGAGAGAGAGCGACCTAAGCTAATGGGCCGGCCCGATATGCGCTTAAGGTGACTTAAGCGCACAACGGTAAGGGCATCAACACGTAACCTTCCACCAAGTGCTCCACTAATAAGAGATGAAAGGGGGTAACTTGGCCTTATAATAATCCAATGTACTGCAACACTTATTTGTGGAATAGTAATAGCTATGAGTGCATATTGGAAGCTTTCGTTGGTCATCTTAATTGTAGTTCCTTCAATGGGTCTCCAGGGTTTAGTCAAAATGCTAAGGTGAGCCATGAATCAGCACTGTTCTATGAAAAAGTTCTTTAGTCTTATTTTAAACATATATTGAGCGACCTAAGCTTCAGGCGAGAGGGATAGTATACTCGCTTGAAGCAAGATATAGCATTCGCGCAATGCAATGCGAGGCCGAGTTGTATGCAAGGAATTCTCATTCATTCCCAGGCCTGAGTAAAAGAAAGCTAAGCTTCCTTCAAAAAAAAAAAAACTGACGCTGGTGTAAATTGGATGTGAGATTTTCTTCCCACACATACAAACATAATCGTATCTCAATAAACACACACACACACACACACACATAATCAATAAAGTAATACTAGTATCTTAGAAATACACAGTAGCCCTACTTAGGTCCTACACGCTTGCCCTAAACTGCATAAGAAGGATAAGAACAAAAAAAGAACGGAGCCAGGCCATGCCATTCGCAGAAGTTCTCACACACATCCGAACGCTCAGGTCCTGCGGAATCTTCCATTTGGCTCACTCCAGCAGCTGCCAGATCGCAAATCGTGGCGCGAGCGACTAGCAACAAATCTGGGCGCTGAACACCCTGCGATACCTCCTGCCACTGCCAGGCAAGACGAGGCCTACTAAGCTCCTGCCAGCCAAGACGAGGCGAATTTAACATTAGGAAAATGATCAAGCAACAAAATAATTATGCTTACATCTGACCTGACGCAGCCAAGCCAAGAAAATGATGCGTACGACTGAGCTGACGCACCAAGTGTCCTAGTCACCTCTGATGTGGACACCTGCAAAAAAAAAAAAAAAAAAAAACAGCTCCTTGCATTAAAATTATCGGCAGAGTTTGCCCCTAGGCCAGCCACTGTCAAGGAAGAGGGGTTTTCATCGGCCATCGCTTTCCTGGCCAAGAAGATCTGGTTTCACAATGTTGAATCAGTTTGGGTCTGCGGGACAAAGACAGCCATTAATTAAGGGTGCACTCCTAACATCATTCAGGCACTTTCTACGGGTGGTACTGGCACAGAAACGGATCGGTACATAAATTATTTCACCACCACGACGAGTGCAACGAATGCTTTGGGGGGATTTTTTTACTGTGTAATTCTCAAATGTTTACTCTGTCAATGTATAATTCAGACAGCTGTATGTACTGACAGTAAATAAAAAACAGAGAAAAACCTGAGAAGCAATAGAACTAAAGAGGATGGTGAACAAAGAAAAAGATAGACGGGTTCCTTCAAACACCTTTTGTGTTTGAAGTTGAAATCTAATGTTAAAAATCCAGCAAAAACAAAAAAATCATGGTGAGTTATTGTTCAAATGGGAAAAAGTGCATCTGTGAAGGAGTGCACTTCGAAGGATGTAGCTCCTGTGGCCCGTTTTGTTATCCTACTCGTCTCTAGGTTGGCATCGCACCTTGTTGACACATTTATCTGTGTCATTTTCCATTTTTTATCCAACTGTCAACCACATCTAACTTTATGGTTGCTCTTGTGAATGGACTTACCTGAACTAACAAGACAATGACACTATAAAAGCAGAAGTTCACTCCGCAGCTAGAGCAATAGACACACGGCACTAGTCAATTACCTGGTAGGCATAGTATGGGAGAAACAAATAATGCAAGAGCTGATGGTGGAGTGAAGGGTGGAGAAGAGGAAGAGAAAGGCAGCAAGAAGATGACCAAGGCTGGCAAGGCGCCGTTCCATGACCTGTTCAAGAACGCGGACGCCGCTGATGTGGTGCTGATGCTGGTTGGCACGGTCGCCGCGCTAGCTAGTGGCATGTCACAGGTGGTCATGTCGATCATCTTCGGGCGGATGGTAGATGCCTTTGGAGGTGCCACCCCGGATACCATCCTTCCCCGAGTCAACAAGGTACCCTTTTGCTTCTGTATGAATCTGCAAGTGGGCAACGTCACTGAAACTTGTTACATATTGGCTGATAACTTACAGGACACAGATCTGAACATTAACCTGCTAATAGATTGTTGATTTTTCATGCCCTCAATTTACAAATACACACAGCATGGGTTTCTGAGTTGACCATATTAGATGAATATATGAATCTTATAACCCCTAAAGAAAATGGATCTTATATGATGACTGTCATATTTCTTTCAGGTGGTTCTAGAGTTTGTCTACTTAGCCATTGGAACATGGCCTGCTTGTTTTCTCCGTAAGTATGATCTACACATATGATCTTTATGGTATATTTGTCTGACTTTTCCCATTATTTATGTATATTTCCCATAAACAAGTAGATCCTATTGAATGGTACTATTCATCAAACCACCCAGCCACCCAAGCTATGATACTCAGTTACCATAAGAGTCAGAGGATTCTCAGCAACAGAGTGTGTTGCAGAGACACTTCGGTGCCATGAAATATTATTTATCTATTCAAAATATGTATGATGTTGTACTTTGTCATACTTGATCAAGTGTAAATATAGCATATGAGTACGTCTGGTGATAGTTCAACTCGGTATTATTTGAGTATATTAATACCTATGAATATGATATGCTCAAAACACTTGATTTTGAGCATCATAATACCTACAAATACAAAAAAAAAACTAGACCAGCAGGGGAGGAGCACCGTGGCATTATATTATTATATTAAGACAGAAATGTGAGATGCTGAATTTGACTTGAAGGGGGGTCGAACCCAGGCCGGTGAGGCGACACCACAGCGCTCACACCACTAGGCTATGAACCCATCCATGATGCCTAAAAATACCACAGGCTCAAACTCAATATCAGATCGTCTATTGATGCTTTTTGCTGTATCATGAGTTTCATTTAATATCCACTGGAATCTTTCTTAAATAATAATACATATGCTTACCAGATATATCATGCTGGACTGTGACTGGGGAGAGGCAGGCAGCTCGCATTCGATCTTTGTATCTCAAGTCGGTTTTGAGACAAGACATGACATTCTTTGACACAGAAATGAAAGGTGGACAGGTAGTCTTCGGTACATCTGCCGACACAATACTAATTCAAGATGCGATTGGCGAGAAGGTACAAAGAATGCAGCTTCTTCTTTTGCTTTACCTGCTACAAAAGAAGAATATGTTGCTTAGTTACTACCTCCATGATGCTTTAACTTCTATTAGAATATATCTTTTGTTGCTGGTGTTTGGTGGATGATCACCGAAAGCCAATAAACAAAACAATTATTATACTTGTACTAAGACCTTGATATAATTAACATTAACAGTTTGCATTCTTGTTTTGCATTTTCCCATCCCTTTTATCTAGGTAGGGAAGTTTCTACAGCTTCTTACCACTTTCATTGGTGGGTTTGCGGTGGCATTTATCAAAGGCTGGCTCCTAACCCTTGTAATGCTTTCTACTATACCACCACTAATTGTTGCAGCTGCAATCGTCTCAAAGATGCTTTCCAAAGTATCTAGCGAGGGCCTAGCATCATACATCGATGCAGGAAATATTGTAGAACAGACAATTGGATCCATAAGAACGGTAGGCCCTTTGTTGATGATGTAATCATGAACGACAAGTCCTCAACTAACCAGTATTCATACTGTAACAGGTGGTTTCATTCAATGGTGAAAAGAAAGCCATGGACCAGTACAACAATCTCATAAAGAAGGCATACAAGGGTACGGTCAAGGAAGGGGCTATTCGAGGCTTTGGCCTGGGCTTCCTTTCTTTGGTCTATTTCTCCAGCTTTGGACTAATTGTATGGTATGGCAGTAAGTTAACCCTTGACAGAGGATATAGTGGAGCAGATGTCATGAACATATTGTTTGCTGTCCTGGTAGGAGCAAGGTTAGTATTGACGCAAAAATATCTGCACCAGCTACTAACCAAGTTCCACCAATATAGATCAACATGCTATAGTGCTTCACAACAAATTGCTAAATACTTCCATAAATCAAACCTTAAGATGAAATATGTGTTCTAACTTGCAAATTTTAAACTGTTTGGGTTAGAGCATTGGGTGATGCAACCCCCTGCGTTGCTTCCTTTGAGGAAGGAAGAGTTGCCGCATACAGATTGTTTACAACAATCAACAGGAAACCAGAGATTGACTATGATGATACTACTGGTGTTGTGTTAGAAGACATCAAAGGTGATGTAGAGCTGAGGGATGTGTCTTTCAGTTACCCAAGCAGGCCAGAGCAACTAATATTTGATGGATTTTCAATGCATGTATCAAGCGGCACAACAATGGCCATAGTTGGGGAGAGTGGGAGTGGCAAAACAACAGTCATTAATTTAGTTGAGAGATTTTATGATCCACAGGCTGGCCAAGTGTTGATCGATGGAATGAACATCAAGAGTTTTAAGCTAGAATGGATGAGAAGGAAGATTGGCCTTGTTAACCAGGAACCAGTACTCTTCATGACATCTATAAAGGAGAACATAGCCTATGGAAAAGAGGATGCAACATTGGAGGAGATCAAGAAAGCAGCCGAGCTTGCCAACGCGGCAAGATTCATTGAGAATTTGCCTAATGTACTTACATAAACACAATCTGTTCAACAATAGCCCGGTCCCACGTATATAAACATAAATCAAATGATGTTTTCATATATTTTCAGGGTTATGATACAGAAGTTGGACAACGTGGTGCCCAGCTTTCAGGGGGGCAGAAGCAAAGGATTGCAGTTGCAAGAGCCATCCTAAAAAATCCAAAAATCCTTTTGCTCGATGAAGCGACTAGTGCGTTGGATTTAGAGTCTGAGAGGGTTGTCCAAGAAGCACTAAACAACATCATGGTTGGGAGAACCACAATTGTCGTGGCACATCGTTTGAGCACTGTTAGAAATGCCCACTGCATATCAGTTGTTTCTGGAGGAAAAATAGTCGAACAAGGTTAGTATCTCCCCTGCTCGATCTTTACTTTGGTTCTGTGCCAAAACAGATGAATTAAATTGAAATGGTCCACTCAGGACATCATGATAAATTGGTAAAGGATCCTGCCGGAGCATACTCTCAACTTATTCGGCTACAAGAGGCACACCAAGATACTTGCGAGCAGTTAAATGCTGGATTATCAAGCCCACTATCTAAAAGAAATCAAGCACAGTCAATCAGTACAAGTTCAGCTGGCAGCAGCCATCATTCTGTAATTCCCCCTGTCAATTTGCCTGACCCTACTGCAATACTTGATTATGATGGTGCAGATGGTGAGAAAGCAAGCGAGAACACAGATGTCAGGGTTTCCAAGAAGGCCCCAATGGGACGCTTAATTAGCCTAAACAGGCCAGAGACGGCATTTCTTCTATTTGGTTCTCTTGCGGCAGCAATTGATGGAACTGTCTACCCAATGATGGGTTTGGTAATGGCTAGTGCCGCTAAAACATTCTATGAATTACCAGCAGACAAGCGACAGGAAGATTCTATCTTTTGGGGATTGCTGTGTATTGGGCTGGGTGCGACGGGTATGATATCAAAGCTAGCAAATAGCCTTCTATTTGCAATGGCTGGTGGGAAACTTATAGAACGCATTCGTGCTTTCACATTTAAAAACATAGTGTACCAAGATGCTGCTTGGTTTGATCATCCTGCAAATTCTAGGTGAGATATCTTAATTTATTCTCAAAATGGAACAATGAAGATACTAACAATCCCTTTCATCTCTTATTAGTGGAGCACTTGGTGGGAGGTTATGTGTTGATGCCCTTAATGTGAAACGCCTTGTAGGGGGTAACTTGGCCTTAATAATCCAATGTACTGCAACACTTATTTGTGGAATAGTAATAGCTATGAGTGCAGACTGGAAGCTTTCGTTGGTCATCTTAATTGTAGTTCCTTTAATGGGTCTCCAGGCTTATGCTCAAGTGAAGTTCCTACAAGGGTATAGTCAAAATGCTAAGGTGAGCTATGAATTAGCACTATTCTATGAAAAAGTTCTTTAGTCTTATTTTTGCCTCTTTTTTCCATTTCTAAAGTACAAAATCTTGAAAGGTAGACTCGATACACACCTCATGCTGACAAGAGGTGGATAACTTAGAACAGCTGATTAACAGTTGTCTCTGTGCTACTATGATGTCAACAGTGCTTTCTTTCTTATGAACAATGCTATATTGGTGCCACTTGTAATATATTTTCCCCATTATTTCTGAACATGTGATAGCAGGCTATGTATGAAGAAGCAAGTCAAGTGGCAACTGATGCAGTTGGTAACATGAGAACAGTAGCCTCTTTTTGTGCCGAGAAGAGAGTGGTGACAAAATACAATCAGAAATGCCAAGCTTCTAAAAAACAAGGAATTCGAACAGGAATAGTTGGAGGCATTGGTTTTGGTTTCTCATATACGATGCTATATGTCACGTCTGCTCTTTGTTACTATGTTGGTGCGAAGTTTATTAGTCAAGGCAACTCCGATTTTGGCGGAGTCTTCAAGGTGACCACTAGGAATCATTTCGATACAACAAAAAATTCTATCCAGATATCCTACTATGATATTTACTTCAAATTATTATAATGCAGGCTTACTTTGCTCTGGTTTTGGCCATGATTGGAGCATCACAAACTCGTGCTATGGCTTCTGATTCAACCAAGGCAAATGATTCTGCAACTTCCATATTCAAAATCTTAGATAGACAATCGCAAATCGATTCCAGCAGCGAAGAGGGTTCTACCATGGAGCTTGTCAAGGGTGACATTGATTTTATCCATATCAGCTTCAAATACCCATCCCGTCCAGATGTTCAAATATTCAGCGACTTCACCTTGAACATTCCTTCTAGAAAGGTCTTATTCAGTACCAGAAGTTATTTTTTCATTTTCACACTGTTATTCTGAGAGGGTTCAATTTACTATTCTTCAGTTAAAAAAATCCTAGGAATTTACTTCGTAACATGTTTGTTGCAGACTGTTGCGCTTGTTGGTCAAAGTGGCAGCGGCAAATCTACAGTAATCGCTTTACTAGAGCGTTTCTATGATCCAGATTCTGGTGTGATCTTATTGGATGGAGTGGAAATTAAACACCTAAAGCTCAGTTGGTTGAGGGACCAGATGGGATTGGTAAGCCAAGAACCAATCCTTTTCAACGACACAATACGAGCCAACATAGCATACGGAAAGCATGAAGAGGTAACCGAGGAAGAGATTGCTGCGGCTGCTAAAGCAGCCAATGCCCATGAATTCATATCGAGCATGCCACAGGGGTACAACACGTCAGTTGGAGAGAGAGGGACCCAACTGTCCGGTGGGCAGAAACAGCGCATAGCTATTGCAAGGGCTATTCTGAAGGACCCGAGGATACTGCTTCTGGATGAGGCAACGAGTGCGTTGGATGCAGAGTCAGAGAGCGTCGTTCAAGACGCACTGGACCGCGTGATGCTTAGCAGGACAACTGTCACCGTGGCACACCGCCTCTCGACGATCCAAGGAGCTGATATAATTGCAGTTCTGAAGGACGGCGCAATAGTGGAGAAAGGAACACATGAGACCCTGATGGGCATCGCCGGCGGAGCATATGCTTCGCTTCTAGAACTTCGCCCCAATGATACATAATCCAGTGGTTCGGGCAATGGCATCAATTTGAGCTACTGAATTGTAGTAGTACAGTTGGCTTAGGTAATTTAGTCTGTTAGATGTACTACTGCTAGAAGTGCAGGCGTCTTATCGAAATATATAAGAAATGTTCCATGGGTGAAGATTTGCTGCGGCCAAAAGGGGAGCGTGACATTTCCATGGCCTAGCGTTCTGTATAAATCTAGCATACAGTGTACCTAAGGTCGTATGTTTGCTACTCTCCAGATCAGTACTTGCATCAAACCGATAGTCCATGGGATACCATGGGAGAAATGTATTGGGGGGCTAAAGCCAAGCGTATTCTGAGGAGATGGTGGTGGGTACCTTGTGAGGAGGCTACGCGGTGGCCGTCTCAGGGGATCCTCGTCGACGCTGAGACAGAGGAGGCAACAGGCGCAGCCATCACCGAACGAATCTGCTCTGCCGGCGAGCCAGACTGCGTGCGAAGCCTGGCTCCGGGTGGTCCCGCCGTTCACTGCGCCACCCCGTGCAGCGCCAGCGACCTCCTCGCCGGCGAACGCGAACCGGAGGGCCGAGGCCTCCGCCGCTGCGAGGGAGCATGCGCCGGGCAGGGGACAGGCAGACGCCGGCGGATGGGCTGGACTAGGTGGGGAAAGGGACGAGGTCGGCTCATCTAGACCACAGCTGCGACTGAAAATAATAGCAGATTTTTTACGTTTCCCGGCGAACTACCCATTAGCCATTGGATAAGAAACACCGATCTTAAAGCAGTCATCAAAGTCGCAACGTCAAAAAGTACTCCAACATTTATGTCATCAAAATAGTAGAATTAGATTCATGATCAAATATATTTTCATCATATAGCTATTTTGTTTCACAAACATTGATATATTTTTGCACAAATTCGGTCAAACTTTGAGATAGTTTGACTCTCCAACAAAATTGAAAGTACACTCTTTCAAGGAGGGAGGGAGTAGATATGTTCACTGGGAATGTGCGAGTGGCCAAAGCATTCGTGTCCACTCATTTACGACTGTGGTGGCCCTCTCCTTATCCCCATTTCCCCGTTCGTCGATCGCAGAGAGAGAGAGTAGAGCAGATCCTGGCGAAACCACGAGGCGACCTCGCCCCGCGACCATGACCTGCGATGGGGACCATGCCGATGCCCGCGCTGTCGGACACCACCGGATTGCGCACCCTGATAGGGAGCTCCTCCTCGCTACATCTAGGTTGGCTAGTGTTTTCACACTCGACCTCCGTGAGGTCACGACGGCAGAGGCACGTGGCAGAGAGGTGACGACGACGGTGGGTGCTGATGGTGCGCACGCCGATGGAGACCGAGGCGCGGGGGCGGGGTCCCGACGGCCGTCGCGGGTGTCTGAGAGAGGATTGATTCGACTAGTGACCCTCAGGAGCGACCCAACTGCAGCTGCAGACGATGGGAGGATAGGAGCTGCATGTGAGGTAGTGTGCGCACGATGCAGCGGAGGCGGGCAGTGATGACCCACAAGTATAGGGGATCAATCGCAGTCCTTTCGATAAGTAAGAGTGTCGAACCCAACGAGGAGCAGAAGCAAATGGCAAGCGGTTTTCAGCAAGGTAATTTCTGCAAGCACTGAAATTGTAGGTAACAGTTAGTTTGATAGCAAGGTAATTGGTAACGAGCAGGTAACGATAACGGTAAACAAGGTGCAGCAAGGTAGCCCAATCCTTTTGAGGCAAAGGACAGGCCAGAACAATCACTAGTAATAGGCAAAGTGTTCTTGAGGGTACACGGGAATTTCGTCTAGTCACTTTTATCATGTTGGTTTGATTCGTGTTCGCTACTTTGATAATTTGATATGTGGGTGGACCGGTGCTAAGGTACTATTCTTACTTAAACTAACAACCTACTTATGATTAACCCCCTCGCAAGCATCCGCAACTACGAGAAAAGTATTAAGACAAGGTCTAACCATAGCATTAAACATGTGGATCCAAATCAGCCCCTTACGAAGTAGCGCATAAACTAAGGTTTAAGCTTCTGTCACTCTAGCAACCCATCATCTAATAACTACTCCACAATGCATCCCCTTAGGCCCATGAATGGTGAAGTGTCATGTAGTCGACGTTCACATGACACCACTAAGGGAATCACAACATACATATCATCAAAATATCGAACACATATCAAATTCATATGATTACTCGCAACATGACTTCTCCCGTGACCTCAAGAACAAAGGTAACTACTCACAAATAATAATCATGCTCAAGATCAGAGGAGTATTGAATAGCATAATGGATCTGAACATATAATCTTCCACCAAATAAACCATATAGTAATCAACTACGCAAGGTAATCAATACTACTAGTCACCCACAGGTACCAATCTGAGGTTCCGGTACAAAGATTGAACACAAAAGATGAACTAGGGTTTGAGAGGAGATGGTGCTGTTGAAGATGTTGATGAAGATTGGCCTTCCAAAGATGAGAGGGGTGTTGGTGATGACGATAGCTTCGATTTCCCCCTCCGAGAGGGAAGTTCCCCCGGCGGAATCGCTCCGCCGGAGGGCAAAAGTGCTCTTGCCCAAGTTCCGCCTCGAGGCGGCGGCGCTTCGTCCCGAAAGTCCTCCTCTGATTTTTTCTAGGTCAAGAGAGACCTTATACCAGAAGATGGGCACCGAAGGTGGGCCTGGGTGAGCACAACCCATCAGGGCGCGCCCTGGTGGGTTGTGCCCACCTGGGGGGCCTCCTCCAATAGTTTTCAGCTCCAGTATTTTTTATTAAATGTAAAAATAATCTCCGTAAAATTTCAGCTTCATTGGAGTTGTGCAGAATAGGTATCTCTGACGTGCTTTTCTTGGGTCCAGAATTCCAGCTGCCGGTATTCTCCCTCTTTGTGTAAACCTTGCATATTATGAGAGAAAAGGCATTAGAATCACTCCCCAAAGCATTATTATTCAACAAAACAAAGTAAATAATAGTAGGAAATCATGATGCAAAATGGATGTATCAGGTAGCGAGGTGGGAAGCCGAGCGAGGAGACGAGTCTCTCTGTCTCGAGCTGGTAAATGCGCAAAGAAAATGAAGATGCATGTGAGCCCACGACTATGTAATTGCTCCCTGCTTTGTGATAGGTACTAATTTGCTATGTTATTTGGTTCATTTTGGTGTTGAATCCCTATGATTTTTCTGGCTTCATGCTGATTCGCAGATATGTCACATGAAGAGAAACAATATCTTGATTCGTTCAAATGGCTATATTGCCCTGCTGTTTAGTTCATTTTGGTTCTGAATCCCATAGGATTTTCTTCCTTCCTGCTGATTTTGTAGCATATGGCACATGAATTTTTAGAGAAACAATGTTTTGACTAATGCATCATGGCAAAATTTAGAATTCTTTTAGAAGTCACTTGGCAAAATATTTTGGAAATTTGGTCTATATAACATGGTAGTTTTTGTGCAAAAATGTTTCTTATACCTGACCACTTGACATTTATAGCTGAAAATCTGTGTTTTATACAACATGAGTTTTTTTTACAATGTTTGTTTGTATGATCTTGTTTTTGAATTGTTCACATGGCAATTTTGTTTCCTGTGGCAATTATATAGTCAATCGCCACAACGTCATATAAATGTTTGGCTCATGCTATTTGTTGCCATGTGCAAATTTATTATAGGCATCACGGCTATTTTAGTAATTAGACCATGGCATTTTACTAATGAGAAGTTGAGAAGATGGTACTTTATTTTTGTTACCATGGCATTTTTATTAGTAAGAGCATGGAAATTTTTTAAATTAGGCCAGTGGTACAACATTTTTGGCCATGAATTGTTAATTTTTTCCTTTGTCTTAACTTTCTTGTTGTGTCTCCAATTCGTTGCCATGAGAAAGTTGTCATGATCTTTTTAGGTAAGAAACATATTAGTAGTTTTGATATTCTTGCCATGTCTCAAAAAATGCAATGCTTTTAAGCAAATTGTTATAGTTCTTTTTGTGTTTAAGTTGCCATGCATTTTGTATTATGTTTTTTTTTTAAATTTGCCATCAATTTTTTATATGTGCCCATAGAAATTTCTGCCATTTTTTCTAAAAGAAATAAATCCCATAATTCTGCTTTTATGTCCAATACATTTTTCTTCTAAAAGTTACAGTGTGTTCTTATAGAGAATAAATCACTAATTTGTCATGCATTTTTATCATATCATGGCATTTTTATCATTCAGACCATGGCAAATTTATTTATTAGACGATTGTAGTTTTATCATATGAGCATGGCAATTTTATCTATTTCAGACCATGGCATTTTTCTCATATGTAGCTTGGTATTTTTAATAATAGGACCATGTCATTTTTTTTATCATATGTAGCATGGAAATTTTATCTATTTTAGACCATGGCATTATTATCATATGTAGCTTGGCATTTTTTATCAGTTGTAGCATGGCATTTTATTAATTAGACCATGGCATTTTTATCATTTTTGTAGCATGGGATTTTAAATAATTAAACCAGGGCATTTTTATCATTTGTAGCATGCCATTTTTATTAATTAGACCATGGCATTTTTATCATTTTTGTATCATGGCATTTTAAATAATTGGACCATGGCAAAAAAATTGCACATGGGAATTGTTTTTATTGACCGTGGAAATTTTAAATTTGTTTGCACATGGAAACATAAGAAAAGCACATGGAAAATTAATTGATGACATGCTCTATAAGAGAATATTTTCTTTCATTTGGACCTGAACATGGGAAAAATAATATTTTTTAAGTTTTGTACAACTATTGCATTTTTATCATTTGAAATTATTATTTTGCCATGATCGTTAAGAGAAAATCTTCTAAGAACAATGACATTTTTTTTGTAAATTGACACATCATTTTTTTAATAATTACATGTTAAAATGTCACGAAATTTTATGTACTCGGAACATGGCCTTTGTTAGAAACTTTTGCACTTAGTTCCCATGGCATTTTTGGGAATTTGTACTTACTCCACATTGCATATTACATTGAGAAACAGTTTGTACTTCACACGACAGTTTCTTTTTTTTTGGGGGGGGGGGGGGGGGGGTTCCTATAATCATGGAATTTTTTGTGATACATCATGGCAATTTTATCTCCCATCACACCTAGCTCTGACGACGAAGCGTTGACGGATTTTTGACCTTGAACGCGTGGAATCCATAGAGAGATCGTGCTTTTGATCTTCGTTTGAGGGACAGTTCATGGGATGGTTCTATGGACGTCAAGAACGATCTTCACCAACTATTCTTTCGCTGCGATTTTGAGTTGGTAACGATTAGATCTAACCATATATGCATCTTCATAGTGATCCCGATTTTCAATTCGTATGATGGGACTTTTTTGTTTTCTACTACGATTCCCAACATGGGAACGCGAGGAGCATTAACTCACAAGGCATATGAGATGATATTAAACTTAAAATAGATGAAAGTGTCTGGAATGTTTTTGTTCCAGGAAATTAAAAGATAGATATTTGAGAAAAAATGCCCAAGAAGATACAACCAATTTGCTTATTCCCCTTCTTTCGGCAATGACAATAATGCTTTTTATATGGAATGTGGAGTTTACATGCACATTCAGTAATAAGGCTTGGTTTCTTATCAATGTTGATTGAATGGAGTATGTGGAAGGAAAATCTGAATTCACTAATTGTCATATAACTTAGACATATTGAATATGGAATTTGATCATAATGGGAAATTGTGATTTCATCAGAGGATCTGAGAGAAATAGACCAAGTGGAGATCATAGCAACATGACATTACTTAATAGCATCATACAACACAATGATCTGGATGAAATTATTCTAAAGGCAGGGCCTCTACATGGAGCAACATACAACAATTACCACTCCTCAAAAAGCATGAGTAGATTATTTACTAATGCTACATTAACCATCACCTATCATGCTTTAGATTGTGGTTTATGAGGCATGGCACAATGATGGAATAAATATATGTGTTGATGAATCTTTTGGTCTAGGATATCCTATTGTCCATTTCTTTAATCCCTTGCAACTGGACAAGCTCAAGGATATCTTGCATATATTCTCTAAACCCACTGGTCTTATGATCAGTTACAACAAATCCTCTCTTGTTCATATCAACAACTCTGATGATAGGGTTGTAGAACTAGCTCAATACCTGGGTTGCAAAACGAGAGTATGCCATTCACTTATTTAGGGTTGCCTATGGGGCGTATGTAGGCATAGAGTTGATTATCTATTCCCATGGTCACCAAATTGGATAAGAGACTCTCTAGTGTTGCTTCTAGGTATACTATGCTAATAGATTAGTGCATTTGAAAGCAGTTATATAAGCTCTTCCTATATTTGTAGTGTTCTCCATCAAAGTGCCATTTACTATCACTAGCCATTTTGAAAAATCTGGAGCATCTTTCTTATGGCATGGACAGGATATCAACAAACAAGGAAAATGTCTGGTTAAACGGGACAATGTTTACTTACCTAAGGTTGCTGGTGGATTAGGTGTATTGGATCTAAGGCGGCAGAATAGAACTCCGCTGATGAAGAAAGTTTTCTAACTTTTCAACCATCATGATACTACCTCGGTGGAACTCATATGGGAAGATTTATTATAACAATGGCTTTTTCCCCAACACCTCATCCAGTGTGGGTTCATTCTGGTGGAAGGGCTACTTCAACCTTTTTAACAAGTTCAAACTGTTAACTACATGCAAATTTCCTAATGGTGACGTAGCATTGTTATGGTATGATCATTGGCATGATAAGACTCTGCATTATAAATTGTCACAACTTCATTCTTTTGCTAAGAATAAGATATAACATTCATTTGCGCAAAAGATATAGCATATAAGAATATATGTGATATGTTCCACCTGCCTTATATGTGCTTGCCCTTCAGCAATGTGAGGAACTGACTGGTATTCTAAATTCGGTGATCTGAATGAGAGTGTTAATTCTTGGAACTTCTACTAGGGTGGGGACAAATATTACAACAAAAAAATTTATAATGAATTTATTGGAAATCCTCCTAATGCCCCTACACCTTCAGATTGATTTGAAAATCATGTTGTCTATCAAAAAGAAATTCCATCGTGTGCAATGAAGTTCCTGGTACGAAAATTACATGTAAGGGAGGGGTCAGACCGGGGGACCCACTCTCTCCATTGCTATTTGTTTTCGCTGTTGAACTGCTTCAGATTATGAATGAGGCATGGCACAATGGTGACATAAAACTACTTATTGACCAATCTTTTGGTCTGGAATATCCTAATGTTCAATATTCTAATCCCGTGCAATTGGACAAGCTAAAAGATATCTTGTATGCATTCTTTGATTGTACTGGTCTTATGGTTAATTATAGCAAATCCACTTTTGTTCCTGTCAACATCTCTCATGATAGCTCAGGAATTAGTTCAACACCTAGGTTGCAAAAAAGATAGGATGTCATTCACCTATTTAGGGTACTCACTTCTAGTGCTTTGCAAATAGAAAATTTAAAACAATAAACAAATTGTTTAGTGTGAAGAACATACTATTTTACAGAACAATAGCGAGCTAGTAGATATTATATATTCATATATAAGATAAGCTATTACATACTCCCTTCATCCCATATTAATGTCACTCAAACGGATGTATCTATCACTAAAGTATGTATGGATACATCTGTTTCAGCGATAGTTAATATGGGACAGAGGGAGTAGAAGATATAATTAAGGTGACACATCATCACACAGAGATATCATTTTGCAAAAAAATAAAACTGCTCTCGGCAAAAATACCACTAGAAACTAAATTACAAGCCAATGTTCATTAGCTATACAGCTAACCAAGGATGAGCATACTAAATTCGGGACTTAATTGCCCTCTCAAAAATATCTACTATGATAGCAGGGCAAGATCTTTTGAGGTGAGCATACCCTTCGCTTGACACCACATTGTCTATTCTATCTGGAGAAGTGATAAATTCAAGGCAAGCATTTTTTAAGGGGATGCAGTGATTCTGGTCGGCGAGACCTAAAATAGTAGTAACATTCTGAACATTAAGATTCTGCAAAGGATGCTCTCACATATCACCTTCATCCTCTCCATGGCATACCCATCCGCAGTCACGACCAAGTGCTTCACCATTTCTTCACCATCATCTCCATTAAGATGTCCCATGGAAGGCAATGCGTCTGTGTAGATGAAGTGAAGCAACGCACTGAAAATAGCAGGTTGCATATCTTCTATGGTTATGGTTCGCCTTGTCCTGTCGCCCATCGGCCCAATGATCCGCTTTGAAGACCGGCGACCACATTGCAAGGACAATCTTGTGTGCAGGAAAACTCTCCCCTCTAACCTCGAATGTGACATCTGTTTCCTCTCCTGCCTTAAGCAGTTCTCCAAGATTATCCGACAGGTCTAAGGGAGGCACTTGGATGTTAAAGGAAGCTACGGCTATTGCCACCTATGATTCTGCCAGAACTGTGATACTGAATTCAATAACAAGGTTTTCATCCCGCAGATACTCCGATGGTTGAAACTGTTTGCCCACATAAGTTGGTGAATGAGAACAGAACACTATCGGTATCTTCTAGGAGAGCATCACCAACGGCGACAACTTGTTGGCCTAGTCAACCAGCCTGACCTCGAAGGATGCCCTCGCCTGGACATTGGTGCTCCAAAGCTCTACGGAAAGAGACACATAGTCCCCATCAGGGTAGTACTTGATGCACCAGAAATAGCCGCCGACATCGAAGGCGGCGGACGAAAAGTGCCTACCGACACTGAGGCCTGGCGATCTTGAACATGAGCTTGCTCCGGACTCCAGATGGGGTGCACAACAACACCGACGCCCCCATTCTCTGGGCCTCTAAGGCTCCTCCCTGATTGGAGATTGTGCAAATAAATTCATGAGGGGGGGGATGGGGAGAAGTGATCTGAAGCCATCAAAGTAGGGGAGGTATGTGTTGATTGGTTGGGGAGGAGTTAAGGGTGATGTCGATGCTCCAGAGAAAATAGGCGTGGTTGTGCTACTCAGCATGGAAAGGAGGCACGACGCTGGAGTATACCTACCGTGGTCCAACCCCACCCCTATTTAAGGATTTCGTCCCAACGGTCGGTTCACGGCCAAAACACGCTTCATCCAAGAATCAGTGGTACGTGTTATGCCAAAACACGCTTTAAATGTGAATCAATGTTATCCTAAAATGGACTTTACTCCCAACGGTTGGATTCACGATCGAAACAGGCTTTAGTCCCAGAGGTCGGATTCAAGGTCAAGCACGCATTACCCATGAATCAATGGTATGTGTTATCCCGAAATAATTTAGGCGTGAACCAATGTTATCCCATAATGGACTTTACTCCCAACTGTCAGATTCACGGTCAAAACATGCTTTAGCTATGAATTAATGTTATGTGTTATCCCAAAATGTGCTTTAGCCACGTATAACTGTTATCCCAAAACATACTTTTAGTTCCACCGGACAGATTCACGGTTGACGGTGTCCTGGACTAGGGGGTACTCACCACGTCGTCTCCCGACCAGTGGGTCGGGCCGAGGACCCCTAGGGCGGTTCATTAATGGGCCAGTTCGGACAGCCCATGATGCATACGAGGAAGATTCCACAAGACTTGGTGATCAAGACAAGGACTACTCTCCACCGACGTAGCCGACTAGGACTCTTGTTATCCTAGGCCTCTGGTGTGTTATATAAGCCGAGGCCAGGCTAGTCATTAGGGACGATCAGATCATCATAGATCATATCATCATACGAGCATAGCTCTTAGGGTTTAGACCACTACATACGATCTCGTGGTAGATCAACTCTGTACTCGATACACCATCATCAATACAAACAAAGCAGGACGTAGGGTTTTACCTCCATAGAAGGGCCCGAACCTGGGTAAACACCGTCTCCCTTGTCTCCTGTTACCCATCGATCCAAGACCCACAGCTCGGGACCCCCTACCCGAGATCCGCCGGTTTTGACACCGACATTGCCGCTTTCATTGAGAGTTCCGATTTGGGATCGCTAGAAGGATCGATGGCTCGTCTGCATATTGCAATTTTTTCTGGACAACGAATTTGTGTTCGTCGTCCCCGTTTCCTCGAGTGTCGTTTTGCCGATTGCTTCGGTGGAATTGTGCGGAATTGTATCTACAACAACCCTGCAAAATTTCGTCGCGTTCCGATGGAGGAATCTCCGGCGATCTCCAATATACCGGAGCCCTATCGAATCTGGACGGGAATCTGGATGAGTTTAGGATGAGGTGTCCAGTATCTAGCTCGGATATCCGTTGGAAAATCCCACCGTTCATTGGCTGCGGAATTCCTATACCGATCACCCCTCAAAATTTCAGCTCGATCCGACCGTCCAAACTCCAGAAAACGTCCGATGAGTACAACAAATTTTGGATATATTTTCTGCGCGAAAACTAATCCGACCCGAGTTCATCTTTTTCATGAACGGGTTGTGAGGCGTCCTTTTTGAAGGAAATTTTCTCATCACCTCGGTCAACCGACCAAGAGTTCGGCATCGCGAGGGCCGAATAATCATCAAGAGAACCTCGTCATCCGCGGGTTGTACGGGTCGGGTGCTCCATTGCTTCATCAAGCCAGCATTGACCTCGTCACCAATTCCGACCTGCGTCGGCATCACCGCGCCGTTACTTTTTCAAGCTGACGTCCACCACGCCGACCTGCTTTTACACGTCGGCTGGCATGGGGCTCTAGCGTCACCTTACCGATCTGCTCAGTCACCTCGGCTATACCGGGGGCTTCGTCATCTCCTCATCAACCCGCTCCGGGGACTTCGGCGTCACCAGCCGACCAACTTCGACACCTCGGCTGGCATGAGAATTCGGCATCACCAGCCGACCAGCTTCGACACCTCGGCTGGCATGAGAATTCGGCGTCACCAGCCGACCAGCTTCAACACCTCGGCTGGCATGAGAATTCGGCATCACCAGCCGACCAGCTTTGACACCTCGGCTGGCGTGAGACTTCGGCGTCACCAGTCAACCTGCTTCGACACCTCGGCTGGCATGAGACTTCGGCGTCACCAGCCGACCTGCTCCGTCACCTCGGCCAGACCGGGGGCTTTGGCATCTCTTCATCAACCTGCTCCAGGGACTTCGGCGTCACCAGCCGATCAACTTCGCCATGTTAGCTGGACTAGGGACTTCGCATCTCCACATCGACCGTGCAGCGTTGCCACTTCGTCAAGCCGAACTCTTCGCTCAGGCACCTCGGCGCCCAGGCCATATTCCTTTCCTTATTTGCTTCACTTAAACTAAGTAGAAGATTTTTTTTAAATATATTATTACCTTTATTTGTTATTACTCTTGGTTTGCACTATATTGTGTGCACAGGTAATCGACTTCGGCTGTGTCATGCGGTCACCTTGGCGTGCCTACATCGTCGTCCCGCCTCCATCAACAAAATGGTGTCGTCGACATGGTCGACGGACCTGGGGGCTTCACTGTCACGCTGCCGAACTACTCTCCTTGGCTGGACCGGGGGCTTCGCCTCGCCGCAGCAACCGTGTTGCGTTGCCACTTATCGACCCGAGCTCTTCGCTCGATTACCTCGGGCTTGGGGGCTGGGACCTCTGCCAGGCCGAGGACTACGTCTTCGTCACGCCACAACCCCAAACCGCACCGAGCACATTAACCAGCTAAGTCGTTTTCGTGCTCAGCTCTCTTTGAAATTTTATTTTTTGTTCGGTGCAACCAAACATTATATTTTTTGTTAAACAAAAAAACTTTGTTTGTTAAAAATTTATTTATCCGATTTAACCGGGGGCTCTTAAATTTGTATGAGCCGTTTTATAATAACTGTGTTTTCTTCTTAGTCATTGCAAAGTTTTTTTCTACTACTCCTTTTTCCGACACTAGCGTGTGGTCGATAGCCGAATAGCCTGGTTTCTTTCTAAAGCCGCTCAAGTTTAGTTCGCTAAACAGGCCTCAGAGAAACACTCCGCCGTCGGGATATGGAGGTTGAAGCCAAAGGCTGACCCGCTTGGAGTCCGGAGATCGGATGTATCAGGTTAAAACACGACCGAAGCACAAATTAAATTTTAGACCAATTTTGGATTGACACAATTTTCTTTTATCTAAACATAAAGTTTTTTGCATAAGTTTTTTGGTATTTCCGAGCATAACTCTTGCAGTACAATGCCAGATGCATTTCACGCATCGGCAGTATTAAAGGGGGTCTGCGGTTAACACCGAACCCACCAAACACCAAGGTACTCCATGCAGTCCTCGGCAAAATGTCCTCGGTATTTCGCATTTATATGCATTGATTTCGAGTTGTGTCTTTGGTCTATAGCTAGATTGCCCGGCTCCTATGCTTACCCCTTACGTTTCCGCTTTGTTCGGCTAAGGGGTAAAGGGAGAACCACTGCGATTGTCACTTCCGGTTTAACTGGTTAAGTACCTCAGTTGGAGAAAGCCGAAAGCTAACTGTCACAACAAGCGTAAATCGGTCAGCGAACCGCAGGCGGTGTTCAACCAAATATAGCCGATCGAGGTTATCCGAGTAAAACTAAGGGCCTTTCTTTCTAGAAAAGGCCAAGTTGTGGGTGGTTCGACCTCGAATAATCCGAGGAGTCGACGTATACCGGGGGCTATTAAGTTGCCCCCAAACATATGCTCCTATGACTAAGTGAAAGTTATAAAGCCTAGATATCTGATTGCCTCGTTTCCGCTAACACAACCACCTCCGGGCACCGAGACCTCGGCTAAGGGTTGTCTTGTTACTGCGGAAACACCCTGCGTAGCATCTACAAAGGGGTAGAAGCCGACGATGGGCCACTCTCAAATGATAAACGGTCACAAAGGAGTCAAAATAGCATATAGCATAAAAGCATTTGTATTCAATATACGAGTGCTGCCTTCCGTAATCATCGTTATAAAGCCATAAATATGCATCAATTTGACTTAAGATTTTGGCCAAGCTGGGTTGCCTGGCTCCTGTGCTTATCCCCTACGTTCCCGATTGTTCGGCTAGGGGGTAAAGGGAGCACCTCTGCGATTGTTACTTCCGGGTCATCCGTGTTAGTACATCAGACTGGGTGAAGCCGAAAGCTAGCCATCTTAAGAATATAATTGGTCGGCAACGACGGAAGTGAAAATTTAGGTTCACTAAGGACCACAGAGTTCGGAAACTTTCCCCGAACTAAATCCTCAATATTTTCCTACCACATTGATCTGAGTTGAGGTTTCACGATCATGGTCAACATGATAGCCTGGGAAAAGGAACTTATAAATGAACTATTTTTCCCAGAAGATGTTTCTTACGTTAAATAGTAATATAACATATCTCTCCGCGTAGCTTTGTTTATAAAACCATATGACCGGATTGCCTTGTTTGCCGTAAATCTTTGCCCTCATAAAGGCTTTATAAAGTAGGACAAACACTCCTCGGCTACTAGCCAAGGAGGTTGAAGCCGATGGTCGGTCAACAAAGTCTTGTACAATGCGGATCTGAGCATTAATGATGTAAAGTACTTGGATACGTAGAATCATTACACATAAATTGTGTCAAACGTAACAAAGTTTGTGTCAAACAAATATCGATCCTTAATTCGACCACCCGTGCCCAAATTAAGGCTCAGGGGCTACTACATTGCATATTCAATGCAGCAAATTCAAAGTGCAACACGGTTTCTGAGGAGATTCGATCCTTAGGTTGGTCGGCAGCACCCAACCCGAGTCTCGGAAACTATTGCGTACCGCGTTTACATCCCTAACGAATGCTGCCGAGCAAGAACTTGATCCTCAGGCCGATTTTGCAAATCGACCTAAGTCTCAGGGGCTACTGGGATTAGTGGTTTTATTTTGATTATTATTTTTTCCTTCAGGGGCATCTCAGGTTTTAGACCGACACGCACCTTGAGGGCTACTGGCTATATATCTCGGCAGAGAATAAATTGCACCAATCGAAAATATCCACAAAAAATCAGCCCGCGGTCGGGGTGGTGCACCACCTCGGAAGCAGTCCGGCATAAAGCTCGGGCGCAAGTGGCTGGCTCCATAGAGGGCATTTCCGGCATTAAGCTCGGCTGAATTCGTTCAATCTTTTAAAGACCGAGGTAGTTTATGACACCTCGGACGCTGATCATCGTTGGAGCTCGGATGCGGTCCGGCGTTGGAGCTCGGAAGCATTCCGGCATAAAGCTCAAGATCGAAGACACTTCGGAAGCAGTCCGGCATAAAGCTCGAATGCGAACGGCTGGCTCCATAAAAGACTATCCCGATATTTAAGCTCGGATGAACTACTTCAAATATTCAGAGACCGAGGTATCCTATGACACCTCGGATGCCGACCAGCATTGGAGCTCGGGCTCAGAAAGACACCTCGGATACAGTTCGGCGTTGGAGCTCGGACACAAGAGGATACCGCCACACGGGAAACACTTCGGACCCGAGTTGTGGCGTAAAAATAATGAGGCATTAATACAGGCCGATAACTTAAAGGGGCTCCTCGGATGCCTGACTTGTGAACTCTTCGGATTCACCTCGGCGATCCTCAAGATCAGTGATGGGAAGATTTATTGAACCAGTTTTCAAGACCGACGGCCGAAGACGAAGAACTGTTCGGAAGAACCGAGGAGCGTCCCTAACTTGAAGACCGGTTCAGGGGGCTACTGATGGTGTCCTGGACTAGGGGGTACTCACCACGTCGTCTCCCGACGAGTGGGTCAGGCCGAGGACCCCCAGGGCGGTTCATTAATGGGCCAGTTCGGACAGCCCATGATGCATACGAGGAAGATTCCACAAGACTTGGTGATCAAGACAAGGACTCCTCTCCACCGACGTAGCCGACTAGGACTCTTGTTATCCTAGGCCTCTGGTGTGTTATATAAGCCGAGGCCAGGCTAGTCATTAGGGACGATCAGATCATCATAGATCATATCATCATACGAGCATAGCTCTTAGGGTTTAGACCATTACATACGATCTCGTGGTAGATCAAATCTGTACTCGATACACCATCATCAATACAAACAAAGCAGGACATAGGGTTTTACCTCCATAGGAGGGCCCGAACCTGGGTAAACGCCGTCTCCCTTGTCTCCTGTTACCCATCGATCCAAGACCCACAGCTCGGGACCCCCTACCCGAGATCCGCCGGTTTTGACACCGACAACGGTCAAATCACACTTTATTTCCAACGGTCATATTTGCAGTCTAAACCCACTTTAACATTGTCTCAAAGGTCATGGTTATGTGTCAAACAAAGCAAGAGTAGTGGTTTACTGATAATCTAACCTCAATTGTGATTGTTTCTTTGTAATCCACTCATGTGGATCTGAAGTCAGTGGTCTATTTGGAAGCAGGGACAAATTTTTGAAGTTTCCCAATAGTCTATTCTGAGTGGGAAAGACTATAGTGGGGTCACTTTTTATATGCAAAAATAGAAAATTTTCAACTTGGTCATTGAATCTCAGATGTATGGCCTAGATTTTGCAAGGTGAAGCTTGTGTGATGCTCCTTTTATATAAGTATTAGTCAAGGATTTTCGTGAAATGGACAGAGCCTCCTATCAACTCCAACTTCCCAATTTGAGAGTTACTCATAGGATCCAACAATTGAGAAATCGCACGTGGGCTAGTAGATCTCCATTGGATGGCCCAGATTGGCCAAGTAGGAGTTGGTTGGACGCTGAAATGGCAGAAAATTGAAAGCCTGGCCAGTTTAATATAGGATACTATATATAGTATATATAATGGTTGTTGTTGTTGCTTCTTCCTTATATAAAACAAAGGTCTTAGTCTCTCGTTCATTTAAGTATTTCTAGTCAGTTATACCCATTTTTTGAACAAAGTAGGTCTTCATATAAACAAGGGTACATGATTGCTTATGGCCGACCGACGGAATGCTTGGCCGGTCACTTTTACCATGCTAGCGCATTGGACAAGTTCAACCACAAGAAACACGACACGTGCACACGAGGCCCACTGATCATACGTGCTACCTTATCTCTTCCCCAACGCACCACATCCACTCCCCTACTTTTCCTACGAACAATCTCTCCTATCTCTCTAAGTCTCTCACTCGCAACAGTCGCCACGACCATTGGCGGAGATGAGCAATGATTATAGGAAATAGCCAACGGAACGGAGAAATCTGGCAACAAGTGCTTGCTCGTGCTGCCTCGTCCACCGGCTAACACGGGTCTACCCCAACCTCTGCCTCCGACGATGGCGGGAGAGCTGCGGTGGTGACAATTGTAGTCACGCATTGTTTTGATAGGCCATCGGAGTTGTTGGAGGAGTCGCTGGCACTAGGCCGCTGGTGCCGGAGTTGACGCACTAGACGTTTCTTGCCAAGGGCGATGCATGCTGGAACTAGCGTAAGCAATGCTGGAATCGACTGCCAGCAATGCTGAAACCAGCAACAAAAAAATGTTGGAACTGACGGCGATGGGAGCTACAACCGCCTACCAACAATGCTGGAACTGGCAGCGACGGGAGCTGCAACCGCCGGCTAGAAAAGTTGCAAACGATGTTTTTTCTGGAGATGCATCCAGCCACGCTGTTGAAGGCGAACCGCAACGTCTGACGTGCTGGAACCGTGATCTCGTGATGCTGGAACCAATGGGCTACCGCTGAGCCGAGCGAGGCATTTTGGTGTAAGCTCCCTGCCCACCATGCTGGAACCGGCCATGTGGCGTGCCGGACAGTGGGGATGTTGCGACTGTTGTCGCGAGATGCTGGAACCGGACTACGGAGGGGCTGTAAACGGCCACTCAGGGAGACTACAACCAGCGGCGGTCGTGCTATGGCATCTTTTCTCGACGCGGGAGCTGCAACTGTGCTCTACGGAGCTGCAACCGGGCACAGAGAAGTTGCAACCGATGAATTGGGGGGGGGGGGCAACAAGGGACGGTGGTTGTTGTGGTGAGCGCGAACGGCGATGCGATGTCGGTGTTGCCGCTAGCTTAGGTGGTGAGGCAGCACCATAGGGCTCCGAGAAGGATTGTTGTGATGTAAGTGGTGGCGGCGGGTGCATCCGGCCCGCAAGGGTGCTAAGACTAGCGCTTGCGAAACCCTCCAGATGTCTCTCCTGGTGTTTTGATGGAGCGGTGGCGGATCGCCGGTGCTTCCATGCTGGTGGAGGGATGCGCGGTGAGCGCGAGGAAAGTAGTGTGGCTGCATCGCGGTGATTTGGGACGTGGCCGGATGAGGTGGAGAGCGAAGCGAAGCGAATGAGGTTGTGAAAGACTGCGAGCGCGTGGTGGAAGGGCGAAGAAAGGATCCAACGATCCACGTTGACGAAATTTGGGCCGGTTCACCCCTATAAACAAAACAAGGGAAATGCCAATCACTCAAAAAAGAAGCGTAAAAGACAATTACGTTAACGCAGGTGAGCTTACGGGCATCACACTCTGCTAGGCCTTGTACAATGGTAGGTGCTTAGGAAGATGCTTAGTAAAATAAACCGAGTTTTTCATAAGCACCGGTGCTTATTTCTACAGGACGATGCTTAGTTAAGCGTCTATCCTATACAAATAAGCACCTGTGCTTATTTCTACAGGACGGTGCTTAGTTAAGCGTCTATCCTATACAAATAAGCACCGGTGCTTAGAGAAAAACTGGTTTATTTTTCTAAGCACCTCCCCTAAGCACCTTGCATTGTCCTTATATAAGCTTGCCACGCCCGCAACGCAAACGCTGGCGTGGGGTCTCACTCTCACCGATGCTTCCGAACTCGAGAGCCCGCCATCGCCGCGACCCGAGCAAGCTCCTCTACAAGCCGCGCCCCCCGCCGGAGCCGCACCCGTTCCTGCTCCACCTCAAGTCGCTCCCTTCCCCGGTCGCCGCCGCGGCCGCGTTCCTCTCCGCGCCGCGCCGCCTCCACGACCACCCCTTCGCCTCCTGCGTGCTCTACCGCCTGGCCCGCGCGCGCCTCTTCCCGCTCCTCCTCCCGCTCCTCTCCGCGCTCCGCGCCCGCCGCGCCCCGCTCCGCGCCACCGTCTTCGCAGGGATCATCGACCGCCTCGGCGCCGCCTCCCGCCCCGACGCGGCCCTCCTCGTCTTCTTCCGCGCCGTGCCCGCGTTCTGCTCCCACTCCAACGCCACCTTCCACGCGCTGATCCACTGCCTCGTCTGCAACGGCCGCGTGGATGCCGCCCGGAGCATGCTCCCCCGGGCCGCCAAGCTCGGCGTCCGCCCCAACGCCGTGTCCTACAACATCATCCTCAAGGGGTTGTGCGGGCGGGACGGGTCTGCGGGCGCCCGCGAGGTGCTCGACGAAATGCTCGGCCGTGGCGTCCGGCCCACTGTGGTCACCTTCAACACGCTGGTGGGGGCGGCGTGCCAGGAAGGGGACGTCGGCGCCGCGGAGCGGCTCAAGGAAGAGATGGTGCGCCGGGGCATCTCGCCAAACGCCGTGACGTACTCCCTCCTGATGCGGGGTCTGTGCGATGCCGGTCGGCAGGACGACGCCAAGAAACTGATGTTCGACATGGAGTACCAGGGCTGCCAGACCGAGGCGGTGAACTACGGCGTGCTGATGAGTGCCTACGCGAGGCAGGGCGACGTCGACGCCGTCAGGGGGCTGCTCTCGGACATGCGCAAGCGCAAGCTCGGGCCCGACGACGCGAGCTACAACGTCCTGATCAAGTGCCTGTGTGACAGCGGCAGGGTGGAGGAGGCGCACAAGGCGCTTGTCGAGATGCAGCTCAAAGACGGCATGGTGCCAAGCGCGGCGACTTACCGCGTCCTGGCGGACGGGTGCTGTAGAGCCGGCGACTTTAGGTTGGGGCTACGGGTTTTCAACGCCATGCTGGCGAGCGGGCATCGCCCCCTAGGTCACACCTTCAAGCATCTTGCGAAAGGGCTCGGCGAGGACGGCATGGCGGACGAAGCCTGCTTCGTCTTGGAGAAGATGGCGGAGAGTGGGGTTTGGATGGATGCCGAAGGGTGGCGGTCTCTTGCTACATGCGTTTGCAGCGGCAGTGCTGGTGAGGTGAAGCTCGTCGATGAGCTAGCGTTGTCATCTTGACATTTCCAGTCCATGCGAGGCTTTGACAGCCCTCAGCCGTGGCGTTTGTCAGCTTAGTGGGTTGGCGTTTCCATTGTTTTCCTCTTTATATCTTGCTTCAGTTACAGAAGCATTTAGTTGTGCAAGACAAAATGCATAATGCTCCTGGATATAGACAGATAAAAGATGCGAGTCTTACTGCTGAAAGTGATAGCCTACTCAGCTTCTGCTCCTGGATATAGACATGTAGAGAGATGCAAGGATGAACAAAAGAAATACGTGGATACAACAAAACTGAAGCAAGTACACGAAAAAAACAGAAGACAACAAGTACATGGATACAACACAACGCAAGGATGAAAGCCACCTAAACATCAAATGAATCTAGGCGATAGTTTTACCAAGTTTCTATAAAATTATATGAACATTTACAATAACAAATCTATATGATGTGAAAATATGTTCAATGGTGATTCTAATAATATTGATTTGATGGTGTATATGTGAATATAATTTTTCTACAAACTTGATTGAACTTCACAAAGTTTAACTTTAGACAAGCTAATATATGGAGTAAATAAAAACGAAGGCAGTACATGGTACCAATAGGGCACTTTATATGGCACTTTATATGTCCAACCATTTCAAGAGAAGGGCACTTTATATGGCTCGAGATACAAAAGAGACTTTGCACACAAAAAAAATTGCGTATACTCCAGCCAAAAAAAACCCTCAAGGAGTACTGTTATACTTCAGCTTGCAAAAACGTCTTGTATTATGAGACGGAGGGAGTATATGAGTATCCCTACGTCCCAAAATAAGTGTCTCAACTTTGTACTAACAATTTGTACTAAAGATAAGTGTCTCAACTTTGTACTAACAATTTGTACTAAAGTTGAGACACTTATTTTGGAACGGAGGAAATATAAAGCAAATTGCCAACGCCTATGCTTAAGGCAATTGTTTATTTGACACAGCCAAAAATAAGCATAGGTACACCTCTCCTATGGGAAACAAGTTTGAAACACAGCCAAAAATAAACCACTTTTCCCTTAAACACCTATGCCTATTTCCCATAGGATGGAGAGGTTCCTAGATAAGCCCCGCTTGCATCGTACATGGCCTAATCACTCTCTCCAGGGACCATCGTCTATCTATTAGCACAAGGTATTGCCAGTATAACGGAAAGAACAATGCGTGCAACCAGTTGTTCAACACAAGGCATTTTATATGGCTAGAGATACAAAAGAGACTTTACACACACACAAGAACGGTTCCCATATATAAGTAGTAGTATACTCTGAGTATAAGGCAAATTGCCAACTATTTCTCATACAGATGTTCCCATTAAATATGCTACTGTACAACCGACAAGCGCTCCAGCAAAAACCTGCACAAAAAATGTGCAAGTCAGCATAAACGTACACCTAAAATAGTTGTGAGTTGCGAGTGTAACAAGTCCGAACGAGAAATTTAGTTTCTTAAATTGGCATGAAATATTCCACACTAAGGGGCTGTTAAAACCACATTTCATACAAGTGGAAGTCAATTTCATTATGTGCCATCAGAAGGAAACAAAATAATGTAACCTCCAGCTATAGTTAGCTGATTACTCCGATATTCTTTTTGTTGCAATGACAGTAACTTGAGTGCATGTAATATTATTATGCATTGTGCCCACAGAACAGAAGAAACTACCTGAAATGGACTGTGTCCAAGAGGTTCCCGAAGCGGCCTAAATGTAGAGATAATTGGATGTTCCGGCGATAAATCAGAAACTATTTGATTTAGCAACTGCAACAAAATTTAGATGACTATTAGAGGATGGAAAGAAAAATAATACTCCCTCCGTCCCATAATGTGAGATGTTTTTTGACACTCTAGTATAGTGTCAAAAAACATCTTACATTATGGGACGGAGGGAGTAGACCATTGGCAACATGCCAATTGAAATATGAAGTAACAACACGATGCAAAAATAAATATTACTAGACGACAGTCACTGATGTTCACAATGTGCGTACAAAACCATGAGCTTACCGCAGCTTGCCGGCCGGTGTGAAATCTGACTCCTGATGCGTCATACATTACCTATAATGAGAAATATAAGCTTAGAAACCCATTTTGAGAAAAGGAAAATATAAAGTTAAACTGATAGGATACTATTTTAGAGCAAGGATGCAGAGTTGGCATGGCAACAATTAACGTACAGAAGTTATGGACCAGATTGTAGCTCCTACCACTTTATTTTTCTAAACTGGCTCTTATTACTAAGCTTTATAGACTTTTTTCTTTTGAATCAAAGCCCCCCCCCCCCCCCCCCCCCCGCCCCAACTTTTAGTAAAGCCAAGGCAGAAACAGCCACCGGACCAACGTTTTACAGCTCTCGGCTACAGCCATCAGCTGCAACGGAACTTATACAACTTTTCTAAGCAAAGTTTGCAGGAAATAGGCGTTTAAACAGTGATACATTGCCAAGGAAGTATTCCTATCAAATGCCAATAAGAAGGACCAATCCAGCCTATCCTAAGAAGCTCTCCATGGCGATGATCGAGCAACCTTAGACATTTTAGAAGCTTTATAGACTCTTAAATGAATAGCTTTAGGATGAAGATGTGAACACCCAGCATCACTGTACCATGATACAAGTTGGCCATGAAAGTAGTTAACCACCTCATGAAGCATGTGTGCATTGATGATATATCAGATACGTGAATGACAGGGCCATCTCAGTCACTATCAAGCTAATAGACAAGACGATCTTTCAGCAAGGTGTCTTTTGGAGAAAATCCATGTCCATCCCCAGCAAAGCAAGAAGCAATCAAATGCCCCCTGAATTGGGGTATTGATAAACATGCACATTTTAAAAGCAACAAATGATATCAAAATAGGAAAATAATCCTACTATTGTTTACGGGGATGCAACTAGTCACAGGTATATCAATTTCTGAGAGAAAAAGCGCTCTCTTGATTGTGACATTCACTTGCTTGAAAAAGGAAATGCATGGAACCTGTTTGGGTCAAGTACATACAACGGCAGCAAAAACCAATGCAAGGGCGAAAACAGAGCTATCTCCGCCCTCTTGTTGGCCAACCGCCACAGCCAAACTTGCCACCGCCGCAGAAAGAGATGAAATAACTCCAGAAGAAGTAAGAAACTTCTTTGCATCCCATTTCTTCTCCTTTAACCTGCATGTCTAGGACGAACAAAGTAAAGCTTAACGAAACAGCAGCACAACTGTCCAACTTGCAATTCAAATGCGATGATTCTGAAGATACAGTAATGCGCTTCCATTCGACCGTCCTTTTCGTTTGAGCAGCATAGTCTTATTCAGTTGTCAGTAACGCCAATACATACCTGCGATACTGATGTCAAGTTGGCAGTGGATAAATAGTTGTGGTTTTACCGAGTGATTTCAACTAGCAGTACTAGTTTTGTGGCAGTTATTTTTGGCAGCAAACAGGAAAATGTAACAGCTAACTTAGCCTGATTGGCCGCGCATGGATTTTCCAAGGAATAAATAAAACCATGTAACTGATTTCCAGTGCAGATGGCACATCACAGATCGATAGGCGTGCATCGACCCAACAAATCCTCGTCTGCAAACACCCTCCTACAGAAGCCAAGTTCCATATCTCTAGCCTCCGCCGCGAACCTAAGATTCTCGAAACGCAAAGCGAATCGCTTGCTTCCACATCACAAAGAGGAAACCCTTCCGCTACGCTTTGCTACTACTACTTCCGCGAACGGGACCGGATCGCAGGAGCGACCTCCCGAAGAGATCGCACCGACACCGAAACGGAGGGCGCGCTGGATCTAGACTAGAGAGGCGGGACGGAAGGGGGAAGGGCGCACCAGATGGAGAGGACGTTGACGAAGTTGGCGAAGGCGAAGGCGAGGAGGGCGGCGCCGAGGGGGAAGTTCCCGCCGGCGCCCGCGGCGGGGACGCCCCCGCTAGCCCCGGCCAGGTCGGCCACCGAGGCCGTGGACGGCGTCGTCCCGGCGGCACTCCCCGCCGCGGCGGTCAACATCTCGGTGGCCCTCATGCCCGTCGGTAGTTGGGACGGCTCACTCCGTCTGGCTGGCTCTCTTCCGTGCTCCGCCTTTCGCTTGGGTTCGGGCTCGTCTCTCTCGCCTACTGGGGTGTGGGGCTCGGGCTTCGTTCTGGAGGTTGGGCACTTGGGCCTCGAACCCGCAAGGTACCGCATCTGTCAGATTTCTTTCACCCGTCAGATTGAGATCAGACGGCTGAGTTCGTACCTCCCAATCCTTATGTTTTCTTCCTCCCCTCCGGCAACTCTGTGGCTGTCAAATCAGACGGCAGTCGCCGGTTCAACCCAGGCTCTCGTGAGCCTCCTCCCCCTCTGCAACTTAGGTTGTGTTTTGGTTGCTCGCATTTGGTCCAGCCAGTCCCACCAGGAAAGAAAACAGGGTGTTTGATAGCCTGGGCCGCATCCGAATCTTGGCCCGCATGAATTTTAAAGCAGTCATCAGCCAGGCCCGCTAGAAACGTCCGAATCAACAGTTTTCTAGCGAGCTAGCCTGGAGTGATGCAGGGGAGGTAACGCGGTGCTGGCCTCCTGTGGACAGGGAGATGGCGGGAGCTCGCGTGTGTCTCCGAAAAAACGGCGGGACGATTTTGCGTCACCGTCCGTCGATTCGGTCGCCCTGTATAGCCAGGGTGACCGCATCGACAAAGCTCTCGTCACCATTTCCCCCTCTTTCAAGCTTTCCCTCCGGCGCGGTTCCACATCGACGACGAGGTAAGCGGCGCAACTGCTCCGGCAACCGGTTGACGACGGCGGCGAATCGACTGCTCCTCTTCTCTGACGTGTCCAACGCCTCCTCTGCGGCTCCTCCGGTGACGTGTGTGAGTTCAATCACCCCCTCCTCTCTACTAGTTGTAACTAGATCTGTGAGCATGTGGTAGGGTTAGATCTTTCGATCTGTGTGACAGTGATGTTCTAGTAGCTAGTTGTGATGGATTTGAAGATGTTCTAGTAGCTAGTTGTGATGGATTTGAAGCATGCTAGGAGTTATTTCCATGTCGGCAATGATTGATAGCTAGTGGTCATGGATGGATTGGTAGTATGCTTTGATGTGTGGTATGCTAGTGTGCAAGTGTTGAACTAGATCATCCATGTGTCCATGATTAGTGTTGTGCTGTGGTATGCTTTGATGAATTTTGTAGTGTTGTCTTTGAACTAGATTATCCATGCGTGCATGTGTTAGTGCTAGTTCAATCTGTCCATGTTTACTGGTTCCTACCGTCGATGTGTAGTGTGTTGTTGTCTTGATGACGCTTAAGTTGTAGGAGATGAGCACGCAAGAGTTTAGTCAGTCCATCGTCATGTCCAATAGCTAGTTTCCGGCGTCCTACATCGAGGACTCCCAACACCCCATCAAGCAAATGCCTCCTGATTCAGACCTTTTCGAGGTGCCGCCTACAGTTCCTCCGTTTGTGCTGGCTCAGTCCAATGTTGCAGCTCATGCTGCTGCACAAACGACTGCCTCAAAAGCAAAGATGGATGGTAGGGGAACAACATGAATTAGCAACAGTTCCCGTCGACGTTTGTGCTTAACAAGATGTGGGATCATAGCTATGGGGTGAGGAATAACAAGGGCTTCAAGGTGGTGCACTTGAACGCTATTGCGAAGTAGGTGTTTGAGTTTTATGGACAAGAGGTACTTCATGGGATGAGGACACCTGCTCGATCCTTTTGGAGATAGAGCGCTACCAAGGCCAAATCGCGTTTAGCTCAACAACCATGCCATTCTAACTAACCAGCTATTTAAGGCTATGAACCTTTGCCATTCTAACTAACCACTCTGCACTGTTTATTTCTCAGGCTCGCCCCAAGGACATAGATTTCCTCAACACACCCATCCAGAACTACCACCAGATGCAATAGATCTTCTCCTTCGGCCTGGCAACTGGCAAGCATGCCCTGTGCTCCGGTCAGCCGCTGGGCTCACCGATGCCCGAGTATCCAGACACCCAAGAGTCATACACCATCAACTTTGATGCTCCTGACAAGGATTGTGAGCACATTCCGGTGCTTGATAGGAAAAGGAAGAGGGGAGCCTTGATGGAGGACGAGCTGTCCATCTTTAGCAGCATGACTCAGGTAGTGAAGGAGGCAAACACCACCATCGGGGAGAGCAAACCAATCGACGTCCACCCTGACCTCTACGACGCCGTCATGGACGAAGGTGGCTGCAGCCCAGAGGCTCTCATGGCGGCTCTCATCCACCTACTAGACAATAAAGCCTAGGGTGTTGGGTTTGTTGTCATGGGAGACACCCACATGGTGCTCTGGCTGAGGACCTCGCTGGGCAAGCACTACTACTAGTTCTGCTTCTGGTGATGGTGATGGCGTGCATGATCCTCGATGACGATGGCGGCAAGGACGACGATGCCGATGAAGACGTATATTTTGTATAGTTAGGGCTTGAAAACTATCTGATGGTCTATATATTTTGGTGAGGTGGTATATACTAACCCGTCACGGCGATCGCGGTGATCACGAACTTGCGGTGGTAGGATTACACCCTCTTTTTGGATGTGGTGTTAGGATGACACCATTGTACTGCAGGTTGAACTTGCTATGTCGTATGATCATGCATGCTTACTATTGCTCTTCTGCTCCATTGCTTGCTGCTTGTGTGCCCCATTACTTGTTCCTTCAACTATTGCTCGTGTGCACTACTAGGAGAAGTGGTATGCGGTGTTCATCGGGAGGGCGCCAGGGGTTTATAGTTCATGGAAAGCTTGCAAGGAGCAAATGTCAGGCGATAGAAGATGCTTATTCCAAGTTTGTGCGAAAGTAGGCGTGCAACAAGGTTGAAGTTGGCAAGGTGGTTCGTCAGTTTGGGCTGATGAACTTCATCATCTTCGTCTAGTTCATCATCATTGCAGTGTTGTGGCATTGGTGTGCTCGGTGTGATCGTGTGTAAGGTGTAGTAGTAGTGGATAAGCTCACCAAGTAGGGTACAAGATTGCCACAATTCTATGCTCGTATGCAACCAAACAACATGTGCTAGTATTAGCATAGACAATGCGGACAACCAAACACATGCGTAGAGACGTTGCTACGATGCAGAGAGAGGATATGCAGGCAACCAATCAACATGCATATGATGGTTTTTTCTGCATATGCTCAATCAAAAGCTAGTGGGACTAGTATGCAAAGTGCCTACAAACGATGGGAGCAACCAAACGCATCCTTATAACTCTAGCCCCTAACACCTAACTAATGACCCTGCCTTGTCTCTACCTGCACCATCATATTCATCATCGCCATGGGCTCCGCTGTGACATTAGCCATGCCTTAGATCATTTTCAACAATTCCACAATAAATCATCCCAATAGGGTGTTATAGGGGCTGCCTCAATAAGTTTTTTGTTTTTTTGGGTAGGTTGCTTTCTCTCCGACGTATGAGATCAAGGCGGGGTGCGCCGGTGCGTCGACAAGCTCGATCCAGTGTGCGGCGTGGTAGCAAGCTCGGGGCAATGAGCTGGCGCTTAGATCGATATGGTGTAGTGGCAGGACGCGGCATGGTAGTCAGGACCATCGACAAAACTTCTCTATCACAAATGGAATAACCCCATGTTCAAAAATGCTCATATCAATTGCGTTGTGTGTAGAACTACTAGCACAAGTGCATTTTCGTAGTCGTCGTTGTCATGTCGTCATCCGACGATGAGAAGCTACACATAGGTTGATGGCTCATTTGATCATGGTCATCCAGCAATAACATGAGTCTCAACATCAATACAAATAGTCAAGAATACACTGTCTAAACATCAAAATCAAAATCTCTTAATCATTTCTGCTCTCCATCTCTCACACCCATAGTGTATAAAAGCAACACTAAAGTAGGCACGCAGAGTAGTGTCAACGTGCACACCAAGCATACAAACGCAACAGTAATGACATCAAGCTTATGATTGCCTTGTGGAAAATGTTTATGCATATAAGGCCATTTCTAACCGTCCCTTATAACCGGTTAGTGGAGTAAAAATTCGTTTTTTACTCCACTAACTGGGACCTAGCCAATCCTCAATAGCCCCTAAGGGAGTAAATTTTTTACGCCGGTTCTAAAAACCTCCTTATATTTGCTCCACCGCGCGGTGGGTGAGTAAACTCCTCTGCCTCCTCTCATCCCCTCGCCCCGTCGCCGACGCGTCCCCCGCCCTTCCCCGCCACCCCCTCTCCCCCCAATGGTCGGACGCCACTACTAGGGAAAAGCCTAGCAGTAGCGCGGTTTTTAGGTGTATCAGTAGCGCGGGCACCCACGCTACTGATACGGCGCTACAGCTAACTTGTATCAGTAGCGCTGGTCACCGAGCGCTACAGCTAAAATTTAGCAGTAGCGCCTCTTAACCAGCGCTACTGCTAACCTAGTTATCAGTAGCGCGCTTCTCTAACCCGCGCCACTGTTAAACGCACATATTCCTTTTTTTATATTTATGTTGTATTTGCACACGGTTACACATATTAATATACAACATCAATAATTATTGTGCCAGCAACTACATTTAGATTAAAGTGGATGGATGCAAGTGATCATGTTGAACATGATCACTTGCATCCATCCACCTTAATCAAATATATGTCATATAACTCATCATCATCTTACTCATCTAACAACTCATCATCATCTTAATCATACCAAGTTAAAATCTCATAAAATAGAAAAACATCATAATAGTAATCATCCTAATCGATCATGCAAGTTAAAATAAACCAGAAAAACTTCTCTCTCATAGGACCTAGTCCTCCCTCCTAGGTAAAATAACATAAAACAGAATAACACCTATGTCTCCATGATGAAGCAAAGAGATCCAACGGTCTCCAACTTGTGGCTTGCGATCCTTCTTTATTTGTCCCCATGCTTCAATTTGGAGCCGTCTTGGTGGTTTGCGCTCAGTCGAGTATGCAAAAGAGAACTCGGGCCTCATAGGGCTTTTAATTGTCATATTACCTTCGGCTTGCATCAACGGAGGCACAACTTCATTTGGCAGTTTCTGTTGAAGAACATAATAGTAGCCTAGTTACCAATGTAATCAATACCATTTACGCAATAGTAGTGTACTTAATTAGCAACTCTTACCAAGATATTTCGACGACTGTCATCCGCCCTCAACCTATGCACTAGTGTCCTGTACAATGTATAATTTGGGCCAGTTCCCAAATTATACGGGAAGATCTCCCTACCAACTAGGACACCAATAACAAAGTTGATAAGATCATCCTTCTCCTCCCAAGTTAGATGTGATCCATAAGTGTAGTGTGTCGTGTCAATTATTTTCTGTGTTTCACTCGAAGAAACAAAATAAGCTGTAAATTATAAATTAACAAATTTAGTATGGATGAACACCAACTATTTTTAAATATAGAATGCAAATTACTTGACAAATATGCATGGTTGATAAACTCACATGGAGGTAAAACAGGAAGCATATCGACATCCACCCAAATGTCGATGTTACCTTCAATGTGATCTTCAGGACGAAGATCGAAGGTTATTTCCATATCCTCCTGAAATCCATATGCCTTGCAAAGAGCTTCCCAATTTGAGCACCCTAATTCTGTGTTATTAACTGCATTCATTACTTTGACCAGAAATGTGTGACCATGTTTAGTCCTCAGGTTAGCTCTCCTCGTCTCCATACTCTCGTGGTCCTCGAAACCGAGCCTCTCCAAGACATACCGTCTTGCATGGAAGGGGATGAACTAGTCGAATTGTATAAAACAGAAATTACACGTTGAAGCAAAGAAACAGAAGTCATGCTTAATTACGAAAAAACACTTGTCATCGTTGCGTACCGTAGAAACATCGAAGGTCTCGTTAAGCTTGATGGTGAAGAACCTGTCGTCTCGCAGCCCAGGCTGGTCGCAAAGACCCTTATCTTCGCCGCAGTGTTCACATGCTTGGATCCTATCGTCGTCATCAGACGACGACATTTCCTGTGTTCATGATTCAAAAATTACGGCATGACCATTGCTAATGTAAGACATATTGAGCGCCTAAAATTTGCCGGAACGGAAATAAATCAACATTCTGGCAAAACATAGGCACTAGGAGGGGTTCCCTGCAATAACATACACACATGTCCAAATAGACCTAATTCAATATCGGTTGACTTTCGGTCCGTCGAGGCTTTCCTTAAATAACTCTCATATCTTATGGTGTGTTGGTGCGCACTCTCTCACACTGATATGGTGGTGTATATATGTTGGTGGACACTCTCTCACACTAATAGTTCGACCGTCGGTGATGGGCACACCTCCTCTCCTCTCCTTGCGCATTACACCGAGGTATATATCGCAAGAAGAGAAGAGGAGGAAGCGCCCCCCACGACAACAGTCGGGATTCCTCCGTCAAGAACACACATGAAAGTCACACAAGGAGCAACGACAGACCGAAAGTCACACACCCATTATACCAATATAATATCACTAATACATTTATAATGAACTCGAATATAATATCACTAATACATTTATAATGAACTCGAATATAATATCACTAATACATCATCTTGAATAATCCAGTTAATGCATCATCAAATATTAACTAATACATCTCGAATATTATCATATAAGATCACTAATATAGATCGAATATTCTAGAATCCAAAGTGGAGGACGGTGAACTCGGTTCACTAGCGGTCTCTGAGTCGCTGGCGGTGGACACCCAAAGATAAGGAACCATCACCGGATCATAACTCGGGTGAGATCCCTGAAGAACCTGCCAGGTATTGGAGAACCTGGCGTCCAACGCCGCCATGTAGCGACGGACGTGCTCGTCCTCCTCCCTGACACGGCGACGTACCACCTCCGCGGGGGCCCGCTCCCTCTGCACCGAAAGTGGCCCACACGACCGCCACCAAAGAAGCTCCGGGTCGACGACGAGACCAGGATTCCTCACCAAGCTCCGAGCCCGGGAAGGTAGCACCTCCCAGTGCCAGCCCGGCGGAGCCCAGTCCCGGACATTGCGCCTCTCAAGCAGGATGTCGCCGCTGACTCGACGACGACGAGGATGCGGGCCAGGCATCGTCGACATCGAGACAAATTCCTATGAGAACATTTTCTTATCATTTAATCACTAATTTTGTAAACTCATTTTTGACATGACCTTTGCTAGCACTCGATATGCCTACTTTCTAGCACAAGTCATGCCAAAATTTCGACATGACCTTTGCTAAAAAGTGGACATATCGAGCGCCTAAAATTCACCGGAACGGAAATGAATCAACATTCCGGCGAAACATAGGCCACTCGAATCATTTACCCTGCAAACAACAAAAGGCCACTTGGGCACATTCATATATAGGGCACTTGGGCACAATTATTGAACAATTCAAAGTGAAGATGAAGAAAAAATCACTAAACTAACTTTTTGCTGTAAACTAATTTTTTCCACTACAACCATCAAGAAAAAATCACTAATTCAAGCGTGAAGATGAAGAAAACTACATTGGGTCCAAAGCAAGCTAATTTTTATATTGATTTTTTGCTCTAAACTAATTTTTTCCACCACCACGAACTAACTATATTGGGTCCCTAGAGAGATTTTTCCTAATATTAGAAAACCTAACCCTAGAATCAACCTAACCCCCCTAACCCAAGAATCAAACTGCTCTGCCTATGAACCTGGACGTCCGGATGCGAGAGGGGGGTGAAGGGAGTGAGGGGAGAGGGAAGAGGGAGGAAGGAGGGAGTGGTGGCTACCTGCGGAGGGAGGGGGCGCGGCGGTGAGGGGGGGGGCGTGACGGTGGTGGCGTCCGGGTCGGGGCTCGGGGGGTAGGCGAAGGCGAGGGAGGGGGCGCGACGGCGAGTGAGGGGGCGCGACGGTGGCGGCGTCGAGGCGATGGCGACGGCGGCGGTCAGGGGAGAGGGAGTGATGAGAGGGAGACGGGATCGAATGGAGAGAGGGAGACGGTGGAGGATAGCAATAGACGGGATCGAATATAGTAGTAGCGCGTTTTATAGTCAATGCGCTACTGCTATGTCGATAGCAGTAGCGCGTTTCTGGAAGAGGCGCTACTACTACACCTAGCCGGTCGGCAACGGTGTGGCAATTATAGTAGTAGCACGTTTTATAGTCGACGCGCTACTGCTATGTCGATATCAGTTGCGCGTTTCTGGGAGAGGCGCTACTACTACACCTAGCCGGTCGGCAATGGTGTGGCAATTATAGTAGTAGCGCGTTTTATAGTTGACGCGCTACTGCTATGTCGATAGCAGTAGCGCCCTTGCCGTCCACGCGCTACTGATAATTAGCAGTAGCGCCTCATTTTAAAGAGCGCTACTGCTAAGGTTCTGTGTATAAGGTTTTCCCTAGTAGTGCGGTGGCCGGAGGTCCCCACCGCTGATCCGTAGCACGGATCCGCACCGCCTAGCCCGCGGGTCGTCATCCGTCGGTGCATCCTCGAGCCGCCGCCGCTCGACCGATCCGCCCGCCCCCACCCGATTCACCGATTTTCCGTCGCTCCCTCCGCCACGGCCGCCGAGGAGGACCTACCTCGGTGTTCGCGGGGACGTGGGTGGCGGAGATCATTGACCGTGAAACCCACCAATGGAAGTGCATCGAATTGTTCCACACGGCGGAGCTCACGGCGACAGAATACGACAAGTGGCAGGTCCGGTTCCACAACACCGCAAACCGGTTGAATTTCCCGTTCGGGACGGCACTGGTCCACCTCGCTGATACGTCTCCAACGTATCTATAATTTTTGATTGCTCCATGTTGATATATTATCATTCTAGGATACTTTTTGGGTCATTATTTACCAATTTATAATATTTTTGAGCAGTAACCTATTGACCCAGTGCCCAGTGCCAGTTGCTGTTTTCTGCATGTTTTTTACTTTTCAGGTTTACATTACCAAACGATGTCCAATTGCTACGAAACTTTTTGATGATTTTTTCTGGACCATAAGAAGACCTGGAAGCTTCGGAAGGAGGCCGAGAGGTGCACGAGGGCCCCACCACACATTAGGGCGCGCCCTGGGGGGTCTGATATGTGGAGTGTTGGGTAACGTTGCATGGGAAACAAAATTTTTCCTACGCACACGCAAGATCTATCCATGGTGATGAGCATCTACGAGAGGGAGAGTGGATCTACGTACCCATGTAGATCGCTAAGCGGAAGCGTTTATCACGCGGTTGATGTAGTCGTACTCTTCGCGATCCGATCACGATCCAACCGATCTAGTGCCGAACGGACGGCACCTCCGAGTTTAGCACACGTGCGGCTCGATGACGTCTCCTCCTTCTTGATCCAGCAAGCGGGAGAGGAGAATTAGATGGGATCACAACCAACACGACAGCGTGGTGGTGATGGTGGTGGTGGAGCACCGACAGCGCTTCGCTAAGCGTCACCGGGACGAGGCGGTGGAACTACGGAGTAACGGGACAGAGAGGGGTGCCAAGGGCTTGGTGTATCCTCTTGGGGCGCCCCCTCCCCTCTATATATAGGGAAACAGCCCCTCCAAGTCCTAGGGCGCAGCTAAGGGGGAGAGGACTTGGACTCCAAGTCCAATCCTATTCCTACTAGGACTCCTTCCTTTTTTGCCTTCCCTAGCCACATGGGCTTTTGAGGAGTTGGTGCGCCTAGCCCAATAAGGCCAGGGCACCTCCCCGCAGCCCATGCTAGCCCTTGGGTCATGGTGGACCCACTTGTGGACTTCCGGACCCCTCCGGAATCCTCCGGAACCTTCTAGAAGCTTCCTGGTACAATACCGAAAAAACTGCACCTTTTTCCGGAACCCAAAATATGACTTCCCATATATAAATCTTTACCTCTCGACCATTCCGAGACTCCTCGTGATGTCCGGGATCTCATCCGGGACTCCGAACAACTTTTGGTTACCACTCATCAAATATCCCAATACTACTCTAGCGTCAACGAACGTTAAGCGTGCGACCCTACGGGTTCGGGAATTATGTAGTCATGACTGAGACACCTCTCCGGTCAATAACCAATAGCGGGACCTGGATGCCCATATTGGTTCCTACATATTCCACGAAGATCTTATTGGTCGAACCGTTATGACAACATACGCAATTCCCTTTGTCTGTCGGTATGTTACTTGCCCGAGATTCGATCGTCGGTATCTCCATACCTAGTTCAATCTCGTTACCGGCAAGTCTCTTTACTCGTTCTGTAATACATCATCTCCTAACTAACTCCTTAGTCATTTTTCTTGCAAGCTTCTGTGATGTGCATTACCGAGAGGGCCCAGAGATACCTCTCCGAAACACGGAGTGACAAATCCCAGTCTCGATCCATGCCAACTCAACAGACACCTTCGGAGATACCCGTAGAGCATCTTTATGATCACCCAGTTACGTTGCAACGTTTGATACACACAAGGTATTCCTTCGGTGTCAGTGAGTTGCATGATCTCATGGTCATAGGAACAGATACTTGACATGCAGAAACAATAGCAATAAACTGACACGATCATATTCTACGTTCATTGTTTGGGTCTTGTCCATCACATCATTCTCCTAATGATGTGATCCCGTTATCAAATGACATCTCATGTCTATGGCTAGGAAACCTTGACCATCTTTGATCAACGAGCTAGTCTATTAGAGGCATACTAGGGACACAATGTTTTCTATGTACCCACACATGTATTTGAGTTTCCAATCAATACAATTATAGCATGGATAATAAACGATTATCACGAACAAGGAAATATGATAATAACTAATTTATTATTGCCTCTAGGGCATATTTCCAACAGTCTCCCACTTGCACTAGAGTCAATAATCTAGCTCACATCGCTATGTGATTTACATTGTTATGAATCTAACACCCAATGAGTTCCGGGGTTCGATCATGTTTTGCATGTGAGAGAGGTTTTAGTCAACGGTCTGCAACATTCAGATCCATGTGTTCTTTGCAAATCTATATGTCATACTGCAGATGTTAGCACGCTCCACTTGGAGCTATTCCAAATGGCTGCTCCACTATATGTATCCGGACTGCTACTCAGAGTCGCCCGGATAGGTGTCAAATCTTGCATCGACGTAACCCTTTACGACGTACTATTTATCACCTCCATAATCGAGAAACATTTCCTTAGTCTTCTAGTTACTAAGGATAATCTTGACCGCTGTCCAGTGATCCACTCCTGGACCATTCTTGTACCCCTTGACATACTCATGGCAAGGCACACACCAGGTGCGGTACACAGCATGGCATACTATACAGAGCCTATGGATAAGGCATAGGGGACGACCTTCGTCCTTTCTCTTTCTTCTGGCGTGGTCGAGCTTTGAGTCTCACTCAACTCCACACCTTACAAATCAGGCAAGAACTCTTTCTTTGACTGATCCATTTTGAACTCTTTCAAAATCTTGTCAAGGTATGTACTCATTGAAAGTCTTATCAAACGTCTTGATCTATCTCTATAGATCTCGATGCCCAACAATTAAGTAGCTTTATCCAGGTCTTCATTTGAAAAACTCCTTTTCAAACAACCCTTTATGCTTTCCAGAAATTCTACATCATTTCCGATCAACAATATGTCATCCACATATACTTATCAGAAATTCTATAGTGCTCCCACTCACTTATTGTAAATACAAGTTTCTCATAAACTTTGTATAGACTCAAAAACTTTGATCACCTCATCAAAGCGTATATTCCAACTCCGAGATGCTTGCTCCAGGCCATAGAAAGATCGCTGGAGCTTGCATACTTTTTAGCATCCTTAGGACTGACAAAACCTTCTGGTTGTATCACATACAACCTTTCCTCACGAAAACCGTTAAGGAAACTCTGTTTTGACATCCATCTGCCAAATTTCATAATCGAAAAATGCAGCAACTGCTAACATAATTCCAACAGACTTTAGCATCGCTACGTGTCGTGGTTTTGTCACGGCAGATGCCCGAAGGCTTAGGTTCGGAGTCAACGCCATGGAAGTGGACTCAAAGGGGTTAAGCGGGACAAGGGACACGGGTTTACCTAGGTTCGGCCCCTCACGGTGGAGGTGAAAGCCTACGTCCTGCTTAAGCTGTATTAACTGGTATATCGAGTACAAGGGCGGCTTGCTTGCCCTAACTCTCAATTGCTTGATCTCTCTCACCGTAAGGCTTGTCTGTCTTTCTTAACCCCCCCTCACCCGCCGCAGGGGCTCACCTTTATATACATAGGTATAGGCCCTGGGCTTACAAGAATCCGGGTCGGGTTACACAACGTAACCGACCCAGGTTCTACTTTCCTAGTCTTACAAGATAAGTCTTCACATGGCGGTTTACCCTTTCGGGCCTTGAGTCGCCACCAGGCTTTAGGCCTTCGACTGGCCCATCTGTAAGTCGTCGTCTTCACGCCTTGCCTTCCTGGGCCGGCTTAGGCTCTTGCACTATGAGTCGCCAACAGGGTTAACCGCGGGGTTATATCCCCAACATTAGGCCCCAAATTGATTTGAACCTGTTCATGTCAATTTAAATTCTTCAGTTGGCGAGCCTTCTGTGGGTCTTCTGGAACTGCAACTTTGATTGGTCTTCCCTAACCCGCCATATCCAACAGTGACGTCACAATGAATCTTTCATTTACCCGCCATCCGAGAAATGAGGCGCCATCTCAGCCATGATAACTATATCGCCTCCTCGATCTCCGGGCCTGCCGTTTCACTACCCCACCTACCCTTATAAATGGGCACAGGGTCGCTCCTTTACCCTGTCACTTCTTCTGACCGTCTCTTTATACAGCTTACTGATGATATTTATTTCACAGGTTGAACCAGAGACCAGCCGTGTGGACGCTCCTGAGGTAATCAATATTTCCTCCGATTTAGAAAATTCTCCCCCAAAGAAGAAACGGCGGGTTATCCGAAAAGTCCCATTCTCTCATCCTCTTGCTTACTTGGACTGCCATTTTCTTTTGAAAAAGCAACAGCACACCTCCAGGCGTCAGACCCGGAGTGCCGGCTCTGAGGAGCTGATGGGCGGCTTACCCAATTCCCCGGCTTCCCGGAAGCGTCCTGCAGAGGTACTTTTTACCCAAGTCTGATCATCTTAACAGTCTTGTCTTGCAACCTTACTTTACCTGAAGAACTGTAACTTTTCCAGGACTCGCCCCCTTCGTCTGGCGACTCAACGGCCACTAAGCTGCCTCCATTGAGAATCAACCCAGAGTATGCATTTTTCCTTTGCACTATATTTTTCTTCAATCTTGTCTTTTATTTGATAATTGTTTTTGCTCTCTAGGGCTCAAGCGAAGCGGAAGAAAACCGGCGGGTCTGAAGCCGCCCCCACTGTCCAAGAGCCGGAGAAATCCAAGCCGGCTTCCCCTGTACCTCATGCTGAGCCTACAGAAGCTATAAAAGAAACACCTGCCGATGATCCTCAGCCCCACGAGCCGGCTGTTCATGATACGGTCGCTCCTACGAGCCCTCCACGAACTGACTTCCAAACGCCGAGCTCTCCAGCTACCAAAAACGTCGCTCTTACTGGGGCGGGTTATCAATCGACCTCTCATATGCTGACAAGACACACCGGCGAGGCTAAAGAGAACTCGCCAGAAAGATTCGACTTTGCATTGCCCTCGTTGGAAAAGATGTCTACAGATGATCTTCATGCCGGCTATTTAAATCGCCTCAGCGCAAGCCACAACATGGAGCGAAAACTTGTTAACCTTATGAAGTCCAAATTTGAGGTACTGCTCCTTTCTTGCTTTCCTTATACCCTTATGTAGCCCCCAAGATCCGGTTTAGTCTTGCAAAATAGTAGACCGGGTCTTATACTTCTTGTCATACTTCAAATTATAATACCTGTAGCCCCCAAGTATCGGGTTAATACTGATATTGAGCCGGTACTTAGTTGAAAGGGTTGATCCAAGTGTAGCCCCCGAGTTCGGGTCATGACGATGAGCCAGAACTCCATTGTAAACTTTGGCGAGCTCTGTGTAGCCTCCAAGTGCCGGCTTAACTTTAACAAAGATGAGCCGGGACTGCCATGTAGACTTAGAGAAAAACACAGGCATTAGCCCCCAAGTGTCAAGTATATTGCTTGCAATCTGCTTGAGACTTATAACACAATAGTTTCACCAATGTGCGAATCATATCCTGACTGAAAACCTTTGAAACTGTCTTTTGCGTAACGCAGGAAGCTTTAGCAACTGCTGAGTCGAATTTCACTGTGCAACAAGCCGCCAGGGCTGAGGCGGACAATAAATGGTGAGTTGCCGTGACAGAGCTGGAGAAAACCCGGGCTGAACTCGCTACTTATCAGAAGACGGCTGAGGCGGAAAAAGCTGCTATAACCCAACGAGCCAACGACACTGAAAACCGGCTTAAGGTTGTGTCCGATGAGCTACAAACTCTCAAAGACCATATCTCCAGAATGACCTCTGCGATCTTCGGTAAGTGCCAAGCACTTGAAAATTACCTTGTCTTGTTGAATAACTCATACAGGCAGCTTATAATACTTGACTATCTTGCAGGTGAACGGAGCCGCCAACTCGCTTCTGACAGCGTGATTAAGCTGAAAGCCATCTACTCCTTAACCGAACAGTTATATTGCGGGACCCTCTGCACCATGAAGGCGATGCTGACCGAGAAATGCATCCCAAAGCATATGAAGGGGGTGATAAAACTTCTATCCACCCTGCCCAAACAGGTTGGAGAACCCAAACGGTCAGCCGCCAGGCAGGGAGCCATGGCTGCTTTAAGCCGGTGTCTTGCTTTTGCCCCGGAGTTAACTACAGCGGAAATGATGGACGGGTTCCCAGCCAAAAAGGTCGACGACTCAGATTTCACAGAAGCCGACTACGTCAAATGTATGAAAGATTCCCGGGTGCTGGCCTCAAGTCTTGCCAATGAGTTAGACCTTTCCACATACCAAGCGGCTTATGACGCGAAAAAGAAACGCGTGCGCGGCCCAACCTTTGAATCGAGGAGCCTGACTCCCGCACGTCTTAAGCAGCTCTTCGCTCCTGACCTTGATGCATCTCCCTTCTTCGACCAGACCCAATTTGAGGCCTTAACACGCTGCAACTGGGATGTCGACAATCTTCAGATCGAAGAGGTCGAAGACCCGGCGAAGGATGACTAGCCAGCGAGCTGTACTTTCGGCTGAAACTGATAACTCGGCCTGTCTGAGCCGCCAAGGCTGTCTTTTGTAAAAAACTTTAATCTTGCCTTGTCTTGTACTCCATGGGGAGCTTTTGTAATAGCTGTAGAGACATCTGAAATGCCTGAGTCGTGCCTTCGTGCGCGTATAACCCTTTTTGAATAGTCTTGCTGCAATGATATCTTTCATATGCTCTTACTCTCAACCATGGCGGCTTATCAAAAAAGATAAAACCTGCAAAATAAACAAGACAGAAAACTTCTGTATTGTTGTAAGGGCGGCTTATAACAGCACAACCCGGAGATGTCTTTCATGGTCTTGCGTCTTGTTTCATAATCTTTCCTTGACCCGGCTTGTCAAAACCGGAATGATATGTAAGTGTGATGTATGATGCAATGCATGACGTATGATGCAATGCACGATGCATGATGCAATGCATGATGTATGATGTTCTCTGCTCTTACAAGTCATCCAAAAAGGGGGTAAGTGGCCAACTCGCTGCACCCCAATATTGGAGAGGTTATCAAAAGAGGGGGTGAGTGGCTAACTCGCTGCACCCCAATTTTGAAAAAAGGTCATCAAAGAGGGGGTAAGTATTCAACTCGCTGCACCCCAATTTGGAAAAAATCATCAAAAGAGGGGGTAAGTTCTCAACTCGCTGCACCCCAATTTTGGAATAAGTCATCAAAGAGGGGGTAAGTATTCAACTCGCTGCACCCCAATTTGGAAAAAATCATCAAAAGAGGGGGTAAGTTCTCAACTCGCTGCACCCCAATTTTGGAATAAGTCATCAAAGAGGGGGTAAGTATTCAACTCGCTGCACCCCAATTTGGAAAAAAAATCATCAAAAGAGGGGGTAAGTTCTCAACTCGCTGCACCCCAATTTTGGAATAAGTCATCAAAGAGGGGGTAAGTATTAAACTCGCTGCAATTTCCCCATGTATGATCTGCTTGCTTGCCATTCCGGCTGTGCTCTGGACAAGGTCTATTAAGCATCTCCTCTAGAGGAATCTTACCCCTGTTAAAAGGCCGTCTATAATTCCCATTGCCCTTAGCACGGTTATTCCCAGTGTTGGTATTATCCACTAGCTCTGACCCGCCTTCCGGGTGTTTCCGCTTTCCAGCGTTGTTACTTCCAACCGTACCCGGCTATTGACCCTTGCCATTGTTACCCTTCTTCCCCTGACCTGATTTCTCCTCATCAGAGCCCGGGTCCTTCGTATTGTCAGAATCTGCATACTTGGTGAGAGCCGCCATGAGCTCCCCCATGTCTTGACATGACCGCTTGAGCCGGCCAAGCTTCTGCTTCAGAGGCGTGAAGTGACAGTTCTTCTCAAGAATTAAAACCGCCTGAGCCGCCGTAATCTGCTCCGAAGAGTGGATGATAGTAGAGACCCGCCGGACCCAGTGATGAGCCGACTCGTCCTCACGCTGTACACAATGGTCCAAATCCACAATCGTCATGGGCTGCTTGCATGTTCCTTTAAATTTTTTGATGAATTTCGCCCTTAACTCGGCCCAGGAGTTAACGGTGTTGGGTGGCAAACCCTTCAACCATGTGCGAGCCGGCCCTTCCAGCATCATGATGAAATACTTGGCGCAGACCGCATCGCTAACGTCCAACATCTCCATGGCTAGCTCATAACTTTCAACCCAGGCCTCTGGAGGTAAATCAGCAGTGTAATTGGGCACCTTACGAGGACCCTTGAAATCCTTCGGCAGACGCTCATTCCGCAGAGCCGGTACCAGACACGGCACCCCCACAGCCCAGGAAGTCAACCCCGCTCCTCCTGAAACGGAAGGGGCGACTGTGTGTTCCTGAGACGCCGCCGCTGCCTGAGCCGCCTCTTCTCGCCGTGCCTGATCCACCAATGTCTGAGCATCCAGAGCCGCCCGATCCGCTTGCGGCGGGTTACGATGTCGTTCGCTGCTAGAAACCGCCGGCGACTCATAACGCCGGCTGTAGCTACGGTTGTGGATGGGTGTTGAGTGCACGCGACTCCGGCTGTAATTATACTTCTCTTGCTGGGCCATCGCCGTGCGCAGGTATCCGATGGCGTTCCGCACCTCTTCTGCATAAGGCGCCTCATCGGGGATCGGAATTGTATCAAGCCTGGTTGCGGCTGCCACCATGTTCTCCGCCGGGTTAGAATAATGACCCGGCGGTGTCGGATAAAGCGGTGGCGGGTTTTGGCCCCGTCGTGGCGGGTCTTGACGCTGAACCGCCGCCCGGCTCCCAGGTATTTCCGCCGTCCGGGTTATGGCCAAAGGCACACTTCGTCCCGTTCCTGGCGTGTTGAAGAGATTCCTAGCTTCATACTACTCCGGCAAGCGGGACTGATGTCTCATCCGCTGAACCGCCGCGGCCGACTGTTGCTCTATCTCGAGGCAAAGAGCGTCTGCCTTAAGGCGCTCCACCTCAGCATCCATCTGGGCCTTCAGCTCATTAACTTCCTGCTGGACCGCGGCCATCCGATACTTCAACCTTGTGATTTCTACATTGCGGGCCGCTTGGTTCGCAACAGTGACCTCAGTTGCCATCAAGGTTGTAAGCTCGTTCATCAGATCCAGGAGAACTTGAGCCAGGGGCGCGCCTGACCCGGACACGGCCGCACCAGGTGTACTGCCCTGAGCCGCCGCTGAACCGGCCATGAAGACGGCTGCATGACTTGGCGGCTCATAACCCTCCGGCTCATGGTATTCTGACTCGGGGTAAGGCTCGTCGTAGTCCCCAAGCCCTCCATCCTGAAGCTGATAGATCGATTCCGTCTCTCCACATGAAGATTCCTCCCCGGAGTAGTCGTGAGTTTCTTCCTCGGACACAGAACCCTCAAGTTCTACGCCCTGAGTGAAGCCGACGAAGACATGCTTCCTGCCCGGGTCAGAACGGGCGGGTTGCATGCTCTGGGCGGGTTGCTTGCGCCGGGCTGGCTCGACGATGTTGGTGCAGATGTCCGGCCCGGGTTCAGATCCGCCAATCTTGCCGATGAAGACATGGATTCCACCGAAGGGGACCCGGAAGCCGTACTCGATTGAGTCAGCCTCAGGACCCCAGCTGGCGTCGTCGATGTAAAGCTTTCCGCGGCGGCTCTTAGTCATCTCGCCGACCACGTGCCCCTCGTCCCCGAGGAGAGCACCCTTTGAGAACTCAACACCACCGAGTGCTAGCCCCACGGTGGGCGCCAACTATCGTGGTTTTGTCACGGCAGATGCCCGAAGGCTTAGGTTCGGAGTCAACGCCATGGAAGTGGACTCAAAGGGGTTAAGCGGGACAAGGGACACGGGTTTACCTAGGTTCGGCCCCTCACGGTGGAGGTGAAAGCCTACGTCCTGCTTAAGCTATATTAACTGGTATATCGAGTACAAGGGGCGGCTTGCTTGCCCTAACTCTCAATTGCTTGATCTCTCTCGCCGTAAGGCTTGTCTGTCTTTCTTAACCCCCCCTCACCCGCCGCAGGGGCTCACCTTTATATACATAGGTATAGGCCCTGGGCTTACAAGAATCCGGGTCGGGTTACACAACGTAACCGACCCAGGTTCTACTTTCCTAGTCTTACAAGATAAGTCTTCACATGGCGGTTTACCCTTTCGGGCCTTGAGTCGCCACCAGGCTTTAGGCCTTCGACTGGCCCATCTGTAAGTCGTCGTCTTCACGCCTTGCCTTCCTGGGCCGGCTTAGGCTCTTGCACTATGAGTCGCCAACAGGGTTAACCGCGGGGTTATATCCCCAACACTACGGGTGAGAAAGTCTCATCGTAGTCAACTACTTGAACTTGTGAAAAACCTTTTGCCACAAGTCGAGCTTTATAGACGGTGACATTACCGTCCGCGTCCGTCTTCCTTTTAAAGATCCATTTGTTCTGAATGGCCTTTCGCCCTTTAGGTAATACTTCCAAAGCCCATACTTTGGTTTCATACATGGATCCCATCTCGGATTTCATGGCCTCTAACCATTTCTTGTAATCCAGGCCCATCATCGCTTCTCCATAGCTCGTAGGTTCATCATTGTCCAACAACATGACCTCTAAGACAGGGTTGCCGTACCACTCAGGAGCAGTACGCGTCCTTGTCGACCCACGAGGTTCGATAGTAACTTGATCCGAAGCTTCATGATCATCATCATTAACTTCCTCTTCAACTAACGTAGGCTCCACAGAAACAATCTTTGTGCGCTGCGCTACTCTCTGGTTGAAACAAAGGTTCAACAACCTCATCAAGTTCTATCTTCCTCCCACTCAATCCTTTCGAGAGAAACTCTTTCTCGAGAACGGACCCGTTTTAGCAACAAACACTTTGCACTTGGATCTGAGATAGAAGGTACACCCAACTGTTACGTTAGGGTATTCTATGAAGATGCATTTGTCCGCTTTGGGTTCGAGCTCATCAGGTTGAAACCTTTTCCACATAAGCGTCGCAGCCCCAAATATTAAGAAATGACAGCTTAGGTTTCCGCCAAACCAAAATTCATACGGTGTCATCTCAACGGACTTAGATGGTGCCCCTTTTAAAGTGAATGTAGTTGTCTCTAATGCATAACCCCAAAACGATAGTGGCAAATCGATAAGAGACATCATAGTACGCACCATATCCAATAGAGCACGACTACGACGTTCGGACACACCATCACACTATGGTGTTCCAGGTGGCGCGAGTTTGTGAAACAACTTTCACATTGTCTTAAGTTGTATACCAAACTCGTAACTCAGATATTCACCTCCATGATCATATCGTAGACATTTTATCTTCTTGTCACGATGATCTCAAACTTCACTCTGAATTTGCTTGAACTTTTCAAACGATTCAGACTTGTGTTTCATTAAGTAAATATACTCGTATCTACTCAAATCATCAGTGAAGGTAAGAAAATAACGATATCCACCGCACGCTACTACACTCATTGGACCGAATACATCAACATGTATCATTTCCAATAAGTCACTTGCCCGCTCCATCATACCGGAAAACGGGGTCTTAGTCATCTTGCCCGTGAGGCATGGTCTACATGTCTCAACCGATTCGAAATCGAATGAGTCCAAAGATCCATCAGCATGGAGTTTCTTCATGTGTTTTACACCAATATGACATTTAGCGGCAGTGCCACAAGTATGTGGTACTATCATTATTAACTTTGTATCTTTTGGCATCAATATTATGAACATGTGTATCACTACGATCAAGATTCAATAAACCATTCTCATTGGGCGCATGACCATTGAAGGTATTATTCATGTAAACACAATAACCATTATTCTCTAACTTAAATGAATAACCGTATTGCAATAAACATGATCTAATCACGTTCATGCTCAACGCAAACACCAAATAACATTTATTTAGGTTCATCACTAATCCCGAAGGTAGAGAGAGCGTGCGACGGTGATCACATCAACCTTGGAAACACTTCCAACACCCATCGTCACCTCACCCTTAGCTAGCCTCCGTTTATTCCGTAGCTTTTATTTCGAGTTACTAACATTTAGCAACCGAACCGGTATCCAATACCCAGGTGCTACTAGGAGTATTAGTAAGGTACACATCAATAACACGTATATCAAATATACTTCTGTCGACGTTGCCAGCCTTCTTATCTACCAAGTATCTAGGGTTGTTCCGCTTCAGTGACCGTTCTCCTCATAATAGAAGCACTTAGTCTCGGGTTTGAGTTCAACCTTGGGCCAAGTAGATTGATATTTCATCGGCGGGAGTGGTGCGTTGTGGTAGGTTCAACCTGACGAGTTTCTATATCAAAGTGACAAAGTAGGAGACAAGATGCGTCTTTGTGTTGTTGCTACTAAGGATAACACGATGGGGTTCATTCATATTGCTTGAGTTTACTTTGTCTACATCATGCCATCGTACTCCATGCATTACTCTGTTTTACTTAATACTCTAGATGCATGCTGGATAGCAGTCGATGAGTGGAGTAATAGTAATAGGTGCAGGCAGGAGTCGACCTATTTGTTTATGGACATGATGCCTATATACACATGATCATTGCCGTGAAAATCGCACAACTATCCACTTTTCTATCAATTGCCCAACAGTAATTTGTTACCCACTGTATGTTGCCTACATGAGAGATGCCGCTAGGAAAAACTATGGCCCCAGGGTCTATTCACCTATATATATACAAACGCTATTATTACCTCGCTACGTTTATTTACTTTTTATTTTATTTACAATTATCAATAATTATCTACACAACTCATTTGCTTGCAAATAACGAGATCAAGGGGATTGACAACCCTCTTGCCCACGTTGGGTGCAAGTTGTTTGTTATTTTGTGTGCAGCTGCTGAAGACGGTTGAGGACTGATATTCCTATTGGTTCGATAAACCTTGGTTTCATAACTGAGGGAAATACTTACCCACTTTGTGCTGCAATAACCCGTTCCTCTTCACGAAAAACCCAACGCAGATCACAAGTATCAGGAAGGATTTCTGGTACCGTTGCCGAGGAATATCATCATCAACTATCAAGTAACTTCACACAAATTTTCATTCACTTGTTCTTCTTTTTATTTGCTGTTATATTTAGCTTGTCTCATAAAAATAAAAAATACAAAAATATTTACCTTTGCTTGTCACTAGTTTCCTTGTTTGAAGTCATGACTAGTTCTTCTTCCGCTCGCTTTACTCCCAATGATGATGTGGTAAATTTTAAACAAAGGGGAGGAGAAAGTTTGAAATATGCATGGTATAGAATTTTCTTTGCTCAAAATAAAGCAACTAAAAAGTTATCCACTATTACCTTGCTTCACAATTTTTATGTTGGTGTGACCACTTGGTATAGGTTCGTCCTTGACACCATCGCCGGTGGAAATTTCTTAATGTGTCACACCTTGGATGCCTATAATGCGATTGAAAATCTTGTAGGGACACCACCCATTATTGTCAATGAGACTAGTTTGACCTTGGAACATGTTATGCAAAGGATTGATGCTATTGAAAACAAAATGATCACAAATAAACCAATTGAGGAGTTGGATAAAAAACTTCATAACCATATCACTCAACTTGGGTCACGGGTAGGAATGACTTTGAAAGCTTTAAAGGAAAAGGACACTACTATTGATGAGAGGATAGAACAAGGCTTTAATAGAATTGATAAAATGGAAGAGGTCATTGACAAAGTAGGTTCCGCTTTCACACCTTCTAAGACTAATGCTAGTACCTCTCGAAATAAAAAACCCCAATTTCATATATATTCCAAAGAGCATTAGTACACCCCCTACCAAAAGAAACGGGGATCTAAAGATGATTAGTGTTCATCCCAACTTTATAAACTTGATAAAGTATCCTATTGCCAAGTCTCCTATTGCACCTATTATCCATGGTTGTGTCATTGAGGAGCTTGATGTCAAAGATGACAATACTTGAAACAATGCATTATGCCTAGCTAGGGCATAAAACAATAGCGCTTGTTGGGAGGCAACCCAATAGTTATCTTTAATTTTTTTTTCTTTAAACTATTTGTTTATTTTTAATAACATGATTATTACCTCTGTAATTATTATGTTTTTGTGTTTAAATTAGTGTTTGTGCCAAGTAAAGCCTTTGGGATGACTCACAAGATGAGTAGAATCGATGCTGAAACAAAACATAAACTTTTGACTCTAGTACAGGAATTTTCATTTTTTTTCTGGAGCGTGATAATGAGCTGAAATTTTTACACAGTGTTTCTATACAAATTTTAGAGGTTCTTCTAATTTTTCAGAATTTTTAGAGTTACATAAGTATAGGTTCTCTACATATTGCTACATACTGTTCTGTTTTAGACAAATTCTGTTTTTGCTTGCATAGTTGCTTATTTTGATTATGCTATGGATTGTATCGGGGGGTATAAGCCATGGAGAAGTTAGAATACAGTACATATTATTCAATTATGAAATTTGAATCAATTTATAACAGTACCTAAAGTATGCAATATGTTTCTTATACTAACGGATCTCACGAAGTTTTGTTGAGTTTTGTGTGATTGATGTTTTCAAGTTTTGGGTGTTGTCACGATGGACCATGGAATAAGGAATAGCAAGAGCCTAAGCTTGGGGATGCCCAAGTCACCCCAAGGTAATATTTTAAAGGAGACTCAAGCGCCTAAGCTTGGGGATGCCCCGGAAGGCATCCCCTCTTTCGTCTCAATCCATCGGTATGTCACTTGAAGCTATATTTTTATTTGTCACATGATATGAGTTTTGCTTGGAGCGTCATTTGCTTTTGTTTGCTTTTACTTTCAGTTTGCCACAATCATTGTTTCCTGGACACACCTATTTAAGAGATACACACTTCATCATAATTTTTTAGAATACTCCATGTGCTTCACTTATATCTTTTGAGCTTAGCAGTTGCTTTAGTACTTCACTTATATCTTTTTGAGCATGGTGGCGTGTAGATTTTATAGAAATGATTTCACTCTCTCTCTCTTCACTTATATTTGTTTGAGAGTTAATAAATAGTGAAGGTAATTTGCATGGGTCATAAGACTAGTCCAAAAATATTAGGTATTCAAAGAGTGATAATCAAAACCATCATGTAGAACATATAGAGAAATTGTGGATCAATGATATTGATATGATAATATGAAATTGGTGTGAGTTCATAATTGATAATCCGTAGAAGTGTCGATATTAAGAAAGATTGACCGTTTTGTTCATCTAAAAAATTAAAGAGGCATGGTGATGATGTGCGAGCATTTCTATTCCTCGTTGAAATCCTAGTGTTGTTTTGGGTCGGAAGCACGCGATGGTTCACTCCTACCAACCTCTTTCCTCGGGGCATGCGAGTAGTGCTTTGATTTATGATAAAACTAATAAAACTTTGCAATAAGTATATGAGTTCTTTATGACTAATGTGAAACCATGGACATACGCAATCTCACCTTCTCATATTTGCTAGCCTCTTCGATGCCGTGCATTGCCCATTCTCACCTCGAGGATCGGTGCAACTTTCGCCGGCGCATCCAAACCCCGTGACAAGACACGCTTTGTTACACATAAGCCTTATTATTTCTTCCTCAAAACAGCCACCATACCTACCTATCATGGCATTTCGATAGCCATTCCGAGATATATTGCCATGCAAATTCCATCGTCACTTCACATGACTAGTTTGTTCATCGTCATATTGCTTTGCATGATCATATAGAGCTGACATAGTATTTGTGGCAAAGCCACCGTTCATCATATTTTTGATACATGTCACGCTAGATCATTGCACATCCTGGTACACTGCCAGAGGCATTCATACAGAGTCATATCTTCATATCAGTTCTCCATATTGAGTTGTAAGTAAATAAAAGTGTGATGATCATCATTATTAGAGCATTGTCCCAGTGAGGAAAGAATGATGGAGACGATGATTCTCCCACAAGTCGAGATGAGACTCTGGACGAAAAATAAAGATGGGGGAGGCCAAATGAGCCCACCATATATAAAAAAATGAGAGAAAATGAGAGAAGGGACTTTGCTACTATATTTTACCACACTTGTGCCTGAAAGTGGCACCATGCTCTTCATGTAGAGAGTCTCATGATATGTCACTTCCATATGCTAGTGGGAATTACCTATTCATTATTACAAACTTGGCTTGTATATTCCTATGACGGGCTTCCTCAAATGTCCGAGGTCTTCATGAGCAAGCAAGTTGGATGCACACCCCACTTAGCTTCATTTGAGCTTTCATACACTTATAGCTCTAGTGCATCATTTGCATGGCAATCCCTACTCCTCGCATTGACATCTATCAATGGGCATTTCCATAGCCTGTTGGTACGCCTAGTTGATGTGAGACTATCTTCTCCACTTTTTACCCCTTTGATATCTACCACCATACTCTATTCCACCTAAATGCTATGTCCAATGGCTCACACTCATGTATTGCGTGAAGAATAAAAAGTTGATGCATATTGAAAAAGTACGATCTAATTGCCTGACTTGGACACCGTGGTGCTTAACATTTGTATTAATGTGGTGAAGATGGAGCCATGTCTTGCTAATATAATAAGATGAATTGGGGGGGGGGATATTTCTTAAGGATCATATACTTGTAAGGATTAATGATTTTGTTTCTTACACTTTATATATTGCTATGTTAATATTTGTTGATTCATCTTTTCTCAATGAGCATACCTGCATAAGATTACATAATGGATAGCATGTCACATCAAAAATTCTGTTTTTATGATTTACCTACTCGAGGACGAGCATGAATTAAGCTTGGGGATGCTTGATACGTCTCCAACGTATCTATAATTTTTTATTGTTCCATGCTGATATATTATCATTCTAGGATACTTTTTGGGTCATTATTTACTAATTTCTAATATTTTTGAGCAATAACCTATTGACCCAGTGCCTAGTGCCAGTTGCTGTTTTCTACATGTTTTTTACTTTTCAGGTTTACATTACCAAACGAAGTCCAATTGCTACGAAACTTTTTGATGATTTTTTCTGGACCATAAGAAGACCTGGAAGCTTCGGAAGGAGGCCGGGAGGTGCATGAGGGCCCCACCACACATCAGGGCGTGCCCTGGGGGGGGGGGGCGCCCTGATATGTGGTGGCCCCCTCGGCTGCCTCTCGACGCCCCTCTCTGGCCTACAAATTCTCTAAGATTGCAAAAAACCCAGAAGCAGTCCCGAAACCCTTTTTCCACCGCCGCAACTCTCTGTTCCGCCGTGAGGCCATCTGGAGCTCCGTTCCGGCACCCTGCCGGAGGGGGGATCGATCACGGAGGGCCTCTTCATCAATCTTGCTGCCCTCATGATGATGTGTGAGTAGTTCACCATAGACCTACAGGTCCATAGCTAGTACCTAGATGGCAATCTCTCTATCTCTTGATCTTCAATACAATGGTCATCGCATCTTTGCTTTGACCTATCCGATGTAATCCTATTGTGCGGTGTGTTTGTTGGGATCCGATGAAATGTGGGTTTATGTTCAGATTATTCATGAAAAGTATTTGAGATACCTCTGATATATATTGTCTCTTAATTGCATAATCATTATAGCTTGGTAATGCTCTCCGATCTATTGATGTGCTTTGGCCAAGTAGATTGATATTTCATCGGTGGGAGTGGTGCGTTGTGGTAGGTTCAACCTGACGAGTTTCTATATCCCAGTGACAAAGTAGGGGACAAGATGCGTCTTTGTGTTGTTGCTACTAAGGATAACACGATGGGGTTCATTCATATTGCTTGAGTTTACTTTGTCTACATCATGTCATCGTACTCCATGCATTACTCTGTTTTACTTAATACTCTAGATGCATGCTGGATAGCGGTCGATGAGTGAAGTAATAGTAATAGGTGTAGGCAGGAGTCGGCCTATTTGTTTATGGACGTGATGCCTATATACACATGATCATTGCCGTGAAAATCGCATAACTATCCGCTTTTCTATCAATTGCCCAACAGTAATTTGTTACCCACCGTATGTTGCCTACATGAGAGATGCCGCTAGGGAAAACTATGGCCCCAGGGTCTATTCACCTATATATTTACAAACGCTATTATTACCTCACTGCCTTTATTTATGTTTTATTTTATTTACAATTATCAACAATTATCTAAACAACTCATTTGCTTGCAAATAACGAGATCAAGGGGATTGACAACCCTCTTGCCCGCGTTGGGTGCAAGTTGTTTGTTCATTTGTGTGCAGCCGCTGAAGACGGTTGAGGATTGATATTCCTATTGGTTCGATAAACCTTGGTTTCATAACTGAGGGAAATACTTACCCACTTTATGTTGCAATAACCCGTTCCTCTTCATGGGAAACCCAACGCAGATCACTGATGACCCACAAGTATAGGGGATCAATCATAGTCCTTTCGATAAGTAAGAGTGTCGAACCCAACGAGGAGCAGAAGGAAATGACAAGCGGTTTTCAGCAATGTAATTTTTGCAAGCACTGAAATTGTAGGTAACAGATAGTTTGATAGCAAGATAATTGGTAACGAGCAAGTAACGGTAACGGTAAGTAAGGTGCAACATGGTAGCCCAATCCTTTTGTGGCAAAGGACAGGCTAGAACAGTCTCTAGTAATAGGCAAAGTGTTCTTGAGGGTACACGGGAATTTCATCTAGTCACTTTTATCATGTTGGTTTGATTTGTGTTCGCTACTTTGATAATTTGATATGTGGGTGGATCGGTGCTTGGGTGTTGTTCTTACTTGAACAACCTCCCTCTTATGATTAACCCCCTCGCAAGCATCCGCAACTACGAGAAAAGTATTAAGATAAAATCTAACCATAGCATTAAACGTTTGGATCCAAATCAACCCCTTACGAAGCAGCGTATAAACTAGGTTTTAAGCTTCTGTCACTCTAGCAACCCATCATGTAATAACTACTCCACAATGCATTCCCTTAGGCCCATGAATGGTGAAGTGTCATGTAGTCGACGTTCACATGACACCACTAAGGGAATCACAACATACATATCATCAAAATATCGAACACATATCAAATTCACATGATTACTTGCAACATGACTTCTCCCGTGACCTCAAGAACAAAGGTAACTACTCACAAATAATAAACATCCTCAAGATCAGAGGGGTATTGAATAGCATAATGGATCTGAACATATAATCTTCACCAAATAAACCATATAGTAATCAACTACGCAAGGTTATCAACACTACTAGTCACCCACAGGTACCAATCTGAGGTTCCGATACAAAGATTGAACACAAGAGATGAACTAGGGTTTGAGAGGAGATGGTGCTGTTGAAGATGTTGATGAAGATTGGCCTCCCAAAGATGAGAGGGGTGTTGGTGATGACGATGGCTTCGATTTCCCCCTCCGAGAGGGAAGTTCCCCTGGCGGAATCGCTCCACCGGAGGGCAAAAGTGCTCCTGCCCAAGTTCCGCCTCGAGGCGGCGGTGCTTCGTCCCGAAAGTCCTCCTCTGATTTTTTTCTAGGTCAAAAGTGATTTTATACCAGAAGATGGGCACCGGAGGTGGGCCGAGGAGGGCACAACCCACCAGGGCGCGCCCAGGGGGGCCTGGCACGCCCTGGTGTCTTGTGCCCAGCAGGGTGGCCCCCTCCGGTAGTTCTTTGCTCCAGTATTTTTTATTAATTCCAAAAATAATCTTCGTAAAGTTTCAGCTTCATTGGAGTTGTGCAGAATAGGTATCTCTGTTGTGCTTTTTTCATGTCCAGAATTCCAGCTGCCGGTATTCTCCCTCTTTGTGTAAACCTTGCATATTATGAGAGAAAAGGCATTAGAATCACTCCCTAAAGCATTATTATTCAACAAAACATAATAAATAACAGTAGGAAATCATGATGCAAAATGGACGTATCAATCACAAGAATCACTCGCCCCGCCGGAGCCAGGGGTGGTGAACGCGACGATGGAAAGGGAGGACCGAGAGGTGAAGGAGCGCCTTGAGGCGGAGGCTGCCGACGAGTCGTACATGGAGGACCTTCGCCAACAGCACCCGAAGCTCGTGGAGGCGGAGCGGGCGATAGTCGACGCCAATGGCGGGGAGGTCATGTCATCTCCGACGGTGAGGTGGAAGGTGGCGAGGAGGGCGGGGAGGAAGAGGAGTTCGACATCGAGGGGTGGCGGTGCATCTACCCCGACTGCGAGGACGACGACACCGGCCCGGACCCGGCTCTCACCAAGGGCGGCATGACGAGGAAGGATTGGCTCGACGTCTACTACAGTCGTGGAGTTTATGTTCAAGTGTCGTTTTCGATTTTAATGAGTTTAATGTTTGGTTTAAAAATTATGTTTAATGTTCGGTTCTCAAGACTATGTTCTATGTTCAATTTATGTTTAAATGCATGCAAATTTCGGTTCAAAATAGGTTGAATTTATGCAAATTTATGTTTACTCTGCTAACTTTAGGGGATCGGCTAGAACCGACAAAAACTTAGTGGAGGATAGGTTTACTCTAATGAATACTCCGCTACTTTTTTAGGGGATCGGTTACAAATGTCCTAGGAGCATCTATAGTCGGGCTCCCCAAACCGCCTCATACGCCCGGGCGGGCCGCTCGGTCACGAAATTTCGACCCAGTCAGGCGGCTCAAATGGGCCTCAAATGCCCAGGCTGACCGGCACCCCTCATATCCAGCCCAAATATGAGGCGGATATGGGGCGCTCGGGCGCGCCCGCCATGTCGGCCTAGCCCGCATCGACCCCACATGTATTCGTCCCCATCCGCTCGTCGGACGAAACCCTAGCCAGTTCACTCCACTCCCCTCCACTCCCATCCGCCACCCAATCTCACCTCCGGCGATCTCCGGCCTTCTCCGGCATGGCAGGCAGCGGATCTGAGTCCTTCACCTCCAAATTCGTTGTCCACGAGCTCATCCCACGCGGCCTCGAGGAGGAGATGGCCGTCCGGCTTCCGCTCGCCCGCTCCTGGGAGGCGGCCGCCCGACGACAGTGCTCGGACTCGCAACGTTGGGAATCCCATTACGTCCGCACAACCGGTGCATGGATCCGGTGTCGCTGCCTCACGTTGGCGGTGCGGTCTGTCTGGCGTCCATCCGCTGTGGCGGACGTGCAACCCCTCCATTGGCGCACCAAGGACGCATCATGGGCATCTATGGACGCAAACATGGCGCGGCATGCCCGCCGTGCGAGGCAGCCGGCGTGGGAGGCGGCGGAGGCCCTCGTGACGGTGGACGTTGGAGAGGCGGAGTCACACTCTCCGGCGCCCCGTATAGTGAACCAGTGCGGGCGTCATAATCGCGTCTTGGTGGAATTCGTCTCCTCCCAGGAGGGATCCTTCATTGATCTCACATCCACCAGCACCGTCTGGGTTACAGGCTCCGACGAGGAAGAGTAGGGCGTGGGAGACGGCGGGAGCTTGTATCCCGTGAGCCGGCTAGTGTCCCATGTCCTACTCTACCTCGTCGGCGACTGGACCGACACTACGAGGGGCGCAACCAGCTGCCAGATATGGGCACGGCTTAGCCGGACGAGCTCCACTTAGTATTAGGTTTACGTTGCATGTGATAGTATGGATTTGAAGTTTTTAATTTAAGGTATCCGGTTGTAGAATGCATTATTTGGGACTTGACCGGTCAGTGTCCGCGGACGCGTCTGGTCGCGTCTGCGGACGTTTGAAGGGTTGGATTTGCCAAGTCCGGCTATAGGCTCTAAATAGCCGCAAAGCAAAAGACTTGATGCTCCAGGGGAGCCGGCTTATTATCGTTGAGCTCATTTTGTACATGCCAGATCCTCCGTGGAGTCATCAGCGTCTTTATTCTCCAAAGTTGTTAGAGATCAGCCAACAAAAACAACAACTATTGAGAGCAGATATTAGTGACACGATGAACATCCAGTAGGTCTCAAACTTCTGCCATTGCATTCTAGAGTGATACGGCTAGCGTACAACGACAAAAGACGTGGATGTGTCCTTATTCCATCTCCACATAGGACCCATAAGTATCACACTGTTCAATCTTGCGCCACTTCTTATTGGCCTAGGTTGCTAGAGAATTAGTTGCTACCCACCAAGCATGCATATAGACTTTATTTGATTTATGACAATTCCAAATGGATTTCCAAAGAGATAGCTTACCATTTGGAACAATACTCGAGGCACTCGACACGCTCTAATCCCCCAAATGGATCGGGCTATCACATGCATGGTTCTAGGTACCACCATGGATTTCTTACTCGGTACTTTTAGCTAGGATGTGGCTTAGGCCTTTCCTGCAAGATCCCACTTGAGAAATGCTTTGTCTACTGCGGTACTTCCAGAAATTGGATTTACCCAGTAGTTCCTAGCATGTTCAAATCTCATAAAATGGAGTCACGTTTGTTGTTTGAACCATCTCTCTATTTTCACCGGCACTTCCGAGATTGTATTTTCTATATGCTTCCATAACATGCTATGACCATTCAAATGTTTAAATTTGCTCGAAATCTTTTCAAGCTTTTCTTTCAAGTAACCGTCAGATACTCAGATTTTGATTTCCCTCCCTATGTAGCCTCTCATTCATTCGACCATTTTATCCCAGGTCATTCCACTCCATCCACCTACTGCAACAAGTGAGGAAGAGAGATTCAAGGCAAAGAAAGAAAAAAGAAGTGTTGGGTGATTCCAAGAATACTTCTTGATTCCAGATGGCCGAGAACTCTTCCCTTTCATGAGCCCTACACCTCAAGTTCATCTTTTCCACTACAATCCTATCCTCGTGAGAGAGTGATCATATGGGTTCTTGAGAGATGCTTTGACTGAAGATCTTATGAGGAGTTTCTATCAAGTGACTTTGTTTTGCTTGTTACTGTCAGTGGCATTTCAAGCCGACCCATTGGACTAGCTAGGGACCAATGTGTTACGTGACTGCTAGTTCACCGAGCGATTGGTCTAGAGATTTGACGGAGTAATAAGATAATTAGTCTCGCCCTATTTTTCGATCGGAGGCTTCTACAATACGATGGTATAATCATTTCAAACTAACTTCATTCAATTTATGTATTCATGTTAATATTTTAGTTCAATTTTTTGAGCATGATAGAGTTGAGATACCCATGGTCAAGAAGATATCCCAGACTGGTCCGAAAATATGACATTATCCCAGACTAGAACCGCCTCTTAAGCTTTGTTCGGTACTATAGTGTGAGCACTATTGTTGATAGAAACAACAAAGTACAAATACCACTAGATAATAAAAGCTTGAGTACAATATTTTCTCTGCCTAGGCAGTGTATAGTATATGTAAAATGAAGATGATAGAGTACAGACTTGCCTTCGTGTTACATATATATCATTAGATCATAAACATTTGACTACGCAATCTCCTCCTGGCCGGTGTACAATACCAGTACAACGGATATGCCACAGTATAAAAGTGAGACTTGCGTTCGCTTGCATTTATTTTTCTAAATTGTAGCGGGTATTGTAAAGTAAGGTTTTATCTTTTGCGTTCATGTTTCAAGGGAAGTGTCTCCATTACTTATTGTTGAGACTGGCAATCCATTAGTTGGCGATGCTTATTTTTGCGGACTTAGTCTGCACTGGATAGCGGTGGATGCACTCAGCCCATGGTCCATTGGTGTTGGTGGCTGGGACGATGCACTCCCATACCACACTGTTGCATTTGAAGCCGGAGCCAAACCCGATCATCCATACGCGATCGCGGTCATGCATACGACCCTTGGCCTCGATATATGCTAGCTCGTACCAAATTGAGCTGCTGGATACATTTCCGAAACGGTGCAACGTCATCCTTGATGGCTCGACATGCTTGTCCGACAGGCCGAGGCTGCGTTGAACCTCACCGATGACTGCAGATCCACCAGCGTGTATGCAGAAATGCTCAAAGGCCGACAGAAAGTTGGGGGCATACAATTTGAAACGCCCATTGGACAATTTTTGTGCAACGAAAGACATTGCAAACAAAAGTTGCTCAGAGAACGGGAGGACGATGGGTGCAAGGGTGGTGATGTTGGCTTTAAGAGTGCGGCTGGCAACACGGATAAGGTCCTTGGAGAGTTTGACACCCGTGTTCCCCTGGTCATCCTCCTCCTGGCGGATACACCGGTATGACTTATCATCCGCCGCGGTGAGCGTACGGACGATGGACATGAGCCGGAATCGGGCTTTGGCGACGGAGGTGGACAGCAACACGGCTGCTCCGCCCATGCGGAACAAGCAGTACGGCAGCAACATAGGTCGCTCGTTCCCAGCATAGAAGTGGGGCGTTAGGGTTTCCGTAGATACCACTAATGCTCGTGCGCCTTTCGGCGCCACTTGTAGGATGTTCCTTGCAAGTTCTATTGCTATCAGCCCAGCGCTGCACCCCATCCCAGATAGGTTCACGCTGTGGATGTCGCTTTGCAACTTGTACTTGTTCATGATCATATCAATGAAGGACGGTGTGGGGCAGAAGCCGCTGCAGTTGACGACGAGGATGTCGATGGTGTCAGGGGAGACCTCGTTCGTCTTGGAAAACAACTCGTCGATGGCTGAGAAGACGACGAGCTCAGCCTCCTCGCGGGCGGCCTGGAATGTGCAGTACTTGTTTGATGGGATGTAGTGGGTCGCAGTGGGATAGCAGGTCTCCTCCCCGAGGCCTGAGCTCTCGAGGAGCCGCGACATGAAGCGAATACTCTGCTCGTTGAACGTGGGCACTTGACGTGCGCACTCCACGAACTTGGCGAATGGGACGCGGTCTTGATGACTGTTAGGGACCTCTTGTGATCTCACTAATAGCACAGGAATTACTCTTGGATACAAGGATTTGGATAGCTAGATTACATGAACAAGCAAGAACAAGGGGATTGAGAGGAGAGCCAGAGGTGGGAGAGGAAGCCGCCGTGCCGTTTCAGCCGTGATCCAACCGGATGCCTTCCTCATTCTGTTCTCTCGTATATGTAGTCCCAGTGTCGTGTCGCTAGGGCTGGTGGTGGGCTGGGTCTTGGTGCACCGATGGGCTGTCAAAGAGAAGGCCGCTAACACCCCTCCCTTCTTGAAACACGGCTTGTCCCCAAGCCGTCGTCACGAAGAGCCTTCCAGGATCCCAAGGGGCTTGAAGATCCCTCATCTTGCTGAAATCGACATGGTAGTCGTTGTAATAGTAACCATGGTTGAGGTCGACTTGAACGACATCGAAGGAGAAGACATCCTTGATGTAGTAGTCATAGCCGCTAGGTACTTGCTCAAGGAAGGTGTCGAGGTAGTAGTGGTGGCCGATGTGGATTTGATCGGAGTAATAGTAAGCGTGCTCGAAGCAGCAGCATCGTGCGTGGAAAAAGATCATCAATTCTAGGCTATGAGCAACTTCTAACACTCCTCCCGTCTTGAAACTCTGCTTGCCCCCAAGCTGAATCTTTGAAGGAGATCGAAGGGCTGACTCGTCGGGATCCCATGGATTGTGAAGTTCCTTGATATTGTTTGGGTCGCCGTAGTAGTCTTCATGGTAGTTGCTGAGGTCAGTGTAGTCTTGGTCAACGTAGTGAGCTTCGTCGAAGTGGTAGCCGCAGCCAAGATGAACGTGGTCAGAAAAGGCCGCTCGAAGCATGGCACTCCTCCCTCCTTGAAAAGAAGCTTGTTCGCAGCGAGTCGAGGACATCACGACCTCCCTGGCCCATGCTCCAAACCTAATCTGAAGTGCACATGCCAGGATCATTTGTGGCCACAGATGCCGTTCAGAACAACGCAGAGGGGCATTCCACAATTTTTTTGAGTTGAACTGTTCAGACGTGCAGCCACCAGGATCCCATAGAATCGTCCAGTATTGATCAACTTCGTCAACAATGGCCACGGGCACCAAGATAAATTCGGTAGTCACAACTTGAGGCTTCGCCGTTGGCCTGGGACAGAATCCTATAACTAGCCAAAATGAACATTCTGAATGTTGGCTGGGATTTGTTAAGAAGAGACCCCCAACAGTATACTCCCCTGGCTGTAGTGTGCCACTTATTTGTGAACGCAACCAAGGACCAATGAATTGCTTCCCATATTGACAAACCAGGAGAAATTCCATTAACTTGGCACTTTCTTGTGACGTGTGAAACTTCCAAGCTGATGGCGTGAATTTCTTTGGAATACTATACTGAATAGCTGCAATTTGAAGGATTGTCGTTGCACAAAATTGCACTGATGTAGTTGCAGCAGAAGTTTGCATGAATATCATTGGTTCAGAGAGTGGTTGTCTAGACTTGTTGGCAATAGCAGGGCATGCCAAATCAGGAGTGATATTTTTGCACAGATTTTCCTTCTCTTGCAGATCCTTCCGAAGTGCATGTAGTGTGGATTTCAACTCTTGGTCTGTAGTGTTGTCCTCAACAAGTGCAACCGAAGGGTCTTCAATATTCACTTTGACATAGAGGAAATTCAGTTGTGGAAAACCATCTAAATTAGGAGCCAGAGACAACAAGGTATATAATTTATTTGGACCTCCGTATTCCAGTACGATGCCAAACTCACTGAAAGGAAATGAAGCTGGAATGTTTGCATTATCTAGCAGAATGCACTCTGATTTCAGTAATCCTCCGAGCACCCAAGTTGTAGGGTTTGTCTTGTTCACCAGACCTAAATAAGCTGCAGCAGGGTCTTTTCCTAGCTCAACAAATGCTATCTTCATCGAAATTAACTCCTGACCAAATGGCAGCCAGAAAGTTGTATCGGCAACTAGAAGGATCTGTTGGCTGATACGTGTATCAGATCTCAGGATCATCTCAATGTCATGCAATGTTGGATCAGAGTCAATCTGATGCTTCTCACCTTTCCACAGTGCTTCACCGATGCAATTATTAATATTTCTTAACCACTCAAGAATATTTTCAAAGCTTCCAATCAGGTTGCTTATGTACAGATGGCCAGCATGCAAACCAAAGAAACGTAGATAATATGCAACCTGTTTAAATCCATAGAGTACAATGAGTTCCATCTTATCTTTGTGTCTACAGTGACTATCATCTGAACCTTCTCCAGTTATCAGTCCAGGTAGCTTCTTCTTCGAAATGCTTAAATGCGAACACCTTATCATCATATGAAACCAGACAAGAAATTTCCAAGATGGCCAAGGTTTCAACTCTACTGTTTCTATCATCCAGTCTTGTACCTTTGCCATTCCAAAGCTATCATGCCACTGTATAGCAGAAGAAATAATCTTTGTGAAGCCCCTATATTTTTCCAGCAGCAGCCATGTCCATACCTGGTTGCAGGCGAAGGATGGCCAGGGCAGCGGCCTAAGCTCGGAGCGTGCAACATCGCCCATAGTGATAGTCGAGCGAGCATCGATAAGAGCTCCTGGAGTGAACTTGGGCGTCACAGTGGATGCGTACTTGAGAGGAACCTTCATCGAACACCTTGTGAGCAGCAATGTGTTCGTCTCTGGGACGGCCAACAGCAAGCGTGACAGTGACGGGACGGCTTTCCGCCGTGTGGTGAAGGATGCAGGTGCACTCCAGGGGACTAGGGACAATGCCATGGGGTCGAGGTCATCCATCGAGCACCTGGTGGGCGTCGGAGTAGCGAGGCCGTTGGTGTCCATGGCGATAACGCCGTGGCCTGCGTCACACACCACAGGGGCTGCGAGTTCGGGGAAGACGTTCCTGGTCGTTGAGGTGCCCTGGTCGGGGCTGGAGTACGCAGGCGCCAGAACCTCGGCGTCGGAGGCGTCCATGGCGAGGAGCTGAGAAGAAGTGGTCGCCTGCTCGAGCGCCGGCTTCGAGTTGCCGAACCCAGCCGCGACAGCCTCCCTGATGTCTTCTTTGAGCTCCTCTCGGAACTCCTTCAGGAGATCCTTCAGGTCCTGCTTGGTCACCGTCTCCATCGCCAGATCGAGGTGGTGGTGGTGAGAAAAAATTGGGGAAAAATGGAGGTGGAAGGTGGTGACCTGGCTCTGAATACCAAGTGTTAGGGACCTCTTGTGATCTCACTAATAGCATAGGAATTACTCTTGGATACAAGGATTTGGATAGCTAGATTACATGAACAAGCAAGAACAAGGGGATTGAGAGGAGAGCCAGAGGTGGGAGAGGAAGCCGCCGTGCCGTTTCAGCCGTGATCCAACCGGATGCCTTCCTCATTCTGTTCTCTCGTATATGTAGTCCCAGTGTCGTGTCGCTAGGGTTGGTGGTGGGCTGGGTCTTGGTGCACCGCTGGGCTGTCAAAGAGAAGGCCGCTAACAATGACTGCCGCGGAAGCAAGCGTAGTCGACGAGGTACACCTTCCGTGGTTGCGACATGAGATACATGGTGGCCGCAAAGGCCGGGAAGAAGGACAAGAAGAGGTGAATGGACCCTAGGGCTTGGAGCTGATAGACCATCCCATCGGTCCCGAGCCTAGCGGCCACGATTACAGCGGCAGCGACTATTGGCACGGCCGCCATGGCTAGGAAGTTGTTCATGACGAATTTGTAGGCATATTTGAGGTGCTTGCTAATTCGTGCTGAATTCATGATGTTGAATTGTGCACAGATGTTTAAGTGCGTGTGCGGAGAGAGTGCCTGAGAGCGTGGAATATATAGGATCCTTGCTGCAATATACTATAGTGTACGGTGGTGTCATTAATTATATACAGAAGGGGATCTTGCCGCAACCAACTGCATTTGTTGCTATATCGACCAATCCACATGTTTTTGTGTGTGGGACACTTCACTAAACTAAGCATGCCATGTGTGTTTCCTTTTATGAACTTCATCCGGTGTTTTCGACCTGCAAACTCCCCACCTGCATCGGCCGAATTAGTTAATGGGCCACACAGTAAAGTGCGGTGACAGCTTAACTATCATAGTTACTCATTTCCCTAAAGAAAAATCTATCACAGCCAGACGAGAAAGAAGTCCACGTACACCCGGTAGAGAATAGGTGCAACTCACGATGTATTGATCGGTGCATATACACATATATATAAGTACAAGGGGTAGCCACGTCCTCAACTATACAAGGAAGAGGGAGGGCTTGTTGTACAAGAAATACACATGCACATATACATCTCAACACCCCCGCAGTCGAAGCGTCGCCAGAGCCGACGCAAAGGCTGGACCGGAACTCCTCGAAAGACGCAATAGGCAACCCCTTGGTCATGATGTCGACAAATTGTGGGAAGGTGGGATCCTGTAGAACACGTGTACGACCAAGAGCCACCTGTTCCCGAACAAAATCAATATCAAGCTCAATGCGTTTGGTGCATCGATGATTAACCAGATTAGCGGAGAGGTAGACGGCGGATACGTTGTCACAATAGACAATGGTGGCCTTGTCAACCGGTGATGAAAGCTCATGCAGAAGTTGGCGAAGCCACGAGCACTCAGCAACCACGTTAGCTACCGTGCGATACTCGGCCTCAGCACTGGAGCGAGAGACGGTGGGCTGTCGCTTGGACGACCAAGAGATAAGAGACGGGCCAAGATAAACACAATATCCCGAAGTGGAACGCCCTGTGTCAGGGCAACCGGCTGGGTCAGCATCGGAGTAAGCAGTAATGTCCGGAGCGGTCGAAGCCTAAAGTGACAACCCAAGATCCATAGTGTCGCGGATGTAACGAAGTATCCGCTTCAACGAAGTCCAGTGAGCATCATGAGAAGCATGCATCTGGAGACACACCTGCTGAACGACATACTGAAGCTCCGGTCGTGTAAGAGTGAGGTATCGAAGATCACCAACAATAGTCCAGTAGAACGGAGCATCCAGAGCCGGAGAACCATCAGTGGCAGAGAGCTTGGCGTTCGTATCGACAGGCGTGGCCACGGGTTTGCAGTTAAGCATCCCAGCGCGGTCAAGGAGCTCGTGAGCATACTTCCGCTGATGAAGAAAAAAGCCATCTGCACGGCGAACAACCATGATCCTGAGGAAGTATTGCAGAGGACCTAAGTCCTTAATGGCGAACTCATCACGAAGACGATCAGTGAGCTGTCAAAGAAGAGCTGTAGAGTACGCTGTCAGGATGATGTCGTCGACATAAAGCAGCAGGTAGGCGGTCACATCGCGGTGGTGGTAGACAAACAGCGGAGCATCAGATCGAGTAGAGCGGAAGCCGAGCTGATGAAGGAATGCTGCAATACCAGGCGCGGGGAGCCTGCTTGAGCCTATATAACGAGCGAGAAAGCAGGCAAACATACTCTTGGTAAGTGTGGTCGACGAACCCCGTGGGCTGCTGGCAATACACCTGCTCCTCGAGATGACCGTGAAGAAAGGTGTTGGAGACATCCATCGGGTACACCGGCTAGGCGCGGGACACCGCGAGCTGAAGAACGGTACGAATTGTCTCGGGTTTGACAACCGGGGCAAAAGTACCCGTGAAGTCGATGCCGGCACGCTGATGGAAACCATGAACCACCCACACTCTTTGTAGTGATCGAGGGTACCATCAGGACGAAGCTTGTGCTTGAAGACCCACTTCCCAGTGATGATGTTGGCGTTACGGGGACGTGGGACAGGCTGCCAGGTACGATTACGCTGCAGGACATCAAACACCTCTTGCATAGCGGCGAACCATACAGGATCGCGAAGGGTCGCACGAGAGGAGGTCGGAAGCTGCGAGGGCGGTGCAATAGAAGCCACACATGCATACTCATCCGCGGAGCACCAGAGACTCGTCCGGCGAACGCCCATGCGTGCTCGAGTGAAGGGACCGGCTGGCTGCAAGCGGGCAGCAGCCTCTCCAGAGGGAGCCGCCATTACAGAGGGCGTCGGGACCGGGAAGCCAGCCGGTGAGTCCGACTGGGAGGCCGTCAGAGCTGGCGTCGGCGAAGCCAAGGCCATGGGAACCGGGGGTGCACCAGCCCCTGGTACAACACCACGGCGAAGAGAGCCGGTCAAGACAGGACCGACCACCGGCGAGGGAGCCACCACCTGTTCTTGTTGAAAAGGAAAACACATCTCGTCGAAGTAAACATGCCGAGAGGTGATGACGCAATGAGGGACCGGGTCGTAGCATCGATAGCCCTTAGTGTTAGCCGGGTAACCAAGGAAGACACAAGGAAGCGATCGAGGGGCAAGTTTAATAGGGATAGTGGCAGGGATGCTAGGGTAACAAAGACAACCGAAAATCCTAAAACCGTCGTAAGATGGAAGAGAACCAAAGAGAAGATGGTGAGGAGCATAGTTCCATCGGGTACGACAAGGGCGAAGATTGACAACGAGAGTGGCGGTGGCGAGGGCATCAGGCCAAAACCGTGGTGGCATATGTAGGCATGGAAAAGAAGGGTGCGGACACAATCGTTAAGAGTGCGAAGGATGCGCTTGGACCTACCATTCTGTTGTGAAGTGTAAGGACACGTGAGGCGAAAAACGGTGCCGTGAGTGGAGAGAAGAGTGCGAATAGTGATGTTGTGAAATTCTTTTCCATTGTCGGTTTGGAGAGCAAGAATAGGGAGACCAAATTGTGTTGAGACGTAAGAGTCAAAAGTGGTGAGAGTGGCGGCAACATCGTATTTCTTACGTAGCCAAAATGTCCAGTCAAAATGAGAGTAGTCATCCAAGATAACAAGATAGTATAGAAAACCAGTGTTACTAGAAACGGGAGAGGTCCAGACATCACTATGATTCAACTCAAAGGGAAACGAGGCAACTATGGGTGAAGAACTAAAAGGTACTCTAACATGTTTGCCTAGACGACATGCTTGACAAGAGTGAGCATCCGTTTTATTACATGTAAAAGAAAAATCCTTCATTATTTGACGAAGTGCAGTGGAGCTAGGATGACCGAGGCGGACATGCCAAAGATCAATGCCGGCGGAAAGAGCAAGATGTCCAGCACGTGATGGCGATGGTGGCTAGACGGGGTACATGTCCCCGGGGTTGTCACATCGGTGAAGAACCATCCGGGTAAGGGTGTCCTTAACAGAAAAACCAACTTCATCAAGTTCCACAATTACCGAATTATCACGAGAAAGATTACGAACACAAACTAAATTCTGAATAAGTTCACGAGACACAAGAACATCATGAAGAGTCAGTGGTCTAGAGGTGGAAGGAAAATTAGTGGAACCGACATGAGTAATAGGGAGGCCCGCACCATTACCGACCATGATACGAGAGGAGGTATGAATGGGAGACGCGGAGGAAAGGTTACCCGGATAAGCGGCCATATGTGAAGATGCACCGGTGTCCATGAACTAGTCCCCACCGCCGGAGTAAGAGCGAGGCTGTGGCGGGGACTGAAGCGCAGTGAGCAGGGGCGGGTCACAAGGGACCGGCGCGGGCGGAGGAGCCGAGTAACCAGTGTAGCCCATCACCCCACCTCGATCTTGATTCCTCCCAACAACTCCCTTGGGGCTCCGGCTCGAAGAACCCCTCCTTATGAAATTCATTTCGCTAAACACAAATTTCTGGAATTTTTGGGCCACAAAATTATGTCAATAAAACTTTGCAAGATTGGTAGCAACTGCTCATATAGGTACCTAGAGATCATATCAAGCATTCATACTACTTAGAACTCAAAGAATTCAACATGCAAGCTCATTTTCAGTAGCACCAAGTGCAGCAAAATATGCAAAATATAAACCGCTAAAGCAAAAACTGATTGGAGGAATGGGAGAGTCACATACCAAGGAGCAATTTCTCAAAACAGTTTCGAAAACGGAGTTCTGAGCAAAGAGATTGAAAATTTCAGTTTGAGGAGCAAGAACACGAGATAGAGAGTGTGAATGAGTTTTTGCTGGAGGTAGGGGATGACATGGGTTGAAGAGATAAGGCAGGGGGCCCGTGAAGCAAAAAATATTTCTGCGCAGGTTGCACGAGGGAGGTAATGTTTTGAGTCATATTTCAGAATTTAAAGAGATCATATCCAATCTAGCTGCAATGGATGTTAAGTATGACGAGGAAGATACTGCTTTAATGTTACTTTGTTCATTGCCAAGTTCTTATACCAATTTTCAAGACACCATATTATATAGCCGTGCCACTCTCACGCTTAATGAAGTTTATGAAGCTTTGAACTCTAAGGAGAAGATGAAATTAATGGTGCCTCATGATAGTTCAAGTTCATCCCAAGCCAAGGGATTATCTGTTCGTTGCAGGACAAAGGAGAAGAACTCACATAATGGAAACACAGACAAAAGTAAGAACAACTACAGGGGCCGGTCACAATCCATAGACAGGAAACAGTCTTGTAGATATTACAAGAGAGACATGCATGACATCTCAGAATGTTTCAAGTTGCAGAACAAAGAAAAGAGAGGTGGAAATTCTGCTAAAGTTGCTCGTGATGATAGTTCTGACGATGCTCTTGTTGTTATTGCTGGATGTGCTGAGACCAATTATGAGTGGGTACTTGACACTTCATGTACTTTTTATATGTGCCCAGATAGAGATTGGTTTACTACTTTTGATTCTACTAATGCTGCTGATTTCGTTTTGGATTTTGATAATTCACCATGCAAGACTAAAGGCATAGGTGGACAGATGTTCGGTATTTCCGAAGATGAACAGAAATCTTATCTTTGTGAGTGCCCTTGATGCAAAGGGGTACAAGTATTCAGGTGGAGATAGTGTCTTGAAAGTGACTAAAGGTTCTCTTATTGTGATGAAAGGTGACTTAAGTTCGGCCAATGTTCTTTATTACCTTCTAGGTTCTACTACTTCAGGTAATGCTACTCCAGTTATTTCAAAGAATTCTGATTGTGATGCTGCTAACCTTTGGCATATGCGTCTTGGACATATGAGTGTACTTGGTTTGACAGAGTTAAATAAGAGAGGTCTTCTTAAAGGATATGAAACTGGTAAATTAAAATTTTGTGAGCATTGTATCTTCGACAAGCACAAGAGGGTGAAGTTCAACACTTCGACTCATACAACTGAAGGTATCCTTGATTATGTGCATTCTGATTTATGTGGACCGTCTCGCAAAAAGTCACTAGGCAGTGCTATTTATATGCTGACTATTATTGATGACTATTCGAGAAAAGATTAGTCTTATTTCTTGAAGCATAAATATCAAGCATTCTCAACATTTAAGGAGTGGAAGATTATGATTGAGAGGCAAACTTAAAAGAAGGTAAAAATACTTCGCACTGATAATGCTATGGAATTCTATTCTAAGCACTTTGAGTACTATTGCAAGTCAGAAGGCATTGTCAGACACTACACAGTTCCTTATACTCGTCAACAAAACGGTGTTGTTGAGCGTATGAATAGGACCATATTATTTCCAGAGCCCGTTGCATGTTGTCCAACGCAGGTTTGCACATGCGTTTTTGGGCTGAAGCCGCTTCCACTGCTTGTTATGTCATTAATCAATCACCATTTATTGCTCTTAATAAGAAAATTCCAATTGAGGTATGGTCTAGTTCACCTATTGATTATTCACAGTTGAGAGTTTTTGGTTGCACTTCTTATGCTCATGTTGGTAATGGAAAGTTGGAGCCTGGGGCTGTTAAGTCCATCTTTCTTGGTTATAAATCTGGTGTTAAAGGTTTTAAATTATGGAATCCTGAAACATAGAAGGTTGTTATTAGCAGAAATGTTATCTTTAATGAATCTTCTATGTTACATGATGTTCCATCTACTAGTGATCCTATTGAGAGTGAACAACAGCCTACTATTCAAGTGGAACATGTTATTGCTTCAGGTGATACATCTGATAAGGAAAATTTTGATGCACATGATGAACCCGTCGTTGATGATGAACATGTCACTCCAAATCAGCCTATTGTTCCACCCGGTCGAAATCTCACACGTGACAGAGTTAGGCGGGGTATTAATGCACCTGAAAGGTTAATTGAAGATTGCAATATTGTTTCTTTTGCTTTATCTGTTGTAGAAGAAATTGAAGGTAATGTTGAGCCTTCTTCATATTCCGAGGCTATTATTTCTGGTGATAGTAATAAGTGGATGGCTACTTGATACGTCCATTTTGCATCATGTTTTCTTACTGTTATTTATTATGTTTTGTTGAATAATAATGCTTTGGGGAGTGATTCTAATGCCTTTTCTCTCATAATATGCAAGGTTTACACAAAGAGGGAGAACACCGCCAGCTGGAATTCTGGACCTGAAAAAGCACATCAGAGATACCTATTCTGCACATCTCCAATGAAGCTGAAACTTTACGGAGAATATTTTTGGAATTAATGAAAAATACTGGAGCAAAGAACTACCGGAGGGGGCCACCCTGGTGGGCACAAGACACCAGGGTGCGCCAGGCCCCCAGGCGCGCCCTGGTGGGTTGTGCCCTCCTCGCCCACCTCCGGTGCCCATCTTCTGGTATATAGGGTCTTTTGACCTAGAAAAAATAAGGAGAGGAATTTCGGGACGGAGCGCCGCCGTCTCGAGGCGGAACTTGGGCAGGAGCACTTTTGCCCTCCGGCGGAGTGATTCCGCCGGGGGAACTTTCCTCTCGGAGGGGGAAATCGAAGCCATCGTCATCACCAACATCCCTCTCATCTTTGGGAGGCCAATATTCATCAACATCTTAAACAACACCATCTCCTCTCAAACCCTAGTTCATCTGTTGTGTTCAATCTTTGTACCACAACCTCAGATTGGTACCTATGGGTGACTCGTAGTGCTGATTACATCTTGTAGTTGATTACTATATGGTTTATTTGGTGGAAGATTACATGTTCAGATCCATTATGCTATTTAATAATACCCCTCTGATCTTGAGCATGAATATTATTTGTGAGTAGTTACCTTTGCTCTTGAGGTCACGGGAGAAGTCATGTTGCAAGTAATCATGTGAATTTGATACGTGTTCGATATTTTGATGATATGTATGTTGTGATTCCCTTAGTGTTGTCATGTGAACGTCGACTACATGACACTTCACCATCCTTGGGCCTAAGGGAACGCATTGTAGATTAGTTATTAGATGATGGGTTGCTAGAGTGACAGAAGCTTAAACCCTAGTTTATGCGCTACTTCGTAAGGGGCTGATTTGGATCCAAACGTTTAATGCTATGGTTAGATTTTATCTTAATACTTTTCTCGTAGTTGCGGATGCTTGCGAGGGGGTTAATCATAAGTGGAAGGTTGTTCAAGTAAGAATATCACCCAAGCACTGGTCCACCCACATATCAGATTATCAAAGTAGCGAACACAAATCAAACCAACATGGTAAAAGTGACTAGATGAAATTCCCATGTATCCTCAAGAACACTTTGCCTATTACTAGAGACTATTCTGGCCTGTCCTTTGCCACAAAAGGATTGGGCTACCTTGCTGCACCTTATTTACCATTACCGTTACTTGCTCATTACCAATTATCTTGCTATCAAACTATCTGTTACCTACAATTTCAATGCTTGCAGGAATTACCTTGCTGAAAACCGCTTGTCATTTCCTTCTGCTTCTCGTTGGGTTCGACACTCTTACTTATCGAAAGGACAACGATTGATCCCCTATACTTGTGGTTCATCAAGACTCTTTTCTGGCGCTGTTGCCGGGGAGTGAAGCGCTCTTGGTAAGTGGAAACCGGTAAGGAAAAACTTATACTACGTGCTGAAATTTATTGTTACTTGTTACTATGGAAAACAATCCTTTGAGGGGTTTGTTCGGGGTATCTTCACCTCGACCGGAACCACCATTAGTTGCCCCTCAACCTACTGCACCTACTGAAAATATTGGTTATGAAATTCCTTCGGGTATGGTAGAACAACTGCTTGCTAAACCTTATGCAGGAGATGGAACCGAACATCCTGATATGCACCTCTTATATGTGAACGAAATTTGTGGATTATTTAAGCTTGCAGGTCTACCCGGAGATGAAGCTAAGAAGAAGGTTTTCCCTTTATCTTTGAAGGGAAAAGCATTTACATGGTATATGCTATGTGATGATATTGGATCCTGGAACTGGAATCGATTGCAATTGGAATTCCATCAAAAGTTTGATCCCATGCATCTAGTTCGTCGTGATCGGAATTATATTTATAATTTTTGGCCTCGTGAAGGAGAAAGCATTGCTCTAGCTTGGGGGAGGCTTAAGTCAATGTTATATTCATGCCCCAATCATGATATTCCGAGAGAAGTTATTATTCAGAATTTTTATGCTCGGCTTTCTCATAATGATCAATCCATGCTCGATACTTCTTGTACTGGTTCTTTTATGAAGAAGACTATTGAATTCAAGTGGGATCTCTTAGAAAGAATTAAACGCAACTCTGAAGATTGGGAACTCGACGAAGGTAATGAGTCAGGTATAAAGCTTATGTTTGATTGCGTTAAATCTTTTATGAATACCGATGCTTTTCACAAGTTTAGCACTAAATATGGCCTTGACTCGGAGATAGTAGCCTCTTTCTGTGAAGCATTTGCTACTCACGTTGATCTCCCTAAGGAGAAGTGGTTTAAATATCATCTCCCTATTAAAGAATAAATTAAAGAACCGGACATAGCTAAAGATGAAACCATCATTTACAATGTTGATCCAGTTGTGCCTACCGCTTATATTGAAAAAACACCTTTCCCTGTTAGGATAAAGGAACATGCTAAGGTATCAACTGTGGTTCGCAAGAGTAATATTAGAGCACCTAAGCCCCCTGAGCAAATTAAAGTAGAACCTAGTGTTGCGATGGTTAAATATCTCTTGGTAGAAAATATTGATGGGCATGTTATCTACTTCTGTGATGAAGCTGCTAGAATTGCCAAACCTGATGAAAAAGATAAACATAGACCCGTAGTGGGCATGCATGTTGTCTCAGTAAAAATAGGAGATCATTGCTATCATGGTTTATGTGATTTGTGTGCTAGTGTGAGTGCTATTCCTTTTACCTTATACCAAGAAATTATGAATGAAATAGCACCCGCTGAAATAGAAGACATTGATGTTACTATTAAACTTGCTAATAGGGACACCATCACACCACTTGGGATCGTTAGAGATGTTGAAGTCTTGTGTGGGAAAGTAAAATATCCTACTGATTTTCTAGTTCTTGGTTCCCCACAAGATGACTTTTGTCCCATTATCTTTGGTAGACCTTTCTTGAGCACCGTCAATGCTAAGATAGATTGTGAAAAACAAATTGTCGGTGTCAGTTTTGGTGGTGTGTCTCATGAGTTTAATTTCTCTAAGTTCAGTAGACAACCTAGTAATAGAGCATTATCTAGTAAAGATGAAATAATTGGTCTTGCTTCTATTGCCGTGCCTCCTACTGATCCATTAGAACAATATTTGCTTGACCATGAAAATGATATGCACTTGCTTGAAAGAAATGAGCTAGATAAAATTTTCTTTGAACAACAACCTCTCCTGAAACACAATTTGCCTATTGAAACTCTTGGAGGTCCTCCTCCAGCTAAAGGTGATCATGTGTTTGAATTAAAGCAATTGCCTGATACTTTGAAGTATGCTTATCTTGATGAGAAAAAGATATATCCTGTTATTATTAGTGCTAACCTTTCAGAACATGAAGAAGAAAGATTATTAAAAATTCTGAGGAAGCACCGGGCTACTATTGGATATACTCTTGATGATATTTATGGCATTAGTACCACTCTATGTCAGCACACGATTAATATGGAACCTGATGCTAAACCCGTTGTTGATCACCAACGGCGATTAAATCCTAAGATGAAAGAAGTGGTAAGAACTGAAATATTAAAGCTTCTGGAAGCAGGTATAATCTATCCCATAGCTGATAGTAGATGGGTAAGTCCCGTTCATTGTGTCCCTAAGAAAGGAGGTATTACCGTTGTTCCTAATGATAAAAATGAACCCATTCCACAAAGAATTGTCACTGGCTATAGAATGGTAATTGATTTTAGAAAATTAAATAAAGCTACTAGAAAAGATCATTACCCTCTGCCTTTCATTGATCAAATGCTAGATAGATTATCTAAGCACACACACTTTTGTTTTCTGGACGGATATTCTGGTTTTTCTCAAATACCTGTATCACAATCCGATCAAGAGAAAACCACCTTTACTTGCCCTTTTGGAACCTATGCTTATAGACGTATGCCTTTTGGTTTATGCAATGCACCTTCTACCTTTCAAAGATGTATGCCTGCTATATTCTCTGACTTTTGTGAAAAGATTGTGGAGGTTTTCATGGATGATTTTTCCGTTTACGGAACTTCTTTTGATGATTGCTTAAGCAACCTTGATCGAGTTTTGCAGAGACGTGAACAAACTAATCTTGTCTTGAATTGGGAGAAGTGCCACTTTACGGTTAATGAAGGTATTGTCTTGGGGCATAAAATATCTGAACGAGGTATTGAGGTGGATAGAGCTAAAGTTGATGCAATTGAGAAAATGCCATGTCCTAAAGATATTAAAGGTATTCGAAGTATCCTTGGTCATGCTAGTTTCTATAGGAGGTTCATCAAAGACTTCTCTAAAATTTCTAGGCCTCTTACTAATCTTTTGCAAAAGGATATCCCTTTTGTTTTTGATGATGATTGTGTGGAAGCCTTTGAAACACTCAAGAAAGCCTTAACCTCTGCACCTATTATTCAACTACCTGATTGGAACTTGCCTTTTGAAATTATGTGTGATGCTAGTGATTATGCTATTGGCGCTGTTCTAGGACAAAGAGTTGATAAGAAATTGAATGTTATCCATTATGCTAGTAAAACTCTAGACAGTGCCCAACGAAATTATGCTACTACTGAAAAAGAATTTTTAGCAGTTGTGTTTGCTTGTGATAAATTTAGATCCTACATTGTTGATTCCAAGGTTACCGTTCACACCGATCATGTTGCTATACAATATCTTATGGAAAATAAATATGCTAAACCTAGACTTATTAGGTGGGTTCACTTGCTTTAAGAATTTGACTTACATATTGTTGATAGGAAGGGAGCTGAGAACCCCGTAGCTGATAACTTGTCTAGGTTAGAAAATATTCTTGATGACCCACTACCTATTGATGATAGTTTCCCTGATGAATAGTTAGCTGCAATAAATGTTTCTCAAAACACTCCTTGGTATGCTGATTATGCCAATTACATTGTCGCTAAATATATACCACCTAGTTTCACTTACCAACAAAAGAAAAAAAAAATCTTCTATGATTTAAGACATTACTTTTGGGATGACCCACATCTTTATAAAGAAGGAGTAGATGGTATTATTAGACGTCGTGTACCTGAGCATGAACAGGAACAAATCCTACGGAAATGTCATTCCGAAGCTTATGGAGGACATCATGCGGGAGATAGAACTACTCACAAGGCATTGCAATCTGGTTTCTATTGGCCTACTCTCTTCAAGGATGCCCATAAGTTTGTCTTGTCTTGTGATGAATGTCAAAGAATTAGTAATATCGGTAAGCGTCAGGAAATGCCTATGAATTATTCACTTGTTGTTGAACCATTTGATGTTTGGGGTTTCGATTATATGGGACCTTTTCCTTCCTCTAACGGGTACACTCATATTCTGGTTGGTGTTGATTATGTCACTAAGTGGGTAGAAGCTATTCCAACTAGTAGTGTTGATCACAACACCTCTATTAAAATGCTTAAAGAAGTTATCTTCCCGAGGTTTGGAGTCCTGATAACCCACAAGTGTGGGGGATCGTTTGTAGCCTTTTTCGATAAGTAAGAGTGTCGAACCCAACGAGGAGCTAAAGGTAAAACAAATATTCCCTCAAGCTCTATCGACCACCGATACAACTCTACGCACGCTAATGCTTGCTTTACCTAGAACAAGTATGAAACTACTTTGCGGGAATAAAACTACAAGTACTTTGCAAGATAATAAAGAACGTGGAAATAAAAGTTAGGTGCTGTTTTAATAAAGAAAAAGTCCATTTTACAACCCTGAACAAAGTGAATTGTTCACATAACCCCCTGATCATTTTTTCTGCTCTCTTAACCCCCTGATCTATCCAATACAGTTCAGAAATGGTCTTAAGTGGGTTCGCTTAGGTGGTTTGCTGATGTGGATGAGGTCAAAGCGGTATTTGACCGTGGGGCCATATTGTCAGGTGGGGATTTGTACGGTGCTGCTGCTCGGGAGAAACTGGAAAATGGGGTCTTGATCCCCCGCCGCCGCCGCCGCCACATTTGTGACCCACCGCCGCCACTGTGGGCATCACCCACCGTTCCCGCCCTGTCGCTCGGGATGCTCTGCTGCTGCCTATGCCGCAGTATAAAGCCATACATGTTTTAATTTCTCCCCTGCTGCCTTCTTCTTCGTCTCCGACAGAGGACACCCGAGCCCCCTCGACCTCATCCTTGCTAGAGACCACCCTAAGCCGTCCTGAGCGCGTCATTCTCTTCCACTGATCCCCTAGCACAGCTACCCATTATTGAATCACCTAGATACCATCAGAATCATCGCTCCCGACGGCTGAAGTATCCGGCGATCCTCTGTTGATTCCGAGCTATCTTGTGTGGATTTGTCCAATTGATTTGACCATAGATCGAGTGACATCAGAGGAATGCGAGGGTATCCTCAAAGCAAAACTTTGGGAACTGTGGCGTCGGCATCGATCTCGTGCGCCCACGGTCGTCCTCCGTCCATGACATGCGCGACGTAACTGGTGTCCCTTGCTGAATATGCGGTCGTGCGCGTGGTGTGGCAGGGGTGCGGGTGCAGCCAGGCGTGTGCTCTGTCATAGGAGGAGCCTCCCAATCTCCCATTGCCAGTCTGGCTTGTTGCTCTGCTGACCGTGCTCTGCGGCGTGTTGTAGCCTTGCCCCTGCCGACCGTGCTCTGCGGCGTGTGGCGCTGTGGAACTCCAGATGAGCCTCGCGTGGTCATGGCCAAAAGAATTGGACCCGGGCATCAATCTTCTCCATCGACGGCCATGTTGAATTTTCCTCGCTCGGCACAGCTCGCCATATTCCCCAAGCAAGTGCGTGCATGCGTTTTGCTGAGTGCTAGTGTGTGCGTGCGTTGTGCTTGGTAAAGGCAGGATGAGCTTTCAGAGCGAACGTCGAGTGCGTCCGCAGCCGTGGAGTTGAGCACAAGTGAGTGCGCTCGTCGCGGCAACCCCAGCAGCAACCTCGAGCTGACGCCCCTAGCCGCGCGTCCAGTTACTCCCGGAAGCTTCGGCCCTGTCGCAACAGGTTGCTGCCTCCATGCGTGCAGGTCCTCCCCTGCTTTTCCGCACTCGCTCGCAAGCCAGCGCCGCCGTGGTCGTGGCCGGCATGCCTCAACATGCTCGGATAAGAACTGGGCGCTCCGGGTGCGGGCAATGAAGGCATGGAGGCCCTGGAGAGAAGCATGGTGGCCTGCAGTCGCGCTCGCGTTCGTGTTCGTCGCCTCGCCCTGCAGGGGAGCTCTGTCTGAGCTCGGCGCGATGAGGGAGATCCGGTCAAAACCACCATTGACTACTGCCACGCCAGCACCCAGTGGAGACAAACCATCGAGGGACTGATTTTGACCGGTATGGGATTGTTTAAGGGGTGAAGGGAGCAGGAATAAAGATCAGGGGGTTATGTAAACCATCAAATTTTTTCGGGGTAGTAAAATGGATTTTCTTTAATAAAAGAACAATAAAAGTAAATAACTTAGTAGAAAGCTTTTTGTGTAACGCAAGAGAAAGATTGTCCCTAGGCAATTGAATATAATATGATAGATACTTGTTATATGCAATGAGGGAGAGGCATATGCTAACACACTTTCCGTACTTGGATCATATGCACTTATGATTGGAACTCTAGCAAGCATCCGCAACTACCAAAGTTCATTAAGGTAAAACACAACCATAGCATTAAGTATCAAGTCCCCTTTACTCCCATACGCAACAACCAACCTACTCGGGTTTATGCTTCTGTCACTCAAGCAACCCACCATAGGCAAATCATGAACATATTGCAACACCCTACATCGGGGATCCCTCACGTTTGCGCGACACGGAGGGCACCATAGGGCAGCACTATATCAACATACAACTCATATCCATAACATCATACCACAATTAACCCATAGGACAAAAGAGATCTACTCAAACATCATAGGATAGCCAAATATCATTGGGAAATAATATATGGAGTTGAGCACCATGTTTAAGTAGAGATTACAGCGGGGAAGAGAGGTGTTACACCGGTGCATAGAGGGGGAGAGAGTTGGTATTGACGGCGGCGAAGTTGTTGGAGTAGATCGCCGTCACGATGATTGCCCCGGCGACGTTCCGGCGCCACCGGGAGAGAGGGGGAGAGAGCCCCCCTCCTTATTCTTCTTCCTTGGCCTCCCCTCTAGATGGGAGGAGAGTTCCCCCTCTGGTCCATGGCCTCCATGGCGGCGGAGGGGCAGGAGCCCCTCCTAGATTGGATCTCCCTCTCTGTTCTCTTCTGTTTCGCGTTCCTGTTTTCTGGCTGAAAACCGTTTCTTATATTCCCGGAGATCCGTAACTCCGATCAGACTGAAATTTTGAGAGGATTTTTATCCAAAAATTAGCTTCCTTGCGCCCGAAGGAGAGCTCCAACCGACGTACGAGGTGGGCACAACTCACCACGCCGCGCCTGGGCCTTCTGGGTGCGCCCTGGTGTCTCTTGGGGGCCGTGGGCCTCCGTTTGCGTTGATTCCACTTCTCAAAATTCACAAATATTTCAAAAAAAAATCTCCGTAAATTTTTATCGCGTTTGGACTTCGTTTGATATGGATATTCTGTGAAACAAAAAACATGCAACAAACAGGAACTGGCACTGACACTGGATCAATATGTTAGTCCAATAAATCATATAAAATGTTGCCAAAAATATGTGAAAGTTGTATAATATTGGCATGAAACAATAAAAAATTATAGATACGATGGAGACGTATCAAGTCCCTAGATATTTAATGACTGATGGTGGTTCACAATTTATTCATGATGCTTTCCGTAAGTTGCTTGCTAAATATGATGTTAACCATAGAATTGCATCACCCTATCATCCTCAATCTAGTGGTCAAGTTGAACTTAGCAATAGAGAAATAAAATTAATAATACAAAAAACTGTCAATAGGTCTCGAAAGAATTGATCTAAGAAATTAGACGATGCATTTTGGGCCTATAGAACAGCTTATAAAAATTCTATGGGTATGTCTCCATACAAAATGGTATATGGAAAAGCTTATCATTTGCCTCTAGAGTTAGAACACAAAGCATTTTGGGTAATTAAAGAACTCAATTATGATTTCAAACTTGTAAGTCAGAAGAGGCTATTGTTGGAATTAAACACAACTTAACCCCGTCGGCCGGTGTGTCCGACTCGTGTACGAGCATGTATCCTGGTACAACTAGAATTAGCAAACCGAGTAGTATTGGTGTTAGCTAGCTAGTTCACTATATATATGCGTGTACCCTGGTTGTAAACGAACCACCGTGAGATCAGATCAATAAAGAAAAGAATCAGGCTCGATACGAGCCTGTTGCAATACGCCGGCTACGTGTATCTGCTTCGAGACTAGATCAATCAACGTGGTTAGCTAGCCAGCTTCTACGTGGGATTGCTTTGGCCAAACTGCATCGGTCACATAGCAAGATTGATCACGGGTGGTTCTAGGCAGCTTTGTTCGTCGCGGTAGTCGTCGTTCGTCATCGTCGTCGGAAAGTACTTGACGTCGAAGGGACCTGCGCCAACCGAGTAGGACTAATACTAGTTAGCTTTAGCTAGTATATATACTCTTGTGCCCCTTGTAATCAAACCGTGAGATCAGAAGTAATAATGAAAAGCAGGCTCGACACGAGCCTGCGTGGCCATCCAATCTGTTTCGTGTGTGTGCGTACATCGCGTGTTGACTACCGGCTAGATCAATTGCTTGATTGTATAGCAACTAGTACTAGTACACGTACTTCTTGCAAGGAATCGATCGGGATCAATTTTGTGCTAGCTTGCACATACGTCTTGGAGGTCAACTTCTTGTGGTGCGGTGCGTCTCGCCGTAAAGGAAACTCGACGGGACTACATCGGCAGGGAGCAGGTTCAAGTCAGCGTTGCTTCGCTTCGTCATCGCCGTCGTCGGTCGTCGCCTGTCGTCGGAAAGTACACGACGGCACGGTCTGGGCCAACAATTGGTATCAGAGCAAGGTTGGTCTTCTAGTAACGGGAGATCATGTCAGGCGATGAGGAGAACAAGCAGCTGGCGGCGTACTCCAGTGCGGCTAAAGTAATTGCTGCTCCGGTGGGTTCGTTGTACCCACGGTTTGATCGTGAGAACTTCGGGGTCTAGAAGGCCCTGATGGAGTGCGGTCTCCGCGCCAACGAGTTGTGGGACGCAGTCGATCCAGGAGGCGACGCTTTCAAGAAGGAGGGAGCCGAGCACCGGAAGGATCAACAGGCGGCGTCGGCGATTTATTCGGTGATGCCGATGGATGTCCTCCAACACCTGATCGCCAAAGCAACGGCGAAAGAGGCGTGGGATACCTTGGAGCTCACGTTCGAGGGACACACCCACGTCAAGCAAGACAATCTCCAAACTCTCTTAAGGAACTATGAGACTTTGGTCATGGGCGATAATGAGTCTGTGGACGCGTTCGCTTCACGGGTAGCTACTCTCGTCAATCGGATCCGTGCACTAGGAGAAAACCTGACGGAGGACTCGGTTGTCCGTCGGTTCTTGCGCGCGGCTCCTCCCCGGTACCTGCAAATTGTCACGGCGATCAAGCAGTGCGTCGATCTCGCGACTCTCTCCATTGATGATCTCGTCAGACGCTACAAGGCTCACGACGAGTGTATGCGATACAGTCTCGAGGACGGGAGGAACGATGAGCTTGTCATGCTCACACGGGCTCAGTGGCAGGCGCTGGACTCAAGGAGAGAAGGTGAGGGCTCTAGCAGTTACGCTCGCCAAGATCGTGCGCCAAACGAACAAAGTCAGAAGAACGCCAACGATGGCGCTCCGAAGAAAAAGAAGAAGTTCGACAGACGCAAGATCAAGTGTCACAATTGTGGCATAATGGGGCACTTCAAGTCGGAGTGCAAGAATCCCCCAAAGGAGAAGGCGCTCATGGCCCAGCAAGGAGATGAAGGTGACATGATGTTGATGTGTGAACTCGTGGACAAGGAGGATCCAGTTCTTCAGGTGTCGGCTAAAGAAATTGTCGCGCTCCGTGAAGGAAAAGTTTGCTCTCAAGATCATGGTTCGGAAACTCGCGTCGATGCTACGGACGTAGAGGGTGATTCCGAAACTTACATCAATGCTACAGGCGTAAGTGCTATCTTTGCAGGAGCGAAGGAAGCGCTCATTGCATGTGCTCGGCCATGGAGAAGCAGCCTTGTTACAGACATAAGGGGTGATTCCAAAACTCGTGTCGAAGCTACTGATGCGAGAGGTAATTCTGAAATTTGTGTCGATGTTACAGACACAGATGGTAGTTCTGTTGACGCCGATGCAAAAGCAGACATGACCACAACAACTAGTAGTGGCAACCGTGGCCCTTGTGCTACGTTTGGGATGCACGAAGGAGATGGACCAGAAAGGCCAAAGAACAACAGCAGCTACCCAGTTCGGGCCGGAGCTGCTGGTGGCCTGCGTGGAGGATCTTTAAGTGGTGGAACGGATGGGCTTGGCTCATCAAGAGAAGTTCCACTAGGCTGCAACTCAGGCGTGAAGGTTGTCCAGCGTGGCCCAGAGGGAGAAGGAGGTCAATCTGCATTGGTGCCTAGTTCAAGTGAAAAGTCAGGAAGCTCAACTCGGGTTGGAATTTTTGCATCACCAAAAGAAACGCGCGCAACAGAAATTTTTCTGTCGCCTCCGACAGTAATGGAGGAAAGGACACCATCACCTATATCCACAAAGCTACACCCGGTGTTACACCCATATCCAGAGAATACTCTTCGAACGATTGACCCGGTAAAGATCAAAGGGAGTGGGCAAAGGTGTCTAGCAAGTGCCGAGGAACCGGTGAAATTCGAAGACGCAAATACGAAGGAGTGTTGGCGTCATACTATGGAGGAGGAGTTGGGGTCGATCAACGACAATAATGCATGGGAGCTCGTCGATCTTCCCGACAACCATAAAGCCATGGAGCTCAAGTGGGATTGTAGGATCAAGAATGATGCCAAAGGGTATGTGAAGCACAAAGCAAGGCTAGCGGCCAAAGGTTACGTGCAAGAGGAAGGTGTGGACTTCAAAGAAGTGTTTACTCCCATTGCAAGGATGGAATCGGTGAAATTCACTAGTAGAAAACAGGCCTTTAGTCCCGGTTGGGAAGGGCCTTTAGTCCCGGTTCCCCAACCGGGACTAAAGTATAGAGACTAAAGGGTCCAAGCCTTTAGTCCCGGTTGGCTACGACCCGGGACTAAAGGGGCTCCACGTGGCCATTGTCTGGAGCAGGGCTGGAGGACCTTACCGGGACTAAAGGAATTTTTAGAATTTTTTTTTTGAATTTTTTAAATTTGTTTTTAAGTTTTATTCCGATTTTCAAATCTTTGAATTATTTGACAATTTAATCTCTAATCACCCGTCCTCACTGCTCCAGCGTGGAGCACTCATTCCAAATCGTCTAACTTCCCGGCCGGTCACCCATCCTCTCACTGCTCCAGCCCCAGCACGCTTAACTTCCTGGTTCTATCGCCCCTAGTTTCCAAGTCTGCACTTGTTGTTTTCCTGACAATAATAAGCTATCAATCCTATTAACCCTTAGGTCTTGATGTCACATGATTTAATTTTTTGAATTCCAAACAATTATTAAAATAAACAAAATAAGTAATAATAATATTGAATTTCAATGAAAATAAAATAAGTAATAATATTATTTTATTCATTTTTTTGCCATTTATTCATTTAATATGGCATAATTAATATCTTTAAATCTGTAAATCGAAATTCAACAAATAATATATCCATTATTATCAGAAAATTGTGAGGAATCCAAATATGACATCATTTATTTATTTTTAAATAAAATTAATTTTTTAATTTTTTTTTGATTTTGTAGGAAAAAATCTTCTTTTTGAAATAACTTTTTTTACTTTTGGAATTTTGAGAATCTGAGAAAACTTCTCCGAGTAAACCATCGCGCGCCCCCGACCTTCACACAAAGATAGACAATCAAGAATAAATTGTGCTCCAACTTCCTAGCATAACGGGAGACTATACGTGCATGCTTCGGGAATCACAAACCTTAACACCAATATCTTACTAAACACGATCATCCACTAGTACCTCCCACATATTGTCATCTCTATATCACAAAACTATTGCAAGGAATCAAACGTATCATATTCAGTGATCCCTAAGTTTTATGTAGGATTTTATGACTAACCATGTGAATGACCAAGACTCTCCAAATAGATATAAGTGAAGCAAGAGAGTTTAATTATTTCTACAAAAGACCAAGCTCTAACAAATATAAGTGAAGCAAAAGAGCATTCTACGAATAACGGTTTTCGATGTGAAGAGAAACAGGCAATCCAAACTTCAAATGATATCAGTGAAGCACATGAAGCATTCTATAAAGCCATACTCAAAAGATATAAGTGAAGTGCAATGAGCATTCTGTAAATCAACCATGGACTATCTCATACCAGCATGGTGCATAAAAGAAAAGTGAAAACTAAACACAGAAGACGCTCCAAGATTTACACACATCACATGAACGAAACGAAAACGAAAACATACCGATACTTGTTGAAGAAAGATGGGATGCCTTCCGGGGCATCCCCAAGCTTAGACGCTTGAGTCTCCTTGGATATTTACTTGGGGTGCCTTGGGCATCCCCAAGCTTGAACTCTTGCCTCTCCTCCTTCTCCTCATATCGACACCTCCTCGATGTTAGAACACTTCATCCACACAAAACTTAACAGAAGACTGGTGAGATCCGTTAGTATAATAAAGCAAATTCCTACTTTAAGTACTGTTGCAAACCAATTCATATTTTATATTTGCATTATCCCTGCTGTATTATAACTTTTCCATGGCTTATACCACCGATAAAATCGATAGTTTCATCAAAACAAGCAAAACAATGCATCAAAAACAGAATCTGTCTTAAACAGGACAGTCTGTAATAATCTGAACTTTGACCATACTTATGTAACTCCAAATATTCTGAAAAATTAGGACGAAATAAAATTTTTGTATATCAATACTGTGTGAAAATTTCAGAAACTTTTGACGTTCAAGTAAAAAATGAAAATTCACGCACTACAGCCAAAGTTTCTGTTTTTACACCGCATATACCAACAAGCAATCTAATCATCCTAAAGGCAAATCTTGGCACATTATTTTTATAATACAATGGATTTGTACAAGGGGATAATTAGTTTTTTTGGAAAAGTTTCCATGATTCAAGATTCACAAAGCTTCCATGGGCATGAACAAAAGTTCAAGGATATCCCCCACTTCAACGATGCTCATCATCTCTCTCACTTTCACCTTTCCTTTTGTGAAATTTTAGGTTCCCCTCTATATATTTTCTTGTTTTTAAACTTTATAAAAGCACACAACAGAATAAAATTACTCTCTAAAACTTCCGGGTTGTCTCCCTGGCAGTGCTTTCTTTAAAGCCATTAAGCTAGGCATAAAGTGCTCAAGTAATGGATCCACCCGGATCCCAAGGTATATCAAAGCCAATTTTAATTGACAATGATTTGTAATTTAGTAGTGAGCACAAAGTGATATATATCATGTGATAATGAAGTCTAACTCTCTTCCTATGCATCGTCATGTCATACAAGAACAATTCATGCACATTAAGTAAAGGCCAATGCATAGTATAAACAGTTGCAATTTCATAGTATTGGAAACATAAAGAGATGGAGATGTAGTTCCTCTCTCATAATAATTGCAAGTAGGAGCAGCAAGCACATGCATATTATATTCATCAAAATCATCAAGTGTAGTAGCAAAACGCAACCCATCAATGTAATCCTTAATAAGAGCAAACTTCTCCGATATAGTGTAGTTGGGAGAATTCAAAAAGATATTAGGACTATCATGTGTGGGTGCAATAGCAATGATTTCATGCTTAACATAAGGGACTAAAGACTCCACCTTTAGTCCCGGTTGGTAACACCAACCGGGACTAAAGGAATTTTTAGAATTTTTTTTTTGAATTTTTTGATTTGTTTTTAAGTTTTATTCTGATTTTCAAATCTTTGAATTATTTGACAATTTAATCTCTAATCACCCGTCCTCACTGCTCCAACGTGGAGCACTCATTCCAAATCGTCTAACTTCCCGGCCGGTCACCCATCCTCTCACTGCTCCAGCCCCAGCACGCTTAACTTCCTGGTTCTATCGCCCCTAGTTTCCAAGTCTGCACTTGTTGTTTTCCTGACAATAATAAGCTATCAATCCTATTAACCCTTAGGTCTTGATGTCACATGATTTAATTTTTTGAATTCCAAACAATTATTAAAATAAACAAAATAAGTAATAATAATATTGAATTTCAATGAAAATAAAATAAGTAATAATATTATTTTATTCATTTTTTGCCATTTATTCATTTAATATGGCATAATTAATATCTTTAAATCTGTAAATCGAAATTCAACAAATAATATATCCATTATTATCAAAAAAATGTGAGGAATCCAAATATGACATCATTTATTTATTTTTAAATAAAATTAATTTTTTAATTTTTTTTGATTTTGTAGGAAAAATCTTCTTTTTGAAATAACTTTTTTTACTTTTGGAATTTTGAGAATCTCAGAAAACTTCACCGGGTAAACCCGGGTGAAATCGAGTCCCAATTTTTCTCTAGTTTTTTTTGATATATTAAACTTATTTTTCCGACGTCGTATGCAAAAGTTATGGCCATTTTACATTTTTTTTGTTTTTTTGCAAAAAACGGTCAAAATTCATATTTCAAAATTTCTATACCAACTAGACACTAAAACCTAACTACATCTCAAAGGATTTTATTTTTTGAAGATTTTATCATTTTTGTTTATTTTCTACAAAACTAAAAAAGGCGGTTCACCGGGGGGGGGGGGGGGGTAGAGTTTGAAAATTTCAGAACCCCTTTAGTCCGGGTTGGTGTCCATCCAATCATACCGTCGACTACATCTGCTAGCACCGTCCCAGCCAGAGTCACAACTAAGGTTAACCAAGCCAGAGTCAACCCTTTCTAACTTCATTTGCTATTTTTCATGCATTTAATGATTTTTTTGAGCTAAATGACCCTGAAATGGAAAAAGCACTACAAATGAACTCTGAAAAGGTTGAAACTTGGCATGGTATCATCATGTCACCCACATAGCTTGTGCTAAAAAGTTGAGAGGGTTACGGCAAAAACTGGATGCACTTCGTCTACAAACTGGACCATCTTCTTCGAAGTATCAAGGTTTCGGATGAAAACCCATCCGTTACAAAGGCATTTCATTTTTTAAACTTAGTTCAACTCCAGACTTTTTGTGCATTCAATATGCACCATACTACAACATGTTAAAATCTACAGAAAGAACTAACTAAAAATAATAAAAAACAACAATTAAATGACTAAAACAACTATATAAGCAAAACAATATTGTTTTAATTAAAATCCTAATTTAAATTATTCTAAAAATAACCAAATAAATCTTACTGTGACAACAATCTAACACGTGACTAGGAGCAAAAAGAATTAAATTAAAAACTATTTCTAAACTCAAGTTATTCACAATCTAGGGTTTGAAGCAAATTTGAACAAATTCAAATTTAAACCATTCAAATTTGAAAACTAATGGCACAAACAGAAACTAGACAAAATTTTGAATCTAATGCAAAAAGAATCACTCAAAAACATCAAATATCTTAAAAGATATAAGCAATTTAAAACAGAAACTAAAAACAGAAAACAAATGTAAAAACAGAAAAAAAAACTTTCAGAACCCCTTTAGTCCCGGTTGGAGACACCAACCGGGACTAAAGCCTCAACCCCTTTAGTCCCGGTTGGTGTTACCAACCGGGACTAAAGACTCCACCTTTAGTCCCGGTTGGTAACACCAACCGGGACTAAAGGGTATCGGCCCCTTTAGTCCCGGTTGGTGTCTCCAACCGGGACTAAAGGTCCCATTTGAACCGGGACTGATGCCCGACCGGTGCCCTAGCCGCTCGAACCGGGACTAATACTCACATTAGTCCCGGTTCGTAATGCAACCGGGACTAATGTGTAGAATGAGCTGGGACGAAAGCCCTGTTTTCTACTAGTGATTACTCATCGCTCTCGCGGTTCAAGAATCATGGAAGATACATCACATGGATGTAAAATCCGCGTTTTTGAACGGAGAGTTAGAAGAAGAGGTTTATGTGAACCAGCCACCGGGGTTCATCAAAGAGGGAGATGAGCACAAGGTACTAAAGCTACACAAAGTCTTGTATGGGCAACGGCAAGACCTTCGGGCATGGAACATCAAACTTGATCGGACTTTGATTTCTCTTGGATTTGAGAAAGCCCCACTAGAGCATGCAATGTACAAGAGAGGTGAAGGAAGGAATCGTCTACTAGTTGGCATCTACGATAATGATCTATTGATAACTGGAGCAGATGAAGAGGTGATTGCAAAGTTCAAGCTACAAATGAAGGAGTTTTTCAAGATGGATGATCTAGGCCTTTTGAGTTACTACCTCGGGATTGAGGTACAGCAAAAGCTAGAGGGGATCACACTATGCCAGGAGGCATACACAAGGAAGTTACTTGAAAACTGTGGCATGAAATATTGCAATCAAATTGATGCTTTGATGGAACCTCGTCTTGAACTGAGCAAGAAGGACATGGTGAAACTACTCGGCTATAGTGGTAGTGACAAGGAAGGAATTGTTGACGACCGTAAGAGTACTTCGGGCGTGGCATATTTCCTTGGTGGAAGCGTAGTAAGCTGGCTATCAAGAAAGCAGAAAGTGGTGACATCGACTTCAAGTGAAGCAGAGTGTTAAGATGTGCGGCTAGGAGGGCTGCACGGTGATGTCATGGATCGAGACCCGGAACAAGCGGTGCTCAACGTTGACAGTGAGTCTAGAACCTTTCTACGCGAGGATCCAGTGCAGCATGACAGGAGCATGCACATTGATACGTTGTATCATTACATAAAGGATTGCGCGAAAGATGGTAAGATGAAAGTCAACCATGGGTGCACCGATGATCAGCTGGCGGACATCCGGACCAAGGCTTTGGATCGGGAGAAGTTCGTGGAGATGCAAAGAAAGATCAGCGTCGGAGCTGTAACGTAACGATGGCGATGTCGTGTTTAGGGGGATGATTGTTGGAAATAAACACGACGGTACTCATACCGTGTCCGTCCGGTGCACGTGTAGGTGCACGAGTCCGTGTAGGTTTCAAATCAATCACCGAGTAGGACTAATACTAGTTAGCTTTAGCTAGTATATATACTCTTGTGCCCCTTGTAATCAAATCGTGAGATCAGAAGTAATAAAGAAAAGCAGGCTCGACACGAGCCTGCGTGGCCATCCAATCTGTTTCGTGTGTGTGCGTACATCGCGTGTTGACTACCGGCTAGATCAATTGCTTGATTGTATAGCAACTAGTACTAGTACATGTACTTCTTGCGAGGAATCGATCAGGATCAATTTTGCGCTAGCTTGCACATACGTCTTGGAGGTCAACTTCTTGTGGTGCGGTGCGTCTCGCCGTAAAGGAAACTCGACGGGACTACATCGGCAGGGAGCAGGTTCAAGTCAGCGTTGCTTCGCTTCGTCATCGCCGTCGTCGGTCGTCGCCTGTCGTCGGAAAGTACACGACGGCACGGTCTGGGCCAACAACTATTTGATATTAGCTCACTAGATGAATGGAGAACACAAGCCTATGAAAATGCCAAACTATTCAAAGAGAAAGTAAAAAGATGGCAGGACAAAAGAATCCAAAAGCGGGAATTCAAAATAGGAGACTATGTTCTTTTGTTCAACTATCGTTTAAGTTTTTTGCAGGTAAGCTTCTCTCCAAATGGGAAGGACCATATATTATCGAAGAGGTTTATCGTTCTGGAGCTATCAAGATTAATAATGCCGAAGGTACTAACCCGAAGGTGGTCAATGGACAAAGAATTAAGCACTATATCTCAGGTACGCCTATTAATGTTGAAAGCAACGTTATCCAAACCATGACACCAGAGGAACACATAAAAGAAACCTTCTGGAACACTCCAGAATTCTGAAAAATAGGAGGTACGTGATACGGTAAGTAAACGGACTCCGAAAAATCCGCAAAAATATTTTTTGTCAGTTTTGGAATATTAGAAAAATTAGGAAAATAAGAAATAAACCGGAAGGCAATCGAGGTGAACACGATACACCAGGGCGCGCCAGCCCTGCCAGGCGCGCCCTGGTGGGTTGTGCCCACCTCGGGAACCTTCCCGACTCCGTTTTCCTTCCATATGCTTGTTTCCCAAGAATAAAAATTCTCTCTATATACCCCCGACTGTTTTGACGACCGCATCGCAGAAAAATCCTCTGTTCTTGTTTCGTGTTGTTTTCCTGGCAGATCTGAAAATATGTCGTCTCAAGATTCAGAGGGGGAGAGCTATGTTGCTGACTATATTGCACACCCCAAGATCTATGGAGAAGTGGAGCACTATGGATGGACCTCTAAGGAGGAGGATGACCCGACCTCAACCCGGAGACATGCATGTGGAATTCAAGAAGTCAAGCCTCCCTAAAGGATACAAACCTGAGGTTCAATTTATTCCATCTCGTTTTCTGCAGGAGAGCAAGGCGGCATTATGCCAAAGGATATTAAAACTCGAGTTGGAGAATGATGATCTAAGGGAGGAAAACTTTATGCTCAAATATAAGTTGAAGAAGAAGGCCACTTCATCACCACCACCTTTTTCATCATCACCACCAAAGGAGACTTGAGCACACGGGTATGGGCACTCCCCTTGGCTTGAGCCAAGCTTGGGGGAGGTGCCCCGGTATCGTATCACCATCACTTTTATTCACCTTTACTTATTTAGTTCGATCTTTAGTTTCCCTTTAATTTAGTTGAATAAAAGTCTAGCAAGATCTATTTTCGTGTGTTTCGTGGTCTATCTATCTATGTAATTGAGTGATATATATATAATAAAGTTGGTTTTAGCTTTTGCTCCTCTACTTCTTGTTGCAATCAAAATAAAAGGAAAGAGAAATAAATGAAAAGAATCATATGCTAATCTTATGGTAAGTAATGACATCACATAAGGAAAAGTATAAGGGGTAAAATTTGTTGGAGATTGACAAACATAGCATTGGTCAATGATGCAATTCATGAAAGAATTAATAAGGGAAGAGAAGATTCACATGCAAATACACTATCTTGGACATCTTTTATGATTGTGAGCCCCCATTAAATATTATATGTCAAAATTGTTGACGTTGGACAAGGAAGACATCGTAATGATTTATGTTTGTTCATATTCACATAGAAGTTATATTGTCATAGATCCTTCAACATGTGGTGCTTGCTCAATATCTTTGCTAGACAAAAATTCCGCACTAAGTAGAGATACTACTTGTGCATCCAAAAACCCAAAACCCAAATTCATGTTTTGAGAGTCCACTATACCTACCTACAGATCGAGTAAGATCCTTCAAGTAAGTTGTCATCGGTGCACTAAGGCAATAAAAATTGCTTCTAAATGTGTTTGATCAATTAGTGTAAGAGAAAATTGAGCGTTATACAAACTTATGATGGCAAAGTAATAAAAGCGACGGACTGCATAATAAAGGTTGCTATCATAGGGGGCAATATAGCGTGACGTTCTTTTACATTAAGGGATTGGGCATACAAACCAAAAAGCGCATGACAAACTCTGCTTCCCTCTGCGAAGGGCCTATCTTTTACTTTTATGTATTTACTTTTATGCAAGAGTCAAGTATTCCCCCCCTATTCTTTTTTACTTTTCTCTTTTTGCAAGCATCATATGGTGAGGAAAGATCTAGGCACATATATCCAGTTGGATATGAGTGGGCATAAGTTATTATTGTTGAAATCACCCTTGAGGTGAATACGTTCGGAGGCGAAACTATAAGCCCCTATCTTTCTATGTGTCCGGTTGAAACTTTTTGCTCATGGGTATGCTGTGAGTGTTAGCAATCATAGAAGACTAAATGATGGTTGAGTATGTGGACTTGCCAAAAGGCTCCGACATGAGACCCTTCCTGAAAATATGAAGAATTGTAGTTGCAAAGTTGACTGAGAACATAGTTTGTTGGTTTTCAATAAGGTTTATGCTTTATACTTCTATGTTGTGATGAATTGTTACTTATTCATGAGAAGTTATATGATGAAAGTATATGAATAAGTTTTATGATAGAGTTTTGTTGTTGTTATGTTAATAAGCATGATGCTATTATGTCTGTATTTTGTTTTTATCGACACCTCTCTCTCAAACCATGTGGACATGCTTTTCAATATCGGCTTTTCGCTTGAGGACAAGCGAGGTCTAAGCTTGAGGGAGTTGATACGTCCATTTTGCATCATGTGTTCCTACTGTTATTTATTATGTTTTGTTGAATAATAATGCTTTAGGTAGTGATTCTAATGCCTTTTCTCTCATAATATGCAAGTTTACACAAAGAGGGAGAATACCGGCAGCTGGAATTCTGGACCTGAAAAAGCACATCAGAGATACCTATTCTGGACATCTCCAATGAAGCTGAAACTTTACGGAGAATATTCTTGAAATTAATGAAAAATACTGGAGCAAAGAAATACCGGAGGGGGCCACCCTGGTGGGTGATGTATACTACACAACCTTCTTCTTGTAGACTCGTGTTGGGCCTCCAAGCGCAGAGTTTTATAGGACAGTAGCAATTTTCCCTCAAGTGGATGACCTAAGGTTTATCAATCCGTGGGAGGCATAGGATGAAGATGGTCTCTCTCAAACAACCCTGCAACCAAATAACAAAGAGTCTCTTGTGTCCCCAACACACCCAATACAATGGTCAATTGTATAGGTGCACTAGTTCGGCAAAGAGATGGTGATACAAGTGCAATATGGATGGTAGATATAGGTTTTTGTAATCTGAAAATATAAAAACAGCAAGGTAACTAATGATAAAAGTGAGCACAAACGGTATTGCAATGCTTAGAAACAAGGCCTAGGGTTCATACTTTCACTAGTGCAATCTCTCAACAGTACTAACATAGTTGAATCATATGGAAAAACCTCCCGTGCGACAAAGAGTTCACTCCAAAGTCACAAATAGCGGAGAACTAACGAAGAAATTATTGTAGGGTACGAAACCACCTCAAAGTTATCTTTTCCGATCAATCTTATGAGCTATCCCTATAAGTGTCACGAACAGCCCTAGAGTTCGTACTAAAATAACACCTTAAGATACACATCAACCAAAACCCTAATGTCACCTAGATACTCCAATGTCACCACAAGTACCCATGGGCTTGATTATACGATATGCATCACACAATTTCAGATTCATCATGTTCAATCCAACACAAAGAACTTCAAAGAATGCCCCAAAGTTTCTACCGGAGAGTCAAGACGAAAACGTGTGCCAACCCCTATGCATAGATTCCCAAGGTCACGGAACCCGCAAGTTGATCACCAAAACATACATCAAGTGGATCAATAGAACATCCCATTGTCACCACGGATATCCCATCGCAAGACATACATCAAGTGTTCTCAAATCCTTAAAGACTCAATCCGATAAGAAAACTTCAAAGGGAAAACTCAATTCATCACAAGAAGATAGAGAGGGGAAAACTCCATATGATTCATCTATATTAATAAAGCTCGCGGTACATCAAGATCGTGTCATCTCAAGAACACGAGAGAGAGAGAGAGATCAAACACATAGCTACTGGTACATACCCTCAGCCCCGAGGGTGAACTACTCCCTCCTCGTCATGGAGACCGCCGGGATGATGAAGATGGCCTCCGGTGATGGTTTCCCCCTCCGGCAGGGTGCCGGAACGGGCTCCCGATTGGTTTTTTGTGGCCCTGGAGGCTTGCGGCGGCGGAACTCCCGATCTAGGTTTTTTTTCGGAGGTTTCTGGATTTATAAGAGTTTTTGGCGTTGGTCCCACGTCCAGAAGATTCCCGAGGGAGTCACAAGCCAGGGGGGCTCGCCCTAGGGGGGGGGGGCGCCCCTGTGGCTTGTGGCTTCCTCGGCCTTCCTCTCCGGTGACTCTTCGCTCCAGTATTTTTTATATTTTCCAAAAATATTCTCCGTAAATTTTCAGCTCATTCCGAGAACTTTTATTTCTGCACAAAAACAACACCACGGTAGTTCTGCTGAAAACAGCGTCAGTCCGGGTTAGTTCTAATAAAATCATACCAAAATCATATAAAATTACTGTAAACATGGCATGAATACTTCATAAATTATAGATACGTTGGAGACGTATCAGTGGGCACAAGACACCAGGGCGCGCCAGGCCCCCCAGGCGCGCCCTGGTGGGTTGTGCCCTCCTCGGCCCACCTCCGGTGCCCATCTTCTGGTATATAGGGTCTTTTGACCTAGAAAAAAATAAGGAGAGGACTTTTGGGACGGAGCGCCGCCATCTCGAGGCGGAACTTGGGCAGGAGCACTTTTGCCCTCCGGTGGAGTGATTCCGCCGGGGGAACTTTCCTCCCGAAGGGGGAAATCGAAGCCATCGTCATCACCAACACCCCTCTCATCTTTGGGAGGTCAATCTTCATCAACATCTTCAACAGCACCATCTCCTCTCAAACCCTAATTCATCTCTTGTGTTCAATCTTTGTACCGGAACCTCAGATTGGTACCTGTGGGTGATTAGTAGTGTTGCTTACATCTTGTAGTTGATTACTATATGGTTTATTTGGTGGAAGATTATATGTTTAGATCCATTATGCTATTTAATACCCCTTTGATCTTGAGCATTAATATTATTTGTGAGTAGTTACCTTTGTTCTTGAGGTCACGGGAGAAGTCATGTTGCAAATAATCATGTGAATTTCATATGTGTTCGATATTTTGATGATATGTATGTTGTGATTCCCTTAGTGGTGTCATGTGAACGTCGACTACATGACACTTCACCACCCTTGGGCCTAAGGGAACGCATTGTGGAGTAGTTATTAGATGATGGGTTGCTAGAGTGACAGAAGCTTAAACCCTAGTTTATGAGCTACTTCGTAAGGGGCTGATTTGGATCCAAACGTTTAATGCTATGGTTAGATTTTATCTTAATACTTTTCTCGTAGTTGCGGATGCTTGCGAGGGGGTTAATCATAAGTGGGAGGTTGTTCAAGTAAGAACATCACCCAAGCACCGGTCCACCCACATATCAGATTATCAAAGTAGCGAACACAAATCAAACCAACATGGTAAAAGTGACTAGATGAAATTCCCGTGTACCCTCAAGAACACTTTGCCTATTACTAGAGACTATTCTGGCCTGTCCTTTGCCACAAAAGGATTGGGCTACCTTGGTGCACCTTATTTATCGTTACCGTTACTTGCTCGTTACCAATTATCTTGCTATCAAACTATCTGTTACCTACAATTTCAGTGCTTGCAGAAAATACCTTGCTGAAAACCGCTTGTCATTTCCTTCTGCTCCTCGTTGGGTCCGACACTCTTACTTATCGAAAGGACTACGATTGATCCCCTATACTTGTGGGTCATCACTACTATGCATGATGAGATGGAATCACTTGGAAAGAATGCCACTTGGGATTTAGTAAGATTACCTAGAGAAAATAAACCTATTCGTTGCAAGTGGGTTTTCAAAGGAAAGGAAGGTGTTTCTCCTAATGACGAGCCAAGATATAAAGAAAGGTTAGTTGCTAAAGGTTATAGCCAGGTTCCAAGTATTGACTATAATGAAGTCTTTTCTCCTGTTATGAAGCATAGTTCTATTCGCACTTTACTCAGTATTGTTGCCATGCATGATTTTGAGCTATTAGATGTTAAAACTTCATTTTCACATGGAGAATTAGAAGATGATATTTATATGGAACAACCAGAAGGTTTTGTTATTCCCGGAAAAGAAAAACTTGTCTGTAAGTCAAACAAATCTCTTTATGGATTGAAGCAATATCTTTGACAGTGGTACAAGAGATTTAGTACCTTTATGCTCTCTCAAGGTTTCAAAAGGTCTAATTATGACAACTATGTTTATTTGAAAAATGTCAATGGTTCTGCTATTTATTTGCTCCTTTATATTAATGATATGTTAATTGCTGCAAAGAGTATGACAACAATTGATGAACTAAAGAGGCAATTTAGTAATGAATTTGAGATGAAGGATTTGTGTGCAGCAAACAAAATACTTGGCATGGAAATATCCAGAGATGGACCGTCTGGAAAAGTATATCTAATTCAGAAGGGATATATTGATAAAGTTCTTCTTCGTTTTAATATGCATAATGCCAAGCCAGTAAGTACTCCGTTTGTTGCACACTTCAAATTATCATCAGCCTTATGTCCTAAGTCAGATGCAAATATTGAGTACATGTCTAGAGTTCCCTATTTGAGTGCAGTTGGTTCAATTATGTATGCCATGGTTTGTTCTCGTCTGGATTTATAATATGCATTGAGTGTTGTCAGTAGATACATGGCTAATCCTGAAAAAGAGCACTCGAAAGTAGTTCAATGGAATTTCAGATACATGCGAGGTACTTCTAATGCTTATTTACAACTCAGGAAAACTAGAGATGGACTTGTTGGTTTTTTTTATTCTGATTTTGCTGGTGATTTGGATAAGATAAGATCACTTACAGGTTACGTTTTCACCATTGGTGGTTGTGCTGTGAGTTGGAGAGTAACTTTGTAGTCTATTGTGGCTTGTTCCACTACCGATGCCGAGTATATGGCTATTTCTGAGACATGCAAAGAAGGTATTTGGTTGAGAGGTTTATACACTGAGCTTTGTGAAGATTCATCTCGCCCTATAATATTTTATGACAGTCAAAGTGCTATATGTCTTGCAAAGAATACAAGGTATCATGAGAGAACGAAGCACATTGATGTCAGATTTCATTATATTCGAGATGTTGTTGTTGAAAGTGATTTGAAGGTATGCAAGATAAGTACTCATGATAATCCTACTGATGTGATGAGAAAACCAGTTCCTATCAATAAGTTTGAGCTTTGCTCAGGCTTGATATTTCTCACTAGTCTTATGGACTTTGACTCACATGGTGTTTATGCTGATTTGGATGGAGTTATTTACTTGCTTCGACTACTGGAGGGACTTTGGCTCAAGGTGGAGATTGTTAAATTGTGATACAAATTCTACCGTATAGGACTAGACGTAGTACACAGTTTGGGCCTTTGCGTTGGTACCGACGCGTACGAGTACACCTCGGTTAATTGTCCTTCAAGGGCTCTCATGTATTGCCCCTCATATATACCCCATATAGTCGCACCTAAAGACGACATGTCGTCTCATGCTTGTAATATTCCTCCATCATAGTGATTGCACCTTCGTGCGTCCGTGGTTTTCTCCCGCTAGGGGTTTCATGTAAAAATCCATGTCTCTCGTGTCTCGTTGATCTCTTTTTATCTAACATAACATGCAGCCATCCATCCAGCGTCCATTACACATCCAACGGCCATCAGCAATCAAAGTGGAAAAATGCTCGAGATCAAACACACGCACACATGTAGACGTCCAGACAAGTAGTTTTCATGTACAGGCAACAACAACTATGCGCTAAGTGCTTTCAACATTGCATATTTTTCAGAAGAAGTACTAGTGATTAAGAACATATTTTAGTAGGAACATTCCAAAAAAATAAATAGAAACAATGGACTGATTATTCATGGACATAAAAAAAGAAGCTAAAAACGGGTCTACGTGGGCATTGACCAGTGCCAGCGGTGCTGAGCGCGGGCCATCCCCATGACATGGCCTGATGTCCACCTGCGGAACGAGTGGCATCTGAACCCGAAGAAAGTTTTTGTTCCGGTGCCGGCCATTCCGGCTTCCGTCCGCGTGTGTGAGGCCGAGATCCACCGTTGTCGAACTCCTCTCCCTAATGACCTCCACGACCCGACGTTCGTCGTGCACTGGACACCTGGTTCGTCAACGAGCACAACCAGCGACATCGATCCTTCTTCACCGCCCATGCGTGTGGTCCCAGTTCACCTCATACACGTGCTCCCAGCCCCCGCTCGCTTCGGCACTCATTGTCATGGACGTCCATGGTGCACTACACGTTGGAGTTGATGTCGTGCACGCCCGAGTGGGTGCGCGCGAAGCAGGAGTAGGAGGAGTCGTGGCCGCTGGAGCAGCATCAACTGGAGTCGGCTGCGCCGGTGCCACAACCAGCGGCAGTACTATGGCTGTTTCCATTGCCAGCTATGGTCTTCATCAACCTCACCAACGAGGACAATGGCAACGGCGGCGACGACCACTAGACCTAGGTTTTAGTTTTTTTTATTTTAAATTTTTATTTGAATCAATGTAACAAAGGGACTTTGGGCGGCAATGTATATATGTTTTTAGTTTAGAAAATGTCCACAATCTGAAATGCATCCCTGCGCATTGGGTGCCCTTATGCAGTGGAGGACCCTGGAATTGAAGTTAGCTGGGGCGAACATTTAATGTCTAATTTTTTTCCGATACAAATGCAACTCTATTCAACTAGAACTCATAACATTCAACAACAAAAGAATTAAAAACCTCTTAAAAACTAATAAAGTGCTAACATGGACTCTTGCCGCTTGAAATGCTCACTTATGCCAAAATATGATCCCATAATTCCAATTTCCAAATGAGACCTACAAAATTATGAATGCATTAGCACAAGTGTGATGAGAGTTGTATATTTTGATATGGTCATATGATGGTAACTGGGTGGTATTATATCTTTAAGATGTAATTGCATAATGAACACGGGCTTGTGGAGGTACATGACCTCGACGGCTCTTCAAGGCATGAAAATGGATCATAATCTGTTTATCACTAATTTTAGCAAATATCTCGTGCTCAACAAAGCAAACCATCAAATCATTAAGCCAATCATCACCCATCTTGTTTCGAAGATCCGTCTTTATAATATTCATGGTTGTGAAAACCCTCTCAACTGATGCAGTTGCCACTGGTAATGTCAATGCAAGTCCGATGAGCCGATAAACCAAAGGAAATACCAGATGTTGTCTACTTTGAACCAACTTGAGAGCAAGAGAACTCAAACTATCACAAGCCAAGAATTCAATACTTCTTTTCATCACATCAATATATATGTTGAGTTGATCAGTCAACAGATAGCGCTCTTGTGAAGAGAAATCAATAGAGTAAATATTTGCAAGCTCAACTAGCTTATCATGGTCAAAGTTGCTAAATGAGTCTCTAGGATCAAGGCAAGCAATGCACTTCAACAAGCTTGTAGAAGTTTCACTAAAACGACTATTCATCTCAGCTATGTTTCTATCCAACACCTCATTGAATATAGTTACCTTGTAATGATGGAGACAAGTAACCATTTTGCGTGATCCTCTTGGGTAACCCCACGCATATTTGAGGCCCCATCATATCCTTGTCCTCTCAAACTAGACATGGATAAATTATGTTTAACAAACATTGCATCCAAAGATCTTTTCAAAGAAGCGGATGTAGTATCAAGAACATGTTTAACACCAAGCAGTCTTTCCAAAGACTCCCCTTTTTGGTTTGTGAACCTAAGCAACAAAATATAAAATTAGAGCAAGCATGTGAGAGTAGAGTAGTTACATTCATAATTCGAACAATCCTGGCAAATAACTAACCTTATAATCACCGCCATTTGTCTCTAACCGATACATCACGAGACTCATCAGCAAGTAGAGAAAAATTACTATCACCAAGCTCATTCATTATCACTTTTGTAGTCAGTTCGACACATGCTTGTACTACTTGTTTTTGAATTTTATGACAAGTCAATTGATGATTGCCAGGAGCATTTTTATGGACCACATCGGCTACATCTTTGCATCTTTCCACATACAAATCCAACATCTCAAGGAAATTACCCCTATTCATGGAAGTGGTAGTCTCATCGTGCCCACGAAAAGCTAGACCTTGAGAGACAAGAAACCTTACCACACCTACAACAGCCCTCAATTGCTCTTCATATTCAATATGTGATTTCTCAACATGACAAGTGATTGCATATGACACACTTTGCTTTTGGTTTTTGAAATCTTCACACCGTCTTCTAGCATTGTTGTGAGCGTTGTTTGGTCCACCTACATGAGCATTGAATATTTCCACTGCCTTCTTCCAATTTTTGAACCCTTTCTTAGTGAAGACATCATGGCCAAATTTGTCACCAATGCTTGGAGGCTTGAAAAGAAAACAATGGAAACCATAGGCAGATTTTGTCTCTTTACTATACTCTAGCCACTCATAATCTTTATACCACACTTCTTTGAAGTTCCGCCAATCTTTCCCAAAACGGGTACGAGGAAAATCATGACCATACAAGCGCCCCACACCTTTCGACAAATATGCCCTTCTCATTTCATCTCTAATTTCTGGAGTTGCATACTCTTCAATTTGCTTACGTGTGCCAGGATCAGAATCCACATCAGCTAAGTTAAACGACAGAGGAATGCCCTAAACATCAAATGGCACCAAAAATGAGTGTCATGTTACTGCTGACATATCAAATGGCACCAAGTTTCTGATTCCAACAAATTGGATACAAAAAGACTGGAAGAGATACCGTTTGGTCATGTGGTCGCTTCCGTTTGGTTGATCTAGCCGCTGAAGCTACTGCCTCGGCCTTGGCTTCGGCTTCTTCGAGTTCGACCGCAGCAGCTATAGCCACCCAATCCACCTCCTCACCCAAATCCATCACCATCACTCAATCAGTGGGCGCAGCCGCGCAGCACCACCACCGCACAATCCCCCGGCTAACTGCCCCCAGTCCGCCCCCAACTGCCCCCGTCGCCGGCCGCCCCACCCCTAGGCCCCAGCAGTACTGGCCGGCTGGCCGCCCCCTGCCGTCGGCTGCCCCTAGCCCCCTACTGTCGGTCTGCCGCGGACGTGCCGCCCCCCCGCCGCCGTCTGCCCCCAGCCCGACCTGGCCCCAGTGGATGTAAAATCGCCCCCCTGCGCCCGGGAACTGCTGCCGGCGGCGCTGTATGCCTGTATCGATGGAGGATTGGAGGGGGGCGGCGCTGGATCGATGGAGGGGGAGTGGGGCGGCGCTGGATCGATGAAGGGGGAGTGGCCGAGTGGGGAACTGCTCAATGCCTGGTTGTGGACCTGCGGTTGCTGGATCCATCTTGTTTGGGCCCATAGAAAGCCCATTCGACCGGCCCAAAGCCCCAAACCACTTACCGCTTCGACCTTCGTCTTCCTCGATGGATGGCATCACACGAACAGAAGACTGCCGCCGCCGCTGGATTTCAGAAGACAGGTAGGTGGGGGTCCATCCTTCGCCGCCGGCGACCCGGGGCGGCCGCCCCAGCTCGTCCCAATGGTGGGTCCGCCACTGCCCCTATGGGCAGCGGGACAAAGCCAGACTTTGGTGTCTCCGTTTGGGTCGATCGGTTAGAGTTGCCCTTATTTGTACACCAGATCAGACTTACAAATGTCTAAAATACTGCTTGATGGCTGGACTTGGGTGCTACTAAAATCTGCCCCTAATTACTGGCAATTCTCCTAAAAATCTATCTGCTGCAAGTGTGGGCGTCTTCGTGTGTGCGTGTGCTTGATCTGGCTGGAGCTTTTTCTACTTTGATTGCTGATGGTCGCTGGATGGGTAGCCGCATGTTACAGCGTGACTGCATGAACGCAAGTCACCTGATCCCTGTCCGTCACGTACATGCTGATGGTCCCTAGGAATGGAACGAGGATATTGTGTGTGTACATGTGGGTACCGTGCTATCGTCCTATCCATTTTGTTGTAGGGACTTTCTTGGGATGTGAACACGAAGCATTAAGGTTTTTTTTTTTTTTTGAGGAAAACACGAAGCATTAAGGTTGCTTGACTATAAGCGTGTTGTACATGGCATTGAAATAATTGATGGATGAAATAGTAGTCCCTTCTCAGTTTCAAATTTTGTGACATGTATACTATAGTAGTATATACATTATGTTGCCTTATTTTTCATTGTAGTAGTAAACAAATATTTAGACGCACTGGCCAATATATATTGGTAAAAACAATTGGTGAACAATGATATGCAATAATATGATTATGTTCATCCATTTATACTCTAGCCAAAAGTAAATAAATAGTTAGCTCAACAACACTAATTTATTTACTCCAGCTCCGTGCGGCATGATGAGGTGTGTAGTACTGTTTTTGTAGTGAAAAGTATGCACTTGTACGCAGGTGTACATTGTTGCGACCCATTGTTCTATTTCTTGCATTTGTTTTTCGGGAGAATATCATACGGAAACCAACATTCGGTGGAAACCGGTGAAAACCACGAAAAAAAGATTTTGAAAAGCTTCAAAAAAATTTGAAAAAAATACGGGATGTTAAGAGGATGATGTTTTATTGCCACGCCAAATTTCAAGTTGAAACACATTACGAGATGTGAGCTATGAAAAAGACAAAATCAGCATTGAATAGTGCCGAACAGTAATGTCACTATTCAGGGCTGAAATTTGTCTTTTTCATAGCTCACATCACGTAATGTGTTTCAATTTGAAATTTTGCGTGGCAATAAAACATCACCCTCTTAACATCCCATATTTTTTTCAGATTTTTTTGAAACTTTAAAATATGGTTTCCACGAAGTTTTCATTGAATGTTGGTTTCCGTATGATATTCTCCCCTGTTTTTCTCTACACATGATAGAAACATACATCCTTATGGAGGGACAGGGGGTTCAGAGTGTGTTTCTTTGATTCTTTCTGATAAAGAAAACAATCGTAGATGATGAAATCAATATGTAGGTGTGACCTCATCCAAACCAGTTGTGTCCTGAGAAGAACATACAGTGAAGACAGCTTGGCACAAACGTGTATACCTAACCAAATCTTTAGCTACGAATGGAACCAAGGTTTTTTTGTGCACGCTCACACGCTATACTATCTATTGATTTCTATAGACTTTCTCGGAATGTCCTAAGGCGCATCAAGATTGGTAACGTCATTATATGGAGGGGTGATTAACCTCGTATATTCGTTTGGTCACAAGGCACTTGTATAGCGTTTAGTGACGGGGCATCTATCTGACAGGGTTTGGCCTCCACACACCTTTAAATTTCCAGCTTCAAGCTATATTTTCGATGGTGTTGAAGAAAGCTTCAAACTTAGTGTTGTTGTATGCCTTGTGGTTTGCATCTGCCATATCTCGATGAAAATCTTGCATCCACCAGAGACATCTTTCTTGTTTTGTGGAGGCCATATTCCAAAAATGCCCAACATCACACATAAGTTTCTCACGTCTTATGCTTTTGAGCGGGCACATAATCCGTGTGTGACTATGAGCAGGGCGCGGAGAAAACTGTATCATGTGCTCTCAAGAGTTTGTTTGAAAAAGGATAATTCATAGAGGAAGATATAATAGTTGCCTCTTAGTTTCAAATTTTAAGAGATGCATGTGTACTACAATAGTATCTAGATTATGTTGCTTTATTTGTTTTAGTTATTAGCATGCAAATATTTTAACACACTGACTAATTTTGAATGATATAATCAACTGCGGAATAATTTTACTCATCCATTTTTACTCTAGCTACCAAAAAGATAGATCAAAATAAGGACCCCAATAGCCAGCGAACATTCGTTGGGAGGGGTGGGAATTGCGAACGATTTAGATGGCAATTTACGTTGTGGGAGGTTGACAATTTCTTTAGACAAGAAAACTTCTTCAGAAACACATGACAACTTCTGAAAGAAGAAAAAATTGTGGTAAAAAAGGGCAGGATTTTCCATCTCCCACCACGTAAACTTGCCATAAAAAAGTTAGCTTGCCACCCCTTCCAAACTGATCTTCGTCAGATAACATTACCGACAAATAACTAGTTCAACAAAATTAACGGCTTTGCTAAAAATCAGTCGACCGAGACTTCGCGAAGTCTCGGTTGATACTATAATCCGTTGATCTTGCATCGAGATTCGTGCAAACAATTTTTTTTTCAGTTTTTTTTCTTCTTGCATACTCCCTCCGTTCCACAATGTAGTGCGTATAGATTTTCTGAGAAGTCAAACTTTATAGACTTTGACCAATTTTGTAGGAAAAAATATATACATCTAGAATACCAAATGCATATCCTTAGATACATCACAAGACGTATTTTCATATTGTATATATTTGGTATTGTAGATATAAATAGTTTTCTCTATAAATTTGGTCAAAGTTTGTAAAGTTTGACTTTCCTAAAAATCTATATGCACTACATTATGGAACGGAGGGAGTACTATATTACTTGACTGAGACTTCGCGAAGTCTCAGTTGACTGAGACCTAGACATTCCCCAAAATTAATCCATTTCACACAAGTGCGAAAATATTGTCCAGTCCAACTTTGTGCAGCATGTCGAGCTGTGATGTACTATTGCTCTAGGAAAATACATGCATGTGTACAGTGTTGAGCTCCATAGATTTGTACCCTATGTGATTTTGTTTTTCTACACGCGATAGAAACGTGCATCCGTGTGGAGGGGATCAGAATGTGATGCTTTCTAATGAAAATAACAAAGTCTCACGTGATGCAACTTGTGCAAACCAGGTGTTTTCTAAGAAGAACAGCCAGATACAATAAAGAGGCACCTATGCATACACCTAACCAGATCTTTCCCCACGAATGGGACAAGGATTTTGTGCATGTACGCGTGGGTAGGCGCTATCCTATCCACTGAGTTATGGTGACTTTGTAGGAATGTGCAATGGCACACGACATTTGCAAGCATAGTTATATGGAGGGGGCATTAGGCAGGCCGGTATCCTGGGCGTTGGAATGGGCTTGGAATGTGGAATCTGTCAGGCTGTTGGCAGGCCCGTGTCGGCCTAGTGTTTCATATACGGTCTGGGATACTCTAGCTAGGCGTACATGTAGGAATCTCCCCTAGGGCGTAACCTAGGGTTTAGACATCTTCCGGCGATCTTCCGCCGGAATCCTATCTCGCCGCCTACGCTTGAAGCGATCGGTGACCCGCGACTCGGGCTGATCAAGGGGGGTCCCCTGGGACCCTGCCCGGCCTTGGACGAGGGGTCCTGTTCTCGCTTTTCAAGGGGCGGGCGTCTCAGCGCAGATCGGAATCAAGACCATGGAGGGTAGCTCAGGATCGCAAGGCAGGAAGGGGAAGGAGTCGGCGGAGGATCTTCTGGCGCGGCTCACCTTGCAGGAGGAGGAAGAAGATGATTTCGTCTGGGAGGAGGAGTTGCCAGATCTGATGGAACCAGCGAAGTGGTTAGCCATAGCTAGGGTTCATACCCCTAAAGCCTTCAGTCCTAATGCTTTGTATGGGGACATGAGGGCGGCTTGGAACCCGGCCAGGCCAGTAGTGTGGAGGAAGATTAGACAGAATCTTTTTACAGCACAGTTTGGCTGCCTTGCGGATTGGAACAAAGCAATGAAAGAGGGACCCTGGCTCTTTAGAGACCAAGTTGTGATCCTCGAGGAATATGATGGGTTTAAGAACCCTGATGCTTTCAAACTTGACAGGCTTGGGGTTTGGGCGCAGATCCACCGCTTGCCGCATAAGTTTCTCATAGAGCCGGCGGTGAAGGGTTTAGCTTCACGGATCGGCGAGGTCGAAGAAGTTCAGCTGAAGCTCCCGGCAGGTTTTTTTGGTGAGTTTGTGAGAGTGCGAGTCAAGATAGATATAAATGCAAAAATAAAACGATGTGTCACAGCCAAGAAGGGGGAGGAGAGGGTTAAATACCAGGTCAAGTATGAGAAGTTGCCCATATTCTGCTACAACTGTGGAGAGTTTGGTCACTGGCACGAGGAATGTGGCGAAGGAGAACACGATGAATCAAAGTTTGAATGGGGAGATTTTCTGTTTGCAGATAATGTGAGGATTAGAGCGGCAGGCCGTGGCACTGCTCAGCCTCAGAGGGGAAGGACCGGCCCTAGGATGGGAGGCCGTGGAAGGGGCCGGGAGCAATATGATCCGAGCCAGAGTTGGCGGTTTAATGCAAGACAAAATCAAAACCAGACGGCTGATTCTGCTGCTGCGCAGGAGGGCCCGAAGGATATGGAGGGAAACATGGCTCCGAAGACAAGCACTTTGCCAGCTGCGGTGACGGATATAGTCCTACAGTCAAACAAAAGAGGCTCACGTGAGAATGGAAGTACGTTAAATGATGAAAACGCGGCAGTCACAGAACCAGGGTCCTCGTTTGCACTGGTGGTGGGGGAAAAAATGCCCCTAGTCCCCCCGCTCCCGCCTGTGTATGTGTCACCGAGAAAGGAACATAAGAGGAAGAAGAAAGATGACAAGGAGGCCCAATCTGAGATAGAGGACAGGGATATGGAAAAGAGTGCAACACCCAATGAAGCGCCATCGGCGGGCTCCCCCGAGGAGTGCCGCCGAGCACAATGAACCTATTATGTTGGAACTGCCGGGGTTTAGGCAACGCCCCGACAGTTCAAGAGCTGCGCGAGCTCGCGCTGAAGTTTGCCCCTAAAGTACTCTGTGTATTGGAAACCCAAATAAATAGAGATCGAGCTGAAAGTTTAGCAAGTACTTTAGGTTTTGATTGCTCTTTTGCTGTTAGTTCCACGGGTAGGAGTGGTGGACTCGTGATGTACTGGAATAATGAAATAAAGGTGGAGAATTTGGGTTACTCGCAATATCATATTGATGCTAAGATATCTGATCTAGGAGGAGAGCCATGGAGACTAACTTGTTTCTATGGGGAGGCCCAAACGCATCTACGGCATAGAACATGGGATACAATGAAAAACCTGGCTTCTCTTTAGGATATGCCGTGGGCCTGCATCGGGGATTTCAATGAAGTCCTCAAATATGATGAACATGATGGTATCGGTCAGAGGAGTCAAACGCAAATCCAAAGATTTCGTGATGCAGTGGACGTGTGTGGGCTGGTTGATTTGGGCTTCCAAGGACGGAAGTGGACCTTCGAGAAGAAGGTGACAGGAGGATCTTATACTAGAGTGAGATTGGACCGGGCTCTCGGTTCAGGCGAGTGGTGCGCACAGTTCCCACTAGCTGCTGTCGAGCACGTAACAGCGGCAACCTCTGACCATTCGCCGATTCTGCTTAAACTTGATCCTCCAGCTAACAGGAAAGGAGGGAGAAAAATCTTCCGGTATGAGTGCATGTGGGACACACACGAGCAGCTGATCCCTACTGTCCGGAGTGCATGGGAGCCGAACGGCCCCAATCTAACGGCCGCCCAAGTGCGGTCGAACCTGCTGGAGTTGTCAAACAACCTGGGAGTTTGGAGCCAGACAACTTTTGGTAGCATGAGGACCGAAATAAAAAAGCTCAAGAAATCTTTGGATAGCTTAAGGAATGATCCAGGCAGAGTTGGCCCGAGCCGCATAGAGATCAAGACTAATGATCGCCTGATTGAATTGTATCTTCGGGAAGAGCTAATGTGGCATCAGAGATCTCGTGTGCAGTGGCTGTCTGAGGGAGATCGCAATACTCATTTTTTTCACCTCAGGGCTTCGATGCGGCGACGGAAGAATTTGATCAAAGCTCTTCAGAAGCAAGATGGACAGCTGACCGACGACCTCACGGAGATGCAGCAGCTTGCACTGGAGTTTTATAAAAATCTGTACACGTCGGAGGGCATCCAAGGGGTAGACGAGGTGCTACAACATGTGCCCGCAAAAGTGACGCGGGAGATGAATGAGAAACTAATGTCGCCATATACGGACAAAGAGGTAAAGTGTGCGTTGTTTCAGATGTTCCCAACGAAGGCCCCGGGACCAGACGGGTTCCCCGCACATTTTTTTCAGCGTCGTTGGGATATTTGTGGAGAGGCTGTTACACAGGCAGTTTTGGGCATTGTTCGAGAGGAGGAAAGCCCTTCATGTGTGAATGACACTTTGCTGGTTCTAATTCCGAAGGTAGCTAACCCAACTCTCTTATCACAATTTCGCCCCATCAGTCTATGTAACGTGTTCTATAAGATAGCATCGAAGGTCCTTGCAAACTGGTTGAAAGTGGTACTTCCAGAAATCATCTCTGAGGAACAGTCAGCTTTTGTTCCAGGTAGACTAATCACTGATAATATTATCTCAGCTTATGAATGTCTGCATTTCATGAAAAGGAACAGGTCAAAATCAAACAACCATTGTGCCCTAAAATTAGACATGATGAAGGCGTATGACAGGGTGGAGTGGAGCTATCTGGAAGCAATAATGAGGAAATTGGGCTTTGCAGAACAGTGGATAAAAGTTGTTATGACTATGGTGAGTACTGTTTCTTTCTCAATACTATTCAATGGTGCTCGGTTGGAGGAATTTAAACCAACCAGAGGAATTCGGCAGGGAGATCCTATATCTCCATACCTCTTCTTATTAGCAGCAGAGGGCCTTTCGTGCCTGATGAAGTCTCAGAATGAATCATTCCAGCTCAGCAGCATTAAGGTGGCTCCGACGGCTCCGTCGGTGAATCATCTTTTATTCGCGGATGATAGCCTGCTGTTTTTTAAGGCGTGTGTTGATGGAGCTGAACAGGTATCAAACCTACTGGAAACCTACTGTATGGCCTCGGGCCAGAGGATAAACAGGGACAAATCTTCTATTTTCTTCAGTAAGGGGTGTCCACAGATAGTTAGGGATGCAGTTAAGGGATGTTTGCATGTTCCTAATGAATCCTTGAGCGATAGATACCTAGGCATGCCTACTGACGTGGGACACTCAAAGATGGGCACTTTCAAGTATCTCAGCGACCGAGTCTGGGACAAGGTAAAAGGATGGATGGGTAAATGTTTATCTGCCGGAGGTAAAGATGTATTGATAAAGTCTGTAGCACAGGCCATCCCGGTTTATTCAATGTCCTGTTTTAAGCTCCCTAGAGGGCTGTGTAATCATCTAAATTCTATCATAAGGAAGTTTTGGTGGGGCTGCAAACAGGGTCAGAGAAAACCAGCTTGGGTGTCCTGGGAGGTGATGACAAGACCCAAATATCTGAGAGGATTGGGCTTCAGAGATTTTGAACTTTTTAACCTTGCACTCTTAGCAAGGCAAGCCTGGAGGATCTTACAAGAGCCAGAATCTCTCAGTGCCAGAATTTTGAAAGCTTCATATTATCCGGACACAGACTTCCTCAGTGCTGAGCTAGGTACAAAGCCCTCGCAGATTTGGAGAGCAATTCTAGAAGGGAAAGACATTCTCAAACAAGGCTTAATCCGCAGAATTGGCAACGGACGTACGACGAATATTTGGGCTGACAATTGGATACCCAAAGAAGCGTCGCTCCGTCCAATTGTATCAAGGGTGGCGAACCCTCCTCAGTTGGTCTCTGAACTTTTGTTATCAGCGTTGGCAGCATGGAACGAACAGCTTGTAAGGGCCATCTTCTTGCCTATTGATGCCGAGTCAATTCTGAAACTGCCGGTCTGTACGAGGAACATTGATGATTTCTGGGCGTGGCATCCGGATAAGAAGGGAATGTTCTCAGTAAGCTCAGCATATAGATTCCTGATCAAAACCAAAACTGAGAGGGAGGGCTGGCTGCATGAGGAGGCAGGAGCTTCCAGTAATGAGAGAGAAGAGAAAGACTGGTCGAAGCTATGGGGCATTACAGTTCCATCGAAGATCAAAGTTTTTCTTTGGCGTTTGGCTCGGCACTCCCTGCCAACGACCGATGTGCTGCACAGGAGGAACATGGAGACTAGAGATGCATGCCCACTTTGCGGGGCTCTTGATTCTTGGCGTCATGCATTGCTGTCTTGCACCTCGGCGAGGTGCACCTGGGCACTTGCTGAACCTGAACTAGTTGCGATGATGGCGGATAACGGCGAGACTAGGGCGAAGAACTGGCTGTTTGGTCTGAGGGATAATATGGATCATTCTACCTTTGTATCAATGGCAGTCACGCTCTGGGCTATATGGTATGCGAGGAGGAAGGCAGTCTATGAGGGAATATTTCAATCTCCAGAGCAAACTTCGTCATTTGTAAAATCGTATATTCAGGACCTTGGACAATTACCCAAAGCTGGGGAGAGGAAAACTAGCATGGCGCCACGCCATGCCTTGCCTAATACATGGACAGCTTCACCTGAAGGTGTCATGAAGATGAATGTTGATGCAGCGGTGGCTCGTAATCGACACGGGGGAGCGGTGTCAGCTGTGTGCAGGGATCACACAGGACTTTACCTTGGATCATCGGCACTAGTGTTCCGAGGCATTTCTGACCCAACGATGTTGGAAACGATTGCTTGCAGGGAAGCACTGGCCCTGGCGGAGGATCTCGGCGTTTCAAGTTTCATTGTGGCTTCGGACTGCCTTGGAGTGGTCAGAGATATCAACTTGGGAACAAGAGGACCACATGCAGCGGTGGTGCATGAAATAACAGAGCGAAGAAGCGGCTTTGCTTTACCTCGTGTTCTTTTATTCATGAGCTTAGAAATCATAATTTTGAAGCTCATAATCTTGCCAAATTCTCTTGTAATCTTGGTTTAGGTAGACATGTCTGGTTGGGTGCTCCTCATGACCCGAACCGTGTACCTATGAACATCCTTGAAGTTTAATAAAGTTGGCGAGATTTTCTCAAAAAAAAAAAAAGTTAGGCGTACATGTTTGGCACATCCTGCTGCGCTCTGTCTCTCTCATCCATTATTCCCAGCGTCAGTCGCCGCACCCTCGCTCTCTCTCGTCCTCGTTCCTATCGCACCCAGCCACCCACCCAACCTTGCCCCCAACGATGGGAACGCCGGGGAAGGAGCAGTGCCCACCTCACTCTCTCGATTCTGGAGGACGAGGCACATAGATCTGGCACAAGTGAGGCCAGATCTGGAGGGGGACTGCAGCATGAAGATGCAGGTGGAGAGTGTCAGCGTGGAGGGGCGAGGCGCCGGATTCGTCAGCCGGGAGAACATCATCGACGGCTCGAGCTCTAATCTTGCGATTCTTTGTGTTTTTGAAGCATGCCTGCTGTGATTTCGTTTCTTGTTTCTTCTTTGTTTAATATTTGCGATCTGGTAAGGTCTTTGTGGTTTTGATGTTTTGTTCTTGATGTGCTAATCCAAGACTGATAATTATTTCGTCCGAACGGGGTAAAGTTTGAATTCGTACCACTGATTGCACAGATCTGAGTGGGAAAGAATGTTGGACTGTTTAGATTCATGTAACTCTGCTGACATTTTTCTTGTTGAAATTTTGGAACAGAACATATTATTCTGTGTGAGGTGTGATTTGTTTTCAGTTAGTCTTAAGTGATTTTCATATGTATGTGCTTCAGGGAGCAGGAATCATGGGTCAAGTTAAATGAAATTGAGATACTTTGATATGGATTTGCATAGGTGGTATTTGATTTCTGAATGTAGAAACAAATTCAGAGCAGGACCTAAGATTTTACGCTGTTTCCACACATGCATTGGGGACGCCTGCTGGTTCAATGAGACGTTAGTTTGGGTTGCAATCGAATATCCTAATACAAATTTTGTATGATAAATAACTTTCTGTATAGGTGTATTTTTTTCTAACAAGTGTTTGCAGAGTAGAATCTTAATATAAGTTGATAACAGTCTGTAGAGTAGAATCTTAAAATAAGTTGATGATTGTCGTGTCAGATTGTAGTAACAAAAATTAATTCACGCCCTTTGATTAGTGTTGCATCACTAGGCGCCTTTTTATCATTGTAGTTTAGAAGTTCATAAAATTGTAATTGTTGTGCCACGTAAGATTATCTGTATTGTACCGCTGGACAGTCACGCTGTAATAATACTATGATTTGCATTACTCTAATCATTAATTTCATTACTTGGCGGTGTGCTTAAAAAATATCTATGGTTCTGTCAGGTGTGCGTTTGGCAGAGAGGGGCATGCTGGCATCACATGCTAGCCGAAGTGTACGTCGGAACACTATCAGGGCTGTTCAGAGTGCTAGATTCCCTAACTAATGTAGCTTCCTTTCTGCCTGAATACACGCTGCAAGGCAGTGACACGGGGGGACAGGACGCTAGAATACGGGGGAAGCTCGGATCCCCATAGTACACCAACGGCCAGGATAAAGGCCTACCTGATGCTCGGCCTCCATTGGCATTTTCCGGGGGGGCATTAAGCTTATATGGCTATTTAGTGACACGCATATGTACGTCCACTATTGCACATAAACAAGACATGCTCTACTCAGCTCTTTTGCTTTGGATCAATCACATAGATGGTATGTGACTATGAGGGGAACCTAGAGAAAACTATTCATATTACAGTTATGAAAATAGAGTGGCTGAGAAGAGTATGGCGCAAAAGTAATTCATGGATAAGAAGAGTACGGCACAAAAGTACCCTCATAGTTTAAAATTTCCGATTTGTGCATATAGCATTATCTACATTATGTTGCCTTATTTTGCTTTGTTGGTAGTAAGGAAATATTTACACACGTGACTAAGGTCATTTCTAACCGCCCCCTTATAAAATAGAGGAGTATCCGGCCGAGCAAAGCTTAGTGGAGTATATTTACTCCACTAACTTTTGACTGGACCTAGCCGATCCCTTAAATTTAGCATAGTAAAACTTGAGTTTGGTTCGGACATTTCGTCAAAAACCTACTATGCGCCTCGGCGACGATGGTGACCAAGCCGACAACGCTGGTGCGTCCGTTGCGTTCGTGCTCGAGCTGGACGAGGAGTTCGACCATACCGCTGGTCCGGTCGATGAGGAGGACGAGGTCTCGGAGCAGCGCGTAGAAGAAACACTTGCACGCCCATGTACTTGGACGTGCGCTCGTTGAAGCACTTGCACCGGACGACCGGCTGCTTGTTCCGCCTGGCGCCGTGCTTCTTGCCGACTGCGGTGGCCTGGCCGAGGTACTTGCCGCCATAGTCATGTGGGTGCACGGGCTTCTGGCCGACGTACTCGCCGCCGTAGGCAGCGTCAGCGGTTCACGTACCTGGGGTTGCCATGGTCGGCTGGCACGATGGCATCACACGCTTCCGTTGCGGATACAGCCTGCTTGTCCAGCAGCGCCGCGTGGGCGTCGTAGTGCATGTGGACGTGGTGGCCTCTTTTGGTACGGCAGCTGTTGCTGGCCGCCGTTGTAGTAGCCAGAGTTATCCAGGTTTAGCGACACGGCGGGACGACCCGCGCCCAGGCAGTCCTTGAGCATCGGCGGCGCCAAACACTTCAGCCCCTGCACTGCCGCACAAGTACCAAACACTGTGAGAGGATGCACTGTTCACAGCGAGGTCGCCTACGAGGTCACCGGCGAGGCTTACCGGCGAAAAGTGTGACGGAGCAGTGGCGGCGAGGTCGCTGGTGAGGCCGGATCGGAGGTCGCCGTCATCAACAATGAAGCTTCACGTGAGCCGTCGGCAGGTCACAAGGAGGCCTTTACGTGAAGAAAACTTTTACTCAACCGCCTTCAGACGAAGTAAATATAGGGAATTGATAGACGCCGGAGTAAAATGTATACTCCCTTATAGATGGTAGTACTTCGGCTAGGTGCGACACAAAAGGGTAAAAACGGATTTATACTCTCTTATAGCTGGATAAGGGATCTGTTAGAAATGGCCTAATATTGATAAATATAACCGATTGCGGAACAATGTCAATCAAAGATAAGATTACATATTTTCATTCTTACTTTGGCTATCCAAAAGTAGATAAAAAGTTAGTTCAACAATACTAATCCATCTCACATGAGTGCCAAAAAAAATCTATCTACTCTACCTCCGTGCAGCATGGTAAGGCGTAATAAACAAAAACATGCATTTGTATGCAGGTGTAAAGTTTTGAGCTCTATAACTGTTCTAGTTTTGTCCTTTGCATTTGTCTTTCTCTGCGCTTCCGTGCAGAGGGTGATCAGGTGTGTTGCTTTCTGATAGAAAAAACGATGATACCCATATTGAAATCAATAAGTATGTGTGATCAATAAGTATGTGTGACCTCATGCAGACCATGTGTATCCCGAGAAGAAGAGATGGATGAGATAAAGAAGCACATGTCTGTGCACCGCACCATCCTATTCATGGAGCTCTAGTGACTTCATATAGGGATGTGTGAAGGCGTGACAACAATATGCTTTACTAGATGGAGGTGATGTTAACCTTTTCTCGATAAAGGACGTTTTTTGTGACTCATATCTTAGCATCGAGAGATACAATCATAATGAATACACATTCGGCTTCTGCATAACTAGCATACACATAGCCAACACTAACACACTCACACAAGGTCACGCAGGCAAGAAGGAAAGTCATACATGACCGAAGCTATGCCGGCGGATGAAAAAAAAACTCCTGAAGCAATGAAAAACAGTGATAGTGGTGACCATTAGCACTATCTTTTTTTTTTGAAACGCGGTCCCTTAGGGCCCGATTCATTAAAAAAGGTCGAAGAGAGTTGCCCAGTTAATAAACGGAAAACCGGGCGAAAACCGTCACAACACGCCCGCAAAAACAAGGCACACAGGGCGACCTGGCAACCCACACAAGAACGCACACACGCCGCCAAGGAGACGAGCGCCGTCGATGTCGCAATCCGGTGTCATCGTCATCACACCTCCGCGAGGGCGACTCCGACTCCTCCTTCGACGACCACCGATGTAGCCTCCACCACAGACAAGCGCAGAGGCCTGCGCCGGCCAATGCCAAACAGTCCACCACACGCGCCGGTGACCAGGCAGCTCCGACTCTGTCGATGAGCATTGCAAGAGAAAAAGTGCTGGACCTGTGCCGAGCCAGCGCCAGAACCGACCACATGTCTCGCGTCATCGTCACCGCGAGGCTCTTCCTCAGCAGCTCCGACTTCAGAAGACAAGCAAGGCACGGCGACCCCTCGAACACGCCGGATGAGACCGACTACCAGAACACAGCTGCAAATCCTACACTGCTTGAAGCGGTCATCGTTGCCACACAAGAAGCCGCGCAAAGCATCCACATCCCCGGACGGGCACTTGCCGACCGCAATGTCGCGAGCTTCCAGCCCATGGAGCGTGCAAACGAGATCCAAAGTTCTTCAAGACGACGCCCCAAAGAGGGAAGCGACGATGCCGACGCCGTCGTCCGACCCAACCGGGTCTTAGGTTTTCACCCGAAGAACTGGATCCGAGGGTGTGCAGGAAGAGAACTCCTCGGCGGCGCCTCCAAGGAGGTGAGACGACGTCCACAGACGCCGACGCCGTCGGCCGACAAGCTTTCGCTCGGCAAGCTTTCGCCCGGAGCACCGCCCAACACCACAACCCCACGCACTGCACCTCCGCTAGCCCGCACACCTTCCACGAAGCCATCGCGCCATGACCACGCAGAAGCCACCACAAACCTCGTCGCCGGCCAGAAGAACCAGCGAGCCGAAACCAACCGAACCCGGCCGGATCCGGCAGCCTCCCGAGTCAAGCCAACGACGAAGAGCCGCAGCCGGCGCGACGCACACCACCAGACCAGAACCACGAGGCAAGGAGCACGGGCTGCCACCCCGAAGCTCCGGATCCAGTCGCACGAGGATGCCACCACGAGCTGCCACCATCAGATCCACCCGAAGCTGCCAGACGAGCTCCAGCTTCAGATCCGCCCGATGCAGCCACCAGGACCAGAAGGAGAGTGCCGCCAAGCAGTCGCACGAGCCGCCGTCCCGCTGGAGAAGGTCGCCGGCGAGGAAGTCGGGGTGCTCCTGCCGCCAGCCCGCCGATGTCGCGCCGCATGACCACATGGGGCCGAGCCTCCCCCATCCACCTCCACGCGCCGAGGCGCCGCCCACGCGGCCACCGCAGCCGTCACCACCGTAGAGCGAATCCGGGGCCGCCGCCCCGGCACCCAGCTCGCCGAGTGCGCCGCGCCGTCCAGGGCCGGTCCCGGAGCGCATCCGCGCGAGAGAGGCCCGCCACCGGCGGCTGCTGCGCGGGCTTTGCCTGGCAGCGTCGCCCGCCGGCGGCGAGGGGGCGGGGAGGAGCGGACGTGGTGGCGGCGGCGGCGCTAGGTCACGCTCGGGCCGCTCCCCTGGAGAGCAACGCGAGCGGAGCGGTCTACCGCATGTTCCCATTAGCACTATTATATCATGGCAACACAAGAACCACAAGAACCACAAGAAAGCTCACTACTAGATATCCCCTCATAGCCGAGGGTGCAATTACCGTCGGCTATTTAAGTTCACTCTCGGGTAAAGTCATAACCGACAGTACACCGTCGGCCATCTCCCGTCAGCTATGCTTCGTCGGCCATTACACTAACAACCGACGGTACAGTCGGATAATTAATTTGCCAGCGGTTAAAAACCGACGGTGAGCCGTCGTCCATGCTTTGTCCACTAATTGTCTCACATTAGCTTGACGAAACTCATAGCCGAAGGTCCCTCGTCGGTTATTTAATTTCTGACGATGCTTGATTCCCGTCGATTTTCCTAATAGCCGACGGTTTATTTGACCCGTCATGATAATTAATGTCCAAGAAGAAACCCAGGCCGTCGGTTAGGATGATTGCCAACCATACATACACACCTTCGGGGATTTGCCAACACCGTCATTTTAGGAAGTCACCGACAGTCTAAAGTCCACATCAGTGTATTGTGCATCTGGGATGTTCATTGCATGATAAGCCACTAGGAAAAATGCCCGTGCGTTGCAACGGGAGAAAAAAATACTACATGTCTTTAGCTCAGTAAGTATGCGTCATGACCCATAGATTCATGTCCTATATTTTAACATGGCGTCCCACTTGAGTTGCCGCTCATTCTTCTTCCGCCCCTTGCCATATGTCTGGACGTGGTCAATCTCAAGCTCGGCCAGCGCATGCCCCGCTCACTCCACTCCTCCATGTTGACATCTCCAAGTCAGTCAGTTGAACTCTCAAGCGACAACTCTTAGAAAGATGTTAAGAGGGATGCACAACAGCTACCACACGCCAACATACAACAACAACCAAAAGCTCGTCACATGATGACAAAACAGCACAAAGAAACCATGCATCCCAACAAACATTGGAACCAATGTGCATTCAAACAGCCTCACGTACACAAATTATTTTCCCTTTGTATAGAAACTCAATGTGCACTTGTCATAGTAAAAGCAAAAGGGAAAATACATGAAACCAAAGGCTAGCAAATAAAATGCTTACATGATTTCGAGTTATATGAAAAATCATCATATATAGAATCAAAGAAAGTTGAACTATCATATATATAGAATGAGTCGGTGTGATCTTCGGATGATTCTCTAAAGAGGTTAATGTTGCCTGGGGTTGTGGACTGAAGCACCATATATTCCACTTCTTGAATGGATATTAAACGATGGATGTTGCATCAGGTTGTAACAAATGTTTAGATTTGAATTATTCCAGTTTTCATTTTGTCCGAGGGTCGTTGGTAAATGTGTCTACCGTGTAGATAGCTTGAGCCACTACCGAATCCAATACGAAAGAAAATGTGACAATCCCTTTGATGGGAACTCATCTACAACAATGCACTAACCCTTTGGAAATGCCGTGTGATCTTCGTGTGTGTATATATATAACCAAATCATTCAGGTAATCACATGCATTAAATAACCATACAATAGAGTGGGGGTGACCGATTGTCTCTTCATCAACTAAATAAGGGAAATTAGATGGCATAGAGATACATTCCCAAACTATGATTTTAGGCATGGAATTATATTATTGTTCATAGGTTAAAAGAACACGTTATATGATAATAAAAATCATAATAATTTGCCAAATCTCTAACTATAAAGTATTCTGATGTTGTACAGATTTTTAATAAATTGATAGTCATATTCAGCAGCCAACTGGTGTGTCTATGCCTATAAAACATAAGCTATTCAAACATGATGCTTGGAACGTAGCTTGAGAAAAGTTGGAAGAGCTCAATGTGACTAAACAGGCTAGACATGGATTGGCATGGTGACTGAAAGACCAATCTCCACTTATCCGAACAGAACACCAACAAATGTCCCCTGAACTGCCAGTACAGGTGTGATTGTAGAGGCCTCACAGAGCTTCTTGTTTCTTTCCTTGAAATTACCACTCCCGACTATTTAATTATATATTTACTGTAAGCAAGTGAGTAGATAGGCAAAACAGAGGGAGAACGACTATATAATCTTGCTATGAAATAACCAGTAATTTTTTCCAGATCACAAAATTCCGATACAGGACATTGAGTGGATGAATACCCCTAAAAACTGACAAATTTATGGCTATCTTATAGTGAACAGTTAGCTCTTTGAAGTTCAGCTCCTGTTCAGTTTAGCAACTGAACATGGATTGAGCAGATTTATTATGTTTTTTTAATCTTCTTTAGCTTACCGTTTGTAATGAATATAGTTCATCAGATTTTAACACTACATGGCTAAACTGAGTGAGACTTTGTATGTAAAGCGTACCTAATGCCTTGTGCTCTGGAATGGTACTGCATAAATGTAGAGACATAAATGTCAGGCATAAACTGGTTGGTCTTTCATCAAGCAACAACTGATAAAATCAGGCCATTTGCAATTGCAAGTTGTAAACATACATGTAGAGCCGCACGAGCAGACTTGTGATTGATATATGTTGAAGCTACATCGCCGGAATACTCTATCAAGTTCTGTTTCAACTTCCTTGGTTTGGCTTCAGTGTAGATCGTATCGTACTGGATAATCCCCACTAAATCAAATGGACCGTGGACCCTCGCCGATTCTTTGGAAGTCAACGCCGGCAGCTTGGAACATCAGATACACTTGTTTAAGGTGCAGATTCAACATTGTATACACTTGTTTCTTCATTTTGATTTTGTAAATAGAGGTAAAGAGTTTGACCAGAAAATTAGAATGTGTCTCAATCGGTCGTACGCATAACATCAACGCCGGCAGCTTGGAACATCAGATACACTTGTTTAAGGTGCAGATTCAACATTGTATACACTTGTTTCTTCATTTTGATTTTGTAAATAGAGGTAAAGAGTTTGACCAGAAAATTAGAATGTGTCTCAATCGATCGTACGCATAACATCAACGCCGGCAGCTTGGAACATCAGATACACTTGTTTAAGGTGCAGATTCAACATTGTATACACTTGTTTCTTCATTTTGATTTTGTAAATAGAGGTAAAGAGTTTGACCAGAAAATTAGAATGTGTCTCAATCGGTCGTACGCATAACATCAAACAGGTTGAGAAATGATTTAAAAAATAAACAAAAATAAGAGAAAAGTGGGATTTGCTGGATTCTTGCATCTCATGTGTGGAAGGGTGGCACTCCAACCAGTGCGCTGCGCCCGTGTTTCTCGTTTATTGATGGGTCCCTGCTTAATAAAGTAAACTCGGCGCAGCGATTTCTGAAAAAAAAAAACATGAATCGTTTTTTGTCACTTACGGATGGCATAGTGGGTAATTCTGGTAAACTTTGAGGGTATTTTCTATGACGTACGACCAGAAGCGATAAGCTCTTTATTATTAGGTAAAGATAAAGATTATAGCCCTCACGGATTGCTTTCACCAAGGGGTGTTGCACAACATGAAAGTGTGATTCACGATGACAATATTTTGAATTATTGGCATTCTAAATACATAACACAAACACACATGACCAAATAACATAAATTATATTGACAAGCACACGTGACCAAATGCATACACATAAAGTATCAAAATCCTAATGAGTTCCATCTAGATTACATATAACCTGATGAAAACAACTACTAATAAGATATAGAGATCGAATTTTGCATAACCTAAATTGTCCATAAATTCCAGAAATTTCACTTTATTACATGCCTACAGATATCATTAAAGTCATCACGATCATCATTGTAGTAATAATAGTGCTCATCACCATATGGATCATAGCGCTCATTACCATATGGATCATAGCGCTCATCGGCATATGAATCATCTCCTCACACCGTATTTATCATCCACATCAGCATTGACATTGTGATCATTCTCATGACTTGGACTGCCTCCAGTATTGCTTCCGCTGGCTAAGAAATGACAAGACCAGTTGTAAGTTCAAGAGATGAATGAAAAGCACGTTACACAAGTAGCGCCTCAAAGATAATACATGGAAAGAGAAAAGGAACATTACTACATTTACATCCATCTATTCTAAACATTGACATAACCAAGCGCATATAACTAAAGTAGGAGGATATTTGATATCTAACATGCAAAGTAATTGAATGTACCTGAGCAAGATGTCACATGAACAGGGCATGAACAAGCAGATGACAATCAGGAGCAAATGAAGAGGAATATAGAATATGAACAGGAACCCTATGCACTTAGGGCCAAAAATGCTCAAGAAAAATGGCACCTAAGCACAAGTTCCCTTATTGTAGTGTAGACGTTCGAAGCATTGTTCTTACAGTATGGCCGTTCAAAGTACAATTTTTATAGTCGAAGTACTGTTTAACTATGTTATATGCAACGAAAAAAAATAGCGCGCTATTTCGTCGTTATAGCGCCGTTATAGCATATTATGAAGGGAGACGCTACGTTTTGGCAAATCTGACCGCTACGGCGCTAATCACGTATTTAGCGCGCTATGCACGTTATAACGTTGTAGCGTTCAACGTTTTAACGCGCAGACCATGCAAAACTCAGATAAGCCCAGCCCAACAAGCCCAACAGGCCAAAACCAAGCCTCACCCACTACCTTTTTCCACGACAAGGACCTAACCGGCTAACCCTAGCTCTCACTTCTCACCCCCTTCCGAGTTCCCATCTCAGATGAGCCGCGGCGGCGCCAACGGCAGCGACAACAACTAGGCATGAGCAGAGGCAGCGGCAGCATCTAGTCGTCAACGGCAGCGGCAACATCTTCACGTGAGCAGTGGCAGCAACATCATCTCGCGGCGGTGGCAGCGTCGTCTCGCCTCGGCTTCGTCCTCCAAGTCTCCAACTCGACTCCATCCTACCTAGCACCGGCAGGGGAGATGTCTGCCACACCGCCGGCAAGTCAGGCACCAGGTCAGCATTTGTTTTACATGTTCCTTTTCATCTTTGGATCTCTGCTACGGATACCCTAGTTCTGAATTTGGACCAGGTTCTGAATGTGAATGTTGCTGCTGCTGCAGAACTACCCTCCGAGATGACATTACTTATGTATGAGGTTCTGAATGTGAATGTTGTTGCTGCTGCAGAACTAATGGAGGAGTAATTTCTACTCCAAGTCGAAATACGTACACACATCAAGAGCCATCTAGCTAGCTTGACCGGTCTCTCAGGGACGAATCCAGTGGTCTGCCAAAGCTAGCTAAATGAACCTGCATTGTAGCAGGGAAAATCTGGGATTGGTTGTAATAATAAAGCAGAGTATCATGAAATAGTTGTATACAGAGAGATCAATGCAGAGTGGCCGATGATCGATCCTGTTGATGATTCAATGCCATCCCCGATCCGGCGACACCCCATTGCAAAATTTCAGTATTTGACCTGATCATTTCAACACCTGAGTTCTACTCTGTTTTTGTTGTCCTAAACCAGAGTTCTATTCTGTTTTTGTCTCAGAGCAAAGTTGAACTGGTGTGATTCACGGTTGCTTGATGAAAACTATAGTGACACGAAGCTTTATCTAGCTTGTGCTTCCTCGCTGACACTGTGATACAGATATATACTCGTATCCATATCAGTGTATCCCCCATGGACAAACTAGCCAGCCAAGAGATATTAGTACAACTGCTGTTGGTGTTTTAATTCTGAATATTTACAGATATATGAATGAATTCTGAATATTAGTACAGCTGCTTTTGGTGTTCTAATTCTGAATATTTACAGATATGAATTGAATTCTGAATTTTTACTCTGTACTAAAGAGATATGTGTTGAACTGAAGATTGTAGGCATTGATATATACTTTGTCTGATTGTAGGCATTGGTGTTTCAAGCACAGCATCAACGGTACAAGGACAAACTGCAGTTGTGAATGTGAAATCAAAAGACCCAGGATGGAAATATTGCACTTGTCGTGACGAAAACAAGAGGAATTCTTTGAAGTGCATGTTGTGTCATCATGTGTTAAAGACTATGGTTGTTGTTGCCTAGGTGTGTGTTGATGTTAGAGACTTCTAAAATTGTGGTTGTTCATGTTAGAGACTATGTTGAAACTGTTTGACTTAATTATGCCTTGTATTTGGCCCTTGTGTAGCATTAGTTAGAAGGAAAAAAATAGTTGCTTAAATACTTTATTTCTAGATATATTTGGATTTATTTTTTTTGCAAACGCTATTTTGAAATATAGCACGCTATTAGCGCGCTATAACTTGTGTAGCATTTGGAGAAGGGCCTCACTATATTTTGTAGCGCGCTATTTTTTTCGTTGGTTATATGGAATATTTGACATAATCATATAGGTTTAAACTCATGTGTCTGCAAGTCAAGGATTACCCCCAACTAAATTACAAATAATGTTATATTGGACAACAGTTGCAGGCTTCATATTATAATCTGACAGTGGCTAAAATGACATCACAAAAGTTTATGAAGTAGCACCTTTCGAAAGTTCACATTCTGAGTGTGCTAGCTCAGTCCAATTGTACACGGCTTAATCCTGCCTTTCAATGTCGACTATGTATTTTCATGTAACTAATTTATTTCAGCTTGAGGATTCGGCGCTAAAGAGACAGCAGGTTCAGGACCATGGTTCAGTCTCACCCATGCTCGGTGCCGTCCTTGTGGATATGGTGCCATCTTACTATCTTAGCATTCAAAATTAAGAGATTATGTCAATTCCTTGTCATTCTCAGCTTGGGCTGGCACACCGTCCTAAGCTACTGTAGTATGTACCAAATCCCCAGTTATAAAAAAAATACTCCCTTGATATATCTTATGAGTAGTATTCTGTTGAACCATGTCGGTACCACTCATCTTGTATGTTGTTCTATAAATTTGCCTTCATATCAAAATGCCCAATCGATCTACCTTGATATTGGGCCTATTGGCTATTTTTAAATGATCAAAAGGTTGATGATTTATTCTATTTTTGTATGCTAGGGATATTCATGCAGTCAGCAGAACAAAAACCTTTGCACCCATTAAATTTGTAATAGCCGGTTCACAATAATTTTGTACGCCTACAAGCTTATCCAACACAAAGAAAAAACAGATCAGAAAGATCACTCTATAAAATTGGTGAAGATGTCAATATATCAACGAGAGCATTTTTTAAGATTTGAAATGGTTAATCTGAACGTTTTCCCACATACTGAATATTAGTGTTGTATCACAACCTGTTAATAAAACAAAATGTGTTGCTGCAAAAAAAGGGATTCTTGATACAGAAGATGTATCTCAGGAAAGAGCTTGCCTAGTTCAAAAAATTACAGTGCTCAGCTTGGATATATTCATCAATTTTTTTTTGTCTGAACCGGCAAGCCATGCCGATTAATAAACGCTGTATGTTTTCTACACATATTTTCCATTATATTCGAAGAAAATATATTTGCTTCCAGACAAACCGAGTGTGGGGCCACTGCAGGGGTTCATAATGAGGGCACGAGACACATTAAAAAAGTAGTCAAGGCTTTCGCGCATGGGGGCACAATTGGGTGCATCGATGGGCTCAAACTTCTTCATCTCTACGACCTTCGGCTATTAAATTTCACCGTCGGATATTACATGTAATCCCTGTGGGTATAACCAAAACCGTCGGATATTGCAATGAACCGTCGGGCATTAAATCGGATAACCGAGAGTTGGATTTTCCCCATTGGGAAATTTAGTACACCGTCAGTTATTAGTTGTCATAGATGTGCGTTGGCAATAACCGTCGGCCACTACCACCACCGTCGGTTATTACAATAATGGCCGATGGCCCGTCGGTTATTAGATTTCACCGTCGGAAATATGGGGATTTCTAGTAGTGGCTTCTCCAAAAGCGACGCCTTCAGAAAGGGAACGACGTGCAAGCACCGTCATCTCCGGATCCAACTATCAAAGGTCAGATCGTGGGTTTTCACCGCGAAGATCAAAGTCTGAGCAAACTCCGAGCAATATCTTCGCCAAGGTAATGATGCACAGAACGCCGCCATTGCCATGTATAACAAACTAGGGTCACACCTAGCATTTTCACCCCGGAGCTCGAGACCGGATACTCAGTGAAGCACCACCCAATCAAAGTCATATGTTGTCTCCTCCACTTGCCACAATCCCTGCAGCTACTATGCAGAAGAGGTGCTCGCCACTTCACGGTGAAGTCTTTGACAGATAGGAAGGACATCGACACCACCAAAATCACGAGTTTGGGACGCTCCAGACGTGTCGCACCGTCCTCGCAAGGGTAGTCGGTGGTTGGCCTGCATTAGACGACATAACCATGCACCACTAGCCCTGTTATCCTCGCCTGTGGAAGAAATTCATACCGAGGGTAAGGACACGACCGCTGCCATGCATTTCCTATAGAGACATAGGCAACGAACCATCCGGTGGCGGAAAAAATCTAGACCGGTCTGATCACCGGCCAACATCACCCTTGCCATCGGATTGGAATGTCGATGCCCCTCTGGTGACCGCCATCTAGCAGATGCCACAACCATGGATCAATTGCTGGGTAGCCATCCTCGTTCGGCACCACCCATCACTCCCGGCGAGATTCCCTGCATCCGAGCCTGAGCATAGACGGCGCTTCGGCGGTGTGGGAGATGGCTCCCGATTGGGTCTTCGGGCACCAGGAGACCTCCAGGCTCTAGTGCTCGCGCCAGCCTCATGCTTATGGCAACAACATGAAAGAAGATCTCTGGTCGTCATGCAAGCAGAAGCATGCGCACCTGCTGCATTTTCCTCTTTCATGACGTCCACCTCCATTGCACTATGCTCCAAGTCTACAGGAACCAAGCCTCCCTGTCGCCGTTAGCCATGCAGGGAAGCCAGACAGTGTCGGCGGCGACGAGGAGAGGTTGCACGGCAAAGGTTGAGGTAAATGCACCAGTGGTGTTTGAACTTGCCACGGATGTTCACTTTAGTGCATGAACTTGAAAAATACATTGAATTGGTTCTAAAACTTGACACGAACGTGCAAATACGGTGCTAATCCTATTCATAGATGTAAAGTGCGTTGACGTGGCATTGTATATGGCTGATGTGGCCCGGACAGGACGTGGGGCCGTTCCTAGGCATGGAACAAAATTACTTGAGTACAATATGACTCTATGACTAGTGGGCCCGCCTGTCAATAATTACGAAAACTAACAGAGAAATCAGCTAGACATGAAATCGAACCAACGACCTCAGCCTAGGTCAATACTTGCGCCAGCCACTTGACCCAACATGTTTTGTTGACAACAATAATCCCTCAGTTGCAATGTATTTAGACAGAAACTCTTATGTGCATAAATTAGCTGCAACCAGTGGCCATGTTACACACGTTTTCTCTAAATGTAAACACTATGTAAATAATAATCATAATAATAAAAGTTAGACTAAATATTCATGTGTTATTAATAAATTACCTCATGCTACACAAATATCCGTGTGCACAGAAAATAAATATATAGAGTATGAAATAAAATAACTTACTAACTAAATGTTCCTGTATTTTTAGAAAATTTTGTATAATATAAATAATTCATTTCTTTTAGATTATCATTTGTAAATATTTGTTTAATTACTCAAACATTTGAATAATTATTTGCATATTTTAAATGTTTGTGTTTGCAAACATTTTTAATACTCATGTACTATATTACAAAATTATTTTCAAAATAATAAGCTAATATTTCTAAAAATCACAGGAACATTTTTAGTTAGTTATTTTGTTAAACTCCTTTATATATTTATTTTGTGCACGCACGGATATTTGTGTAGCATGAGGTAATTATTAATAACACATGAATATCTGGACCTAACTTTTATTATGATCATTGTTATTAACATGCTTTTCACATTAAAAAAAGGAACGTGTGCCAAATGGGCCACTGGCTGCGGCCATTTATGGGCACAAGACTTTTAGTTAAAATACATTGAGCATGAGGGGGTAATTTAACCATGGGAACATGTTTGGTATAGTAGCTAGTGCAAGCAGCGAGCGGGGCATCAGGTCGCTTGATCGATTCCTGTCCTCCTACGCATTTTTCTTATTAATTTTTTTGACGTACTGGCAGGCACGCCCACTAGTCATAGAGTCGTATATATACATTAATCAAGCAATCATTCTCTTCCGTAGGTACAATTGGGCACCCACGCCATGTCAGTGCCACATCACCCATATAAGCTGCCACGTCGATGCATTTTACGTCTACGGATGGAATTAGCACCGTATTTGCATGCACGTGCCAAGTTTTAGAACCAGTTCAATGTATTTTTCAAGTTCAGGTACTAAAGTGAACATCTATGTCAAGTTGAAGCACCACTAGCGTATTTACCTCGCAAAGGTTCCCAGGAAAAGTGGATTGAGGGCCTAGTCGCCCGTCTAGGACGACGCGGGGGAGGGGATGTTAAGCTAATGTATCTATTTAATTAAAATTCAAATGCACATCATTCTTTTGGTGGAGGTCGGATTTCAAAAAATACTGAGCACATGACATGAGCAACTTTGGACTGGGCCCATAGATGTTGTGTGACCGAGTGGGGGACGAGAGAAAGTTCCGTTGATCGCTCATGAAGTTAGCGAGCCTAAGAATAGTACTACACAAAAAATAATTCATCTGTGAAGAAATAATAAATGTCTCTTGATGAGGTGAATGCCAGTAGACCAAAGTCCTCTTTCCACACACTCGTTCATCGAAAAGATATCTTGATGAGGTGAATGGCAGTAGACCGAAGTTAAGAAATTCTGGTTATCATAGGGTAAACCTTGCTGGACAGTGGATACCTTCGCCCTAAGGTATGACAAAAATTGTCACTGCATCGTTGGTGGGCGTGTGGAGGTGTGTCTCCGGCGGATCTATCTTTGGTGGATTTGCTCGGATCTAGTCGTTGTTCGTCTACGTTCGTGTGTTTTCGGGTTGGATCCTTTCGATCTACGTTATTCTTCATCGGCGGAGGTTGCTGTTCTGGTGCGCTGGTCCTATGGGGCCTTAGCACGACGACTTCCCGACTGTCTACTACAACAAGTTGTGCCCGACTCCGGCGGTGGAGGGGCGATGATGGCGGCGCGCCTTCGGCTCGCTTCAGTGCTTGTAGTCGTCGCTAGGTGGTCTACGGATCTGGATGTAATTTTTATTATTTCTGGTGTTCGTTGTACTGCCATGATTGAAGATGAATAGATTGGAAGTTTTTCGCAAAAAAAAAAAGTCGACAAATGAGGAAGTGATGGGGATGGTATGTTGGCGCGAACAAGGTTTATTCTTAGGGGCATCAACGGTCGTCTACTAAGGAGTTACTGAAGCAGTGACCCTGGAGGTGTATGCATGCAGGGAGGCTCTTGCATAGCTTTGTGTGGCTTCCGACTGTCTGAGAGTCATAAAACATCTTCAAACCACAAAGCAGGTGGGAGATAATTTCATGATCCTAAAAGATATCTTATTTCATGGGAATATTTTTAGCTTGTGAAATTGACCATGAACGGCGCACTTTTAATGTAGAGGTTCATAGACTAGCTCGTATGGCTACCTCTCTTGAAGTATGTCGCAATGTTTGGTTGAGTAACCGTCAAACAAGCTCTATATTCCTCTCAACATTGCCATATGAAATAAAGGTGCGTTCTTTGTCTAAAGAAACTACTCGCTAAATGCAACCGGAAGTGGAGGATTAGCACCACTTAATTACATACTGAAATGTATGTGAGCCTGTAATGATTATCACCACAAATTCCGGTATAGTTTGTGTAAAAATGGCAGTTTGTTTTCAAATAATCGATTTTGAGAATCGTTGCTGATTTAATCGTCCACAACAAATATTTGAACTCTAAAGAAACAAAGAAATTCTACACCTATAACCTTCGGCCTTGTTTATTTGACCTTCAAGGATCAGATCCAACTTTGCCAGTGAAGTTGAATATGAAATCTGAAACAAATAGCTAATTCGTTTGAGGTTCAGGGACCAGTTTCAACTTTACCAGAATCTAAAAGTTGAAACAAATAGCTATTTTGAATCAGTCTTGACACTGAACCCGAATCTGGATTAAGGTCATTTTCAGTGCAATTGCCTAAAGCATGTCAAACGAATACACGGATGATTCAAATGCAATCAAAGCTGAAACAAACAAGACTTCATAATCAACTTATGGATCCAACTTATGGACAAGATCCTCCTGGTTCAAGACTACAATCTCGAGCCCTCAAAATACAAAAGGCTCCAAGCTCACAACACGATGTCGATTATTCCAAATAACGAATCAAGACCTTATTCAAATCTTACTACGTGGCGATGCCCAAATCCTAGTTATACCCTCGTACACATAGTTTATCGCTATAGTGTGCGACCGGAACCTAAAAACCGTAATGATGCTAGTGTTAGTATCGCTGCAAACCCTCCATAATACTTGGGGTTCATTTGGTATCGGTGCAAAAATTTCAATGTATTTTATATCTCAATCACAAATTTGGAAAAAATAAATATCAAATCATGCAAGAGAAATTGCCGGTACTGATTTTGTCTTCTCACATTCCCACAAGCCAAATGTCTACATCCATGGATAGACATTGCTTTGTCCTTTGTGCATGTCTTTGTGGGATTGCAATAATAGGTTCTAGGTAGTAGATGTACATTTATTATAAGGGTCCATCAAATTAATTGCTACATATTTTATTATTTTTGTGCGTGATTTTTAACGACCTTTCTTATTTTTCTAACTATATTGTACTTCTATCAAAATATGTTTGTAATAAGTTTGGTTATATGAATCTTGGAGGCAGTCTAAGAAAGGGCTTTCATGTCCCAGAAATGACAAGCCACTTTTATCCTGTTTTTTTGTCTAAAAAAAACTTTTATCCTGATTGTCCAACCGAAAGAACAACATTACAACACTATGGCGTTTCGCTGTTGTGCTTTTCCAGGTTGCGTGTTGGTGTCACGCCTACATCATAATCATGCATGCATGGTCATCATGTGTAGCATACTTTTTTAGAACCCAGTACAATTGAAGTCGTTCACATACATGAACATACACCCATCCTAATGAAAGCATACACACACATCCTATTTGTATGAACATTTTTGAGAGACTGAGCCAGCATAGTATTTTGAGATTTTACGAAGTCATCACAGACGTCTCTCAATCGACGGGAATGTCTTCTTCCATTGAACAAACATTGTCGAAAGTCTAAAATAAATTCAGAAATTATGCAAGTATTAATGTCAAATCTAATACTTGAACTCTGATGGGCTGGAAGACCATTGTCCTTCAAACCATCCAACCACACGTTAGTTCGCAAACATATACTAGCATACTTGTCGCAACTAGAATGTCTGTCCTCCAGAACGAATCTCCGTTTTGGGAAAATAGCACATGCCACATAAAAAGTAGAATGCATATTTTGTAGATGGTTGTACTGTACGTACCCGGACTGGTAACTTGAACCAGCATTACTGTATTTTTCTTCATGTATGTATGAATCATGGTACGGGTTTATTGTTTTATTGAGAGTTACAGCTGCGGAAAACAAATCCGCCCCGTCAAATGTATGCGAACATGTTTGTGCGCGTCCGCATGCAATGAAAAGGCGATCCTTAATTTTTTTTTTCTGCATCCGAATATCTCATATTTTAAACCTTAAATCCATACAAAGTATGTAAAAAAAAATCTTACGTACCACGTACATCAACTAAAACCTACACTGCATTACTCATTGTCGTCAAAGATGCCCCCATCTCCATCCAGAGCTCCGGGTACATGAGCGACAGCCGCAACCGGCTCATGCGGCTCCTCCTCCGCCTTCGCGTGAGCCTCCGCCTTCAGTTTTGCGAAAAGCTCGTCGATCTCCGACCGTTCTTGTCGGATGAAGCGCCGGTTGGCCTTCACATAGGCCTCATCCGGTAAGGACTTCAGTATGACGGTCTGCTCACCATCTTCGCCGCTTGGGCAACCTCAAACGCTGCCATGGCACTTCCCATGGCGAGGCCCGCGACCGGCTCCGGCTCCTTATTCGGCTCCGTCGTGTCCTCCTCTGGATCCGCTCCCATCATGGGCTCCGTCCGCTGCTCCACCTCCGGCTGCTGCTCCCCCTCCTCTTCCTCCTCCTCCGGCTTCGACGAGTCCGAAGGCAGGCTTGCTGAGATCCGGGCGGCGCATCTAGTTCGGATCTCCTCGAGCAGCTGGATGCGCCGCTCCGACGTCAGCATAGCATACGTCGTCACCCTCTGTCGGGCCATGGCTATCACAGACGATGAGCAGAGAGGGATAGAAGTGGATTTGACTCAAGGTGGCGGCGTGAAGAGGGAGAAAGCAGATGTGGGTAGGGGGTCGCCGTCTGGCTTAAACAGCCGGACTTGATCCCTCAGGCCGTGAGCCGTAGCGGCGCCACGCGGTGTTCACACACCCCGTAGGAGACGCCCGTCTGACCGTTGGGTTTTCAGGCGATTTCGTGTGGGACCCGATCATCAGTCCGACGTGACGGACGTGCCCAGTTGAGCCTAGGCCGCCTCATATCTGTCAGATTTAGGATACATATGAGGGGTGTCGGCCAGCCCAGACTTTTGAGGTCGGTTTAAAAGGTCCAGATGGGCCTATATTTTTGACCTATCAGTGTGGCCATGTTGTAATCTTGGTTTTTGCAATTTTCTGTAATCCACCTGTCAATTCTTTTCTTTTTAATTAATGAAAATGATTTTTCTCGTTTCAAAAGAACTCCAATGAATTTCCCTTTTAGGAAGCTCACATGTTTTTTTTGACACATGTTAATATATATGTCCTCATCATGAAACTTTATACACGTGCCATATACATCTGCATGAACATCTCTAATTCTTTTTAGAATTTTGAAAACTTTATAATATGATTTTTGATTTGGTGCCCGAGCTTCTAAACGCATTTCTGGGTTCCCAACTTGCTACTTAGAACCTTAGAGCATCTATAATCGGACTTTGCAAATTCGGCCCCTAGATCCATACAAACCATACAAAATTCGGCCTCATATTTGGTGTTGTGCATCCGTATACCTCATACTTAATCTCCTAGATCCATACAAACCATACAAAAATTTCCTACATACTACCACGCTAGTTTAACTAGTTTCGTCGTCGGAGATGTCCACGACATTCGTACCTGGCACCGAGTAGATGGCCGTGTAGGAGGGCTCCGGCTCCTCCGCACCATCATCATCCATAGCCACGGGCATCTCGTCCACGTCCACGGCTTGCTCCACCTCCGCGTTCTACAGACGACGCCGCTTGGCCTCCGCCGTCAATTCCAACCGGAAGGAATCGAGGATTGCATGCAGATCCACGAGAAAAGCGTCCCCCACGTCCTCCTCCTCCTTCACCTCCTCCTCCGGCTTCGCCTCCTCAGGCTCCGCCTCCTCGGGCTCCACCTCCTCCTCCTCCGGATCTACCGCATCCGAAGATAGCCCGTGGCTATCCGGGCTTCGCGCTTTGCTAGGACCTGCTCAAAGAGCCGCAATCGGCGCTCCAACGTTAGGTAAGTTGTCCGATGGCATGAGGACAGAGCTACTAGCGGAAAGTGGCGGACAACGAGCTTTTAGTGGCGGACGGCGAGCGGAAAGAGGCAACGGCGACGGACAAGAGGGGGGAAATGTGGATGGATAGGGTTTCGTTGCCGGCGGTCAGCTTAAATAGTCCAGCTAGGGCAATACGCGACCCGCCGGAGCAACGACACGCGGCGATGGAGGAGACGTACATCGGACCGCCGGATTTCCAGGCGATTTCGTGTGGGACTCTATTGTTAGTCCGACGTGGCGTACGCGACCGGACGCCCCCATATCCGCCATTGATTTGGACTGTATATGAGGGGTGTCATTCATCCCAGACGTTTCAAGCCCGTTTGAGGAGACCATCTGGATCGAATTTTCGTGACCGGGCCGACGTTTGATGCTAGGGTGCAGATGCTCTTAAGCCGTTGTTTGAACATAATCGGTTCAGCTACCACCATAAATACACCCCCAAGTGATCGTACGATCATACCAACATCGAGCATCTCTGCTTGTCACTTGAGAGGCGGTAGAGGAGCGATATCCAGGTGCCGTCCATGGACGATCTACTCTCTCCGTCGTCCTCCTTCCTTCCACCCTCACCGTCCTCCCAATTCTCCACCGTGGGCCAGGTACCGGAGTTGGTATCCCAGGATCTTCGAGAACACTGGCTCTTCGATGACGACACGATGTCCAAGTACACGGACAGGGAGCTGTGGCATATGGGGAGCACGCTCGCCCAGAGCCCTGAGCTCCCCCAGCTGCCGCCGAGCCTCCTGTCAATGCCGCAGTGCGATGCGAAGCGGCGGGGCCGGAAACCAGGGCCCCGCTCCGAGGGTCGCTGCACCGTCAGTCACGTGCAGGCCGAGCGGCAGCGCCGCGACAAGCTGAACCGCCGGTTTTGCGACCTACGCGCCGCCGTCCCCAACGTGTCCCGTATGGACAAGGCGTCGCTCCTGGTTGACGCCACCACCTACATCGCGGAGCTGCGCTCCCGCGTGGCGTGCCTCGAGGACGAGGCCAACAAGGCATTGGAGCAGAGCGCCGCGGCCGCCTCTCGCGGTGGTCCAAATTCCATGTTCCTGCATGTGGATGAAACGGTGGACGTGCGGATGATGGGACGCGACGCGGCCGCGGTGCGTATGACCACCGCCGCAGGCCACGCTCCGGCGCGGCTGATGGGCGCGCTCCAGTCCCTGGACCTGCAGGTGCAGCATGGCTGCGTTAGCCGCGTGCAAGGCGTGACCTTGCAGGACGTCACCGTGGACGTGCCAGCCTCGATGCAGGACGCCGACGGCATCCGCTCGGCGCTGGTCAAGGCGCTGCAGGACAGCGCCTAGCCCGCAAGCCGGAGCATTGACCGGGATAATAAATGAGATGAAATGGACGTCTATAACATCATCACTACTAATTTGGTTTCCTCCTGTTATACATGAAATAATTTGCACATTGTCAACGTACGTAGAGGACGATGTAGTCACAGAATGCTGATTTCCTATATGTACGTACCGTCTCCCCATCCACCACACAGTTTTAGTACTAGTATTATTTATGTTCTACTCCTACTTATGATATAATTTAAATACTTGAGAACGCATGTTTTTATTTACGGAAATGACACTTGACGCACTTTATTGCACATGGGAAAATAGTTATATCTCAAAAAGTCTCGCACAATGAAACTTTGCAGTCCCAGAAAATAGAAGATTTGAATGATAAGAAAATCTAGCAATCTTGTGTGCCACTTTTTTAACATCCCTCCAACGGTGCAGAATTTTAATGTGCCAATTCGTTGAATACTGTGGAAGCAATCTGCCATGATTCGAGCGTACGGGCCCGTCACCTCAATGACACTATTACAGGATTGAGTAATCACCAATCCGATTCGATAATGACATGAGCACGCCCAAGGGTTTCTATCAGTTCCAAAAACCTTTTTGAAGAGTCAGAAGCTTTCGCCACCATGGCATCGAGCAGGTGATTTAGAACTCATGATGCACTAGCAACAACTTCACCATCATCGTTGTGAAGAACTTGAACAATTCTTAAAAAAAATGGACATTTTTTAAAATCCAGATTTTTTCCACATGCGATCATTTTTTGAATTTACGACAAAATTGAAAAACCCAAACCATTCTTGAAAACACTTTTTTTTCAAACCATTTTTTTAAATGCGAACATTTTCTGGGACGGCCCATTGATCACGCTCAATGGTGTCGCATGTGCGTTTCGCTGATGGTTTGACGCAAAGAGCTTCAAATAAGATGTTCTTTCGCAACCACACGTGTTGGGCCGCATCCAAAGAGGACCTCGATTAAATAAACTAGTAGAACGCCCGCGCGTTGCTATAAATCAAATAAAGAGATGACTATAGTCGTATTCAAGGTCGAAGCTCAATTATCTCTCATACGTCCAGGCGTGTTCGGACATCAAACGGGTCCAGTGGACTCCCCAAAATTCAGTCGTTTGGACACCCAGTCTCTACCAGATCCAGCCCATATGTGGGTAGAAATGTGGTTGTTCGGACTATCCAACATATTATCTCCAACACGCGGACCCAACACAAATCCCCACCTCACGACACACTCTTCCATTTTTCCGCCGGACCCTTCTCTTCCCGCTCAGTTTCCCATCATAGTGGGACATTTCTCGCAGGATCCCTCTCCTTTAAAATCGGATAACGCACACCTCACCTTCGCCATGGCGCCCACTTTACTTTACACTGTACTTCCCCGCGGACCGCCAAGGAGGAGTTCCCTATGTGTATCGCTTCTCCTTCGCTCGTCGCCATTCAAAAATCCTCCATGTGTATATTTAGCATGGCTCCTAATAGGGCCATAACAAAAAATTGGTCACATCTTTCTCTCCCTACCCTCCCTTCCATCAACCCCTTACATGTAACTTCAATCCGTATTGCCCATTATTTATGTTACACAAGTTAAACATGCAAGGTTTAGATTTTTCTCTCTGAGATATTAGAATTAGGCTTAATTAACCTGTCGCTAACTTTTGTAAACCTGGGATATGGCGGTGCACAATATTTCTGTGCATCTTACCAACAACCAATTTGGAATGTGCATGTTTTTTTTCTTTCCTCTCGAATTTCTCTACGAATACAGTTGCCAAACCAAGCTAATGACTTTGCTCCGAAAGACTTGAAGGAAGAGATTGTTGAAGAAGATGATGTAGTTGCCACCAATGATGCACAACGAGTCACGTCGATGGACAGCACAGATAACCAACCCGTTATCCATGAAGAACAATGGGGAGAAAAACTTTACGGCTCATCGGCCACGCTACACCAAGACAGAATTGAAGCCCGAGAACTTTTATTCAAGATGACACCACATCATCGTCGGAGCGCCGTCAACTTGACCCAAAAATCTACTACTCATCTTTCAAAAGATGAGGGAAGAGGATCCCATCCTCGACGACTGGAAGCGGAGGGGAGAGCAACGGCTGGAGGCGGATGTGAGAGAAGATTGATTTTTGGTGGCAGGGTTTCTCGACAAAGAAAGATGCGGACTTAGTTGGGAGAAGATGGATCATTTATTCATTCTGCTTGGAAAAGAAACGAAGGCTCTTTTTTGGAATTCACACCTAAGACATAGTCTAAAAATTGAAGCCTTGCAAAATCATGATCCTTATTTATTGAAATTAGGCACAATAAACTACGTAAACACCTGGAAAAAAATTGCTTAGTTGTTATGATAATCCTGCTTGTACAAACTGTGACACTTAGGATAATAACATTGATGTTTTCATTTGAAAGAAAAGACACACCAGCAATCATGAGGCCATTAAGAAATCATCAAGATATATGGTTCTCATATGTATTCTAGATGCAGCAATCAACCATGAAATGGAATTTTCTGCCGAGCTAGAACCTTGCTTGGAGAAAAGAAGAACGAAACAGCAGCAATGTTGCGATGAACCATACTCTTGTCATAGATCAACATCAATGAGCATACAAAATGATTTAAAATATCCGCACAAAAATATAGAATACGGAAGCAAACTGCAGATATAGAAGAGAATAAGGCAACATTCGGAACAGAGACTAGCCTCACCATGACACTTGTCACTTTTGCGATCCTTTCCAAACAGTGTATCTGTTGTCTTGGCAAGGTTCTGATCAAGCGTTGGTGGTTCAAAATTTGAAAATAGAGCCCAAAGATTCAGATAAAAAAAAATTACACTGTCGCTGCTTACAACATGCTTACAACAGTCTACCACCTCTAGAATGGGAGAAATAGAAGTCCTCCAACAGAAAATTATGGCTGCGTCCTTGCTTTTCCACCTGATCAGAGATATATTAGCCTCACTTCTAAGGTGTAGGTGAAGTAACCCCTCTTTGTTATACAACCGGCAGAGATGTTCACTCTGTACTACCTTTTTCCTCCTTTTTACCTTCGACTGTATTCTCTCTGTGAAAGAGCAGATCTTCTGGTATTCGCTTCACAAAAATCATGTTTATCAAACTGACAATGTCGAAGCACAACATGTATAGACACTTGCTAATCTCATGTATATCAAACATGTATTTTAGGATCCTCGTGTATATCAAGCCGGATTGGTAGCTTCTCTATTTTACTGTTAAATCACTTTTCTTCTTATTACTCCACCCACTATCTTCACCTACCAAATCGAATCTCATCACCATACTCAAGGACACATCTGACTCACAATCAAATTTCAGTAGCTTCAAAAACAAAAGGATGAATATATGAAGTAGTTCTCAATAAGGAAAGCTAATGGCACGGTCCATCATGTTATATTTCACATTGAAGGTACATAAACAGGAAATATGGTTATAAATAAAAGAAAACAACCCCTAATTTGTCGACAACTCTAAAAGGTTTTGACCTATGTATTCACTTGTTCTTGCAAAGAAAGGGTTGTCGTTTCATAAAATTTGATGGAGGCAAAGAATATACATTTACAATCATATTTTCCTCTGCAAAACAAAATAAAATATGCTCCTGCATGGCATAATATAAATCAAATAGCTTCAACCTGAGACTTGATGGTCATTATAATATGGCCACATTAACATATACCTGAAAGCAAAATATGAAGCTCTTTGCCATAATTCATCCTTGCTAACTGCACCAAACTGACATGGCAAATAACAATTTGAAGTCCACGACCATGACACAATTTATGCAAGTTGTTGAACACACAAATTTGATAACATAGTAAATCTATCAAAACAAAATAACTAATGAAAAATAGGCAAGAACCGACACTGCCCTCCAGCATACCTTGTCAGCATCTATGTCTTTTTCCAAGTGACTCTAGTTGTTCTTCAATCAGTAGAAACACATACCAGTGGCTCGGATCGTATTACTGCAGGGTAAGCATGACTTATACAATCATGGCATAATGCACCATTTTATATGGGTTGATGGTAGTTCAAACGGCCTGCCCCGACAATTTTTTAAGTGTTAGTGCTTATTTTAGGGCCTGAAACAACTAGTGTTACGACTCGAGGATCCACATGATACAAGCATAAAAAACATGGTAGCATATAATGCAATCACTATACAGAGCGATCAGGGAAATATATCTGGTAAAGGTCGATGTAATCCAAACAAAGCATATGCAAACTGCAACCAAGATAAAACTTGATGAGCTTACCCAATAGTGGTGATAATAAAGTTTGTAATGACGGAGTAAGCTGCTATTCTCTACTCCTGCAGATTAGAAGCATGCAAAAGTATCAGTTTTGATCCATAAAACACATGGTCTCTTTTTCCTCTCTAATCATTATATATCCTATAACATCATTAAATGTTATCAATCTATATCTATAGAGGATGCAAAATATCAACCAAATTACAATCTCAACTGTGAATGAAAGTGAAATCGAATCATGATATCTCGCTGAATTTGACATTGCATATGTTGTTCAACTTGAGTTCAAGTAGATTCCGACAAGATCCTGATAACTAATCTCGTACAGAATTTTTATTTCTGGATCTAAATTGGCGAACTTGTATGGAAATTGGACAAATATTTAGCATAGAGGGAAAGGGGAGAGGAGTGTTCACCTGCCACGATGCATGACGTTCATCCACCCAGCATCATTCCAAGCCAAGGTATGCCCTGAGTGTTCTAAAGATCGGCAGAACACCCCGTAAAACATTAGGTGTACCCTATACATACAGAACAAGAACAAGATCGATGCATGCTTGTAAAATCAAGAACCACTAAATCTGATTCAAACACAAAAGAGCAAGGGGGAGATGATGATATCCTTCTAGGCCACGGCCAGCACCACCCCTCCACCACGGCCTCCTCGCCAGTCCCGTAGCCGGCAGCCACACTACCATGAGGAGATGTGCCGGGGGGGGGGGGGGGGCAGTGAACATAAACCATGCATGTGTGTATGTTGCAAGTATATACCATTTGTGAGGCTGGTTACAAAGGAGAAAAAAGAATCAGATGTTATTTTTTTCTTTTTAGGAGAACATCATGATGCATCTAACAGTTGAGATATAGCAAAATAAAGAGAATCACTCAAACTGGGAGGGCCAGGACGTTGTTCTGTAGGCAATAACAGTTTCGTGAAATCTTTGGACAAGAAAAAAGATTCACCACACGTGCCTTTAATGTTAACTGAAACTACACAATAACGGGCAAGGTTTATAAAAGATACAAACATTAGTATTGGTTCAAGATCATAAGAAATTGTAATTTAAGGTAAAGACGTCTCAGCAAGTTCATGACTTGGCATCACCTCCAAGCATCCCGGCAGAAGCCAGCCCACAGCCAGGCGCATCAGCAGTTCAACACGATCAGATGCGTGTACGACGGTGGACGCCTCCTACGCGGATGTATGATAACCGATGAACAAAGGAGAAGGAGAGCGTCATCAGCAGCAGCATGGTGGACTTCGAACCCACCTTTGTGCTCCGCCCAGGGGACATGGACGCCGCCGCCGGCCCGGTGGAGCTCGAACCCTAGAACCGTGTGCTGGAAGGAGGAAGACTCCGCTGCTTGCTGGGAGGGGGTCGGGGACGATCGGAGCACAGGCGTCGATCCAACAAACTCCTTGAGGCAGTCCACATAGTTCTCGGATCCGACCACAGACTCCTCAGCCAGGAGGCGCAGGCGCAACTCCTCCAGCTCCGTGGTTTGGTCCAGCGGGCGCTGCTATTAGATCGCGGCAGCGTGTGGTGATCCGCGACGGCATCGGCGTTCTGGGGATCCGCGGCGGCGGTGCCGGCCTGCGGATTGGCGACGGCGTCGGCGGCGTCACTGGGGATCCGCGGCGGCGGCGGCGGCGGCGTGGACGTATAACCCTAGAAAAAAGATCGAGGCCCGTAGAGGGAGGAGCGGTGCGAGGGGTGGTGGGAGGGGCAGCGTCCTGGTTTTTCTTTCCTTTTGTAAATATTTGTAAAGAGGTAAAACCAGTGCGAGGGGTGGTGGGATCTGGCAAAAAAAAAAACGGACGAAAAAAAAGCCAAATGGAGGTGGAAGGGATGACGAAAAAAACCCAAAAAAGAAGCTATCAAGTCCCCTTTAGGAGTAGAGATTTGCTTGGATGGGAATTGATATTAAAAGAAGGAATAAATGGATGCGGTAATTAACCTACATGTGCAGGTATATCGTGATTTGTGCACGTTGGAGGAGCTTGGCAAGTGACCAAACTCATCGCCTTGAGAGTGATCTTCGTTTTTTGAAACAAGATTAAACAAATGGGCTTGTAAAGGAACTAAAATAAAAATAAAGAATAAATGGGTGCGGTAATTAACCTATATGTGCATGTGTCTGGCAATTGACCAAACTCACCGACTCCTTTTTCTTCGGCACAACCGTCTCTTTATTGCATGCTTCCCTCTGCTAGTTCCCATGAAATCTTTTACTCGCAACCATAACCGAAGTTTATTTCCTCATTTCTCTTAAGCCTACCTTCTCTTTATTTGTTGCTTTGGCTTGTTTATTGTCACATCTCGCGTATATATAAATAGGTCTAGTTTGGTGTCAAAAAACGATGTGGGGCTACTATAATACTTACCTTATATCTTTTAGCGTGTGAAAAAATAGCTCACTTATTTGCACTCTGAAGAGCTCGACACCCCACCCGAACAACCTTTCTTCCACACTTCTAGGAAGCCGACTTACGCGACCCAAACTAATACGCCGGGCCGAGGTTGTACGTTTTATTTGGGAGCGACTAACGAAGGAGCGTTCCTTCGGGATCTTTCCAAAGGGTCATTTGGGGGGGGGGGGGGGGGGGGGGGGGGGGGCTGAGAGCGCACCACCTGGCGTGCTCTCAGCCGTCGGCCACGTGTCGTGCTCCGGGCGTTCTCTCCGGATTTTTTATTATTTTTTCGCACGCTTTTTCGGCTTTTTGTATGTTTTTTAATTTTTTGAACTTTTTGTTTTTGCACCGTTCTTTCTTAGCTTTTGGTCAAAGAAAGTGGGGGCTGAGAGCGCACCACCTGGCGTGCTCTCAGCCGTCGGCCACGTGTCGTGCTCCGGGCGTTCTCTCCGGATTTTTTATTATTTTTTCGCACGCTTTTTCGGCTTTTTGTATGTTTTTTAATTTTTTGAACTTTTTGTTTTGCACCGTTCTTTCTTAGCTTTTGGTCAAAGAAAGTGGAATTTTTTTTCACGAAAAAACGTGTTTTTTTTGCCTCCGCTAGAGGTACGGATTATTTTTGACGAGAGACAAGACCGTGCCTTTCAAAAACGAAAAAAAAACAACGCGTTTTTTCGCGAGAGGCACGGCCGTGCCTCTCCGAAACGAAAAAAAACGTTTTCTTCCTTTCGTGAGAGGCATGGTTTTGCTTTTGCGAGAGGCACGACCGTGCCTCTCGGAAACGAAAAAAATGCTTTTTTTCACGAGAGGCACGGCTGTGTCTATGGAAAATGAAGAAGACACGTTTTCTTTTTTTTTGTTCCGCGAGAGGCACAAATCTGGAAACGAAAAAAATGTGTTTTTTTCTTCAGCGAGAGGCATGGTTTTAGTTCTCGTCGAGGCAGGGATTTGCTCCCGCGTGAGGCATAGTCGTGCCTCTTTCGGAAAGGAAAATAAAAGATTCTCCTGTTTCGTTTTTTTTTCATTTTTTGTGAATTTTTTTTATCAAAACCTGTCAAGATGTGATCTAGTTTTAAAGATCTCAACGCGATGAATCCGACAGTGAAAACGGTTCGAAATTTAGACGCACGCCTTAAAAAAATATCTACGAAAAAAAGAAAACACCCAGGTAAGTGTTCCCCTTGTCGCAACCTCGGAAGGTAGGACTAACCTTTCCAAAGATTGCTCTTTCAGTAGTGATTTCGTTTTTGCTGTTCTAATCAGACTGTGTGGGCGACAATTCCTATTTGCCACCGTTGTACGGCAAATAGTCGCGGTTTCGCTGAAGTGAAGATACACACGGGCCAGCCCACTTTGAAGAGCAGTCGGTTTTAGATCCTTCTTGAATGTTCATTGAACTTTTTTTTCCTGTTTTGTTGTTACAATTTTTTGTAGTTCTCTTCCTGTTTTCAGATTCCTTCTTATTTTTGTTGTATCTTATTCTGCTTATTTATTTAGTTTCTTTTCATTTCTCGTATTTTTCTTAAATTCAAACTTTGGAAAATGTACAGAAGTTCAATTTTTTTAAAAGTTTCAAACAATGTTCGAAATTCCAAAAACAAGTTCGTGATTGCCATATTGTTCACAATATTCAAATTTTGTTCGCAATCTAAAAACTATTCACATTTTTGAGAAATTTCGTTCATGTTTGTCAAAATCGGTTCAATTTTAAAAATAAACACAATTCTATTTTTTCGTAATTTAAAACGCCAGCTAAAAATGTACACATTTCTGAAACATTTTTTAGTTTCTGAAAATTTGTTTAGTTTTATTTTCATAATTCAAAAAAATAATTGGAATAGAAATTTTGTTGTGCAATTGGAAAAAATGTTCATATTTTTTAATTGGTTATTCATATTTTCACAAATAGTGCAATGTTTAGAAAAAAAAGCAAGAAATATTCACATTTTTGACAAAAACATATGTTAACATCTTATATGGTTAAAATCTTAAAAATATTGTTCAGATTTGAAAAAATTATTCGAATTTAGAAATTTTGTTAATGACATGTGTTGTTGTACTGCTGTCCTACTTTTTTTTTTGTTATGTAGTATCTATAATTCATTAAACTATTATGATATCCAATGTACCGTTGTCCTATTTGAATTTTGAAACATGTATAAAAAGACATGTGTTGCTATTATATGATGTAGTATCCTGTAGTATTGTCCTCACTCTTGATTGTTTCCATTTTTATCTCATAGGGCTTGTAAAAGGACTGGCCGATTAATAGTCCTCCGGTTAAATCGATTAATCGCCCTATTTATGATAAATCTATTGTCCCCAGCCCACCAAGACGCTAACAATAAGCTATGTCTCGGACATTGCAGTTTAGGCATCCCCAGTTCTTAGGTCGACGTGACGAAACCTTTCTTCATATTAGTACCACCTCGGATAGTATTTTTTTAATAAAATAAAAATAAATTATGGATGAACGGATCAAAAAATCAAGGAAACACATTACTTTATTAGTAGGTATAGAAATAGGTTCCACGGGACGCAGTGAAACATTACAGGGCGACGACACTGTGCCCCATGGCAATCGCTCCCTTTTCCTTCCCCCCCCTCTCTCTCTGTGACCACTGGACTGCCGTATATCCTCATAACTACGGCTTGTTGTGACGCGCGAGTTGATTGGTTTGTTGGTGCTTGTTCTCCGTTCTTCCAGTTGACAATACGACATGGTTGCCATTCTTCCTCACTGAAAACGACCTTTGCTCCCCGATCTAGCCCTTGGTTGCCTGGTTCCACGGTTGCCACAGTAGGAAAAGGCTACACCTCACTGGCAGCGTTATGGTGAACCGACGTCTGCTCGGCGATGGCACCGTTGATGCGGGGACATGGAGGGTCCATTGCGACGCCCTAAGTGTGAGAGAGGAGAGGCAAATGACGAGAGTTGTGCATATTGCGTATGTGGCCTTTGCTACGTAGAAGGAATGCCTGGCACGACGTTGTTCGGGGATGTGTTGAAACGTTATGGTGCAAAGCTGACTCGTGGGTGCAACTCGTATTGTTGGGGATATAACCCCGTGGTAAGACCTGCCCACGAGGGGCCGGGTCATACCAGGCGGCTCATAGCCAAGACCCTTAAAGTGGGCCGGAAGATGAAGGCCAAGCTGCATGGCGGCTTACCAGACGGGCCAAGACGAAGGCCCAGAGACAGAAGATGGTATGAGACCCGGGCGGTTAAGCCGCCTGGAGACGGCTTGCCCAAGGAGGCAAGGCGACTAGAGACATGATTGACTACGTTGTATGAGTCGGTTTGGGACTCGTGTAACCCAGGGCCTTGACCTCCTATATAAAGGTGAGACCCTGGGGCGGCTTAGACAGAAACCAATCAATCGAGAACTAGGTCAAGCGAATCCGCTCCCTTGTAATCGTTACACCAGTCAATACAATACAAGCAGGACGTAAGCTTTTACCTCTTCTTGAGGGGCTGAACTTGGGTAAACTCGTGTCCCTCGTCTCGACCAACCCCTTTGAGTCCACCGCCTCAGCGATGGCCTCGAACCTAAGTCTTCGGAAATCTGCCGTGACAAAACCACGACAGTTGGCGCCCACCGTGGGGCTAGCGCTCGGTGGTGTTGAGTTCTCAAAGGGCTCTCTCCCAGGGATCGAGGGGTACGCCGTTGGCAGGATGACCAAGAGTCACTGCGGAAAGCTCTACATCGACAACGCCGGCTGGAGTCCCGAGGCCGACTCAATCGAGTACGGATTCCGGGTCCCCTTCGGCGGAATCCACGTCTTCATCGGCAAGATCGGCGGATCTAAACCCGGGCCGGACATCTGCACCGACGTCGTCGAGCCGGCCCGACGCGTGCAACCTGTCCGTGCTAACCCGGGCAGGAAGCATGTCTTCATCGGCTTCACCCAGGGCATGGAGCTTGAAGGTTCTATGTCGCGGGAAGAAACTTTCATCTGCTCAGAGGATGGATCCTCGAGCGGAGAGACAGAATCGATCTATCAGCTTCACAATGGCGGGCTTGGGGGCTACGTCGAGCATTACCCCGAGTCGGAGTATCATGAGCCGGAGGATTATGAGCCGCCGAACCACGCTGCAGTCTTCATGGCGGGTTCACCGCCGGCCCCAAGCAGCACAGCCGCCGGTGCGACCGGGTCTGGGGCTGGCAGGCCGCCGGCTCAGGTTCTTCTGGATCTGATGAACGAGCTTACAGCCCTGATGGAAACTGAGGTCACTGCTGCAAACCAAGCGGCCCGTAATGCGGAGATCACGAGGTTGAAGAACCAGATGGCCGGAGTCCAACAAGAAATCAATGCGCTGAAGGCTCAGATGGATGCTGAGGCGGAGCACCTTAGGGCGGATGCTTTCCGCCTGGAGCTAGAGCAGCAGTCTGCAGCGGCGGTTCATCGCATGAGGCATCAATCCCGTTTGCCGGATCAGTATGAAGCTAGGAATCTTTTTAACACGCCAGGGACGGGACGGAATGTGCCTTTGACCGTAACCCGGATGGCGGAAGTACCTGGAAGCCGGGCGGCAGTTCAGCATCAGCAGCCAGACCCGCCCCGACGGAACCAAACCCTGCCGCAGTCTTTTCCAACGCCACCAGGTCATTATTCTAACCCGGCGGAAAACATGGTGGCAGCGGCAACCAGGCTTGGTACAATCCCGATCCCCGATAAGGCGCCCTTCGTAGAGGAGGTGCGGAATGCCATCGGATACCTACAGACGGCGGTGGCCCAGCAGGAGAAGTACACTTATAGCTGGAGTCGCGTGCACTCAACCCCCATCCCCAGCTGCAGCTACAGCCAGCGTTATGAGTCGCCGGCGGTTTCTAGCAGTGATCGACATCGGAACCCGCCACGAGTTGACCGGGCGGCTCTGGATGCTCAGGCGCTGGTGGATCGGGCAAGAGCACAGCGAGAGGCGGCGGCTCTGGCGGCGGCGGTGGCTTATCAGGAACCCACAGTTGCACCTTCCGTCTCAGTAGGAGCAGGAGTAACCTCCAGGGCTGTGGGAGTGCTGTGCTTGGCGCCGGCTTTGCGGAATGAGTGTCTGCCGAAGGACTTCAAGGGTCCTCGCAAGGTGCCCAATTATACTGCTGACCTACCTCCAGAAGCTTGGATTGAAACCTATGAGCTAGCCATGGAGATGTTAGACGTCAGTGATGCAGTATGTGCCAAATATTTCATCATGATGCTGGAAGGGCCAGCTCGCACGTGGTTGAAGGGTTTGCCACCCAACACCATTAATTCCTGGGCCGAACTAAAGGCGAAGTTCATTAAAAATTTCCAAGGAACGTGCAAGCAGCCCATGACAATTGTGGATTTGGACCATTGTGTGCAGCGTGAAGACGAGTCGGCTCATCACTGGGTCCGGCGGGTCTCAACCATCATCCACTCTTCTGAGCAGATTACGGCGGCTCAAGCGGTTTTGATTCTGGAGAAGAATTGCCACTTCACGCCCTTGAAGCAGAAGCTTGGCCGGCTCAAACGCTCATGCCAGGACATGGGGGAGCTCATGGCGGCTCTCACCAAGTATGCCGACTCTGACAACACGAAAGACTCTGGTTCCGACGATGAGAGAACGGCCCAGGGTAAGAAAAATAACAATGGCAAAGGTCAACAACAAAACGCGGCTGGAAGCAGCAACCCGGGCAAGCGGAAGAACCCGAACGGCGGATCAGAATTGGTGGTGAACACCAGTGCTGGGAACAATCGTGCTAAGGACAACGGGAACTTCAGGCCGCCCTTTAACAAGGGTAAAGCTCCTTTCAACCTGGAAGAGATACTCAATAAACCTTGTCCAGAGCATAGCCGGCCCGATAAGCCGGCAGGCCATACATGGAGGGATTGCAGTATTATGCGGCAGTTTCGGGATTACAGCCTTCAACAGCATCATAATAACGGTAATGGTCCGTCAGGCGGCTCAGGCCCGGGCGGTTCAGGAGCCGGCTTTGGCGCCGGCGGCTCAGGATCCGGTTACCAGGGTCAAGGCAATCAAGGGGGTCATCATCAACCTGGTAATGGTGGTCAGCAGCAGAATAACCAGTCGGGGTACCAGAGTAACCCGAAGCAGCTCAGTGGGGGTCAGTATCATGTTTTTACAACCAGCCTTGATAAGCGAGACCGGAAGGTGCGCAAGCGGGCGGTTAATGCCGTCATGCCGGCTCTCCCGCAGTATTTGAAGTGGTCTGAGTATGACATAACTTGGAGCAGGGAGGATCACCCGCCGCGTGTTGATAATCCGGGTCAATTGGCTCTGGTAGTCGCCCCTCAAGTGGGAGGATATGTGTTCACCAAAGTACTCATGGATGGTGGCACCAGCATCAACATCCTGTATTATGACACTTTCTGCCGGATGAATTTGCTTGACAAGGATCTTAAGCCCTCCTCAACAGTTTTTCACGGTGTGGTACCCAGAAAATCGGCTTATCCAGTGGGAAAGATTTCTTTGGAGGTAGCCTTTGGTGATGAATTCAACTACAGGGTGGAGTCTTTGTGGTTTGAGGTGGTTAAAATCAAGAGCCCATACCACGCTCTGTTTGGACGGCCGGCTTACGCCAAGTTCATGGCTAGGCCTTGCTATGTTTACTTACAACTCAAGATGCCCGGGTTGAATGGGACGATTACCGTGCATGGTGATCGGAAGACGGCTCTTGAGTGTGAGGAAGGTGATGCAGCTTATGCGGAGTCAAGTTGTGCTGAAGCAGAGCTCAATTTTTATAAGGAAAATGTTGACCCGGCAGATATGACCCCACTGAAGAAACCCAACACGGAATCTTAGCCGCCCCTCAAGTTTGTGGCAGAAGATACCAAGTTGGTGGACTTTACTCATCACAGCAGTTCACTATTGGGGCCAATATGGATCCCAAATAGGAAAGCGCGCTCATCGAATTCATCCGTGAGAATCGGGACATCTTTGCATGGAAGCCTTCTGACATGCCGGGTGTACCGAAAGAATTCGCTGAGCACCACCTTAATGTGGATCCTAAGTTTAAGCCGGTCAAACAGTTCCTCCGACGATTCAATGAGGAGAGGCGCAAGGCTATTGGAGAAGAGGTGGCCCGGCTCTTGGCAGCAGGGTTCATCGTTGAAGTTTTTCACCCGGAGTGGCTCGCTAACCCGGTGTTGGTACTTAAGAAGAATGGCACGTGGCGGATGTGTGTGGATTACACGGATTTTAACAAGGCCTGTCCAGTTGACCCGTTTGCTCTCCCCCGTATCGACCAGATTATTGATGCAACGGCGGGGTGTGAGAGTTTATGCTTCCTGGACGCTTATTCAGGTTATCATCAGATCAAGATGGCAGTTAAAGACCAAGAGAAGACGTCATTTATAACACCTTTTGGGGCTTTCTGCTATGTGTCTATGCCTTTCGGGCTCAAGAGTGCGCAGGCGACTTATCAACGCTGTGTGCAGAATTGTCTTCACGGCCAGATTGGGCGCAATGTTCATGCGTACGTGGACGATATTGTGGTTAAGTCAAGAAAGAAATAGACTCTACTTGACGACCTAAAGGAAACGTTTGATAACTTACTGGTCTACAAGATGATGCTTAACCCAGCCAAGTGCGTCTTTGGAGTTCCTGCAGGCAAGCTCCTGGGATTTCTAGTCTCTGAGCGTGGCATTGAAGCTAATCCGGACAAGATAAAGGCTATTACTTCCCTGTCCAAGCCAGCATGTATCAATGACGTTCAGCGCCTGGCAGGTCGAATCGCTGCGTTAAGCCGGTTCATAAGCCGCCTGGGTGAGAAGGCTATTCCTCTATATCAGATGATGAAGAAAACAGACAACTTTGTCTGGAGTAAGGCGGCGGGTGAGGCACTTGAGGCGCTCAAAAAGCAGCTGGTTGAGCCGCCGGTCTTGGCCGCTCCGGCTGAGAAGGAACCTTTGCTCCTCTACGTGGCGGCTAACAACAGGGCAGTCAGCGCCGCGATTGTTGTGGAGTGTAAGGAGGCAGGGAAAGAATACCCGGTTCAGAAGCCGGTTTACTACGTCAGTGAAGTCCTGATAGAATCCAAGCAAAGGTACCCACATTGGCAGAAACTGATATATGGGGTGTTCATGGCAAATCGTAAGTTGAAGCATTACTTCCTGGGACACCAGATCACCGTGGTCAGCTCTGCCCCGTTGGGAGACATAATTCAAAACAGAGAAGCCACTGGCAGGATTGCTAAGTGGGCATTGGAGCTTGGGCCTCTTAATCTGAAATATGTGCCTCGTACAGCTGTCAAGTCTCAGGCCCTGGTAGACTTTATAAACGACTGGACAGAGTGTCAGTCGCTCGAGGAGAAGGCGGATAACACGTATTGGACAATTCACTTTGATGGATCCAGACAATTGGAAGGGTCAGGGGCTGGAGTTGTCTTAACTTTCCCTAGAGGTGACAAGTTCTGTTATGTGCTAAGGTTGGTGTTTCCTCGTACTAACAATGTAGCTGAGTATGAGGCTTTACTTCATGGCCTCCGTGTGGCTAAGGAGATGAAACTGAGCCGGGTCAGATGCCTCGGCGATTCAGACCTCGTGGCTCAGCAAGTTTCAGGCACGTGGGATTCCAAAGACCCACGGATGGCGGCTTATCGTCAAGCGGTGGATATCATTGCTGGTCACTTCAAGGGTTATCAGGTGGATCATATTGACCGTCGCAAGATCGAGGCGGCTGATGCATTGTCAAGACTGGGCTCTCAGCGTAAGCCGGTACCGCCTAACGTTTTCTTGGATGTGTTGTATCACCCGTCTGCTAAGATACCTTCAGAGGTGGATCTGGCTATACCTGACTCGGAGGGGCAGCTGGTGGCGGCTCTGCATGCTATCCCTGACTGGACGTTGCCTTACCTAGCGTACTTGACTCGCGGCGAGTTGCCCGAGGACGAGACCTTGGCGAGACAAATTATAAGGCGATCTAAATCCATGACTATCATCAATGGCGAGTTACATAAGCGCAGCGTTACTGGCGTCTTTCAGCGTTGCGTTTCTCCTGAAGAGGGTAAGGAGATCTTAAATGAAATTCACGCCGGCGATTGCGGTCATCACGCCGGCTCAAAATCTTTGGTGGCCAAGGCTTTCCGGCATGGTTTCTTCTGGCCGACGGCTCATAAGGATGCGGAAGACCTGGTCACCAAGTGCGATGGATGTCAGAAGTTCGGGCGACGTGCTCATGTGCCGGCTCAGGAATTGCGGATGATTCCAATTACCTGGCCGTTTGCGGTCTGGGGGCTTGATATGGTCGGGCCCTTCAAAAGATCTAAAGACAAGAAGACCCACCTTTTGGTGGCGGTGGATAAATTTACCAAGTGGGTTGAGGCTGAGCCGGTCAGCAAGTGTGACGCGGCTACAGCGGTTCAGTTTCTTAAAATATTGATCTACCGTTTTGGTTACCCTCACAACATCATCACAGATAATGGCACAAACCTATCCAAGGGGGCTATGCAGGTATTCTGTGAAAGTGAGCACATCTGGCTTGACGTCTCTGCTGTTGCCCATCCACAGTCCAATGGTCAGGCAGAGCGTGCTAACCAGGAGATCTTGAGAGGTATCAAACCCCGGCTTATGGTTCCTCTGCAACGAACACCGGGTTGTTGGGTAGAGGAGTTACCATCGGTTCTCTGGAGCATTAGAACTACACCCAACGGATCAACAGGCTATTTATGGTTTATGGTGTAGAAGCCATGTTACCAAGTGATATATGTCATGATTTGCCGCGAGTGGCGGCTTACGTTGAGACAGATAATGAGACGGCGCGTCAGGACGCGTTAGATGCTTTGGATGAAGAACGTGATCTTGCAGCAGCTCGATCAGCGATTTAATAACAAGACCTGCGTCGCTATCATAGCCGCAGAGTTAAGACCCGAACGTTTCAGGAAGGCGACTTGGTGTTACGTTTGATTCAAAATCAGACGTATGCGCACAAGCTATCTCCCCCATGGGAAGGGCCTTTTGTGGTCAGCAGAAATCTCAACGATGGTTCATATTATCTCATTGACGTACGAGACGAGTCACGCACTTCTGGGCTGGAGACCCACCGGCCGTGGAATATCGCTCATCTGCGACCTTACTATACTTGAGTCATCGACTCCCATTATTGTACATCCATCATTGTTCAAAGTATTTGACAGTCACTCTCACTAGAGACCCTGTACTGGTCAAGGTTAAACCGGCGGCTCTTGTCATGAGAGGGCCAGCTTACGGAAAGCGAGGATAAACTCACCCATCTGCTGCATACGCTCCGCTATGTGGCCCGTTCGTACTCTTAAACAGTTACTCTTTTAAAGACCCTGCATTGTTTAAGGTTCAAACGACGGATTTATGTCACGTGAGAAGTAGCTTATGGGCCCTGGGGGTACTCATGCCCTACTGCGCCTCTTTATGGTTTGTTGTTGCTCTTACCAGTTAATCTCGCCTAGAGACCCTGAGCCGTTCAAAGGAGTTGACGGTCACTCTCACTAGAGACCCTGTACTGCTAAGAGTTCAAACAACAAATTCATGCCATAAGAGCCGGCATATGAGTTTTCGAAAGATTTAACAAGCAAGGTCATAAAAGATTTAACATCTCCGGGTTGTGCTTTTCAAGCCGCCCTCACAACAATACAGAACACTGTCTTGTTGATTTTGTAGGTTTTATCTCCTAAGACGAGCCGCCGTTAAGGTGAAACAAAAGATATCTCGGGCAGACTATGAGGCAGATAAAAGTGCATCAAGTTGTGCAAAGTTCCATACGTGCACGATAGCACGGCTCAGGCAATCAAGTTTTTCTACGCCTATTACAAAGCTCCCCAGAGAGCCCAAAATATAGCAGACTTAAAGTTTTTGTACACTGCTGGCCTCGGCGGGTCAAAGTGGACGGGTTACTTTCAGTTAGGAGCAACGTGTTCAGCTCGATGGCGGGTCATCCTTCGCCAGGTCTTCGACCTCTTCGATCTGAAGATTGTCCACATCGCAGTTGCAGTTTGTTAAAGCTTCAAACTGGGCGTCATCAAAGAGGGGAGACGGGTCAATTTCAGGAGCAAAGAGTGGCTTACGGCGTGCAGGAATTTAGTCCCTGGCTTCAAAGGTTGGACATCGCACTTGTTTGCTGTCCTCGCCATAAGCCGCCTGGTATGAGGTCAGATCAATTTCATTAGCAAGTGTTGATGCGAGTACTCGGGAGGCCTTCCTACATTTGGCATAATCAGCTTCGGTAAAGTCTGAGTCGTCATCTTTTTTGGATGGAAAGCCATCCATCATCTCTTCTGCGGTCAGCTCAGGGGCCAAGGCCAGAGACCGGCTTAGCGCAGCCATTGCTCCCTTTCTGGCGGCTGATCGTTTGAGTTCATCAATTTGCTTCGGCAGAGTGGACAAGAGCTCTAGTACTCCCTTCATGAATTTGGGGATGCTTTTCTCAGTCAGCATAGTTTTGATGGTGCAAAGGGTCCCGCAGTAGCTGTTCTGTCAAGGTATATACGGCTTTCAACTTCAATAAGCTGTCAGAAGATAGCTGGCGGCTTCTTTGACATGCAAGGAAAGTTAGGCGTTATAAGCCGCTCGCACAGTCTTCAACAAGGCAAGCAATTTTTCTAAGTTTTCAGTACTCACCAAAGATAGCAGAAGTCATCCTGGATATATGGCACTTGAGGGTTTGTAGTTCTTCTGACACAAGCTTGAGCCGTTTGTCAGCGTCATCTGCGCGTTTTGTCAGGGCAACTTGTTTAGACTCAGCAGTCTTTTTGAAGGCGGCAAAGTCAGCTTGAACCTTCTTAAGCTCTTCAACGGCAACCCGCCATTTTTCTTCCACCTCAGCCCGGGCGGTTTGTTGCGAAGCAACATTTTCCTTTAGGCCGGTCAGATCAGACTCGGCCGCATCCAAAGCTTCCTGTATTGTGCAAAAACAAAAAGTTCAGGAGGTTTAAATCGCCATGATGAGATATTAGTAGACAAAAGTGATGAAGCTGTTATGATACAAGTCTCAAGTAGATTGCAAACAATATACTTGACACTTGGGGGCTAATGTCTGTGTTTTCTCTCACAAACTACAAACAAGTTCCGACTCATCTTCGTAAAGTTAAGCCGGCACTTGGGGGCTACACGCGACGCTTCTAAACAGTGCAGTCTTCTCCAGCTCATTTTTTTAAGCCGGAAGTTTGGGGGCTATGATTCGTGAGTTTGTTACCAGTGAAGCTCCGGCTCATCATTACTATAATGACCCGGACTTGGGGGCTACAATTGGATCTAAAGTTAAGTAAGCACCGACTTATTATCTATATTAACCCGATGCTTGGGGGCTACAAGCTAAGCTATTTGGAGTATGACAAAAATTGGAAGACCCGGTCTACTATTTGCAATATTAAACCAGCTCTTGGGGGCTACATAAGGGTATAAGGAAAAAGCAAGAGAAGAGGAGTACCTCATATTTTTTCTTCATCAGTCCAACAAGCTTCAACTCCATATTACGGCTTGTGGAGAGGCGGTTCAGATAACCAGCATGTAATTCATCTGCAGTCAGTTTTTCTAACACAGGGAATTCAAAATCAAGTTTTTCTGGTGAGCATGTTTCAACCTTGCTGGTGTGCTTCGTTAACACATGGGGATCAGGGAATTGATAACCTATCCCAGTGACAACAACTTCTGGATGAGCTGTTTCTTCGGCGGCTGTTGAAGGGCTGGGCGGTTTAGGATCAGCCTTTGGAGGACTTTCAGGAGTGGCCATGTTGTCATCAGCCGGCTCAGAGGGCTGATGAGCGTCGTCAGGCGCATCTTTCCTAGCCTCAGTAGGCTCAACATAAGTTGCAGGGGAGTCCGGCTTAGCAGTCTCCGGCTCTTGGGCAATAGGAGCAGCGGTAGACGCGCCTGTCTTTCTTCGTTTTGCTTGAGCCCTAGAAGTAAAAAGATTGTTACATAGAGGACAAGGGTGGTAAAAGATATGGTGCAAGTAAAAAGTACGCACTCCGGGTTGATTTTCAGAGGAGGCAGCTTGGAAGCAGTGGAATCGCCAGACGAAGGGGGCGACTCCTAAAAAAGTTAAGACGATAAAAACAGAGTAAGGCTACAATGCAAGAATGTTAAAAATTGGACTTAGTTAAAAGAGTACCTCCGCAAGCCGTTTCCGAGGAGCCGGAGAGTTTGGTAAGCCGGTCAAAAGCTCTTCAGAGCCGGTGCTCCGGGTCTGACGTCTGGAGGTGTGCTTTTGCTTTTTCAAAAGAAAGTTGGGGTCTAAATAAGCAAGAGGATGAGAAAATGGAACTTTCCGGATGACCCGCCGTATTTTCTCTGGTGGAAAGTTTTCTGAATCAGAGGAAATGTAAGTTACCTCAGGGGCATCAGCATGGCTTGTCTCCGTTTCCTCCTGTGAATAATTGTTGTCAATAAGTTGCATAAAGAGACGGCCAAGGGAGTCAAGTTCTACCTCCGAGTCGTCAAGCTCAGGCAGTTCCTGAGCAGAAGCTTTCTTCTTATAGGCGCGGGTTTTACCCACCTTCGGCTTCCTCATAGGAGGATTATATTTCTTCTTCCAGAAAGAAGAGCCGGCCTGTGCATAAGCCGCCAAAAAGGTTAAACGGAGCAAGGCAGAAGGTCAAAAGACAAAGAATGAGCAGTTTGCTAAGAAAGGTTTCTTACAGCTGGAGCCGGGTTCTTGACGCAAAAAGGCTTCAGCCCAGTTTTGTTGCAAGCCTCTTGTTTTTCGCCAAGAAGAGATTTGACGGAAGAGTTGATGTCTTGTTCTGTCAGGGGGGTGGCGTTGAAACAGAGAGGGTCATTTGGTTCACCCGTAAATTCGTACATAAGTCGGTCACACCGGCTCAGTGGCAAGATTTTCCAGCTAACCCAGCAACGGGTTAAGTCGACGCCGGTCAAGCCATTCGCCATTAAGGCCCTGACCTTCGCGAAGGTCGGAGCATATTTTTCTCGCTCTGCGGCGGACATCCGGTCTGGGAGTTCTCCGGAGTTGCAAAGCCGGGTAGGACGGTAACCCGGCAGCGGATTCTCTTCTTCGGGAGAAGTGTCCTTGCAATAAAACCAGGTCTTGTTCCAATCCTTTGGGTGATTTGGTAAGATGGCTGCTGGGTAGGGCAAATCCCTCCGTCTCTGGATAGAAACGCCGCCAAGTTCCAAACTTGGTCCCGCTGCCACTTCAGTTTGGCGGTTGATATAAAAGTAATCATGGAAGAGATCAACAGACGGCTCTTCTTGCAGGTAAACTTCGCATAGAACTTGAAACTGACATATATTGGTGACAGAGTTTGGACCTATGTCTTGAGGGTGAAGCTTGAAGAAGTGAAGAACGTCCCGGAAAAACTTCGACCCGGGTGGGCTAAAACCGCGGAAGAGGTGATCAGTGAATACGACAACCTCCCCTTCCTTAGGAGTAGGTCTTATTTCTGGCCCTGGAACCCGCCAATGTATAACGTCCTGAGCCGGCAGGATACCCGATTCTACGAAGTCAAGCAGAAGCTGCTCGGTGACTCCGGAGCCAACCCAATCGCAAGACGCGGGTGCTCTTGACATGGTGGCGGGTTAAACTGTGAGAAGATGCAGAATATGGCAGGTTAGAAAACGTCAAATAATTAAAGCAGCTATGGTCAGCATGATGGTGAGGCGTTAAGCCGCCGGCATATTTTATTAGAGAGCCGGCAATGCAATGGCGGGTTAAGTGGACAAGGCGGTACTAAGGATGTTGTTAAGTATGGGAAAACAGGTTTCACATATTGCAACCATGGCTGCAAGATCTACAGGCGAGGATAAAATGAAATATATTCATGACCTAAAAAGGGGAGTGGAAGAATAGGCGGACAGCACGCGAAGAAGATTGATATGCAGATCTATAACAAGCGGATATCGACATTAAGTGGACGGCCGCAACGGATAAATAGCAATGTAAGACTCAAGGAGATACTTGGCAGTCTACATTACAAAGAACGATCTGACAAACAGCGAAGAACACAAAGAAATCCGATGAACTCGGGGATATCCTACTCGAGATGACTACAGATTCAACAAGGGCTGAGAATGGTACCTCGCGGATGCGGACGGGCTGGCGAGGTTTCTGGACCGAGTCAGGTTGACGCAGCGGCCGGCATTGAGGACGACGGTGATGTCCGGTCGGTGCGGCGGAGCTCTAGAGGCGCGAGTCTGAAGGAGGAAGAAGAAGATGGTGGCGGCAGAGAAAGGAAAGGGGGCCCCTCGTGTCCCTATTTATGAGATGGGATGGCAACAGTGCGCGTGAAAATCGAAGAGGTGCAGTGATGATTGACCGGAGGGGGCGCCTTGATTTTCGGGCCGACCGTTTAATGAGAGGATCCGTTGCGAATGTCACATAATCTTTTTAGCATATTCGACGTGATGTCACGGCGGGTTATGAGCTTTTCTTTTTCAGGTGATAAAAATGTGAGACTCGCCGCCAAGTGAGTTTGAAGATTGACATGAACAGGCTCAAATCAATCTGGGGCCTAATGTTGGGGATATAACCCCGTGGTAAGACCCGCCCAAGAGGGGCCGGGTCATACCAGGCGGCTCATAGCCAAGACCCTTAAAGTGGGCCGAAAGATGAAGGCCAGGCCGCATGGCGGCTTACCAGACGGGCCAAGATGAAGGCCCAGAGATAGAAGATGGTATGAGACCCGGGCAGTTATGCCGCCCGGAGACGGCTTGCCCAAGGAGGCAAGGCGACTAGAGACATGATTGACTACATTGTATGAGTCGGTTTGGGACTCGTGTAACCCAGGGCCTTGACCTCCTATATAAAGGTGAGACCCTGGGGCGGCTTAGATAGAAACCAATCAATCGAGAACTAGGTCAAGCGAATCCGCTCCCTTGTAATCGTTACACCAGTCAATACAATACAAGCAGGACGTAAGCTTTTACCTCTTCTTGAGGGGCTGAACCTGGGTAAACTCGTGTCCCTCCTCTCGACCAACCCCTTTGAGTCCACCGCCTCAGCGATGGCCTCGAACCTAAGTCTTCGGACATCTGCCGTGACAAAACCACGACACGTATGCCGTGGCCAAGTGACGCCGTCTGGTTCCCCATGCGGTCCTGCATCGTTTTACTGCATCCAAACCAATCCGGTTGCAATTTTTATTATTATTTTGCGGGGTGAGCTTTCTTATTAATTCTTGGGAACAACTTTGAGTTACAACACAGGCGGTAGCCGAACAGAATCCGCGATGGTAGGGATCCGGGAAGGCAAAGCCCGGGTAAAGGTGTCGCGCGACGCACGGGCATGCAACACGCTGCCCCGCACGTGCACAAACAAAGATGGCCAGCCAGGGCCCTCACAAACCCCATGTCGGTGTCCCAACTGTTGAGTTGCCCTGACCGGCGAAAGAAGGACATGGGAAACGATCATTGTTGCCTGTCGTTGGTGAATATACAGGGAAGATACAAACGTGTTAGAGCATACTTGCATGCACACCATTCGAAACAAACATCCTTGAAATAGTTCACTTAACTTTCGTTTTATGTTTCAAATAATTTATTTGGCTTTGGGGTTGCAGTTGGTCTCTGCACCAACATGTCATCTAGTAATCGAGGATGAAAGGAATATGTCAGACCCCATTAACTATGAAGATAATGACACAATTGTCTTCATGTTTGGAGTGTTATATTCTTCTTCCCACGTCTAATTCACCAGGCATTGTAAGGATTCAACCACGCTTCTTCCTTACGTTTTCTCTTCTCTCAAACTGCCTAGTCTCCTCTGCCTATGAGGTCTACGGCCATCACACAAATCCAATTTTACAACACATCAATCTTGCTCTGTTCCATGTCTATCAAATGGCCCAGAGGACAAAACTGACGGGAACTAAATTAAATTTTAGCTAACTTGCACATCTATATGAGGTTGTTGAACCTTCACTTCAACCAGAGAGTAGCACAGCGCAGAAAGATGTTTCTGTGGAGCCTACATCAGTTGAAGAGGAAGCTAATGATAGTGATCATGAAGCTTCGGATCAAGTTACTATCGAACCTCGTAGGTCGACAAGGGCACGTACTGCTCCTGAATGGTACGGTAACCCTGTCTTAGAGGTCATGTTGTAGGACAACGATGAACCTACGAGCTATGGAGAAGCGATGGTGGGCCCGGATTCCGACAAATGGTTAGAGGCCATGAAATCCGAGATAGGATCCATGTATGAAAACAAAGTGTGGACTTTGGAAGTATTACCTGAAGGGCGAAAGGCCATTCAGAATAAATGGATCTTTAAAAGGAAGACGGACGCAAACGGTAATGTCACCGTCTATAAAGCTCGCCTTGTGGCAAAGGATTTTTCACAAGTTCAAGGAATTGACTACGATGAGACTTTCTCTCCCGTAGTGATGCTTAAGTCCGTCATAATCATGTTAGCAATAGCTGCATTTTTCGATTATGAAATTTGGCAGATGGATGTCAAAACAGCGTTCCTCAACGGTTTCCTAGAGGAAGAGTTGTATATAATGCAACCAGAAGGTTTTGTCGATCCAGAGAATGCTGACAAAGTTTGCAAGCTCCAGCGATCCATTTATGGACTGGTGCAGGCATCTCGGAGTTGGAATAATCGCTTTGATGAGGTGATCAAAGCGTTTATGTTTATACAAGTTTATGGAGAAGCTTGTATTTACAAGAAAGTGAGTGGGAGCTCTATAGTGTTTCTAATATTATATGTGAATGACATATTTCTGATTGGAAACAATATAGAATTTTTGGAAAGCGTAAAGGAATATTTGAACAAGAGTTTTTCAATGAAGGACCTAGGAGAAGTTGCTTTCATATTAGGCGTCAAGATCTATAGAGATAGATCAAGACGCTTAATAGGACTTTCACAGAGCACATACCTTGATAAAGTTTTGAAGAATTTCAAAATGGATCAGTCCAATAAAGGGTTCTTGCCTGTGTTACAAGGTGTAAAGTTGAGTAAGACTTAATGCCCAGTGACTGCAGAGGATAGAGAAAAGATGAGTGTCATGTTGGAAATATGCCCTAGAGGCAATAATAAAAGTAGTTATTATTATATTTCCATGTTCATGATAATCGTTTATTATCCATGCTATAATTGTATTGATTGGAAACTCAATTGCATGTGTGGATACATAGACAACACTGTGTCCCTAGTATGCCTCTAGTAGACTAGCTCGTTGATCAAAGATGGTCAAGGTTTCCTAGCCATGGACATGAGATGTCATTTGATAACGGGATCACATCATTAGGAAAATGATGTGATGGACAAGACCCAAACTATGAACGTAGCATATGATCGTGCCAGTTTATTGCTATTGTTTTCTGCATGTCAAGTATCTGTTCCTATGACCATGAGATCATGCAACTCACTGACACCGGAGGAATACCTTGTGTGTATCAAACATCACAACGTAACTGGGTGACTATAAAGATGCTCTACAGGTATCTCCGAGGGTGTCTGTTGAGTGGGCATGGATCAAGACTGGGATTTGTTACTCCGTGTGACGGAGAGGTATCTCAGGGCCCACTCGGTAATACAACATCACAACAAGCCTTGCAAGCAATGTGACTAAAGTTTTAGCCACGGGATCTTGTATTACGGAACGAGTAAAGAGACTTGCCGGTAACGAGATTGAACTAGGTATAGAGATACCGACGATCGAATCTCGGACAAGTAACATACCGAAGAACAAAGGGAACAGCGTACGGGATTAACTGAATCCTTGACATAGAGGTTCAACCGATAAAGATCTTCGTAGAATATGTAGGAACCAATATGGGCAACCAGGTCCCGTTATTGGTTATTGACCGTAGAGGTGTCTCGGTCATGTCTACATAGTTCTCGAACCCGTAGGGTCTGCACACTTAAGGTTCGGTGACGTTTCAGTAGTATAGAGTTATGTATGGTGGTGACCGAAGGTTGTTCGGAGTCTCGGATGAGATCCCGAACGTCACGAGGAGCTCCGGAATGGTCCGGAGATAAAGATTGATATATAGGAAAGTGGTTTTTGAACTCTGGAAAAGTTTCGGGCATTTCCAGCAGTGTACCGGGAGTGACGAATGGGTTCCGGGGGTCCACCAGCTGGGCCCACCCACCCCAAAGGGTCTCATGGGCTGTGGGAGGAGGAGGGCCAGCCCCTGGTGGGCTGGCCGAACCCCCCACTAAAGCCCAATGCACCTAGGAGGTGGAAGGAAAGAAACCTAAAGGGGGAAGGGGAGGAATCCTACTAGGAGTAGGATTGGAGGTCAACTCCTCCACCTCCTCGTCCCTTCGGCCGACTCCTAGGGGGTTTCCCTAGGTCGGCCAGCCCTCCCCTCCCTCCTATATATACTAGAGGGAGAGAGGGCAAAAGCACTTCAACCCAAAAGGCCAAAGTGCAGCCCTCTCTCTCGATAGTTCTAGTCCTCTAGTTTTTCAGCAGTGCTTAGGTGAAGCCCTGCTGGAATAGTTCCACAACCACCGCCGCCGCGCCATCGCGCTGCCAGAGAACTCATCTACCTCTCAGCTCCCTCTTGCTGGATCAAGAAGGCGGAGATCGTCATCGAGCTGTACGTGTGCTGAACGCGGAGGTGCCATCTGTTCGGTACTAGATCGTGATTGGATCGCGGGACGCTCGGCGATTTGGATCGCGAAGACGTTCGACTACATCAACCGCGTTTCTTAACGCTTCCCGCTTAGCGATCTACAAGGGTATGTAGATCCACTCTCCCTCTCGTAGATGCTCATCACCATGGATAGATCTTGCGTGTGCGTAGGAATTTTTTTTGTTTCCCATGCAACATCTGAATGTTGCAGATCCGATGACTAAACCTCTCCCAAGGGCTAAACATGATCAACACCAGAACTGTATGGGTGTTAGATTCATTACAATGTAAATCACATAGTGATGTGAGCTAGATTATTAACTCTAGTGCAAGTGGGAGACTGTTGGAAATATGCCCTAGAGGCAATAATAAAAGTAGTTATTATTATATTTCCTTGTTCATGATAATCGTTTATTATCCATGCTATAATTGTATTGACTGGAAACTCAATTGCATGTGTGGATACATAGACAACACTGTGTCCCTAGTATGCCTCTAGTAGACTAGCTCGTTGATTAAAGATGGTCAAGGTTTCCTAGCCATGGACATGAGATGTCATTTGATAACGGGATCACATCATTAGGAGAATGATGTGATGGACAAGACCCAAACTATGAACGTAGCATATGATCGTGCTAGTTTATTGCTATTGTTTTCTGCATGTCAAGTAGCTGTTCCTATGACCATGAGATCATGCAACTCACTGACACCGGAGGAATACCTTGTGTGTATCAAACGTCACAACGTAACTGGGTGACTATAAAGATGCTCTACAGGTATCTCCGAGGGTGTCTGTAGAGTGGGCATGGATCAAGACTGGGATTTGTTACTCCGTGTGACGGAGAGGTATCTCAGGGCCCACTCGGTAATACAACATCACAACAAGCCTTGCAAGCAATGTGACTAAAGTGTTAGCCATGGGATCTTGTATTACGGAATGAGTAAAGAGACTTGCCGGTAACGAGATTGAACTAGGTATAGAGATACCGACGATCGAATCTCGGGCAAGTAACATACCGAAGAACAAAGGGAACATCGTACGGGATTAACTGAATCCTTGACATAGAGGTTCAACCGATAAAGATCTTCGTAGAATATGTAGGAACTAATATGGGCATCTAGGTCCCGCTATTGGTTATTGACCGTAGAGGTGTCTCGGTCATGTCTACATAGTTCTCGAACCCGCAGGGTCTGCACACTTAAGGTTCGGTGACGTTTCGGTAGTATAGAGTTATGTATGGTGGTGACCGAAGGTTGTTCGGAGTCCCGGAGGAGATCCCAAATGTCACGAGGAACTCCGGAATGGTCCGGAGATAAAGATTGATATATAGGAAAGTGGTTTTTGAACTCCGGAAAAGTTTCGGGCATTTCCGGCAGTGTACCGGGAGTGACGAATGGGTTCCGGGGGTCCACCAGCTGGGCCCACCCACCCCAAAGGGTCTCATGGGCTGTGGGAGGAGGAGGGCCAGCCCCTGGTGGGCTGGCCGAACCCCCCACTAAAGCCCAATGCGCCTAGGAGGTGGAAGGAAAGAAACCTAAAGGGGGAAGGGGAGGAATCCTACTAGGAGTAGGATTGGAGGTGGACTCCTCCACCTCCTCGTCCCTTCGGCCGACTCCTAGGGGGTTTCCCTAGGTCGGCCAGCCCTCCCCTCCCTCCTATATATACTAGAGGGAGAGAGGGCAAAAGCACTTCAACCCAAAAGGCCAAAGTGCAGCCCTCTCTCCCGATAGTTCTAGTCCTCTAGTTTTTCAGCAGTGCTTAGGCGAAGCCCTGCTGGAATAGTTCCACCACCACCGCCGCCGCGCCGTCGCGCTGTTGGAGAACTCATCTACCTCTCCGCTCCCTCTTGCTGGATCAAGAAGGCGGAGATCGTCATCGAGCTGTACGTGTGCTGAACGCGGAGGTGCCGTCTGTTCGGTACTAGATCGTGATTGGATCGCGGGACGCTCGGCGATTTGGATCGCGAAGACGTTCGACTACATCAACCGCGTTTCTTAACGCTTCCCGCTTAACGATCTACAAGGGTATGTAGATCCACTCTCCCTCTCGTAGATGCTCATCACCATGGATAGATCTTGCGTGTGCGTAGGAATTTTTTTTGTTTCCCATGCAACGTTCACCAACATGTCATCCCCTATGCTTCTGCGATAGGCTCTATCATGTATGCAATGTTGTGCACAAGACCAGACGTCAGCCTTGCCATAAGTATGGTTGGAAGGTTTCAAAGTAATCCAGGAGTGGATCACTGGACGGCGGTCAAGAATATCCTAAAGTACCTGAAAAGGACTAAGGAAATGTTTCTCGTTTATGGAGGTGATCAAGAGCTCGTCGTAAAGGGTTACGTCGATGCAAGCTTTGACACTGATCCGGCTGACTCTAAGTCTCAAACCGGATATGTATTTATTCTCAATGGAGGAGCGGTAAGCTGGTGTAGTTCCAAGCAAAGCGTCGTAGCTGATTCTACATGCGAAGCGGAGTACATAGCTGCCTCGGAGGCGGCGAAGGAAGGTGTTTGGATGAAGTAGTTCATGACGGATCTTGGAGTTGTGCCTAGTGCACTGAACCCAATGACTCTGTTCTGTGACAACACTGGTGCCATTGCTCTAGCCAAGGAACCAAGGTTTCACAAGAGGACCAGACACATAAAGCGACACTTCAATTCCATCCGCGATTACATCGAGGGAGGAGACATAAGTATTTGCAAAGTACACACGGATATAAATATTGCAGATCCGCTGACTAAGCCTCTTCCACGAGGGAAACATGATCAACACCAGAACTGTATGGGTGTTAGATTCATTACAATGTAAATCACATAGTGATGTGAGCTAGATTATTGACTCTAGTGCAAGTGGGAGACTGTTGGAAATATGCCCTAGAGGCAATAATAAAATGGTTATTATTATATTTCCTTGTTCATGATAAATGTTTATTATCCATGCTGAATTGTATTGATTGGAAACTCGAATACATGTGTGGGTATATAGACAACACCGTGTCCCTAGTGAGCCTCCATAGGACTAGCTCGTTGATCAAAGATGGTCAAGGTTTCCTGGCCATAGACAAGAGTTGTCATTTGATTACGGGATCACATCATTAGGAGAATGATGTGATGGACAAGACCCAAACTATGAACGTAGCATCTGATCGTGTCAGTTTATTGTTATTGTTTTCTGCATGTCAAGTATGTGTTCCTATGACTATGAGATCATGTAACTCATTGACACCGGAGGAGTACCTTGTGTGTATCAAACGTCACAACGTAACTAGGTGACTATAAAGATGCTCTACAGGTATCTCCGAGGGTGTCTGTTGAGTTGACATGGATCAAGACGGGGATTTGTTACTCCGTGTGACGGAGAGGTATCTCAGGGCCCACTCGGTAATACAACATCACAATAAGCCTTGCAAGCAAAGTGACTAAAGTGTTAGCCACGGGATCTTGTATTATGGAACGAGTAAAGAGACTTGCCGGTAACGAGATTGAACTAGGTATGGAGATACCGACGATCGAATCTCGGGCAAGTAACATACCGATAAACAAAGGGAACAGCGTACGGGATTAACTGAATCCTTGACATAGAGGTTCAACCGATAAAGATCTTCGTAGAATATGTAGGAACCAATATGGGCATCCAGGTCCCGCTATTGGTTATTGACCGTAGAGGTGTCTCGATCATGTCTACATAGTTCTCGAACCCGCAGGGTCTGCACACTTAATGTTCGGTGAGGTTTCGGTATTATTGAGTTATGTATGTTGGTGAACGAAGGTTGTTCAGAGTCCCGGATGAGATCCCGGATGTCACAAGGAGCTCCGGAATGGTCCGAAGGTAAAGATTTATATATAGGAAAGTGGTATTTGGGTTCCGGAAAAGTTTCGGGTACTTCCGGTAGTGTACCGGGAGTAACGAATGGTTTCCGGGGGTCCACCGGGAGGGGCCCACCCACCCCGGGGGGCACATGGGCCCAAGAGGTGGCGCACCAGCCCCTGGTGGGCTGGGCAGCCGACCCCATAAGGGCCCATGCACCCAAAGCAAAGGGAAAAAAGGGTGGAGGTGCCTTGGAGGGGAGGGACTCCTCCCTAGGGTTCCCACCTCCCTTGTGGGAGAGGACTCCTCCCCCCTAGGTTTGGCCGAACCCCTCCTTGGAACAGGGGCTAGGGCTGCCTCCCCCTCCCCTTCCCCCTATATATAGTGGGGGTTTTGATGGCAACCACCACCTGAAAGCCACGTGCTGCCCTCTCCCCTCTAGATTGTCTTTCTCCTCTAGATTAGTTCGGTAGAGCTCGGCGAAGCCCTGCCGGATAAGTTCACCACCACCGCCACCACGCCGTTGTGCTGCCGGAGAACTCATCTACCTCTCCTCCCTCGCTTGCTGGATCAAGGAGGCGGAGATCATCATCGAGTTGTACGTGTGCTGAACGCGGAGGTGCCGTCCGTTCGGTGCTAGATCGTGATTGGATCGCGGGACGGCTTGCGATTTGGATCGCGAAGACGTCCGACTACATCAACCGCGTTTCTTAACGCTTCCCTCTTAGCGATCTACAAGGGTATGTGGATCCGATCTCCCCTCTCGTAGATACTCATCTCCATGGATAGATCTTGTATGTGCGTAGGAAAATTTTTGTTTCCCATGCAACGTTCCGCAACAAATTGTTGCATCACGAGACTTGCCACAATACTGCCCGTGCCATGCCTTCGGGTAGTTTTTCCAAGTCCAATGCATGCAATCAACGCTTCCTAGCATATCGGGCCAACCTCGCGTCTCATTTGCTGCCATCAACATTTTTGTGTCTTCCTCGTTGGGTGCACGGATAGACAAGGCCAAAGATGCGGGTGATCACTTTGGCGAACGTACGCACTAACTCAATTGTAGTATCTTCGCCAATGCGAAGATATTCGTCGGCATAATCTGCCGGAATGCCATATGCAATCACTCGCATAGCTGCCGAGATTTTTTGATATGTGCTAAAACCCTTCAAGCCCGCGGCGTTTCTCCTTTGAGTAAAAAACTGAGAATTTGCCTCGCAAGCTTGCACTAATTTTATAAAGAGGGATCAGCGCATTCGATACCTTCTCCGGAAGAGGTGCGGCGGATATGTTGGATTGTCCGCGAAGTAGTCTTGCATAAGCATCTCGTTCACAAGATGGCAGTTGCGAGGGATGCATAGACAGCTGACAGTCGATCATCGTCGTCTCTTTCGGTTCTGGTCTTTGTGCTCCTTCACGGCGAGCATCACCACCACCATCTGCTGCTGATGGATCTCGAGCAACGACTCTATGTCCGAGTCATTGGACGAGGATGAATCCGCAAAAATTGCTCGCAAGGGCTCAAATCCATCTACAATATGCCACCCGATCTCGCATGAACGAATTTTCTTCTTCAAATCGATTGCTCGGTCGAACTAGAAGAGGGCACAAATGGACTCACCGGCGGGGCGGTGTTGACTCGGCGGATCCGGGGAGGCGGCGAAGCGGCGCGGTGGAGCAGGGTCTGGAGCGGCCCGGCGACGTGATTCCGTCGGCGGGTATGGCCGAAATTGAATGCGGCGGCGGTGCCGGGTGGCTGCGGGATGGGGAGGGGAACAAGCACGGGCTGAAATGTCCCTCCCGCCAACCGCTTTCGCGAGATACAGGGTACCAACGGGGCGGGGGGGCGGGGCTGTGTACTCCCGGGTCGGAGGGGCCAATTTGCCGCGCCCCTTAAAAAACTTTAAGGGTTGGACGCGTTTATGGGGTTTGTTCGGGTCACTTTTTCAACGCGAAACCGTAAACTAGTGGTTATTTTGCGGGTCGGCGCGTTATAAGAGGTCTGCTAGAGTTGCTCTAAGAACCCTAGCTATCTAGGGCGACGGCTGCTCCAGAACTTCTCTTGTCTTGACCGAAGAGACTCGTTTTCTAGGTTCGATGTGAATAATCTAACTCCAATCACAGAGATTTATCATTGGATTTATCTAATTATGAACGTGGACATATAGAAGATAACCTTGAGCTATTCACTATTCATATGAGAATAATTTAATACTTTAGAGATTGTCATGATATTGCAAGCCTAGCTACAAAAGTTTGGAATTAAAAGGCACATCATGTTCCCTACGGCTACTAGAAAATCTATTTTTTTAGAGCAGAAAATCTATGACCATGACGAAAAAATCTTGGTTGTTAGGCTCAGAGCAAGAAGCGAACCAACCTGTGGTTGAATTGTTAGAGGGACGGTGGTATCCCCAGCCCACTAGGGTTTAAGTCCTCGTGCTCGTATTATTTCTGGATTTATTTTAGGATTTCCGGCAATGCGCATTCAATGAGAGAAGACGTTTCCGTTGACGATGATGCGCCTATGCTAACTTCGTAAATCTCAAGAATATAAGCGTTTGCGTCTGTACTGTGTTTAAAAAAAATCAAAGCAAGACTCCTCGGGGTGCAAATCAGATGACCGAATCAGAGCAAGACTCCTCGGTGGCGATGGAGAATGAGGGCAATCACCAAGTCACGCGTGAGCTCAAAAAAGATCACCAAGTCACGCGTGCGGCTGTTATCGTTCCATTCTCATGTCTCCGATGGCTAATTTAGTAACAGAAGATTTTTGTTGGCGCAAATTAGATTATTCATGGATAACCCTGCCCAACGGAAAAACAGATCTGCCTTCGCCGCCGAGCACTGGCACGGGTGGACGTGCAGCAGGCAAGCGATGTTGCCCGTCGAGGGACTCGTTGTGGGAGGAGCTACCAACTAACGCGCCGTCCGCCGCCGAGCACCACCGTGGGATGAGATACAGCGGGCGTCTGCTGCCGGTACTCACCTCGGGAGGAGCTACAGCGGTACGTCGAGGACCGGTTTGGCGAAGGAGACGACTGGGCCCGCGTGGTCGCCGGAGCCGTGGGCGCATCGCCGGCTACGACGTCGTGGGATCATCCGATATTCAGATTGAAACGTGGGATCTTTGTATGCGTTGTATGCGTTCCAGGAAAAGGAGGACTCAGGCTGCATCTTTGTATGCGTTGCTGTTCTGGTCGCGGCGGCACGGCCGTACTTCCAACAAGTCTGCAAAACATTGGAGTGGGTTCAAATGCGTCGATGGTTGCTGCTGGGCGCACAATCCATTGTCATTTCCAAATTACACACATGAGGTTTGCCTTTTTTTCCCTTTCATTTTTTTCTCGTGTTAAAATTTTAGGTTGTTTCACTTTGTGTTGGCCAATGGAAAGTAGAGTTAACATAATTTATTTCTACTTTATATTAGAGTTTGTACCTGTGTTGTTAGATCTGCAAGCTTATCATCCAAGCCATCCTTTTAGATTTTGGTAGATATATTGGAATATATTCACCCACATGTTGCCAATAGCCTGTGTGAAGAAATTTCTATTTTGAATGGGAGATTCGTTCCTTCTTATTAAGTTGTTGTTTGATAATGTATCTAAGCAATACAAGTTTGATGTATACATATAAATGTATGTCATGATCTTCTGTTCATGTCTTTTCCAGGTTTAGAATCAGCGCATTGACTTGTTCCTTCATTAGCTGTGATGTCCAGGTTACGATGTATCTATAGTACCTAAATAGTTCATTCCCACTACATGATTTCTCTTAACATGCAGCCCGTCCACATCAGCAATCGCCATGTCAGCAAATCTTTGCCAAAAAAATATATCATGTGATGCAATATTCCTTTCTTCCGTGCGTAACCATCACCGAAGGGATTGGTCTTTCGCCTTCCACTAGCAAATATGCCCGTCTGTTGTAACGGGGAAAAACAATCAGATTATGCAAATTATGTCAGGATGAGATAAGGACTTTTAAAATGTCATTTCATAAACTACCCTGAATCATGTAGATAAGGGACTTTTAAAAAGTCATTTAAAAAGGTAAAAATGTGATGATCTCATCACGACTTGATTTCCTAAGGCACCACAACGAAATATTTTTTGGCTGAGCAAACTACATTGATGGACGCTGCATGTGCTAGACTGATGAATGATGTGTCTCGCCTTGACTAAGCGTCGCGCTGTTTTACAAGATCAGTAAAACTGCGGTAGCAAAATAAACATAGCTATGTATGGAGGCAAATTAGACATTGGGCCTATTTCATATAGCTTACAAAAACTAACCCATAAAAAGTTGTGTCAATTTTTTGAGGGCTCAACGTTGTAGAGAAGATGGGAATCTTGTTTCTACCCGACACATGATGGACTAAGTAAAATCATAAAACGTTCTCTACATATCCCTAAAAAACCCTCTATGTAATTGACGGTTTGTTTGGTTTGTTATGTACGGATCTGTTTGAATTTTTCTGGACTTTTTTAAATTTGACTTTTTTCAAATTCCCTAATATGATTTGAATACATGGTCATTTAAAAAAAATATGAACATTTTTACGCGAGAATTGTTTTCAAAATCATTTTTTATAATATGCGAACAGTTTTTCTACAATCATGAACATTTTTTGGTTTCCCGAGCATTTATTAAATTCACGAAGATTTTATGATTTGTCGATTTTATTTCAAAAATCTTAACTTATTGAAATTTGGATTTTTTTTTGAAATCCTGAATTAATTTAAAGAAGCAAGATTAAAAACAGCAATGAGAAAAGGAAAACAAAAAACAAAATAAAAAACAGGGCGTCTCGTCGCGCACATGGACCTGGTCTCGTGGGTGGAATGTTGAGTCGTTAACCATTGTGTCACTTGTGCGCTTGTGAAATATGAGGATATCATGTTATAAGAACCCAGCTTTGCGGTGACTTTGAAAAAACCGAACCGTTTTCTTCACTTACGGGTGGCATAGTGGGTAATTTATAGCAACTTCGGGGGCAATTGTTAGACGGACGACCAGAAACACTAATTGCTTTATTATTACTAGTAGAAATGCCCGTGCGTTGCAACGGGAGAACATCGGTTCCTATGAAGCACGGTTGGCCGAGTCAAGAAAGTGTGTCATAGACAAACAATCACTCATGAGAAAAAGAAAAGATGGACCATTTGAGGATCACGACATGAGCTCACGGCAATGGGGTATAATTTCGAGTAAATTTAGCTACCTCAAGAAGGAAAAAATTAGCAATATCAATAACTCTAAAATAATAGCAGCAACAAGCAAACCAACCTAGAATAACAATTGCAGTAGCAGCAAGCAAACCAACTTAGATAGATATAACATAAAAAATTCCATATAATTAAACATATCTTCTTTGTTAAATGCAAGTCCACCAAGCAAACCCAAGAATTTCATAGATAATCAGTCATTGACTTCACATGGAATCAAATTGCGTATGTACATGAATTGTAATTGAGGTGAATGTAATTGCAATGTTACTTAAACAGAAGGGGCGTCCATTCACTGAAGCATGTATTTTTTTTCTCTTTTGAAGAGAACTGCTTACACACTTACAGCTGAATTACTCAATGTATTGACAATGCCATACAACATTCCATCCGCTGAAATCGTCAAAGCTAGTGCAACTTTCTAACATAACTATACTTCGTTTTTGACAAATAAAGGCATCGAGATAAACTATCCTTCCACTACACAATGATAAAAGCAAATAACTTACTCTGCAAATGGCTCAAGGCAGTTAATTGGGAACTTTATATTAACCAACTCTTCACGTGCAGCAACAACCATCATCTCAAATATGATCAGGCTTGTCTATAAAGGCAAGAACAAAATCAAGTTTAGGAACATCAAAAATCAATTAGAAGGAGAGTAGTACGTTGATGGCATGTGGCAAGCATAGAATACTCTGTCTCATTCTTGTACGGAACAATCAAATGCAGCAACGTGACCACCTTTATGTCTAACTTTTGCGGGATTAAATGAGCTACATCTGCAGACATTCAACAGTTACTGGCTTCATTCTTACCCTAATTCTTATGACATATTCATGGTTACAACAACATTCAGGTTAGGTAACAAAGACTAACTCCCACGGTTACATGCTTGAGGTGATGCTATCATTCTATCAGTATAATAGCAGAAATCTTCATATCCACTGGCAATGAACAGAAATATAATTTGTATGTACATGTTTATGTTTTTTGGACCAAGAGAAAACCATTATGGACATGTAACATAATCGAATCAACTATTTCTATGTATTTTGTTTACGTCAGAAAGAATCCCATTTATATGGTCTATCTGTGCAATTGTATGAATCACGCACTTATACTGCAAAAAACCCGGTCTCCCTCCGCGTCGTCTCCCGCGAGGCGACCCGGAGGCCACCCCTAACCCTCGCCGCCGTCCCCTTTCTTCCCCCTCCTCCTCCCTTGCCGCCGCCCGGGGGCGTGGCCGGGCAAAGCCCTGCTGTTGCCGGCGGCGGCGGGGCCCCTTTGTCTCCCCGTTCGGACGGTGCTGGCACGGGCCGGCGCCCCGGGCCGGGACGTGGCGCTGCGGCCGGGCTCCACGGCGGCGCGGCGGGCTGATGCGGCGCTCTGGCGTCCCTGCCTCCCCGCGACGGGCGGCTAGGTGGGTGGCGCGCCTTCGGTGCTTGAGACGACGGCGGCTTGCGCGGCCAGATCTGGCTCGAGGCGGCGCGGGCTGCGTGCGGCGCGGGCTGCAGGTGACCGCCTCTACTGTAGCCGCAGTAGGTGGTGGTGGCGACGTAGCAGTTGGTGGTGGTGGTGCGGGCCAGAGGTTGGTGACGATCTCTAGGCGGCAAGGAGGTGGATGGCACCGGATCTCCTGGCTGTGCGTGCACCTTGGGGGATCTGGGGCCCGGTCTTGGGGGCTGGCGGCGGTGGATCTGGGGCCTCCGGCCCTGATCCGATCTCCTCCGGCGGCGGTCCTAGGGTTCCAACTCACGCCGAGATTTTGATCGACCGGATGCATGTCCCCATCGATCTGGCTGCAGTGTCGTGTTCCGGAAGGCTCCGCCGGGAACTCCCTTGGGCGATTCATGCCTGGAGTTTGCTGGATCGGGTGGGATTCGGTCGTGCGCACCCGTGTTTTTCTCTGACCGTTTGGTTTCAGAGGGAGCGTTGCGAAGCTCTGCTGGCTGTTACCATCATGGGGTATGCTTTCTCGTTCCATGGTGAAGTCAGCTGGCGGAGAATGTCATGGAAGCTGAGATCTGAGGACTAGCAATGGTGTTTCGAGTCTCTGTGGCGATGAGGAATTGGCTTGGTGATTCGTGACTTGGAGCAGCGGCATGCTAGTGGGGGCGACTGCACAGGAGAAGTCCACAGTCTTTCTTTCAGGGTGAAAATCCAAGGTTTGGCCTTAATTGGTTGTGCCTGGCAATGGCCTTGTTGAAGGCATTGTTTTTGAGAGCGAGGACTTTCTTCAGGGTGAAAACCTAAGATCGATGATCGGGCGACGACGGTGTTTGTGCACTGTTCCCTTATTGGAGGCGTCGCTTTTGGAGAAGCTGGACTTCTGGTGCTGTCTTGGTGGTGTTAGTGCTGCTGTTTCAGGGAATAGATCATTGCAGCGGGACTTTTATTTTTCGTAATTCTTCTTTCTTTTTTTGGCTGTGTGCATCCGTAATGTCGCTAGGGCATTGCGTTGTTGCAGAGGCTGGGTGTAATTGGTATCTCCGCGATATTAATATATGCTCTTTGTCGAAAAAATCTGTGCAATTGTATGGCTAATGGTCAGAACGGATGAATTTATTTTGGGGAGCAAGAGAACAGATGATTTGAAGAGTATGTGCTCCACCACTATGGTGAGGACACACATATTGCTTATTGCGCAAGATAATAGAAACAGAGCGTCTTACCTCAGATTTGCAGTAGTATTACTGTACCATATCTCATTAGTTCAAAGAACAAATTGGAGCGGTGCGCAGTAATACTTTTCTTAAGGATCTTACTTTGGATGCAAACTATTATCTAACACAAACGCATCTTCAGAGCCACCCAATAGCTCAGCCGACTTCAATCTAGACACCAACTGTACCATACAGGAAAACAAAGTTGACTAAACCAACCCTGTTATGGAACACCTTTTGGTCCCTGTGCAAAACTGGATGCCACGAGGGAGAGGATGCCGAGCATCAGGTGGCTAGCATGACAATGTTTTACAGTGTAACGACGCTGATGGAGACCTGTTCTTCTAGCAACTATTATGGAGGATGCAGCACGAGATCAACAATTTCGTGTTAGGAGAAGAGATGTGAATCAATCAACAAATTTCAAACCGCCCCGACGACCTCGCCGGCCTCCACGGCCTGCTCATGTTCATCCGCCTCGCCACCGTCCCTGCCGTCGTCGCCACCTCGCCGGCGGCCGCTCGCAAGGTCCTGCAGAAAAAGAACGTCAGCATGGCCGCTTGCCGGGGCCTGGGCGCCTGGCGCCTCATGGACCACCACGCCAACTCCGTGGTGGCGCTGCCCCTGCGCGGCAACGCCGGCAAGTGGCTCGCCTTCAGGCAGCACAACAGGGCGGCGCTCCTTGGCCCCGGAAGCTCGACGAGCACCGCGCCGTGCGGGAGGAGGAGGTGCGCGAGCTGGTGCGCCGCGTGTTAGCAGCCGCGGCCAGCCGCGCCCAGGTGCTCGTGGCGTGCGCGGCGTTCGCAGCCATGGGGCAGGTACTCAGTCGCGGGAACCAGATGTGGACGCCCGCTGCAGCCGCCGTCGCTGGTCGCGCTGCCCAAGGCCCGCAGCCCCTGAAGCAAGATGTGGACGCCCACGTCGTCCCGCTGCAGCCGCCGTCGCTGGCTCCAGGGTAGCACGTCCTCCGCGCCGCCCGTCAAACCACCAGCCCGGCCCCAACGCCACCCGCAACGGCCCGACGCAGTGCTGCAGCGCCCGAGCCCCGGCGAGGCGGCCTCCATCCTCCCAAGCGGCAACCTTATCGACCTCCGCCACGACGTCTCGCCCCAAGCGAGCACGCCGGCTGCAGCGACGCCTCGCCCCATTGGGCTCGGGCGGCGCGAACGCTCGCCGTGACGCCTTGCCCCCTTCCTTAGCTCGGCGGCCGCGCCGAGAGGGGATCCCGCGGTGGAGGACGGGGTGGATAAGGTGAGCTGTTTTTTTTTATCTGAAACGTTTTTCTTCTTCACTTAAATTAGGAGTGCGGGTTGAATACCCAAAACAGCAGGGGCTTTTTTGAAAAAAACACTAATGACGTACGGGCAGAGGCCATCGATCCTTTAATAGTAGGTATAGATATAGATATAGATATAGATATAGATATAGACTACAAAAGGACCCGTGCGTTGCAACGGGGTAACAAAATTGTGGCCATCTAATCAAGCCATTGAGAACATAATGTCTATCATGATTATAGATATGTACAAAAAGGCCCGTGGCTTGTTAATTCAAATCAAATAAAACTGATCGCCGGTAGCACTTAAGAATTAGACATGTTAATTAATATACCACGTTAAGTTGATGGACCACCTGACACAAGCTTAGAGACCACAATTTATTCTTAAAATCCAAAGTTTAAATATAGCAATTGAAATATATTCATCATACAAATACAAATTATGACTCTGATTTTGTTTGGAAATTCCATTTTAGACATAACAATACATGAACCATTAAATTATAAATTGTTTTTCTGATATTAATATGGCATGTGAATGCTCAGACAGAATACATAAACCATGTTAATTTAAATAAAAAATAAACAATTAGCAATATAGGTGGGCTGCTTAGCCATGTAATCTATGATCTGCCTTGAAATGCAGTGCAAATAGCTTTTCCACCTATCCTGAAACAATGAACCATCAATAAACTTCAGTATCTCAGATGTAGAGTTATGGAGGTATATTCTACGGCAGAGTACCGACCTGAAGTTGAGTAGTGGCTTTAGAGTCATATGAATCTATATAACGGGTGCATGGAAACAGTAGTGGCTTTAGAGTCATATAAATCTATATAACAGTAGGCTCAATAGTTCGTAAGAATTATGTTTTAATTATACAAAAGGCATGGAAACTTCTTAAGTTAACGGGTGCTATCAGCTAGCATCATGGCCATCTCTGCGTGTGTCCCTCGAACATGCTATGATGTAGTGCAAAACAAATAAATTTTGATGAATACAGAGTAAATAATGAGTGTGCAGGAGTGTTAAAAGGTTGAGTTTGCTTGAAATGATGTTGATAAGTATAAGATTTGGTACATAGGGGTTAGCTTATCTATCTTTTTATAAGATGTGGCCCGGAATAGAGAATAGCAACACCTAAAGGCCTATAGTATCACCTAGCTTGGTGTGCTCATGTAAACTAAATGCAGCTTACACAATAGTACCTCTGATATATCTGAATTTAGTACCATAAAAGCGGAGAACCATACGGTTTGATTTCTCATATTTCGTTTCAGAAAATAGCAGAATCTGTTTTTAAAACTGACAGTTAGAATGCTCCTTATAAAATCAGAATGTGCCTTTTAACATTTAAGCTCTCGGCTTGGTGTAGAAACTCAAGTCGATCTAAGAATGCAAGAGCCACTGAACTTGATCCTAACAACAACAAGCTAAGTGTTGTCTAAGCCAACTGTACATGATTTCTGTGAAACAAATAAATGATCTTATGTTAGCATAATCCTCCTATTATAATAGTTTGATTTACTTTACTTGAGAAAGAAAGCACCTACCTTTGATTTGGTCTGGTATGCATGAAAGCTTCTGTAGAATAAATATTTTCTATATATACATACTTGGCAGAACCAAAGCCGTGTCCTGGTGCTTATTGAGAATGACGCCAAAGGATAACAAAGTGGTAGAAAAGGCTTTTTCATATGGCAGAAACAAACTTCAATTCATGTATAAAGGACATAGAAAATAAGAACAGAATCAAAAACCACCACAACAGTAAGTGTACTTTTAAGCTCGCTTGTCTAGCTGTAAGCAACCAAACTTCACTAACTTTGTGACTTTAAAACATCAATATTAGGGGGTTTCGGAAACATGAATCACCAGCTCACACCCCAAGAAAAAGGGCCTTTGAAGAACCCGAGAAAAATATATCAAACGCCTTTCGTCGTTAAGTAGAATTATTTTGGCCTTCATAAGCAAACTTACTGAATTGTCTCCTATGTTTTTCTTTCTCCTAATATTCAGAACAAAGCTCTTCTATATATCTGCACAGTAATTGTAGCTAGCACACTATCTATAATAGGTTTTGGGCCAAGCATAGGTAACAGTTCTTGCAAATATGTCTGCGACTGGCTGCAAACTGGAACATTTTCCAGTCACATATTTGCTTTCTCTCTCTCTGTTCCTAGGCTCAAACCTATGGTTCATAAATGATCTCTAAAGATCTCACATACATGTCTATATCCAATGCTCTAACAAACGCAAGTGCATATTACACGGATAGTCCTCCATTTCAACTTATCATGAGCTTAAAGTCTGTCAAGAGAAAGCTAAAACAACTGCACAGGACCTACAAAGTTTCTTTATAGTTGGCTGGTGCGGCAACTGTTGATGGCTGGCATTGCCTGTTTCTGTACTTGCAAAGAAGGATGTGCACAGAATTAAAAAACTATGGAGGATTGGTAAATAAAGTTGGAAGGTTACATGCCTAGGTAATAAAGTCGTCAATCATGAATAAAGCAAGCCAGCAAGCCTAAAAATAACATTGGCTTAAGTAGAGGAACATGATGCTGAACATATATCGGTGGATGCCTTACTCGCGGAGCATTTCTTCAATTACTTCAGAGACGGAGTTACATAGCGTCACGATTTTCTTTTCAGTCTCTACAAGCTTAGTCCACAGAGCCTTATACTGGTTGAAAGCAACATCAAGCCATGGCTTCATACTTCCATTAAAGTGTATCACTGCAGCGCCGCAGATCACCTCAAGGCTCATGCTTGCCATATATCCAGGCCCATCTCATGCCATGACTTACGAAGTAGGTTGGCATTGCCATAGAGTGTCATCAGCCCTGCTTGTAGAACAGATGTTAGATGAGTGAGTGCCCCATTCTCATTTTTGCCATGAGAATATTGAGTCATTCCTATAAACATGTAATCTATAAAAAATTCCAATGAACTAAAAATATGAGAAAAGAGCAACCTATGGCCTGGATATGCTAATTGGATTCAGAACAGAACCTGTTTAAAGAAAGTGATTTGTTCCCATTTACCTTCATGCGTCAGAGACAATAAAATTGGATTCAGAACAGAACCTGTTTAAAGAAAGTGATTTGTTCCCATTTACCTTCATGCGTCAGAGACAATAAAATTGCAAAGATGGTCTATAAGCTGCTAGTAGAAATATTCACCCTGCGTGCAAGTCCCACCTATGTCGCCCACTTGTCCTCCTTCCCACTGTACACGACGGTTGTCGGGGTGTCCAACTAATCACAACACGTCTAGACGCTCTGCTCTTTGAAAATTAGTAGAAATAATTTAAAATATTCTAATGTCTGTTTTGGCATAACAGAACATTTAGTGTGTATATCCAAATTCAACACCAACTACCATGGTTACGCATGCTGAGAAAAAGCAACAAACTTCAGTCCTTATCTCCATAGAAAATTAGCAATAATAGTGAGGAAAGCATATGAACAGATCTCATTATTCAAAAATTATAGTTAACAGATCTGCAACATGCGTGCACAGGATATCTCTAAGAAATTGTTTGCATCATCATTGGTAGAAGCTATATCATTATAGAAAATACAAAGGAATCCAGATGTAAACTAAATCTTCCTTGAACTTTACAGGTGTAGCCACTTCGAGCCATAAAATTGCAGGTGGCCTGAAGAAACCCTTTACTTTTTTTTAACGGTGAAGAAACCCTTTACTTGCATAACGACAAACAACAAATAGGGCATAGCCATATATGTGCGCATAGTTTCAACCAATTAATCTAACAAAATTAGCACCTCTCAGTCTCAAGGAACCAAACGAAAACCAACAATTTTTCAACCTGCTGCATCAAACTCATACAATAGCATGGACAGAAGAATGGATTTATTTTAACAGAAAGAGCACAGAAGCCGGCTATAGTTGGCCGCCGTGGACACCATCCAAAGAACCAAAAATAGTTATACATCTGGTTTTCTACAAGGAGAAACAAAAGGGAGAGGGCCAGATCGGCCTCGCCACTCCCCCACCAGCTGCCGCTGGTGAAGACCTCCCAGCCCTCCCCAACCTCGCCTGGCACACGATACGGCCCCGCCACCCCCTCACCCGAGCTCGCACGGCCGCATGTGCCCACCCCGTGCAGCTACACGAACCAGATCCGCCGGCGCCAGTCGCTGCTCATTCTCCTGCCTCCTTGCCGAATCTCCTTTTCTTGCCATGTTGTACGTTCTCACGCAAGCCCGTGCGGGTGCTCGACGTCCGCGCTGCCCCATCCGCACTCGCCAAGCTCCACCCTGGGCACTGCTCGTTCCCCGTCGACGGCGCTTATCGGAAACAAGCTGGAAAGAGGGGCGAGGGGCAATACCTGCAGAGCTCTCCCTGCCATCCATGGAGGCCCGCCTCCACCTACAAGGACTTCGCGCCACCGCGCCGAATCCCTCGGTCTCCCACGCCCGTCCGCCATCGCCCGGCTCCGGTGAGCTCCCGCCTAGGTAGTCGCACTGCCCCTCCTTTCTCACGGCGACCCCGCTCGAAGCTGAGCCGCTCCAACGCGCTAGAGACCCCGCCGCCGCCGGATCCGCGTGGGGGCTTTGCCCGGAAGACGCAAACGGTCAGCGGCGAGGGGAGGAGGAGAAGGGGGGAGGGGCGGACGGTGCCGCGCAGGCGAGATGCGCCGGAGTGACGCTGCCCAGGGGCTTTTTAAAAAAAGTGTAACGTTTTTTCCACTTACTATAGGATTGCGGGTTGAATTCGGTAAAGTACAGGGGCTTTTTTGAAAAATGACAGACGACGTACAACCAGAAGCGATCGCCGCTTTATTATTATAGGTAGAGAAGTAGAGATTAGGTAGAGATAGAGATAACTGACGAACAAGTCTAGCGTTTTCCTCCTCCATGTATCACGGTTTTACTCCCAATCACGAACCATAAAAGTTCACCACGAGGCACCAGGCGCATCTCCACTCTCTTTTTTTTTTTTTGAACACAGTACAGACGCAAGCGCTCATATACATGCGCATACACTCACCCCTATGAACGCACACACGCACACCCTACCCCTATGAGCACCTCCGAAAGACTGAGCCGGCATATCATCTTGAAATTTACGAAGTCACCGTAGACACCTCGTCGTCGACGGGAACGTCTCCTCCCACTGAATGCGCATCGCCGGAAATCCTGAAATAATTCCAGGAATAAATGCGAGCACCAGGATTAGAACCCTGGTGGGCTGGGGATACCACAGTCACTCTAACCATCCAACCACAGGTTGGTTCATCTCCACTCTCTCTTGATCCGTCCATCTTCATCTCCCAGCATCCTTATCTGCTGACGCCGCCGGCTGCCTCGCGGCCCAACATGCCTTCACCTCCTTCTACCTGTGCCTTGCCGTGGGGCACATGGTTGCCGACGACCTATCGTTGCGGAGTGGATCCTAAGCGCGCCGCCGTGCCCTGCCCGGAGAAGTGGATGGCCATGCCGCCATCTTCTCACCATCGATTGTGTTGAAGGTGTGGGAGGAGCCTCGGGCTCCAAATTTGAGGAGTCAGATTTGATTTTCGATTTCTGCATCCTATTTTGTTTCAGTTGGTCTAGCGATAGGTGTCTATGCTGATTCGTTTGGTGATAATCACCCAATAACAGATTAATTGCCACAGCTCGACTTGCAAGTAAAGGCAGTACTTTTGCCGGTTCCACAAAAAAAAACATGGTAACCTCCAAAACTGGTGCTGTAGAAGAAACCCTCCTAGGCGGCAGCTAGGCGCTGGACGAAGTAGTTGGAACTTGACTGGCCGGTCTGTTCGAATAAAGTGGGAAGGCGCAGTGGCGGACGAGGGCCGGAGTCCCAGTTTTTGAGACACCTTTGCCTCCTCCTCAGGCTGTAGGTACACACTTTTGTCTCGCCTGCAGCGACAAGTTTCTATATCAGTTCATGTCACTTAAGAGCAACTCCAACGCGCCGACCCAAACGGATGGCGCTTTTGTCCGCTTTTTGTCCGTTTGGGTCGGCCGGCCGCTCGACGTCCGCCCTGTTTGAGATTTGGGTCGGCAGTGTGCCCAACGCGCCAATCCATATATGCCGGCGTGGCCGGCTGGCCGCCCTTTTTTCAACAGATAGCACAAATTTTGCATTGTTTCATGGACAAAATTTGCATTATTTCACAAGCAAACATATAGTCCACAACCAAATAAATAGCATAGTTTCAACCAAATAATAAATAACATAGTTTTACAAGCCCAATAAAAATAAAACAGTCTCACATAGTTTTGCAAGCCGAATAAAAAAGATACATCTATTGGTTGCCAACATGAACCCACATTTTCTTCGTGCTCCAAGTCTTAGCAGGATACCGAACGATGCCCCATCGAGATTGCAAAACACCAAAGGCACGCTCGACGTCCTTCCTAGCACTCTCTTGCTCTTGGGCAAATCTTTTCCTCTTCTCTCCGACGGGGTTAGAGATTGTCTTCACAATAGTGGTCCACTGAGGATAGATACCATCACCCAGGTAGTACCCTTTGTCGTAGTTGTGGCCATTGATGGTAAAATTAACCGGTGGGTTGTTGCCTTCGGCAAGCCTAGCAAACACCGGCGAGCGCTGAAGCACGTTGATATCATTGTGTGATCCGGCCATGCCAAAGAAAGAGTGCCAGATCCAGAGATCTTGAGATGCCACGGCCTCAAGTATGACAGTGCAAGCCCTGACATGGCCCTTATACTTCCCTTGCCGAGCAGAAGGGCAGTTCTTCCACTCCTAGTGCATGCAGTCTATGCTGCCAAGCATCCCTGGGAAGCCCCTGCTGGCATTCATCGCCAACAAACGGGCTGTATCTTGAGGAGTCGGCTCTCTCAAGTACTCAGGGCCAAACACAACAATAACATCCTTGCAGAACTTATACAGGGAGTCTAGGCATGTAGACTCGCTCATATGGACGTACTCGTCAATGAGATCACCGGGCATGTAGGAGATATGCCCTAGAGGCAATAACACATGTTATTATTTATCTCCATGATCATGATTATGTTTATGTTCCATGCTATAACTGCTATGGTTCTCGAGTCTGCAATAACCACGAGGCTTGAAGGAAGACTCATATGCACGTGTGGAATAATAAACGGTAAAAAGTATTCCTAGTCTGGCCTCTAAGACTAGCTCAAGTGTTGCATGATGGTTCTGTTTTCCTGATCATGGGCATGACTATGTCGGCAATTTTGAGGGCACAATGTTAGTAGAACACTTGTGTTGAATCGACCCGATTGATGTTATGCTATGAGATTCATTCGTCATAAGTTAATGGTTAATAACATAGAGAAGTTAATGTTTGCATAATTCCTTAGACCATGAGGGTGTCGAGTTTCTTCATGCTTGCTTCATGAACTTTGGGGTTTGTTAAACGTCATCCGTAAATGGGTGGCTATTACGGCGGCTTACGGGTTCATGGAAAAGTATGTCAAGGAACTTGATAGCTCAAGATTGGGATTTGCTCCTCCGACGATGGAGAGATATCTCTGGGCCCTCTCGGTGTTACGGTATCCATCATCGTCTGGCCAGACATTTTGTGATTTGATCACGGGGATGCCGGAACACGGGAACGAGAAAAGAGAACAATACCGGTAACGAGGTAACTGACATAGTGGACAAGTTGTTGATCCACGGGGATGCCAACATGTCTCACCTCGGGTATTTGTAACATATCGCGAAGCAACAGGAATAGCACACGGCAACTGGAGGTTCACTCGAATATTCATTCGTGTGGGTATAGGGGTCAATATGGGTGTCCATGGCTCCGATGTTGATCATTGATCGGAAGGGGTTCCGGGTCATGTCTATACTTCACCGAACCTATAGGGTCACACGCTTAAGGGTCATCTATCTGCTGAATACTAGACGGGGAGTCTGAGAGAAAATCACCGAAAAAGTTTCGGACGAAACGGAAACGTTCCGGAGAGGATATCAGAATAGTTCCGGTGAAACTGAAAAGTTGTTTCAGGGTATTCCATAAAGTCAAATTTGTTTCGGCACATGCCTGAAAATTATTGGAAGGTACCAGAATTGTTCCGGTAACTTCTGAGATTTTTCAGAGACAAAAACCGGAAATGTTCCGGACTGCTGGAACCGCTTTAGTTGCTTTTCACAGATGAAAATTACTAAACCGAAAAGTTGTTTTGGAGTGCACCATAAAGTCAAAATGGTCTCGGCACATGCCTGATAATTCTTGGAGGGTGCCAGAATCGTTCTGGAAACTTTCTGGAATTTTCCGGGATGAAAACCGGAAATGTTCCGGAGCTGCCGGAACCGCTTCAGATGCTTTTCGCAGATGAAAATCACTAAACCGGAATTGTTTCGGATCGCGTTGAAAATTATTTTAGTGGGTACTGGAAATGTTCTAAGCCCACATGAATATTTTCAGTTCGAACGGACGCTGAAATATGTCGTCATGAATAGTGAAAGTGCTTTTTGGATTACTTTTTGGAAAGCCACCTTTTTGGGCTTTTGCTCCAAAATATCTTGGAGATGACATGGATGGATGTGGCTGAAATTTCAGCCCCTCCACCCCTCCTTCTCCTATAAATAGAGGTGGAGGGGGCAGCCCAAATCTCATCCCTTCTCACATACAAGTGCCATGCATGATCTGGCTTTCTCTCTCCCTCCCAGCGAAATAGTTTCGTAGAGCCGAAAGGCTGTCTAGGTTCCGGTGGGAACTAGTTCTGGACGGCGAAGCCCTGCCGGATAGATGACACCGTATGTGTGCAACTCTGTAGAGAGATCGTAGTTTCGGTCTTAGTTCGAGAGTGCCTCCCGAAGGGCTGTCCGAGTGACTGTCCGAGTTTCGATGGTCCTCCCGAAGGGCTGTCCGTGACACCGTCCGAGGGACTGTCCGACCGCCTCCCGGAGGGCTGTCCGGGGGCGGATGAGGGTATACATCCTCGCGGTTGGGAGGTTGTAAATCCTAGCTGCGGGGATCTGCACCACCGATCGTCATCGACTCTACTTCCGCTGCGTTACGAGTCGGTAACGAAAAAGATCAAACCTTGTATGCAGTCTCCATAGTGGTCCTGGGCTGGTGCGTAGGTCGGAAATTTTTGTTTTCTGCTGCGTTACCCTACAGTGGCATCATGAGCCGTGCTATGCGTAGATGCAGGTTACGATCTAGAATACATGGAGATGTATGGGTATTACATAATATAATTTTTTGGAGTAGATGAGATCTATTGCTGAAAATTATTTATGCGGGTAGCAGATGAAATCTGTTACCCGATGTTCCTGTTGCTTCCCCTGAATTTGCATAGTCCTTATCTTGACGGCATGGTGAAATCTCACAAAGTTCTGGCAATCCGCGATCCTTTCATGCTGCTCCTGAGTATGCTGATTGCCAAATCAACGAAGTGCTAAACAGTTCTTTGGGTTCCACCATAGTTAAAGAAAGATGGATGTTTCGCAGACGAAAGGGCAATGCAGATATGATCTGCACGGGGGTCACGCGTATGACGAAGTTTAGTATGGGGCTCGAGATTTTATTATCTCGTGTTTCATACACCCCGCAATGTTAATCTAGCGACCTGGATTATCATGCTTGATGATGAACGTTGGTAGCTGCGGTTTGTTTCGAAACCTTAGAAGCCACGTAAAATGAAATTATGCATAAACTGATTAGAGGCGTCTAACTTGGTTTTGCAGGATGGTTTGCATGTGCATGTGATGTGGTATAGCAGTGCTCATATTAATTTGATTATGTATGAGATGACTATATAATGTAAATTAACATGACCTGCGTGTCATGATTCGGCATGATGGCTGGAGCCATATGATTGTCACTTTAATGACCTGCGTGTCAACCTTCTGTAATGCACTTATTTTATTAGCTATAGAGATAGCAATATTATCTGGTGCATCGACAAGGTGGTGGCAATCTTCGCGAAGGTGAACACCAACGCGAATGCCGAAGACGAATAAATGAAAGACTTCTCCGTCAGAAAGGGCTATACCATATCATGCTATTATGAATTGCCTGAGATGTTTATCCCTTATGATGCACCCTTCTTGATTGCGCGGTAGTCGCTTTTTATTAGGGTGATCTCTCACAAAAATATCAAGTAGTTAGTGTTCTCCCAAGTGTAGCACCGTCACGGCACCTATCTTTTCGGGGTGCGCCATGTCACACGGGTACAAACGATTACAGAAGTGTGAGGCGGGTGAGTTGAGACCTCGCAGCGAGATCACTTGGTTGTCTTGACGTTCAGGCATGACCGTCATGAGCTCGGAACACACGCATCGAAAGATGAACAAGAGTCACATAGAGATGTGATTGGCAAGTTGGCCTACCGGTTGAGATTTTCGTCATCAGTGGTGTTACACCAATGGCGAACAATTGAAATGCGGGTCTTGTATCACTCACAATCAATTATGAGAGATATTGATTTGAGTGGGAGCGCACTTTAGAATTAATTCTTTTAATTCTTAGTGCAATTAATTATGAACCTTGTCTAAATGAAATTTGCATAATAGTTATAGAATAATGGCTCGCGTTTCCACCTTCCCTATTAAAATTGAATAGCTGTTAAATATCTGGTTAAAACTTTACGGTTGGTAACGTAATGTGAGGATTGTCCTCTAGATTGCCGAGAAGGACTTTGTCCTATCGCATGCTTTCGGTATTCTCCCGCTAATGCTATGGCTCATGTGACTCTCGTCCATCGATCCAAAAGCTAGAATTCCGTTTCAGTCAAGTGCAATATGTTTGCTTCCATGAGACCCGAACTTCGAAAGTTTGGATAGTTATGTGATATTCATGGAATCTGAAAATCATTTTCAGAGACAGACAAAGGCTAAAAGATATGAGATATCCAAAGCAATGTTTGTTTGCAAACTATTAGTAAAGGAGTTTACTATGCATTAGACTGATAAGAGAGGGATCCAAAAGAACGCCTGTCATATGATGAAAGGTGAATAAAACGACAACTTAAAGAGAAAGGAAGTGTCCGAAGGGTGTTAGTGAAACTTTCACGCCTAGGAAGTCCGGGGCTAACGCCACTCTTAAGTTGGGTGCTTCTTCTGAGAGTAGGAGAAATACTGAAAGTTAAACTGTTAGAAGTATAAAGGCAAAAGGAAAGAAGACTGAAATATCCAGCTCATGTATGAATGTCATACAAGTTTATGATGTATAGAAGGCTGGTCAAAGATATAGTTCTTGGGAATTATGGTTAAACATGTTAATCACTAATTCTTGGGTATTGTGAGTTAATCACAAAGATACCCGCTCGATTGCATTCTGTTGCAACTCGATGTAAGAACTACTATGGCCTGAAAGACTAGCCAGGAATGAGGTTTAAATACATGTTGGGAACTTAGTAAAAGTTACTATACCTTCCATCGGTGTATTACCTATGTATTTATTTTCATAATTCATTATAGAGTTTTACACACTCTAGCCCATTGCATAAGGTATTTTGCAAGAAGGTTGTTCATAAGAGAACTTTTGATGTTCGGTGTTCTAAATAACATAAGGGCCATACTTTCATTATGAATGAGATGTATGTTATGAATATTGATAATAATACTTTACCTCTGTATTTACTTTCATAATTCATTTTAGAGTTTCATACACTCTAGCACATTTGCATAATGTTTGTTGCAAGAGTGTTGTTCATGAAAGAACAATTGTTGTTCGGAATCATGAATAACATAAGGGCCATGCTTCCATAGTGGATGGGATGTATGTTATGAATATTGATGGTAATATGATACATCCATAACACTGACGCTAAATGTCGCAAGACTAAAAGAATACCACACATGTGTGGCACTGCATTTGGTCACATTGGAGAAACCCGCATGGAGAAATTCCATTATGATGGATTTTGAAGTCATTTGATTACGAATCATCTGACACTTGCAACTTTCCTCCGGAAAAGTAAAGTGACTGAAATACCGTTCACAGGCCATAAGGAACGAGCAACGAACTAATTGGTGATCATACATTTTGATGTATGTAGTCCGATAAATGTTGTTGCTAGCAGTGGATTTTATCTATCTTCAGAAATGACTCAAGTAGATATAATGGATATTTACTTGATGAGACGTAAGTCTGGATCTTTTGAAATCATTCGAAAGGTTTTCAAAAATGAAGTAGAAATTATTGTAACAAGAAAATTATGTTTCTGCAATTGGATTACGGAAAGGAATATTTGAGTTACAAGTTTAGCGAATGTCTGATGAGTTGTGAAAAGAGTTTTCATAACTTACACCTCCCGGAACACCACTGTGAGTGGAATGTCCGTGAAGATGTATTCAAACCATTTAAGACATGGTAAGATCAAAGATGACATAAATCAATTTGCCATTATCCCTTTTAAAAGTAATGCTTTAGTGACTGCGGCTTTTACACTGAAAAGAGCGCCATTAGGTCTGTTGAAATGATGCCATGGTATGGTACGCCCAACCATGCTTTGTCTTTTCTTAACATTTGGAATATGGGGCTTGTGTAAAATATTTACAAACCTATTCCAAATCAGACAAGTACTACTTTGCAGGTTATCCCAAGTAATTGGGAATTCCTCCACCACTATACCGAGGCAAAAAGTTTTGCCAAAAAAATGGTATGCTTTTAAAGAGAATGGTTCTTGCAAAAAGGTGAGTGGGAGAACAGTGCAACTCGACGAGATAACAGTATCTTCGTCATCAGTTCAAAGGAAAGAAACGTTGGAAGTGATTCCAGAGTTTCCTACCGCGACTGATACGGAAGCCTCTACATGAGATGTATGGACTTCGGTCGAACTTGCAGCTGAACCACGTAGGCAAAACTCGTGCAAACCTCTCAGGTGCGCAAGCGAGATATTGTTGTTAGACAACAGTATACCTACGATACACAAGGAAGCGTTGATGGGCCCTGACTCCGGAATTGGCTAAATGCCAATACAATCTGAGATAGTTTCCATATAAGTGATTCGAGATTAAAATGTTATTACACCTTTCGGAAGACTTAGAGTCTAACGAATATTTATGGAACTGTAAACTGATGTGGATAAAAAGTTTTATCCATAAAGCTCGACTTGTTGCAATAACAAGTTCAACGAGTTGACTACGATGAGATTGTCTCACCGTAGCGATGCTAAAAGTCGGTTCGGATTGAACTAGCAATTAATACATATTTCAACATGAGATATGAAACATGGATGCCAAAAAGATTTTCCATCTGATGGAAATGCAACCTAGGACTTGTATGAGATACAGTCCAAAGTATTTTGTCGATCCAGAGGATACTAGTAAGTATGCAAACTTCAGAGTTCCAGCGATGGACAGAAGAGAGCAAAATGGAGTTGGAATCTTCGTTTTTGATGAAAAAGTTTGATTTCATCAATGGATAACGAAGATGCTTGTGGTTTCAAGAAACTAAGTGGGAGCATAATAATATTTCTAAAACTTTGTGTGCTTGACACATTGTTGATTGGAAATTTCTTGACACGAATTAGGACTTCATTAAAAATAGTTTTTCGATGAAGTGCTTGGGCTAAATAACCTTGACATTAGGCATATTTATCTACGAGATAGAATTGCCTAATAGGCTAAAGCCAAAAATACATATTGACAAGATGCTAAAACATTTTAGCATTAAAACGCCAAGGAGTGATTCTTGCCGAAGTCACATGGAAAGGGTTTTTGCAAGACTCAGTGTCCCAAAACACTGATGAGCAAAATACATGATGGAGATTCCACACACTTTCGTGTTTGGATTAATCATGTATTCCATGGTATGTAAAACAACCAGATATGTCCAGTACTCCCAAGGAGTTGCGAGTATAGATACCAAAGTGATCAAAGTACTGATCATGGGACAACAGTGAAAAATGTCATTAAGTACTAAAGTAGCACTGATGACATGTTTTCTCGCAAGCAGAGATTATGAAGTGCTCGTTGTAAGTGATTACATCGATACAGTCTTCATCAATGCTCCATGCGATTTTCGATTTAAGTTAAGGGTTTTTTGTGTGATACACAATATGGTGGCACGGTGTTTGGAAATCGTCTCTAAACAGGTTACTGTGGCGAATTCTATAACTAAGGCTAAGTATGTTGCCGCTTAAGCGACATAGAAGATGTTGAATCATACAGTTCGTTCATGAACTTAGTATGATTCCAAGATGGCTTTGGTCAATGGAACACTATTGAAGATAGTTGCTCCATAGCTCAGTCTGAGGAATCAGGTTTCGACCAATGATTCACATATATACAAAGCCAAGTCCACACAAAATTTGAATTTTGTGAAAGCGTGAAAATGCGAGGATATGCAAAGATACACACGGAACTGAAGTTGTCAGATCCGTTGGACATCAGGCTATACCACATGTGAAGCAATTTTACACCGGTGTGCCACAGGTGAAATGTGCATTAGCATTGACTAGATAATTGACTCTAGTGCAAGTGGGAGTCTGTAGGAGATATGCCCTAGAGGCAATAACAAATGTTATTATTTATCTCCATGATCATGATTATGTTTATGTTCCATGCTATAACTGCTATGGTCTCGAGTCTGCAATAACCACGAGGCTTGAAGGAAGACTCATATGCACGTGTGGAATAATAAACGGTAAAAAGTATTCCTAGTCTGGCCTCTAAGACTAGCTCAAGTGTTGCATGATGGTTCTGTTTTCCTGATCATGGGCATGACTATGCCGGCAATTTTGAGGGCACAATGTTAGTAGAACACTTGTGTTGAATCGACCCGATTGATGTTATGCTATGAGATTCATTCGTCATAAGTTAATGGTTAATAACACAGAGAAGTTAATGTTTGCATAATTCCTTAGACCATGAGGGTGTCGAGTTTCTTCATGCTTGCTTCATGAACTTTGGGGTTTGTTAAACGTCATCCGTAAATGGGTGGCTATTACGGCGGCTTACGGGTTCATGGAAAAGTATGTCAAGGAACTTGATAGCTCAAGATTGGGATTTGCTCCTCCGACGATGGAGAGATATCTCTGGGCCCTCTCGGTGTTACGGTATCCATCATCGTCTGGCCAGACATTTTGTGATTTGATCACGGGGATGACGGAACACGGGAACGAGAAAAGAGAACAATACCGGTAACGAGGTAACTGGCATAGTGGACAAGTTGTTGATCCACGGGGATGCCAACATGTCTCACCTCGGGTATTTGTAACATATCGCGAAGCAACAGGAATAGCACACGGCAACTGGAGGTTCACTCGAATATTCATTCGTGTGGGTATAGGGGTCAATATGGGTGTCCACGGCTCCGATGTTGATCATTGATCGGAAGGGGTTCCGGGTCATGTCTATACTTCACCGAACCTATAGGGTCACACGCTTAAGGGTCATCTATCTGCTGAATACTAGACGGGGAGTCTGAGAGAAAATCACCGAAAAAGTTTCGGACGAAACGGAAACGTTCCGGAGAGGATATCGGAATAGTTCCGGTGAAACTGAAAAGTTGTTTCAGGGTATTCCATAAAGTCAAATTGGTTTCGGCACATGCCTGAAAATTATTGGAAGGTACCAGAATTGTTCCGGTAACTTCTGAGATTTTTCAGAGACAAAAACCGGAAATGTTCCGGACTGCTGGAACCGCTTTAGTTGCTTTTCACAGATGAAAATCACTAAACCGAAAAGTTGTTTTGGAGTACACCATAAAGTCAAAATGGTTTCGGCACATGCCTGATAATTCTTGGAGGGTGCCAGAATCGTTCTGGAAACTTTCTGGAATTTTCCGGGATGAAAACCGGAAATGTTCCGGAGCTGCCGGAACCGCTTCAGATGCTTTTCGCAGATGAAAATCACTAAACCGGAATTGTTTCGGATCGCGTTGAAAATTATTTTAGTGGGTACTGGAAATGTTCTAAGCCCACATGAATATTTTCAGTTCGAACGGACGCTGAAATATGTCGTCGTGAATAGTGAAAGTGCTTTTTGGATTACTTTTTGGAAAGCCACCTTTTTGGGCTTTTGCTCCAAAATATCTTGGAGATGACATGGATGGATGTGGCTGAAATTTCAGCCCCTCCACCCCTCCTTCTCCTATAAATAGAGGTGGAGGGGGCAGCCCAAATCTCATCCCTTCTCACATACAAGTGCCATGCATGATTTGGCTTTCTCTCTCCCTCCCAGCGAAATAGTTTCGTAGAGCCAAAAGGCTGTCTAGGTTCCGGTGGGAACTAGTTCTGGACGGCGAAGCCCTGCCGGATAGATGACACCGTATGTGTGCAACTCTGTAGAGAGATCGTAGTTTCGGTCTTAGTTCGAGAGTGCCTCCCGAAGGGCTGTCCGAGTTTCGATGGTCCTCCCGAAGGGCTGTCCGAGTGACTGTCCGAGTTTCGATGGTCCTACCGAAGGGCTGTCCGTGACACCGTCCGAGGGACTGTCCGACCGCCTCCCGGAGGGCTGTCCGGGGGCGGATGAGGGTATACATTCTCGCGGTTGGGAGGTTGTAAATCCTAGCTGCGGGGATCTGAAGCACCGATCGTCATCGACTCTACTTCCGCTGCGCTACGAGTCGATAACGAAAAAGATCAAACCTTGTATGTAGTCTCCATAGTGGTCCTGGGCTGGTGCGTAGGTCGGAAATTTTTGTTTTCTGCTGCGTTACCCTACAGGGCACTCCGTATGCAAGCATTCGGATGGCTGCAGTGCATTTCTGATAAGAGGAGAGGCCAATCTTTCCAACGGCATCCTCTTTGCACTCGAAATAGTCATCGTAGCCGACCACCCCCTCTCTAATACGGTTGAAAAGATGCCTACTCATACGAAAAAGGCGGCGGAATTTCTGATGTTTGAACAACGGGTTCGTTGTGTCAAAGTAGTCATTCCAAAGAAGGAAATGCCCGCTCTCTCGGTTGCGATTCAACGTCGGAAGGTGCCCCGGAATGGAGCCACGGAACAACGGCCGCTGGCTATTGAGGTGGTGATGGACCAACACGGCAGCCAAGATCTCCTCCTCATCACCGGATGAGGAATCGTCGGAGTCACAAAGGAAATTGTGAAAAAAGAACTCGCGGCGGAGTCCATTTTGTACCTTGGCAAACTGTCGAACAGCTTGCGGGCGTCGACGAAGGAGCCGGCCGGCGAAGGGAATAGCGCCGCCCTCGGACCAGCGTGTAGGCGTCCGACGAGCGTGCCGACGTCCGACGAGCGTGCCGCTGTCAAGATGAAGGATATGGCCGGGGCGGCGAGGCGGCTTCTTGGTCGCGGTCGTGGCCGTGTCGGGGGAGTGGGGTTGGGAAGCTTTCGGTTCCCCGGCGGCAAGACGGCGGTGGCGGGCGACGTGGGAGGTGGTGGCGTTGCAAGGGGGGATGTTGCGGCACCGGCAGCTGGCAGAGGCACCGGAAAAATGGGTGGCGGCGTCGGCGACGAAGGAGGCGGACGAGGGTTTGCTGTTGGAAAGGGAGAGGATGGCCAATGTGCCACCGACCAGCGGGCCAGGGGAGGAGTAGGCGGGCGCGCGCACGTCCGTCTCGTGTCCGCGCCGACGCAAATTCGGCTCAAAAATGGGCCGGGAATGGGTCGGCAGGCGGACGAAAAGCGGACGCGCGTCCGTTTGGGTCGACGCGTTGGGCCGACTTTTCTGTCCGCGCGCACACGAAATGGGTCACCGCGTTGGAGTTGCTCTAACATCTTATACGAGACTTCCGAAAAATAGAACACATAAGTACTATCTCACTATATATGTTTTCAAAGCATGGGAGTGTAGTTTGTTCATCTCATTGTATAATTATTATTATTTTCAGTGCGTGGACTATTGTTTGTCCTGTCTAGTGCTTCTGTACTACTACGCTATGCACGGACACCTCCGGATATTTGTGCATACCTCCATGTGAATTTAACTAATCAGCCCATCAACCTTTTGAGACTTTGATATATAGTTGTTATTTTGAGGAGCTTGCTTTCCTGTATATATCTTGCCAAAGTGACACACCTGGAAAACTCTGCCTGCTGCCAACAATAAAAAGATCTGTTAAAGCATGTTCTCGACATTTCTTTTATTGGAATCTTGAATTGATAGGAAAATATGTCAGCTAATGTCCGCTCTATTATTTTTTTTGAAGGTCACCGGGGGAGGGCAAAGCCCTCCACCTGAATTTTCATATATTGCTATATCTTGCCAGCCAGTTTACAACGAGAAAGAGGGGGGGGGGGGGGGGGGGGGGGGGGGGGGAAATCACCCCCGCTACGGGGGGAAAACGTCCGGAGCCAAACCTCAGAATCAGACCGCGCGGCCTCCTTGAGGCGACCATGCCAGAGGACCGAGTCCTCCCTACAACAGCTTAGTACACGCGCAAGAGAGGGCGCCTCTCCTCGAAATACCACCGTGTTCCGGTGCTTCCACAGTTGCTAGCAACACATCAGTGAAAAGGTGTCAGCTGACGAGGTACCAACCGCCGAGCTGACCTCGAAGGCACCAAGCGCCCGCAGACTGCATTGGCCCGTGACCTCGACCCCCACCGCCCCCTAGAACGAGCGGGCAAAGGGGCATCCGAAGATCAGGTGATCTGCCGTCTCTAGCTCGTCCGTGCAGACAGGACAGCCAGCCCCGTCGACCTCGACAATGTGCTTCCGGAGCAGCACGTCCCGCGTATGCACGCGCTGTTGGGCCAGCAGCCAGCCAAAGAAGCGAACGCGAGACGGGGCACGCGCCCCCCAGATGAAGTCAGCGAAGAGAGCACGCACACCATCGAACTGCTCCAGGGCATAGATAGAGCTGGTGGCGAGGCCGCCGGCGGGGGTCGCCCACCTGACGAGGGCCCGTTCGTCATTGCCAGGGGCAGCAACGACCCCAGCCATGAGGAGAAGGAGGGCATCACGCTCGGAGCCCCCCACCGTAGTGAGCCGGGGGACGAGAATCTGATCGAGGCCGCGCTCGCGGACCTCCCACACCGTGAACTCGACGGCCGTCGTGTGCGTGAGGAGCGCCGGGAACGCCGTGGCGACGGCCCCACATGGGAGCCAGCAGTCCAACCAGAAGGATGTCCGACGCCCATCTCGCACCTCGACCCTGGTGAGACCGCGGTAGAGGGGCAACAGCGCCCCCATAGCAGCGATGTGCTCCCCGGCGCCCCGACGAACAGCGGGGTGGAGGAGAGAGCGTCCGTCAAGCTCCGCCCAGACCCACTCGGCCCAGCGCGACGACGAGGAGGACACGTGGAGACGATGAAGCATCTTCAACAGCAGACACGTGTTATGTGTGGCGAGGTCGCGGACCCCCAAGCCACCCTCCTCCTTGGATCGGCAAACCTGGACCCAGGCCACCAGGCATTGAGCTCCAGAGGCACGCTCGGCCGCATTCCAGAGGAAAGCGTGACGCAGGCTGTCGAGGGCGGCGATCACCGCAGGGGGAGCCGCATCGCGGCCATTGCGTAAGCAGGCAGAGCGTCGATAACCGCGTTGATCAAAACGAGGCGCCCTGCGGGGGAGAGGAGGCGTGCCCGCCACCCGGCCAAGTATTTGTCACCTTGGCGATCAAGGGGAGGAAGTCCGCGACACTGAGCTTCTCCCACGACAGCGGCAGCCCCAGGTAGGCTTGGGGGAAGCCTTGCACCGCGCAGCCCAGCGCCCCCACCGTCTCCGCGAGCACCTCAGCAGAGACATGCATGGGCACGAACATGCTCTTGTCGAAGTTTATGTCGAGCCCCGTCGCGGCAGCGAAGTCGTCAAGGATGCGGCGCAGGCAGGCCGCCGCGCCGGGGCACGCCCTGAGGATGACCAGCGTGTTATTCCACTCTATTTCTGATATTGAATAGGTATAAAGGAATCCGGTCTCATTTCTCTGCTATGCTTATTCATACAGGCTTAGCATATTTGGACTACAACTGTTTTTCCTTCAACAATACCCGCAGGGCAGCAGCTCACGAATGTTTTTTTTATATATTCTTGATGGATTTTTTCAAAGTTCGTACTCCGCTCTAGCTTTCTTATCAGGAACAAATTGTGGTTTTCTTTACAACTAGCCCTTTTTATACAGCTCTGACATCTCCTTTGTTTAGTGTAGATTATCATCCCCTTCTCCTATGATGTTACACATTATACTTTGAGCCATGTTGCCTTTGGTTACATTGGTCCAGTTTGTCGTAGCCAGACTTTAGAGCCAGGTAATACAAAGGACTTTCAGCTTCAGTTGAAACCCAACTCCGATGATATATATAGTAGATACAAATTGCATTGTCTTTTAGAACTATCCCTTTGGGTCACCAGCTGAGTTGAACTATTTGTCATGCCTCTCATTCTTTAAATTTTTAACCAGCTGAACTAGCATCACGTTTATTTATCACATGGATGTATGAGTGTCAATCCTCCATTATCCAGATGTAACATTGACGATGAATGGATTAAGCTACTTCATGTGAAATATCAAACATGAACACAGTTCTGGTTACATTTTTTCTGTTATTGGTCAACCCCTTTTTGTTTGCCATCCATCATTGTATCATTTTCATTTATATACACAATCTATCTGTGCAGGTGTTCATTCCATACATGCATGGTTTCTTCTTGGCTGCCTTGGGTTCGAGCTGCCGCAAGTACGACTGACATGTACAGTATCTCTGCCACAACCTCCGTCAAGTGCAGGTTATGACTACGATTCGTTGCCTCCCATGGACTCCCCCCTTCCTTTTTAGTATTTCTTAGGTGATGTAACTGTTGACCGGAGAATAGTGTCGCTGCTAAATTTGACTGATCCAAGTCCAATGGAATTTAGGCATGTGCACATATTCATTGTGCCATTATAGTCATGTATCATTCTTAAATATTTTTGTCAAATCACAATCATTGTTTTATTGATCCTTTTAAGAGCCAATTTGATGAGTAAAACACCAATTTTATTCAATAGTTTCCGCAGCAACGCGCGGGGAATTATCTAGTATCACTTATTATTGAGCACAATACTATTATTTTTTAGTAGACGAGAATAATGTCCAGTGTTATTAGTTGGGTATATGTCACCGGACCTCAAGCTTTTCTAGCCGCCACCACTGACCTTTGGCATCAACGCCTTGGCCATCCAGGACATGCTGCTCTCTTTAGGACACTTTCTTCTTTTGATTTTACTTGTAATATATCACCTACTACAACGTGTCGTGCTTGTAGATTGAGGAAGCACGTTCGTTTACCTTTCAAACAGTCTGATAGTCAAGCTAGTTTTCCTTTTGCTCTTGTTCATTGCGATGTTTGGACATCTCCTATTACAAGAGTTTCGGGGTTTCAATATTATCTTGTTCTACTAGATGACTACTCGCACTATGTTTGGACTTTTTCTTTGCGTCGCAAGTCGGATGTGTTTTCCATTATCTCTCGCTTTCATTCCTTTGTCGCCACCCAATTTCAACGTTACATCTTAGCCTTTCAAACCGACAATGGTCGTGAATTTGATAACCATGCTTCTCGCACCTTTTTTGCACAACACGGCATCCACCTTTGTCTCACATGCCCCTATACATCACAACAAAACGGTCATGCCTAACGCATACTTCGCACATTGAATGATAGTGTTCGTACACTATTATTTCATGCTCATATGCTTCCTAGGTTTTGGGCTGAAGCACTCCATACCACGACCTATCTTCTCAATTTCCAACCTTGTCGTCCACGAAATAATCTTCCTTCCCATCAACTTCTTTTTGGTTCCCCACCAGACTACTCTCATCATCGAGTCTTTGGATGTCTATGTTGGAAATATGCCCTAGAGGCAATAATAAATTGGTTATTATTATATTTCCTTGTTCATGATAATCGTTTATTATCCATGCTATAATTGTATTGATTGGAAACTCAAATACATGTGTGGGTACATAGACAACACTGTGTCCCTAGTAAGCCTCTAGTTGACTAGCTCGTTGATCAAAGATGGTTAAGGTTTCCTAGCCATTGACATGAGATGTCATTTGATAACGGGATCACATCATTAGGAGAATGATGTGATGGACAAGACCCAAACTACGAACATAGCATATGATCGTGTCAGTTTATTGCTATTGTTTTCTGCATGTCAAGTATCTGTTCCTTTGACCATGAGATCATGCAACTCACTGACACCGGAGGAATACCTTGTGTGTATCAAACGTCGCAACGTAACTGGGCGACTATAAAGGTGCTCTACAGGTATCTCCGAGGGTGTCTGTTGGGTTGGCATGGATCAAGACTGGGATTTGTTACTCCGTGTGACGGAGAGGTATCTCAGGGCCCACTCGGTAATACAACATCACAATGAGCCTTGCAAGCAAAGTGACTAAAGAGTTAGCCACAGGATCTTGTATTACGGAACGAGTAAAGAGACTTGCCGGTAACGAGATTGAACTAGGTATAGTGATACCGACGATCGAATCTCGGGCAAGTAACATACCGAAGAACAAAGGGAACAGCATACGGGATTAACTGAATCCTTGACATAGAGGTTCGACCGATAAAAGATCTTCGTAGAATATGTAGGAGCCAATATGGGCATCCAGGTCCCGCTATTGGTTATTGGCCGTAAAGGTGTCTCGGTCATGTCTACATAGTTCTCGAACCCGCAGGGTCTACACACTTAACGTTTGGTGACGATTAGTATAATTGAGTTATTATGTTGGTGACCGAAAGTTGTTCGGAGTCCCGGATAAGATCCCGGACATGACGAGGATCTCCGGAATAGTCCGGAGGTAAAGATTGATATATGTGATAATAGTGTTTTGATCTCCGAAAAAGTTCCGGAGTTCACCGGAAGGGGTTCCGGATGTTTACCGAAGTGTTCGGGTGCGAGAACACTTTATATGGGCCAAGGGATAAAAGCCCACGAGGTATTGGAAAGTGCAAAAGTAGTTTTGCTGCCGCGTAAGCGGTACTACCGCTTGGTGAAGCGGTACTACCGCCCGAGCGGTACTACCGCTTGTGTGAAGCGGTACTACCGCCCAAGCGGTACTACCGCTTGTGTGAAGCGGTACTACCGCTTGTGCGCGGCTGTGCACGGTTCGGCAGGGATCCGAGTTGGACTCTTTCCCTGCGGGCCAAACCGACCTTGTGCGGGCAAAACCGACCTGGAGGAGGCTTTTACTCCAAGTTTAGACCCCAAGGCTCAACATATAAATAGAGGGGCAGGGCTAGCACACGGGACACATCAAGATTTCCCCAAGCCGTGTGCGGCAACCCTAACCCTCTAGTTCCTCCGTCATAATCTCCGTAGCGCTTGGCGAAGCCCTGCAGAGATTGTTCCTCACCACCATCACCACGCCGTCGTGCTGCTGGAACTCAACCACTACTTCATCATCGCTCGCTGGATCGAGGAGGTGAAGGCGTCATCAAGCCATACGTGTGTTGAACGCGGAGGTGCCGTCCGTTCGGCGCTAGTTCGTGATCGGATCGAGGGACGACTTGCGATTTGGATCGCGGAGACGTTCGACTACATCAACCGCGTTTCTTAAACGCTTCCGCTTAGCGATCTACAAGGGTATGTAGATTCACTCTCCCTCTCGTAGATGCTCATCACCATGGATAGATCTTGTGTGTGCGTAGGAAAATTTTTGTTTCCCATGCAACGTTCCCCAATAGTGGTATCAGAGCCAGGTTTATGCGTAGATGAGATCTCGAGTAGAACACAAACGAGTTGTGGGCGTGGGTGTATACATATTGCTTGCCGTTACTAGTTGATATTTGATTCGGCGGTACTGTGAGATGAAGCGGCCCGGACCGACATTACGCGTACACTTACGCGAGACAGGTTCCTTCAACTGACATGTAACTTCGTTGCATAAAGATGGCTAGCGGGTGTCTGTCTCTCTCACTTTAGTTGAATCGATTTCAATGAAGAGGGTTCTTTTAGAAGATCAAAAAGCAATCACTACACCACGTTGTGGTTTTGCGTAGGTAAGAACGGTTCTTGCAAACCCGTAGCAGCCACGTAAAATTTGCAACAACAATTAGAGGACGTCTAACTTGTTTTTGCAGGGTATGATGTGATATGATATGGCCAATTACATGATGAGATATATGTGATGTATGAGATGATCATGTGTTGTATAGAATATCACGACTTGCATGTCGATGAGTACGGCAACTGGCAGGAGCCATAGAGTTGTCTTTAATTATTGTATGACCTGCGTGTCAATCATTAAGCGCTATGTAATGCTTTACTTTATCGCTAAACGTTAGCAATAGTCGTGGAAGCAACAGTCGGCGCGACAACCTTATGGCGACACGTTGATGGAGATCAAGATGATGGAGATCATGGTGTCATGCCGGTGACGATGGAGATCATGCCGGTGCTTTGGAGATGGAGATCAAAAGCACAAGTTCATGGCCATATCATGTCACTTATGATTTGCATGTGATGTTAATCCTTTTATGCATCTTATTTTGCTTAGGACGATGGTAGCATTATAAGGTGATCCCTCACTTAAATTTCAAGATAAATTGTGTTCTCCCCAAGTGTGCACCGTTGCGAAAGTTCGTCATTTCGAGACACGCCGTGATGATCGGGTGTGATAGACTCTACGTTCGCATACAACGGGTGTAAGCCATGTTGCACGTGCGGAACACTTGGGTTAAACTTGACGAGCCTAGCATGTACAGACATGGCCTCGGAACACAAGAGACCGAAAGGTCGAACATGAGTCATATAGTAGATATGATCAACATGAAGATGTTCACCATTGAAACCACCTCAACTCACGTGATGATCGGACTTGAATTGGTGGATTTGGATCATGTTACACTCGAATGACCGGAGGGATGTCAATTTGAGTGGGAGTTTTTTAAGTAATATGATTAACTAAACTCATTATCTAGAACAATAGTCTAAGTTGTCTTTGCTATATTTATGTTGTAGATCATGGCTCGCGCAGTAGCACCCCTGAATTTTAATGCGTTCCTAGAGAAAGCTAAGTTGAAAGATGATGGAAGTAACTTTGTGGACTGGGCCCGTAATCTAAGGATTATCCTTACGGCTTCCCAGAAGGCTTATGTCCTTGATGCACCGCTTGGTGATCCACCCGCTCCAGTTGAGTCTTTAGACGTTGTGAACGCCTGGCAGGCTCGTTCTGATGATTACTCAATAGTTCAATGTGCAATGTTGTATGGCTTAGAACCGGGACTTCAAAGACGTTTTGAACGTCATGGAGCATATGAGATGTTCCAGGAGTTGAAGTTTATCTTTCAGAAGAATGCCCGGATCGAGAGATATGAGATCTCCGATAAGTTCTATGCTTGCAAGATGGAGGAGAACGGGTCTATCAGTGATCACGTGCTCAGAATGTCTGGGTACTCCACCCGTCTGGCTGAGTTAGGGATGCCCCTTCCGCCAGAGGCTATCAGTGACAGAGTTCTTCAATCATTGCCACCTAGCTACAAGAGCTTCGTGTTGAACTATAACATGCACGGGATGAACAAGTCAGTCGCCGAGCTGTTTGCGATGCTGAAAGCCGCTGAGTCTGAAATTCAGAAGGAGCATCAAGTGTTGATGGTCAATAAAACCACTAGTTTCAAGAAAAATGGCAAGGGTAAGAAGGGTAACTCCAAGAAGAGTGGCAAAGCAGTTGCTCCTCTCGTGAAGAAACCCAAGGCTGGACCCAAACCAGAAACTGTGTGTTTTCATTGCAAGGGAACTGGACACTGGAAGCGGAATTGCCCCAAGTATTTGGCTGACAAGAAGGCGGCCAACAACAAACAAGGTATATATGATATACATGTTATTGATGTGTACCTTACCAACTCTCGTTGTAGTGCCTGGGTATTTGATACCGGTGCGGTTGCTCATATTTGCAACTCAAAACAGGAACTGCGGAATAGACGGAGGCTGGCAAAGGACGAAGTGACGATGCGCGTGGGAAATGGTTCCAAGGTTGATGTGATCGCCGTCGGCACGCTCGCTCTTCGATTACCATCGGGATTAGTGATGAACCTAAATAAGTGTTATTTGGTGCCTGCGTTAAGCATGAACATTATATCTGGATCTTGTTTATTGCGAGACGGTTACTCATTTAAATCAGAGAATAATGGTTGTTCTATTTATATGAGTAATATCTTTTATGGTCATGCACCCGATGTAAGGGGTTTATTCTTATTGAATCTCGATAGTAATGATACACATGTTCATAACATCGATGCCAAAAGATGTAGAATTGATAATGATAATACCACTTTCTTGTGGCACTGCCGTTTAGGTCATATTGGCGTAAAACGCATGAGGAAGCTCCATGCTGATGGACTTTTGGAGTCACTTGATTTTGAATCACTTGACACATGTGAGCCATGCCTCATGGGCAAGATGACTAAAACTCCGTTCTCTGGTACAATGGAACGGGCAAGTGACTTATTGGAAATCATACATACTGATGTGTGCGGTCCGATGAGTATTGAGGCGCGCGGTGGTTATCGTTACTTTCTCACCTTCACTGATGACTTAAGTAGATATGGGTATATTTACTTAATGAAACACAAGTCTGAAACATTTGAAAAGTTCAAACAATTTCAGAGTGAAGTTGAGAATCATCGTAACAAGAAGATTAAATTCCTACGATCTGATCGAGGAGGAGAATATCTGAGTTATGAGTTTGGCAGTCACTTAAGACAGTGTGGAATTGTTTCACAATTGACACCGCCTGGAACACCACAGCGTAATGGTGTGTCCGAACGTCGTAATCGAACCTTATTGGATATGGTGCGATCTATGATGTCTCTTGCCGATTTGCCACTATCATTTTGGGGTTATGCATTAGAGACAGCTGCATTCACTTTAAATAGGGCACCATCGAAATCCGTTGAGACGACGCCATATGAACTTTGGTTTGGCAAGAAGCCAAAGCTGTCGTTTCTTAAAGTTTGGGGATGTGATGCTTATGTCAAAAAGCTTCAGCCTGAAAAGCTGGAACCCAAAGCGGAGAAATGCATCTTCATAGGATACCCAAAAGAGACAGTTGGGTATACCTTCTATCTCAGATCCGAAGGCAAAGTGTTTGTCGCTAAAAACGGAACATTTCTTGAGAAAGAGTTTCTCTCGAAAGAATTGAGTGGGAGGAAGATAGAACTTGATGAGGTTGTTGAACCTTTACTTCAACCTGAGAGTAGCGCAGCGCAGAAAGTTGTTTCTGTGGAGCCTACATTAGCTGAAGAGGAAGTTAATGATGATGATCATGAAGCTTTGGATCAAGTTGCTATCGAACCTCGTAGGTCGACAAGGACGCGTACTGCTCCCGAGTGGTACGGCAACCCTGTCTTAGAGGTCATGTTGTTAGACAACGATGAACCTACGAGCTATGGAGAAGCGATGATGGGCCCGGATTCCGAGAAATGGTTAGAGGCCATGAAATTCGAGATGGGATCCATGTATGAAAACAAAGTATGGACTTTGGAAGTATTACCTGAAGGGCGTAAAGCCATTCAGAACAAATGGATCTTTAAGAGGAAGACGGACGCGGACGGTAATGTCACCGTCTATAAAGCTCGACTTGTGGCAAAGGGTTTTTCACAAGTTCAAGGAGTTGACTACGATGAGACCTTCTCACCCGTAGCGATGCTTAAGTCCGTCAGAATCATGTTAGCAATAGCTGCCTTTTTCGATTATGAAATTTGGCAGATGGATGTCAAAACAGCGTTCCTTAACGGTTACCTTAAGGAAGAGTTGTATATGATGCAACCAGAAGGTTTTGTCAATCCAGAGAATGCTGACAAAGTTTGCAAACTCCAGCGATCCATTTATGGACTGGTGCAAGCATCTCGGAGTTGGAATCTTCGTTTTGATGAGGTGATCAAAGCGTTCGAGTTTATACAAGTTTACGGAGAAGCTTGTATTTACAAGAAAGTGAGTGGGAGCTCTATAGCGTTTCTAATATTATATGTGGATGACATATTACTGATTGGAAACAATATAGAAATGCTGGAAAGCGTAAAGGAATATTTGAACAAGAGTTTTTCAATGAAGGACCTAGGAGAAGCTGCTTTCATATTAGGCATCAAGATCTATAGAGATAGATCGAGACGCTTAATAGGACTTTCACAAAGCACATACCTTGACAAAGTTTTGAAGAAGTTCAAAATGGATCAGTCCAAGAAGGGGTTCTTGCCTGTATTGCAAGGTGTGAAGTTGAGTAAGACTCAATGCCCAGTGACTGCAGAAGATAGAGAAAAGATGAGTGTCATCCCCTATGCTTCGGCCATAGGCTCTATCATGTATGCAATGCTGTGCACAAGACCTGATGTCAGCCTTGCCATAAGTATGGTCTGAAGGTTTCAAAGTGATCCAGGAATGGAACACTCGACGGCGGTCAAGAATATCCTGAAGTACCTGAAAAGGACTAAGGACATGTTTCTCGTTTATGGAGGTGATCAAGAGCTCGTCGTAAAGGGTTACGTCGATGCAAGCTTTGACACTGATCCGGATGACTCTAAGTAGCAAACCGGATACGTATTTATTCTAAATGGGGGTGCGGTTAGCTGGTGCAGTTCCAAGCAAAGCGTGGTAGCAGATTCTACATGCGAAGCGGAGTACATCGCTGCCTCGGAGGCGGCGAAGGAAGGTGTCTGGATGAAGGAGTTCATGACAGATCTTGGAGTAGTGCCTAGTGCACTTAACCCAATGACTCTGTTTTGTGATAATACTGGTGCCATTGCTCTAGCCAAGGAACCAAGATTTCACAAGAGGACCAGACACATAAAGCGACGTTTCAATTCCATCCGCGATTACATCAAGGAGGACGATATAAATATTTGCAAAGTACACACGGATCTAAATGTTGCAGATCCGATGACTAAACCTCTTCCAAGGGCTAAACATGAACAACACCAGAACTGCATGGGTGTTCGATTCATTACAATGTAAATCACATAGTGATGTGAACTAGATTATTGACTCTAGTGCAAGTGGGAGACTGTTGGAAATATGCCCTAGAGGCAATAATAAATTGGTTATTATTATATTTCCTTGTTCATGATAATCGTTTATTATCCATGCTATAATTGTATTGATTGGAAACTCAAATACATGTGTGGGTACATAGACAACACTGTGTCCCTAGTAAGCCTCTAGTTGACTAGCTCGTTGATCAAAGATGGTTAAGGTTTCCTAGCCATTGACATGAGATGTCATTTGATAACGGGATCACATCATTAGGAGAATGATGTGATGGACAAGACCCAAACTACGAACATAGCATATGATCGTGTCAGTTTATTGCTATTGTTTTCTGCATGTCAAGTATCTGTTCCTTTGACCATGAGATCATGCAACTCACTGACACCGGAGGAATACCTTGTGTGTATCAAACGTCGCAACGTAACTGGGCGACTATAAAGGTGCTCTACAGGTATCTCCGAGGGTGTCTGTTGGGTTGGCATGGATCAAGACTGGGATTTGTTACTCCGTGTGACGGAGAGGTATCTCAGGGCCCACTCGGTAATACAACATCACAATGAGCCTTGCAAGCAAAGTGACTAAAGAGTTAGCCACAGGATCTTGTATTACGGAACGAGTAAAGAGACTTGCCGGTAACGAGATTGAACTAGGTATAGTGATACCGACGATCGAATCTCGGGCAAGTAACATACCGAAGAACAAAGGGAACAGCATACGGGATTAACTGAATCCTTGACATAGAGGTTCGACCGATAAAAGATCTTCGTAGAATATGTAGGAGCCAATATGGGCATCCAGGTCCCGCTATTGGTTATTGGCCGTAAAGGTGTCTCGGTCATGTCTACATAGTTCTCGAACCCGCAGGGTCTACACACTTAACGTTTGGTGACGATTAGTATAATTGAGTTATTATGTTGGTGACCGAAAGTTGTTCGGAGTCCCGGATAAGATCCCGGACATGACGAGGATCTCCGGAATAGTCCGGAGGTAAAGATTGATATATGTGATAATAGTGTTTTGATCTCCGAAAAAGTTCCGGAGTTCACCGGAAGGGGTTCCGGATGTTTACCGAAGTGTTCGGGTGCGAGAACACTTTATATGGGCCAAGGGATAAAAGCCCACGAGGTATTGGAAAGTGCAAAAGTAGTTTTGCTGCCGCGTAAGCGGTACTACCGCTTGGTGAAGCGGTACTACCGCCCGAGCGGTACTACCGCTTGTGTGAAGCGGTACTACCGCCCAAGCGGTACTACCGCTTGTGTGAAGCGGTACTACCGCTTGTGCGCGGCTGTGCACGGTTCGGCAGGGATCCGAGTTGGACTCTTTCCCTGCGGGCCAAACCGACCTTGTGCGGGCAAAACCGACCTGGAGGAGGCTTTTACTCCAAGTTTAGACCCCAAGGCTCAACATATAAATAGAGGGGCAGGGCTAGCACACGGGACACATCAAGATTTCCCCAAGCCGTGTGCGGCAACTCTAACCCTCTAGTTCCTCCGTCATAATCTCCGTAGCGCTTGGCGAAGCCCTGCAGAGATTGTTCCTCACCACTATCACCACGCCGTCGTGCTGCTGGAACTCAACCACTACTTCATCATCGCTCGCTGGATCGAGGAGGTGAAGGCGACATCAAGCCGTACGTGTGTTGAACGCGGAGGTGCCGTCCGTTCGGCGCTAGTTCGTGATTGGATCGAGGGACGACTTGCGATTTGGATCGCGGAGACATTCGACTACATCAACCGCGTTTCTTAAACGCTTCCGCTTAGCGATCTACAAGGGTATGTAGATTCACTCTCCCTCTCGTAGATGCTCATCACCATGGATAGATCTTGTGTGTGCGTAGGAAATTTTTTGTTTCCCATGCAACGTTCCCCAACAGTCTATGCTACCCCAATACCACTGTCACTGCTCCTCATAAACTCGCACCTCGCTCCATCGCTTGTGTTTTCTTCGGCTACCCTCCTAATCACCGTGGATACCGTTGCTATGATCCGGTCAGTCGCCGTGTGCTAACATCACGCAATGTTGTTTTCGACGAGTGCGTTTTTCCTTTCAGGAACATGCTGCCGGAGTCTCCATCACCACCAGTTGGGCCTTCTCCGCCCGACACCGTCGTGGTTCCTGCACCTCCGGCCACCCGACGTCGTGGCCCTCCGGCCGCTCCTCGGGCTGCCGGGACTCCAGCCGTGGCCGCCCCTGCATCGCCCACCACGACCGCCACGGCGGTTGCCTCTTCTTCTGGGCCGCCCAGCTCGGTTGCCAGGGCAACCACGTCGGCTGTCATGGCGGCCAATGGTGTTTCCACGACAACAGTCTCCCCACGTGACGCCCCTGGGACACCCTCGTCGGCTGCCCCGACACCTCTCCCAAGCGACGTGGCTGCTGCCTCCAGCAACTCTACAGCAGCCTGCAGCCGCCACCAGCATGTCGTCGCCATCCGTGGTGCCCTCCAGCTCTGCCGTTGAGTTCGTCGCGCCTTCTCCATCGCCGATTCAGGGTCCGGCTCCGGTGGTATCTGCACGTGCTGCCCCATGGCTCCGGCCCTCTGATGTGTCCATACACACGATGACTACGTGTGCACATCATGGTGTTTTTCTGCCACATCAGCGTTTTGAGGATGCTCACACGGCCACTGTTGTGCCCTCGCCACTTCCCACGTCTGCTCGTGCGGCGCTTCGTGATCCCGCGTGGCATTCTTCCATGCAAGAGGAATATGATGCTCTTCAGGCTAATTACACATGGAATATTGTGCCTCGCCCCCGGGGTGCCAACATCGTCACCGGTAAATGGGTATTTCGACATAAACTCAAACCCGACGGTTCTTTGGATCGCTATAAAGCTCGTTGGGTCGTTCGAGGATTCACACAGTGTGCCGGCATTGACTTTGGTAAGACTTTCAGTCCCGTCGTTAAACCTGCCACAGTTCGCACAGTTTTGCACCTTGCTGCTTCTCGAAATTGGTCGGTCAATCAGTTGGATGTATCTAATGCCTTTCCTCATGGTGTTTTGCATGAGCGTGTTTATTGTGCTCTGCCGGCGGGTTTCATCAGCACTGACCATCCTGAGCATGTTTGCCTGCTGTCCAAGTCACTCTATGGGTTGAAACAGGCTCCTCGCGCTTGGTACACGTGCATTGGTGATTTTCTTCGGCGCCTTGGTTTTACTTCGGCTCTTTCGAACACCTCGCTCTTTGTGCTTCGTTGTGGTTCCGACATGGCCTACTTGCTCCTTTATGTAGATGACATTGTACTCATAGCTTCCTCGACACCGTTTCTTCGGATGATCATCAGTTCCCTCAGCATTGAATTCAAGATGAAGGATCTCGGGCCTCTTCATTTTGTTCTCGGTGTTGCTATTCGTCGCACAGCCTCTGGTTTCTTTCTATCTCAGGAGCGATATGCGGAGGAGCTTCTTGATCGTGCTGCTATGTCCAATTGTAAGCCTGTCTCCACGCCCGTTGACACGAAACCCAAGGTCTCGGCCGCCGCCGGTGAACTTGTGTCCGATGCCACCTTCTACAGAAGTATTGCCGGTGCTCTTCAATACCTCACCTTGACACGACCTGACATTGCATATGTTGTTCAGAAGATTTGCTTGCATATGCATGCTCCACGTGACACTCATTGGGGATTGATCAAGTGCTTACTTCGCTATCTTCGCGGCACTACTTCTCCCGAACTCAGGATTGCCGGCAGTTCCTCTATTGCCATTGCTGCTTATTCAGATGCTGACTAGGCTGACTGTCCAGACACTCGCAGGTCTACTTCAGGATATTGCATCTATCTCGGCGACACTTTGGTGTCTTGGTCCTCCAAACGACAACCTACTGTCTCTCGCTCGAGTGCTGAAGCCGAATACCGTGCGGTTGCCAACGCCATGGCTGAATGTTGCTGGCTTCGTCAACTTCTTGTCGAGCTCCATTGCGTCGTTGACAAGGCTTCCATGGTGTTCTGTGATAATATCTCTGCAGTATACCTCTCTGCTAACCCCGTTCATCATCGTCGGACGAAGCACATTGAGTTGGACATTCATTTTGTACGCGAGAAGGTGGCTTTGGGACAGTTCCGTGTTGTTCACGTCCCAACGACTCATCAACTTGCAGACATCATGACTAAGGGGCTTCCTACGTCTTCATTCGGAGCTTTTCGGTCCAGTCTTGGCATCCCCTCTGACGACGCTTCGACTGCAGGGGGGGTGTAAGAATAAGTTAGCATGTATTAGCATATATATACGTGATGTACTCTTTACCTTCCTATCTCTATCTCCACATCTATACTTTCCTTTTAACTAGGATTAGATCTTGGAGTACAAGTATAGGATTGCTTTTGTACCTCTATATATATGCGCCATATGGGCTGCAATACATGCGAATCATATTCTCAAAATCTCTCTAGTCTACACCAGCAACCAAGAGAGCTCAAAACTCTTTGCCGAGAAATGAGTAAAATGCACGTACCGTCCTGCAAGTTGGTTGCGATGTCCACAACCATCCTGGAACTCGCAAGCTGCGTCAATACGGTCCCTCAAGTTGGAAATACTATAGTGTCCACTGGCGGAGCTATGTGAAATTTATTGGGCAGGCTATCCAAGCTTGTTTAAAGCTAACCTCACATACTTTGCAGTTAGTACGTGGAAACCAGCCAAGTATTTCCCATCTGCGGCAATTCAGTTGCGCGGTATATGTACCAATCTCACCACCGCAGCGTACATCAATTGGCCCTCATAGACGAATGGGGATTTATGTGGGGTACAATTCTCCGTCAATCATTAAGTACCTGGAACACCTGACAGGGGATTTGTTTACAACCCGGTACGCTGATTGCATTTTTTATGAGGACAATTTCACGGCATTAGGGGGAGAGAATAACCACAAAGAATACCGTGAAATAGATTGGGATGTGAAAGTCATCCAGTCCTTAGATCCACGTACGAATGAGTCTGAACTGGAGGTTCAGAAGATTATAAATTTGCAAAATATTGCAAATAATCTGTCAGATGCATTTACTGATTATAAAGGTGTCACAAAATCAAATGTTCCCGCTATGAATGTGCCAGAGAGAGTTGATGTGACCCATAGATCTACTCAGCGACCTAAGAGGGGAGGAATCTGGACACAAAGGACAAGACTTCACAGAAGCGTCCAAGGGGAATGAGGAATCCTCAAATAGTAAATGCAGGTCAGCGAGATGTTGATATTCAACCTAGGGTTGAAGGACACCTGAAGGATGTTAGACATCCAGAACCCAGTACGAGTGTGCACACAAATTTTGGTGCTGGGACATCGGAAGACCTTGATCCAATTGTTGAGGGAAATCACGAAGGATCAAAAGGAATTGATGAAATATCCATTAACTATATTTATTCAGGAGAATCATACAACAGAAAGACTACAATTGTCGACATTTATTTTTCCTCTAGAATTGCAAAAGGCCTTGAGTTGGATCGAGAACCTAAGTCCATGGCAGAGTGCATGAAGCGCTCAGACTGGTCCAAATGGAAGGCAGCAATTGAGGATGAATTGCGCTTGCTCATAAAAAGAGGGTTATTTACTGCAGTAATGCCCACTCCTCAGCATGTGTTCCCTGTGGGAGCAAAATGGGTTTTCGTTCGTAAGAGGAACGAGAACAATGAGGTGGTGAGATACAAAGCGAGGCTTGTAGCACAAGGGTTCACGCAGAGACCCGACATCGATTATGATGAAACATATTCTCCTGTTATGAGTGGAACAACGTTTCGATATTTAATATCATTGGCAGTGAAAATGAATTTGTCTATCCAACCGATGGATGTTGTGACTGCATATTTATATGGCTCACTGGATTCAGATATTTATATGAAAGTTCCTGAGGGAATGAAACTTCCGAATCCAAAGGCTAATCGCAACATGTATTGCGTAAAGCTTCAGAAGTCATTGTATGGCTTAAAGCAATCGGGAAGAATGTGGTATAACCGATTGAGTATATTCCTTCTTTAAAATGGTTACTCAAATAATAGTGATTGCCCATGTGTGTTTATCAAGAAATCTAAAGATGGATTTTGTATTATTTCTGGGTATGTTGATGATCTGAATATCATTGGGACTACACAAGAAATACATGAGGAAAGCAATCATCTTAAGACGGAGTTTGAGATGAAAGATCTGGGTAAGACTAAATTTTGTTTGGGCTTACAACTTGAACATCTTCCTTCGGATACTTAATACTTGTTCATCAGTCTGCTTATATCCAAAAGATTCTTGAGAAATTTAATATGGATAAAGCATACCCATCGAAAACACCAATGATTGTTAGATCTCTTGATAGGGATAAAGACCCATTTAGACCTAAGGATGATGGTGAAAAGGTATTAGGACCTGAGTTTCCTTGCCTCTGTGCTATTGGAGCGCTTATGTATCTAGCAAACTGCACCAGACCTGATATATCGTTTGCAGTAAATTTATTGGCTATATTCATTGCATCACCAACAAAGAGGCATTGGGTTGGTGTGAAGAACATTTTCAGATATCTTCAAGGCACCAAAGATCTTGGTTTGTTCTATAAAAAAATCAAGATAAGACCATGGTGGGATATTGTGATGCTGGATACCTATCGGATCCCCATAATGCCAGATCATAGACCGGTTTTGTCTTCTTGAGTGGAGGCACGGCCTTTTCTTGGAAGTCGACAAAACAAACTTTGGTGGCTACGTCCACAAATCATTCTGAAATCATTGCTTTATTTGAAACATCGCGTGATTGTGTATGGCTTCGCAGAATGATAAACTTTATTGAAAGTTCAAGTGGGATTGGATCATTGGAATCACCCACCATTATCTATGAAGATAATGTTGCATGTATTGCACATATGCAAACATGTTATATAAAAAGTAATATTACAAAGCATATTTCTTCTAAGCTATTTTATCCCCATCAGTTATAGCAAACTGTGAAGATAAATATTTTGCAAACGAATTCATGTGATAATCTTGCTAATTTGTTTACAAAGTCATTACCAAGTTCTGCATTTGATAAGTATATCAAAGGAATTGGTATGAAACGACTTTGAGACCTGCAAAGTTCAGAGAGTGTGTATCCCTGAATGATAATCTGTTTGTGATTTTCGAATCTTTGATATTGTGCTCTTTTCTTTCATAAGCTTTCCCTAAATGGTTTCTTATGGAAGGACCGTGTCGAGCCTTTCAATATTTCTTTATTTTCTTTTCGTTGGTACAAAGGGGCAGGGTAGATACATATATATACTAGGCTATACCTAGCAATACTAGTCCTACACGGTGAGGAATAGGAATCCTACACGGACATGTAGTCATGTTTAATCCTAACAGCGCCGGGGTCGCCGTTCATGTGCAGCCCCCGGCAACCATTTCATGATGGGGTCGCCACCGGCGACACACCCTCCACGCAAGACAACGACGCTCTCCGGTGCACCCTCTGCCTTCTAGTGTGTCGGCAATATCATCATGGCGGGACTCAACGACACGCATCGTTCGACTCACTCGGTGCAACCCTGGCGACTCACTCGCGCCGGGCTCGACCGAAGCTAAAGATGACCCCGTCGCCAGTGCCGGGGCATGGCCCCGCCGCATTGCGAGGCCTCACTCGCCGGTCCATGGAGGTGCCTTGGCCTCGCCGGGACTCACCGACACGGTCCATTCGACGCGCCGATGATGACGCGGCGCTCGACGAGTCAAGATGACTTGTCGTAACTATTGGCGGCAGAGATGTCATCTGGTTGGGGCCGGGACATGCTTAGGTGTATCCCGTGGCCTCCCTCTTCCTCATCGCGAACGCGTGTCATACGCATTGGGTTCCGCTCATGTGTATGAGCTTCCGGTCCGGATGCATCCTTTTTGGAGGTGGACTCGGTATGACCGTTGGCACTCCATGTCAGTGGTGCACGCTCTTTGGCGTGCGACTCATCCGGTGGCGGCCGCCGCGCCGAGCGGCGTGGGGTGGCGATTTCGTTACCGCCAGAGGCGGCACTCCGCGCCACATTGAAGCACGGGGTGGCGACTTCCTCTGCTATTGTCGGCGGTGTATGCGGCCATCGACGGTTGTGTGCATTTCATGTGTCGCATGTCCATCCGTCCCTTCTTCCAATATCTACTCTGGCCACACTGGCGTGCTTCACTGGTCATCAAGACTTGAACGGTGCCAGCCATCAAGACTTGAAGGGTTTCACAGATCCACACTGACCGCACTGGCGTGCTTCGCTGCTCCCATAAATACGAAGCGTTGATGTAGCAAGCTCACTTCAAATGTAGTGGAAATTAGCCGGAATATCGTCGACGCTATGAGAGGACCAGGGGTGGCATTGCCACAGTGTCATTTATTGTGATCATCGGGCAGTGACGCCACCAATGATGATGCATAGGTTGGTATAGAATTTAGCTAAGCACCAGAATTTTGTTGATGCTATGATGGAACCAGGGGATGATATTGACCCCAGTGTCATTTGATGTGATTATCAAGGCGATGCCGCCAGTGACGATGTCGGGATGATGATAGTGTATATTCATCCCACAGAAGAAAACTAAATATTGCAGCGAACATCATGCCACATCGAGGAAGTGCATATTGGAAGTGATTTGTATGTGCAACGAATGTTCATGCCACATGTTGAATTGAATATGTTTCACCAAAATCTCATGGTACAAACACACGATGTTAATATTGTAGTGGTAATCTTTGCCACATAGGAAATTTTGATCGTCAATGGAAGTCGTGCCATATAGAAATGTTTATGCCAAAAAAGGGGGTCATGCAGAAGATGAGACAATACGGGGTTTATATAGTCACTGTCGTGTATATGAACACGAACATAGCATCTAAAGTGAGTATTTCAATTAACATCTTGCCCCGGTCGCAAGCCTGATTGGAGCTGAGTTGTCACAAATCAACCAATGACTACATAGATGGCCTTACATGCCTCTCACTGCGCATCGCCAACCTTGAGCTCTCATATACTAAATAGTACACATAGAGGCAAAACTAGTAGTGAAATAACTTCACGCTTCACTCATGTTATAGGACTGAATGTAGCACTTCAAATATTGAACATGTTTGATAGATCATGCCAGGTCTTGGTATAATACGTGCATAGTGAAACATTATATGCACTGATAATATGTAAAAGGTTTAGGTAGAGTTGTAAGAAGACTCCACCTAAAGGAACAAATGACCGTGATGATCTATACTTGTTAGATTTGTTTTTGTAGTGTGTGCGTGTACGAGACACTACATTATCACAGGGCTCTTTCAAAGCCATGTTGACCTCTGCGAGTCGTCTCTTTGGTTAGAGCTTTCCATTGGCGTTGCACCTCCTGTCCCGAGGGACTTAGGACATGGCTAGTTGATAGGGTGTTTTGTGGGAGTAAAGGCTATTGGAAATGTGTCATTACTTTTGCTGAGGGGTGGTGAGTAGCTATCATCCGCCTTCTTTCAAGTGGGTACATTACTGCTTGATTGGGCTTCTCGATTGATGTTGTTGCTTTGAACTTTATGGGTCCATCTCTTCTTTTGTTTGGAGGACTGGTTTACGTCCATGACTTTGTCTCCTCTTGTGAGGACTATTTGAACTTCTTCCATTTGATGAGGTTTCCTCTTTGGAGGATTGTTTGAACTCTTGGTTAGACTTTCCTTCCATGTTTGCTTCAAACCCATTGTCAGAACTTGGATGATAGCCACCCACCTTTGTGGAAACTAGAACCCTGGCAGGCATTTTATACATGCCCTTGTTTATGCCTCGCTGGGGTGGCAAGAAGCTGCACACTGAAACAACTTATGTTGAGACAGGTAGCCCTCTCTGCTCTTTTGCCTATAGTTGCCCCCGGCTAAGCAAGTGAAGATGCAACACCAATGGTAGACTTGTCACCTCGGATAGACCGGGTCGGTCCTCCACAACTTTGATTGCCGACACTTAACATGGGCCTTTGATGTGATGTGTGTAGGTTCTTTGTAAGCAAGACCAGTCACAACCATTCATTAACGATAGGTGTTGAGTCTCTTGGCAGTCGAAGGTTACCACCATTTTGAATTTTGAATAAAGAAACCTCTTCATTGCGAAGGTTTATGGATCACAAATTCAGAACAAGAAGTATTTCGAGGCAATAAATCGTGCATTTACAACACTTCTTTTTGTATATAGAGTAAACCACTAGTACTGGTTGAGAATGCTTCTCATAGGGCCAGCTATTGTGGTAAGCTAACTATGATGTGATTGTGACTCTAAAGCTTCTCAAAAGCAAATGAACTTGGCAAAGTGGGAATTGTTCAACTCAGCTCCTATCATGGCATGACTGTTCTTAAGAAGCATCGCCTGGTGCAATGTGACCTAGGTGAGCAAATGATGAATGGCACCGGAGATAGTGGACATGAGAGGCATATTCATCTCACATTGTGCATGTTTCTTTAGAACAAAGATCCAGAGAAGATAGGCGGCGTGCCTACCGGAGTGGTCAATTTGTTTGAGCAACTAGAGAGAAGTTTGCCCCCATGCATTTTTGGAAGGTACATGGAGCACCGACGAGGTAAAACTGCATGTTTATGTAGATAATTTAATGACCCTTTGTAAGTACGTGCTAGCTGTTTTAACCGGTACCCTTGACTGTTGCAATCTTGAGGTGAGTAGCATGGGGAACATCGATGCTTCCCAGAATTGAAAATAGCTACGGCAGACAGGTAGCATTGGTAGCTAAACCTGGGCATGGACAGCCCGGCCCGACGACCCGGCCCGAGCCCGGCCCAAAAAAAAGGGCTTCGGCTTCGGGCTTGGCATTCGGGCCGGGCTCGGGCTTCATTTTTCAGCCCGAAAGATAGTTCGGGCCGGGCTCGGGCTTCTCTTTTTAAGGATTTCGGGCCGGGCTTTCAGGCTTCGGGCCGGCCTTACACGTGCAAACAATAAAAACAGCAATCGGGCCGGGCTTTTGGGCTTCGGGTCGGGCTTCGGGCCGGGCTCGGGCTTGAAAACAGAGTCCATTTCGGGCTTCGGGCCGGGTTCGGGCTTGGGATTTTATTTTCGGGCTTTGCAAAGCCCGGCCCGAACCCGACCCGGCCCGACCAATGATCAGGTTTATTGGTAGCCATATGGACGGTCGCGTCTCAGAGAATACATGAGAATACTCTGCTCGTGTCTTTATTTCTCAATTGTATAAGCATTTGTGGGACAAGGATCTGGAGTACCATGGGCCGGTGCATTATATTGCTCCCGCACTCTATTTCGAGCTTTTATATGGAGCACTCAAATTGAAAGTGTATTTCTCGATTCAGATATATTTTTCACTAGCACTAGACAATATGTGCAGTGCAAAAAAATAAATAGTAAGGAGCTAGCAGTTCATGCATACATGTGGAAGAAAGTAAAGTTTGCCCCCATTGTTTTTTCAAACAAAACCCGTGCATGATGATTTTGATCGAACGAAAGAGAAATTGCACAGCTCGGATTTAAGTCGGTGCAATCTCTTCACTATACAATGAGTGGACTGACTTTTCATTGGACATCAGTCTCTTTTTTCAACACAAGCATTGCCCCATGTATTTTCGGAGCAAGCATACGTGCATATTTCTCAGGCACACCTCAACATGTGTTGCTTTTTTTTTACCCACGCACTATGATCTTGCATAACATAATTTGGAGCAGAGACGCCATTTATGTTCCGTGCATTATTTGAAAGGCACGGATACATGTGTGTATATTTTGAGCACCATGATACGTACTGAATTTGTTTCTTCACAAGGGAAGAAAGCATTGAAGAATTTGACGACCATCGGGGCACAATAGAGGTGGGAGGAGAATCAGGTCCTTGCCCATTTTTTCTTTTCTTTTTGCGCCTCATGCGTATTGAGCATAGTGTCAATATAACATCCATCACAGTGTGGATGTAGATTACTTTTTTTTCGTATACTTCCTCCGAAATAGGGTTTCCCCCCGCTTTGTATTACAAAGCAACCAACCGATACATCCAATGATAGGTGCTGGGGCAGAAGCAGAACAGTCACACCCAAAAGAAACGACAGAGAAAATACAAAAGAACAAATGCCGACAACGGCGGATCAACAGAAACGAAGAAGCCTCGCGACCGCTGCGCCCACCAGGGATCTCCCACCAAGCTCCAAGACTCCGCATCGTCATCGTCGCGGTCCTTCTTTCGTATACTTCCCGAGTAGATGGAGCATCGAGTAAGGGACACGCGCATGATGGAGATGGCATTTTCTTTTTCCAACACTAGACAATACATGCTTGATAAAAGAATTAATTAAAATCTTATGTAGGATGTTTCAGACGGTGAGAACAAAGAGAACGTCACCGAGGGCATTCTTATTCAAGAACCACACGAAGAGAGAAGATTGAAAGTTTGTGACGTGCATGTTTTTTTAGTACACACATGAAATATTGGTAGGAGTATTTTTTGCATGGCTAATGCATGTACATGGCCACGTACATAGTTTGCTAGAGAGAACGTCTGAATATGCCGAAAACTTGAGAACCATAGTAAGATTATTTTTATGGACCAAGTCAGCATGATATTTTTAACAAGTAGAGGAAGGTAATGGGCGTGACGTGCATGCATTTTCAGCACGCACATGCAACATAAGAGGTATGCGTGCATGCCCAAACGCACGTGGACTATGCACTTCCTTTTCTTTCTCTTTTCTTCTTAATATGAAGGAACAAGTGTAGCTGTAGTAAACTCATCCTGTGGTACTTCTAGGACTCGTTAATCTTTCTTGTTTCATGACATCAAAGAGAACTGGTAGCAGATCATCACAAGACGGTTTTTGAGTCGAAGTAACTATGTGTATCCCATATTCAGAGACATACAGAATCCGAATAAGTGGATCAGCGTCCACCTTGTTAATTGATGCTCTAGCACAAGAAATTTGGAGAGCGGAAAATTGGAGTAGACTTTTGCAATGATAACATAGCCTCAACCATAGTAATGGCAAGTGAAAGATTCACTAGGAGGGAATCGATTGATCTGTATCTCAGCATGTAGGTTCGTGAGCTGAGATGAAGCATCAAGTTACAAGAACAAGTTATCCATCTAACACGTGATGGATTTGTGTTGTTGTGTTTCGCACTTATGGAGCCGTGTGCTTTGAGCAGGACATTACACTTCCATGCAACGTCTCAATGCCGTAACTTCAGATGAGCAATAGAACCAAGAATTTTGACGACCTTCGGAGTGCAGCAAAGATGGGAGGAGAATCAGGTCTCACTGGACGTGCCATTTTGTTTCGAAAACAAAATACAATGACAAACGCGGAAATAATTATGAGAACTCTGTATTTCATTCATCATCGTACATATTACAAGTACACATATGTTACATGCTTCCATGGGAGTTTGCCTATTTTGCCTTCTTGGGACTATGCTTAAGGAGTATCTGACTTGAAGAGATTGTGTGTGGTCCGCTGATTCCCGACGCTTTTGCAAAGCGTTCGGTTAATTACATCTGCAGGTCGAGCCTACAGAAAACCTCCGACTAAGCCGTGCGGTCAAATAACTTAAACCATTCGTTTTCATCACCTACTAATCCTCTAGATTGACATGCTTCCTTAAAAGTATCATAAAGTCGACCATTGTGTGTTCTCAAATCCTCATAGCAAGTAGCACCGGGAACAACCATGAGCAGCATCAGAAGAAAAAACAATTCGCCGGTACCAGGATGTACATGATAAAATACGACCTACCTTGCTGCCAAGCTTTTTTGTTGTTTTCTCTTTGTCCACATCTTGTCGCTAGCTTTCAGACCCATTGAGTAGGAAATTTCAGATACATAATCGATCTAGCAGACATGTGCTTACAATTTGCAACAAACCATTCAGTCAGCATTGTCTTCAAAGCATGAACTCCATCAAGATAAAGCGGTTGTTGCTTCTACCGCACACCGTCACGGCTCTTTTACAAAAAACCCCTCTGTTTTCGAGAAATCAATCCGCAGTCCTTTTTTAGTTGAAAAACGTTTCGCTTTTCTAAATCACCCCTCCCCGCGGTCAGCGTCTTCTTATCTTATCCAGAGACCAGACGCGTCCGCCGCCGGCAGCTCAGCTCTCTCCGCGCGGCAAGGTGGAGCAGGGGCAGAGGCGACCACGCGGCAAGCTGAAGCAGGGGCAGCGGCGAGGTGGAGAAGGGGCGAGGAGGATGAGAATGCGGCCGCCGTTCCTCGCGCGGGAGGATGGAGGACGCCTCGCCGGCGCGTGTGCTCGGATGAGGGGGCGGCGTCCTTGCCTGCGGCGGGGGAGCTTCTGCTGCGTGGCGAACTAGAGCAGGGACAATGGTTGTAGGGCGGCGGAGATGGCTTCTATCGCGCGGCGAGGCGGAGCAGGGGCAGAGGCGACCACGCGGCGAGCTGAAGCAGGGGCAGCGGCGAGGTGGACAAGGGGTGAGGCGTGCCCGCGCTGCGCCATCGGCACTGGCCTGGACGGGAATGCGGCTGCCTGGAGGTGCTCATAAACGTGATCTTGAAGCCCCTCAAGCAGGCCCTACCCGTGCGGTCCAAGTCTGCATAAATCAGCCGCCGGCCGCGTTCGCTGGCCGTGAGCACGCTGCACGTGCCACCGTTACCTGTCCGCTGCCGGCCGCGTTCGCCGGCCATGAGCACGCGCCACCGTCACCTGTCTGCAAGCCCGAGTCCTCTCCGGCCTTCACCGCCATAAGCTTCTCAATCTCTGACTTCCCCGTATCTGATTTGGATTGAAAATTTGTGACCGTGTTCTTCTCCAACACAGACCAAGGGAGAGCCCGACCAGGATTGGACTTCGCTCCTATAAGAAGAAAGGGTCCTCGGCCGTAACCTCCATCAGGTTGTGTGCTTGGACTAGTAAATCCATCAAATCCCAAACTACTTGGACCAGAAAAACATCATGTCGCCTTCGAGTTCGCCGGAGGTAGAAGAACATCCGGCGAGCCGTTCAATATCGCCAATGGCGGCTACAGCAGAGGTATGTAGCTCCTTGAAAGCCAAATCACTAACAAGGCCGATGAAATCAAGTTGCCCCTATTCCCGTCCCTGTTTCTCTGTCTGCCACCAGAGTGCGAAGCTGTTCTTTTATTGAGTTCATAAGCAGACAACGTTTTTAGCAAAGTTTCAGGTATGTTCTATCTGCTTTCTTCAGAGTAATATGCATCCGGTACACCTACTCAGTATTTGTAATATGCATGCTTGGTGATTTCATGTCCTTATTGCTGTAGTGTTCTCTTTTGTAATGGCCCAGAATTAATTGATGTGATCTACATGGTAGTTGCTACATGAAAGCTTTGGTAGATATACTTTATCCTTGAGCTAGAACTAGAAGCTGCTTCATGGTTATCTGAACTTGAGCTTAGTGCGCAACATGGTCAACTAGAAGCTGCTCCATAATAAGGCCTGGTTGTGCCGGTTCTGCTTTAACAATTGAATTATCATTCGAATGAATCATTCATATGCGTTCAGTATCATTTTACTCTTGTAGGTATTGCTCGAATCAATTTCATCGGTGCAAGTTCATGTGTTTGAATTGGGTGTTTCGATGCTTCTGATGCGTAGAACTGGTTGAAAAGTCTTGTGACTAATGGTTGCGGATTTGGCTTGGTTTAAGCCTACATCTATTATTGATGTTCTTCGATGTGCAAACCGAAATCACATTGTGCAGTGGTCAAGCGCCCTCTTGCCGGTGAACTGCTCGTCATTGGTGCAGCGCATCGGGATCCCGCAACCACAGCAGAGGAGCGGGAACTTGCAGCAGCATCAGCGACACCCTCTTGGCAAGCTGAAGGTAGGCCAGGTCGTAGACGAGGACCTGGCGATGGCCATCGAGGTATGCCCTCTTCTCCTTGCCCTTCAGGCTGGCATCAACAAGGTCACATGATCTTTAGTCTTTCACAAGTATGTTTTGCTTCATGTTCTGTCTGATCAACATGCTCATCTGTCTCCTCGTTGTTTCTACATCATACATTAGCAGCAGTGGTCTGTGCTACTAGCGCATTCGTCTCCCTGCCGTGCTACTGATTGCAGTAGCAGCCATAGTCTCCGCTTCTCCCTGTGTAGACACACATTGTTAAGCCGGTGATTGGGGAAAGAGGGGGAGGCGATGGAGACGGATACAGAATGAGTGGATGAAGATGATGCCATGTTGGTCTGATGATCTATCCATCATGTGTCGCCACCGGCTCGCTTCTCCATCTCACGCCTAGAACAATCAGCTAGAGGGCAGGTTAGGTATCCTGCTGCTACCGGTGTCTCGGCCTCATATTCGTCAGGCATCTAATTTATTGTGGACTTGCTCAACTAAACCCCAAATCTATAGCCTCTGTATTCTAGATCATCTATATTTCAGCATAAATGCAGTGATTTTCCATGTGCAATGAATGCCCACAACTTTTGTTTATTAGGTTCGTAATGCTTTTGCAGCCGTCTTTTCTCATTCAGCTTGTTCCTTAGCTATGGAAATTTGCATAATAATTTGGAATATTCTTGAAGTTTTTTCTGTCTACTGCTGGTTGGTGTCATCTGAAAGAAAGTGAAAGAATAGTCTATTTATCAAGTCTGAAGGCCGACATTCTTTCAATCCAGAAGAAAGTTGGTAAAAGCATTTCTGCTTGGAACTCTGGTAGTTGGTGCTGCCGATATGGCTGCTTATCAAGCTGGATATAGAGAGCTTCCATTTAACGAGAAATTTTCTTTGACCATCAGGGAGCAAAATTTCACGAAGAAGTATATATGGAAGTCTGAAGCCCCCTTTTAAACAAAAGGTTGATCAGAAGCGAACCATGTTGGATCCAAACAATGTCATTGTTCAGGATACACCTAAGGACCTTCCAACTGAATGGATTGGTGCACAAGACATTCCAACTGCCAGTTAGCAGCTTGTGCGTAAGAACAGAAAAAGAGAAAATATCACCCAGGGACACTGCCGGTTCTAGATGAGCATGAAGCTGATACCAAACTACTGTCTCAAGATACTCCCTCTGTTGATATACCGAATGTTGTTACTGATAACGCAGCAATTGAAGTTCCTCCTTGTCAAGCTGGCAAGATAGGTAGCAAAATTTCTCCGACGTAATCAAGCCTAACAACGGCTGATGAACAAAAGGATGAGTTTGTCCTGAACTTCTTATATACCATTGATTTATCATCATATTTTTCATGTTGATTGGGTTATCAAAGTACTTCTATTTTCCCATTCCAATTTGTCACTGGGCAGATTCTATAGGGTTAACAAGGATTATTGTGTTTCAGCTTTTATAGATTATATACCATTGATTTACACAGAAGAAATATATAGAACATCAGTCTAATTTAGAGGCTATGTGTGTATTGCAAAGGAAACTTAATATGCGCCATTGCCCTGTTCTTTTATATATGTGTCTGGACTCTGAACTCAAGCAGCCTATGTTTACGAGTAATCGGCACGGTAATAGATGGACCCATGTCCGGGGTCCCATGGACGATATTGCTCTCTCCAACCCAGACTGGCAGAGGTGTGTTTTAACGTCAGTACCTTGATTTAGGTCATGATCTGAGACTACACTGGCTGATGCACCCTTACAAAAAATTGGATGCTCTTTCACTTTCGATTTTACTAGCAAATTGTTCATGAAATATGGATGTTGTATATGTAAAGATACACTTTTTACTTGACAAACAAAACCAAATATGATGTTCAGACTAAATTTCTGATGCCATTTTTCCATGATGCCCTACATTTCGATGATGAGAATGTCGGTCATACTAATACGTGGAGCAAAGCAAGTTGCCTTTTTATGTTTTATTGTATTTCCCCATGATTAGAACATGCTCGTTCATGACTCTATTTCTTGGTTCAATGTTTCAAAAGCTAAGCTCAGTGAGTATTCAGAAAAGATTGAAGCACTAGCTGCCGTACTCACTACTCCAGTGGTATGTTTTTATGTTGTCGATTCATATTTATATTGATATGCTGCATTCGTCCACCAGAACCTAAATATGACTGTGACAGTGTCCCTGATATTAGAAACTCTTTCAGTTTCGTGCAAGCTTTTAACAGAGGACATTTTAGAATTCAAACTGCATGTGTCTTTAGGATAGTTGAATTATTTACGTACTACTAGCTTTTTATTCCATTCCATTTCGTTTTCTTTTTTTTTTGTCCCGTTGCAACGCACGGGCATGTTTGCCAGTATCTTTCCCTAATAATAATAAAGTGTGTCGAGTTTGCACGGGCACGTAGCTCTGGGCCAAATGTGTCGTACGCCAGGACACAAGTTGTGCACCACCATGGGAGTACGACCTTGGTTATCTCCCCTCGTGGCCGATCAAGGAGGCGAACAGTGTCAATCTGTCATCAATACCTCAGGGTATGGCTGCCACAACTTGTAAAAAATTGACCACAATACTATTGATTGATTGAATGATAAGAATGCTTCTATTTGTCTGTTTAATTCAGTCCTTGGGCTATCCTGGGAGAGCACACACTCCATAGTCCAGACTTGTGACTGTACTTAAGCAGAAGATGGAATTATTCTATGGTCTCTTCATGATTGATCATCGGGTTGCGAGTGAAATTTGTGTATGGAGCGTCAGTATTGTTGGCCCGGACCACGACCGACGACGAACGACGACGACGAAGCAACGCTGGTTGACTTGGTTCCTGCCCCAAGTCGGCTTGACACGCACGTAGCAAGCTAGCACCACACGCCCCTGATCGATTCTTTTGATACAGAGACGTACTAGGACTAACTGTATTATGACTGAAGCTAGCCTAGGTAAACGATCAGCTTGATCGATTCTTGCTAGTAGCACACGTACGCGAAGCACTCGAAACAATAGATTGCCACGGGCACGTATCGTGCCCGATGAATAACTTTATTGCTTCCTCACGATCTATTACACGGCATAGGTTACAGCTATATTTATACTAGTACAAACTAGCTATTCCTAAGCCTACTCGGATGATTGTTGCGTATCCATCCCGGACACGGCGGCGTGTTTATTTCCAACAAGTATCATGGTCATAGAGTCGGCAGGCTTCAGTTATGTGTACTTGGTTGGAGATATATGAAGCGTAAGGGACTAGCTCATTCACAGTCGAGATTCAGTAATGTTCTTACAATCATTTAGTTATGATCTGCAGGTCTAAAAAACAAGCGCCGCATGAATCAGATGTCAACGAGGTAGTATGACTCCGCAAGAGGCTGAACATAAAAGAAACAAAATGGAAACAACTCAACGATTTAGGAACAACACGTCATTGACGACAGGCACTTCTCCAGTCAGGGGAGAGGATTTTTTATGCCGCGCTAGAAATTTTCCGGCCATCGATTGAAATAGTCCAGTGCCCAGTATTATGGGATTCACTCACTCTACAAGTACTGCAGCTCTTAAAAGTGCTAAGTTAATTAATGAAAAGGGTGTTCCACCCGGAAATAACAAGAATGGACCGGTGCTTTTCTTGAATCCCCTTAGTTTGAACTAACGCCATGTATTTTTAAGAATAATAATTGGTGAATCAATTGTCATCTAAAGATGGTTGACAGATTGTGTACGGATGAAAATTTGAAGCAGATTAGGCGGCGGTCTTTGTCAGAGAGTCTGCAGAGCGGATGAACCACACTCCTGCATCCACTATGGAGGCAGGTAATCCTAAATTTCCTGCTCTAAAATAAAAACAGTTTTTAGGTCTATATCGGCAACAATACTCTTCACTGGATTATTAGCCAAATGAAGGGAACTTGGGAAGGAGGTCTGATCTGCATCTCCTGAAGCGGCACACCACAAAATCATTTCATTTGGGCTGCGTTCCTTCAATCAGAGAGTCAAACACTGGACAATGAGGTCACTCTGAGGACAGCTCATACTGATGTTTACGTGAGGCCTTAGCGTTTGTTTTTCCATTTTACCTGAGCTAATATTTATTGGCCGAGTGTTAGCCAATGGCATTAGTTTATGTTACTCATGGAGAGGATTTGGATGTTGTGTACTATTTCTTTATTAGACACGCTAAGTCATTAGCTTCATTGTATATCTACCCCTTCTGCCTCTCAGAATTAAGATGCGTAGGTTCTGAATATTTTATACATTTAACACTTCAGCATAATACCATCTTCCAAGATTTCTTGGATTTATGTCAATAGACTGTATGATTATTTATGGTAATCATAATTTAAAACTGTTCCTGTCTAATAATTAAGGCTGCATGCTGTACTTGAGCTATACAAGATCTGAATTACAATGTTCTTTTATACAACAAAAAGCTACCGTTTTTCAGTAAGTTTGTTTCATTTTTTTATAGGGTTCAGATGATGCCATCAATCTGTTGGAGTAGAAGGGAAGAAAGATTTGAAATTGCTAAAAAGATGGAAAATACAGTTGCATTTCATATCTTAAAAGCAGGAGATGCATATTAGTAGAAACTTAATGGTTGACATCCAAATTCAGGTAAATATCTGATCTGATCGCTTTGTATTGATCTGTTGGTAATTACATGATTGATTAATGGAGAAACAATGAACACTGTAGGTAAGTGAAGGCATACGCAAATAGAGGGAGCACATTGTAAGAGCCATCGCTGCAGAGTTTGACCCCGCATTTTCTTGGGATGATTGTTCGCCTCTCTGAATCTAGCTTTTTTAAGAGTAAAATGCATCGCAAGTCCTAAAACTATCGAAGGTGTGTCAGTTTAGTCCTATAACTTTGAAACTGCAGTTTTTGGTTCTAAAACTATTGAAGGTGTGTCATTTTAGTCCTATTACTTTGAAGCTGAAGTTTTGGGTCCTAAAACTATTCACAACCAGAATAACAGACTCTGCCGACGGCTCCCGTCGGCATAGATGGACGTATGCCGACGGCCTAGTTGAAGCCGTAGGCATAGATAAGCCGTCGGCATATGACAACCTATGCCGACGGGGGTCATCGGCATACATCGGCTGTCGGCAGCGCTTCGTATATGCCTACGGCGGCCGTCGGCATATGGCAAGCCGTCGGCGTACATGTGGGCCCGGCTACCCGGGCGGCGACGGCCGTTTGACGGTGTGAGGCCGCCCGTCGACATATCTATGCCGACGGCCCGGCCGTTGGCATATATCCCCGCACAGCCACGTCACCGATCCGCGTGACCTAGTACGCCGACAGCCTAGCCGTCGGCATAGGTCCTCGCACCGCCATGTCACCGATCCGCGTGACCCCCTCGATCCGTGGGTGTACCTATGCCGACGGCTAAGCCGTCGGCAAAGATTTTTGATATTTTTTCTATTTTAATTATTTCTTTTTTCTTTCTTCTTTTTAAAACTAATTTGATTAACTTAAATTTTTCTATTTTAATTACTTCTTTTTTCTTTCTATTTTTTTCTCACGGACGTCGCTACCGCCCTGTCACGGAGGGAGGAAATGGGACGGGGTACCTGGGAGGGTAGGAAACACGTCAGGTGTTGCGGTGGGCCCTCCTAGCTATGCGTGTGAAAATGTGGTGGCACGCGGCTCCAGGTGGTATCCCGCCTCACGGGCGTCTTGGGTCTCCGGGGTGTGGCCCCCCTCCGCGGATGTCGCTGTCGCGGTCACTTGGAGGGGGGAGACGTGCGCGTCGGGTAGAACCGGAGGGAATCTAGTGGTGGTGTGGGTCCAGGCCGTGTTCGGGGATGCTCCTATGTGCTGACCCATCGCAACCAGGTGGAAGAGTCCACTGGTCAGAGCCTGTCCGGCGAAAGTCAAAGGGGTAGATCTCCTGGTCTAACGGAGCTTCGTGGTGGCCTCCCGGGTGTAGCTATGCCACCGAAACACCGCGTCGGGTCGTGATGCATGTGTGAAAGTGATGTGGCATGCGTAGACGCCCGTCTTGGGGCTCCGGGGTGTGGCCCCCCTCTGCGGACGTCGCTGTCGCGGTCACTTGGAGGGGGGAGACGTGCGCGTCGGGTAGAACCGGAGGGAATCTAGTGGTGGTGTGGGTCCAGGCCGTGTTCGGGGATGCTCCTATGTGCTGACCCATCGCAACCAGGTGGAAGAGTCCACTGGTCAGAGCCCGTCCGACGAAAGTCAAAGGGGTAGATCTCCTGGTCTAACGGAGCTTCGTGGTGGCCTCCCGGGTGTAGCTATGCCATCGAAACACCGCGTCGGGTCGTGATGCATGTGTGAAAGTGATGTGGCACGCGTAGACGCACGTCTTGGGGCTCCGGGGTGTGGCCCCCCTCCGCGGACGTCGCTGTCGCGGTCACTTGGAGGGGGGAGACGTGCGCGTCGGGTAGAACCGGAGGGAATCTAGTGGTGGTGTGGGTCCAGGCCGTGTTCGGGGATGCTCCTATGTGCTGACCCATCGCAACCAGGTGGAAGAGTCCACTGGTCAGAGCCCGTCCGGCGAAAGTCAAAGGGGTAGATCTCCTGGTCTAACGGAGCTTCGTGGTGGCCTCCCGGGTGTAGCTATGCCACCGAAACTCCGCGTCGGGTCGTGATGCATGTGTGAAAGTGATGTGGCACGCGTAGACGCCCGTCTTGGGGCTCCGGGGTGTGGCCCCCCTCCGCGGACGTCGCTGTCGCGGTCACTTGGAGGGGGGAGACGTGCGCGTCGGGTAGAACCGGAGGGAATCTAGTGGTGGTGTGGGTCCAGGCCGTGTTCGGGGATGCTCCTATGTGCTGACCCATCGCAACCAGGTGGAAGAGTCCACTGGTCAGAGCCCGTCCGGCGAAAGTCAACGGGGTAGATCTCCTGGTCTAACGGAGCTTCGTGGTGGCCTCCCGGGTGTAGCTATGCCACCGAAACACCGCGTCGGGTCGTGATGCATGTGTGAAAGTGATGTGGCACGCGTAGACGCCAGTCTTGGGGCTCCGGGGTGTGGCCCCCCTCCGCGGACGTCGCTGTCGCGGTCACTTGGAGGGGGGAGACGTGCGCGTCGGGTAGAACCGGAGGGAATCTAGTGGTGGTGTGGGTCCAGGCCGTGTTCGGGGATGCTCCTATGTGCTGACCCATCGCAACCAGGTGGAAGAGTCCACTGGTTAGAGCCCGTCCGGCGAAAGTCAAAGGGGTGGATCTCCTGGTCTAACGGAGCTTTGTGGTGGCCTCCTGGGTGTAGCTATGCCACCGAAACACCGCGTCGGGTCGTGATGCATGTGTGAAAGTGATGTGGCACGCGTAGACGCCCGTCTTGGGGCTCCGGGGTGTGGCCCCCCTCCGCGGACGTCGCTGTCGCGGTCACTTGGAGGGGGGAGACGTGCGCGTCGGGTAGAACCGGAGGGAATCTAGTGGTGGTGTGGGTCCAGGCCGTGTTCGGGGATGCTCCAATGTGCTGACCCATCGCAACCAGGTGGAAGAGTCCACTGGTCAAAGCCCGTCCGGCGAAAGTCAAAGGGCTAGATCTCCTGGTCTAACGGAGCTTCGTGGTGGCCTCCCGGGTGTAGCAATGCCACCGAAACACCGCGTCGGGTCGTGATGCATGTGTGAAAGTGATGTGGCACGCGTAGACGCCCGTCTTGGGGCTCCGGGGTGTGGCCCCCCTCCGCGGACATCGCTGTCGCGGTCACTTGGAGGGGGGAGACGTGCGTGTCGGGTAGAACCGGAGGGAATCTAGTGGTGGTGTGGGTCCAGGCCGTGTTCGGGGATGCTCCTATGTGCTGACCCATCGCAACCAGGTGGAAGAGTCCACTGGTCAAAGCCCGTCCGGCGAAAGTCAAAGGGGTAGATCTCCTGGTCTAACGGAGCTACGTGGTGGCCTCCCGGGTGTAGCTATGCCACCGAAACACCGCGTCGGGTCGTGATGCATGTGTGAAAGTGATGTGGCACGCGTAGACGCCCGTCTTGGGGCTCCGGGGTGTGGCCCCCCTCCGCGGACGTCGCTGTCGCGGTCACTTGGAGGGGGGAGACGTGCGCGTCGGGTAGAACCGGAGGGAATCTAGTGGTGGTGTGGGTCCAGGCCGTGTTCGGGGATGCTCCTATGTGCTGACCCATCGCAACCAGGTGGAAGAGTCCACTGGTCAAAGCCCGTCCGACGAAAGTCAAAGGGCTAGATCTCCTGGTCTAACGGAGCTTCGTGGTGGCCTCCTGGGTGTAGCTATGCCACCGAAACACCGCGTCGGGTCGTGATGCATGTGTGAAAGTGATGTGGCACGCGTAGACGCACGTCTTGGGGCTCCGGGGTGTGGCCCCCCTCCGCGGACGTCGCTGTCGCGGTCACTTGGAGGGGGGAGACGTGCGCGTCGGGTAGAACCGGAGGGAATCTAGTGGTGGTGTGGGTCCAGGCCGTGTTCGGGGATGCTCCTATGTGCTGACCCATCGCAACCAGGTGGAAGAGTCCACTGGTCAGAGCCCGTCCGGCGAAAGTCAAAGGGCTAGATCTCCTGGTCTAACGGAGCTTCGTGGTGGCCTCCCGGGTGTAGCTATGCCACCGAAACACCGCGTCGGGTCGTGATGCATGTGTGAAAGTGATGTGGCACGCGTAGACGCCCGTCTTGGGGCTCCTAAGTTAATCAAATTAGTTTTGAAGAAAAAAAAGAAATAATTTAAATAGAAAAAAATAGCGAAAATCTATGCCGACGGCTAAGCCGTCGGCATAGGTACACCCACGGGTCGAGGAGGTCACGCGGATCGATGACGTGGCGGTGCGAGGACCTATGCCGACGGCTAGGCCGTCGGCATAGGGGAACCTTATCCCCTCGAGGCCGGCTCCTCCTCCACTCATTCCTCTCTCCTCGCACCCCTCTGCGTCCACCCGCCCCATAGCGCCGCCGGCCGTCGTTCCCGCCCCTCCCCACGCCGCTCGCCCCCGTCCCCGCCCCGCGCAACGCCGCCGGCCGTCCCCGCCCGCCGCGCCCCGCCCCGCTCACCCCCGTCCCCGCCCGCCCCGCCCCGCTCACCCCCGTCCCCGCCCCGCAGCGCCGCCGGACGTCCCTTCCCCGCCCCACTCCGCTTGCCCCCGTCCCCGCCCCGCACCACCGCCGGCCGTCCCCGCCCGCCCCGCATCACCGCCGGCCGTCGCCGCCCCCTTCCCGCCCCGCACCGGCCCGGTCGTCCCCGCCCCCTTCCCGCCCCGCAGCTGCTGGTGAAGTGGTCACGGCCGCGGCTCCGGCAGTCCGGCGCCCCCTTGCCGGCCCTCTTCTACTGGTGAGCACCGGCTCCGGCGGTCTGACGTCCCCCCTCCCCCCGACCAGCCGAACCTCTAGGTGAGCATTTTTTTCTTTCAATTTTTTTAGTGTTTTCTACTGTTTTTAGGTGGATGGATGGAATGTAGATATAGTTAGTTTGTTAGATACGTATTTGTTAGATATAGTTAGTTTGCAAAATATTTGTTAGATATAGTTAGTTTGCAAAATATTGATATAGATATAGTTAGTTTGTTGGATGCATAGATGGATGCATAGATACATATTTGTTAGAGATAGTTAGTTTGCAAAATATTGATCAATTGATGTGATTGGCAATATGAGTTTTTTCAAGTTTGAAATGTCAATGTTGTTTTGTGATGTGATCATATATACTTTTTGCACGGTTCTTTTTTGTTCATGATGGTGTTGTTACAAAATAATTATGAAAATAGTTATTTGAGATAAATGGTAACTTGTTCATTAGGATTTGACATTTCTAACATTTTGAATGTGAAACTTTAAGTGGATGAATGCATGTGTAAATGTTTAAATATGCTCTATGAGTTGTGATGTTCTAAATATTGGTCGCGATGGAATTTGCAGGCTTTGTGGTGTCGCATTTCATCGGAGTGACCGTCGTCCGACGCGTTGGTCCCTGAGCATCCCTTTGCTGTTCGACTACTTCCTCTACAGCCGAGGGTGAGCTACAAATCCACCACCTCCTCATCTGCTTTTTTTTATGTCACTAGATTTTCTTTTCACGTCAGGTCCCGTAACCTAGGCGTCTCCCGTCCGAAAGGGTTGCATCGATAAATATGCATTCAATTGCATATTTATCACCGCTACTCTTTTGGATTGTCCAGCGTTTTCCACGGACAGCCCGAGGATGTGTAGATTGGGTACGTTCTCCATGCCCTACCCCGTTCCGAGACAAGATTTCGGTGGCGCTTCCCCGTTGTTCTCCGGAGCACATTCTCTCGGCTATTTGCCGAGACGTGTATCTGGAGAACAGCGGGGAGGTGCGGCCGAAATTTGGTCTCGGAACGGGGTAGAGCATGGAGAACGTACTCAATCTAGACATCCTCGGGTGGGATTAGGACCCATCTTTACCTATTAGAGATGTTGTTGGATTCATCACAGAAGAAAATAAAAATTTGATGTGATTAATTCAAATGAATCCTTAATTTTGTTGTGTGGCTCCCAATAAAACAGAGGATGGCAGATAATCAGTGGATGTACAATGGTTTTATCCGTCGGAATCGAGTAACATCAGAGTGGATCGCGAAAACCGATGTGTATTTGAAGGCTATATTCCGTAGTCCAATGAGAATTATCCCACCATGCCCATGTGCGAGATGTGGCAGACGTCACCGTAAAAATCAGAAGGACATGACTGACCACCTTCGCACGCACGGATATATGGCAAACTTTGACATGCCACCGATAAACTTAGCTGAGCATGACCGTGGCAGAGAGGAGGTGATGCGACAACGCGTCGATGGTTATGAAGACGACGGGGTCAGGGACATGCTAGATGATGTCATTGCTGTAGAAACGACAAATGCGACACCTTCAGAGAATGAACTGGAGGCAATCGCAAAGGCCTTCTTGGAGGTCTTGGCCTCGTCGAAGAAACCTCTTTATGAGGGTGCCAAAATATCTCAGCTGGATGCCATCTCGCAACTTATTGCAGTCAAGGCTGAGTACGGCTGTAGCCAGAAATGCTTTGAAGCATTCCTGGGAGTATGGGCTAACAGCCTCCCCGAGGGTCATCAACTGCCGGAAAGCATGTACGCTACAAAGAAAATCATGAAGGCACTCTCTATGGATTATAAGAAAATACATGTTTGTCCGAAGAATTGCCTTTTGTTTAGGCACGAGTATGCGGATGACAAGTACTGTAGGGAGTGTGGTTCGTCTCGGTACCTTGAGGTGGTCGGTGAGGATGGTGAGAAAAGGCAGCTAACCATCCCCGCTAAGGTTCTTCGGTATCTCGATTTCATACAAAGACTGCAGCGCCTTTTCATCACGGAGGAGTCTGCCAAAATGATGAAGTGGCACAAGGAAGGTAAAAGGTATCATCCAAACAAAATCGTACATCCATCGGAAGGCGAAGCATGGAAGTCGTTCGATGAAGAATACCCCGAGGAAGCAGCCGAGGCTGGGAATGTCAGAGTTGCAATAACAGGTGATGGGGTCAATCCATATGGTATGTCGACCAATCCATACAGCTGCTGGCCCGTGTTTGTTATTCCGCTCAATCTCCCTCCAGGTGTCCTAATGCAACGCAACACCATGTTCTTGTCGCTGATCATTCCAGGGACTGAATACCCGGGGAAGAATTTGGCAGTGTTTATGCAGCCGCTGGTGGATGATTTGCACCATTCTTGGTACTTCCCAAGGTTGACATACGACCGACATCTGCAGAAAAATTTCTTGATGAAAGTTTGGTTGATGTATCGCATGCATGACTTTCCCGGCTATGCTCTATTCTGCGGATGGTGTACAAGTGGGAAGATGCCATGCCCAGTGTGCATGCAGGCTCTGCGTTTGATTTGGCTGCAGAAGGGTGGCAAGTATTCAGCCTTTGACCTGCATCGACAGTTCCTCCCTCCAGACCATCCAGACAGGGAAGACAAGAAGAACTTCACGAAAGGTCGGGTTGTCCATGAAGTAACCGAGATTCCAACATTTTCGGGGGCAGATGTTCTTGCTCAGTTAAAAGCTCTCAAGCCTAAAGTCAAAGGCAAAGGCAAAGGCAAAGGAAAACGCTTCGAGGGATATGGTGAGACGCACAACTGGACTCACATTACCCCCTTCTCGAAGCTTCCCTATTTCAAGGACCTCAAACTTCCTTACAACATCGATGTGATGCACACCGAAAAGAATGTCGCAGAGTCCCTTTTCCGCACGATCCTCAACATTCCTGATAAGACGAAGGATAACCTTAAAGCTAGAGCCGATCAACAGAGAATTTGTGATAGACCACGTCTAAACATGAAGCCTCCCACAGGCGGTCGAAGAAACTGGTTCAAGCCAGATGCTGACTTTGTCCTTAAACCGCCAGAAAAGAAGGAAGTACTTATCTAGATGAAACTCATTTTGAAGTTCACCGATGGTTATGCATCGAATATAAGTAAGGGAGTCAATCTTTCAACGGGCAAAGTGACCGGGCTCAAGAGTCATGACTACCATGTGTGGATTGAGCGGATAATGCCGGTGATGGTTCGAGGCTATGTCCCCGAGCATGTCTGGCGAGTGCTTGCCGAACTAAGCCATTTCTTCCGCACGCTCTGTGCTAAAGAAGTAAGTAAAGATGTGATTGAACAATTGCATAAGAAGGCACCGGAGTTGATAGTCAAGCTAGAGAAGATCTTTCCACCAGGCTTCTTTACTCCGATGACACATCTCATTCTGCACCTCGCGAAAGAGGTATTGTTGGGTGGGCCTGTGCAGAATCGTTGGCAGTACGGCCCTGAGAGATAGAACAAGCATCTCCGACAGAAATGTGGAAACAAAGCTAAGATTGAAGCTTCCATAGCTGAGGCAGTTATCCTAGAGGAGGTGTCAAACCTCAGGACATCGTACTATCCAGACCACGTTCCCCATCTGCATAATAAGGTGCCTCGATACAATATAGAAGAGCCCAAGTATCAACCCAAGCTCCATCTATTCAACGGGCAAGGTGGCAGGGCTGGGGCCTCGAAATCTTATAACATGCCACGACAAGAGTGGGAGGACCTTATGTTCTATGTCTTGCACAACATCAAGGAAGTCGAGGAAGTGTGGATGAGGTAATACCACCACACCATTCCTTTATGTCTTGCACATCATCATGTTCTATGTTCACTTAGTCCCGGTCTAACACTGCTTCTCTTCTTTTAGTGATTTCGTTCAAGAGGAATGGACGGGAATGAATCCTCCTACTGAGGCGGAGGCACTTACTCTTCTCCGTCATGGAAACCCTAGAAATAAAAAATTTGTTGCTTGGTTCATGGAGAAAGTAATTTTCCACATTCCCCTATTAAATACGTAGTTCAACATTTATTAGTTAACCGAACTAATGCACCCAGCAATTTCAATTATACTTGTAGGGAAAAGATCCGAACATATCTATGGATGATGAATTGAGATGGGTTTCCATGGGTTTTGACCCTGCCGTCATGACATGTAAAAAGTATGATGTGAATGGGTATCGCTTCCATACAGAGGAGCACCAGAACAGCCGGCCTGATCCCAAAACTATAAATACCGGAGTGTACACCCCCGGTCAAAATTCAGTAGACTACTACGGAAGGGTACAAAATATATACGAGATTACATTCCGCAAAGGGCGCGAAACCCTAAGTCTACCTGTGTTCAAATGTCGATGGTTCGATCCGCGGGAGGGGCAGAGACATACGCCTTCCATTGGTTTGGTCGAAGTTAAACCATCAACCGTCTATGCTGGAGCTGATCTCTTCATTGCGGCTACCCAAGCTACACAAGTTTATTATTTGCCTTACCCATGCCAGAAAGAGTACCTACGGGGTTGGGAAGTTGTGTTCAAGGTGTCGCCACATGGTAAGCTACCGGACCCGAACGAAGATGATTACTACAACATTAACCCCATGACATACGAGGGAGTGTTCTATCAAGAGCAACCCGATGATGATGTGGTCAGAAACGATGACGCTAGACCATTGAGTGATGATGATGTGGATCCAAACGATGACGACGCACGGAATGATGGTGAGACCATTGTTAATGAAAATGACATACTTATGCTAGAAAAGTTAAACGAAGACGCTGATGACGAGGAAGAGCCTCCACCTCCGTCAGACAACGAAGATGATATGATTGATACTGATGATGAGACCAAGCGAGAAATCGGTTACAACAGTGATGATTCGTATGGGTTCTAGCAGATGTACGTTTCATGTCTTTTTTTCCTATGGTTTAGGAATATGCCTTTTTATGCTTATTTTTTAATGTGTTTATTAGTCCTTATTATTATGCTTTTTCCTTCATTATTAATGTACTAATTGTTTATTCTATTTTCAATGCAGGTTCGTGGAACATGGGCAAGGGGAAGGCCAACGGCGCGGGTTTCATACGCAAGGTCGTCGGCATTGCTAGTCGGAGTGGTCGAGCACGTACTGTTACCCCCCGACTACTTGAGGATGACTCCTCACAGGAAGAGCGAGGGAGAGGTGCCCCTAGAGGAGGAGGGGGCGGGAGGAGAGCCCATGGAGGGCGAGGGGGTGGTGGGAGAGCCACTAGAGGGGGTTGCGGCCAGAAAGAGCTCACCCTCACCGACTTAGGGGTGTTGTCTTCGAGGCCCTCCTCTAGTGAGGTACCCTCTGCCGAGGAGGAGGAGGACGAGGAGGAGGAGGTGGTTCGCGAGGAGGGGTGTGAGGAGGAGGAGGAGGTTGGGGAGGGGGACGAGGAGGAGCAGGAGGCAGGCGGGGATGATGGTGGTGGCGGGGATGATGGTGGTGCCGGGGTTGACAACAACAAGGGGTGGCTGCGTGGTAATGCAAAGCTCCCAAAGCATATTCCTGCTACCGAGGAGCAGAAGTGGCTCATTGAGCCCAAGGGGACAGAGTAAGTGCCACTTAATAATTTCAATAATAATTTAATTCTTTTGCTTGTCACATGCTAATATTTTCATTCTTTAAATCTTTTGCAGTAACTGGACACATCCTAAAGGGGCCCGTGTTCCCAACGGCATCATCACCGTCTTGCTGAAGGAATACTGGCCGGGGCTGTACTGTCCGGATCCAGTCAGGTACCCGGACCGTCGGGTTTTGGCCACGACCTGGGAGCACTGGGAAGCGGCCCCCCACGCGGAGCATGTGACCCATGCTAAGGCCGTGATCACTAATTTTTGGGTGAGTTCTCTTCACAAGCACAAGTCCATTCTGGTTTCATGAATGATTTAACTCATGGCTTCTTCCATTCTGGTTTCATGAATGATTGTAGAAATACTATCGAGTTCTTCAGGAGCACAAGGCCACTGCCGACGAGATCGTGCTGCGCCAAGCGAAGAAGAAGGCCCGCCAGATGCAGTACGAGGTGCGCTGGGTGGCCATCACGCAATACTATCACGACGTTCTTGGTGTGAAGATGCCCAAGGAAGAAGCAAAGACGGGGGACATTACCTTGGAGAGGCACGAGTACTTGGCGGTAAGTATAAAAGATTTTTCATTCCGACGTTTGTGGTATATTTCAACGTTTCGTGTTAGACATGCCATTATGCTTTCATTATGTAGGTGTGTCCAAATTGGTGTTATGGAAAAGACGAGTCCTGGGCGGCATTGGTGGATCTGTGGTGTGGTCAGGATGGAGCCTGGACGGCTACGAGCAGCAAAAACAAGGCTAACCGAGGGAAGGAGGGAGTACATGCTCAGGGAAACCGGAACCACTTTCTCCACAAGGCACTTCATGTATGACTAACCTCATTAAACAATCTTCTTCTTCTATTTACCGTCGCTTTCTTATGTATGACTAACCTCTGTTTGTTGGTGCAGGAGGAGAAACTGAAGCGGCCGCTCTCACACATGGAGGCGTGGGAGATCGCCCATACGCGGAGGAAGCCCAAGCCTGGCGAGGCCAAGTACTATGGCAAGACCGCCAAGAAGAAGGAGGACTACTCTCAGGCGTATCAGAAGCTACATCCTGACACACCTGACCCCATCAAGGCGCCTTTCGACGACAGGGTGGTGGTTGCCATGGGGCCGAAGGCTCATGGTCGGCAGCCGGTTTTGGATGCTATGGTCACTCCTTCTATCTCCTTCACACAGCTCCGAGCTACAGACCCGAGCCTGAGACAGCGCATGACCACGACCACTGCGCAGTCATAGTCCCTCCTAGCTGAGCGGCACACTGTAAGTATTTTCCCTCTTATCTTCATTGCTCACTTTATTTTCCGCATTGAGATGTTTTATGAGTTCCATCGTGTCATATTGCAGGCCTACATGGAGTACGCACGCCAGGAGACCATGGCGTGGCAGGCGAAAGTTGCAGCACGCGAGGAACACAGCACTCGCATGATGGAGGTTAGTTTAGCCCCTTTCATTTCACTTCCATATCTGCACTTTTATTTCTTCTTACATTCGTGTTTGCTTTGTCAATTAACATGCAGCTCGTTTTCGAGAGCATGAGGAACGGCACGATTCCTGAAAGGGAAGCACCACCACCACCTCCAGGACCACAACCAGTGCTGCTTACCTTTGAGGAATTTCTAGCACAACAACCGGGGACAATGGCGGTTAGTATATCCCCAAACTATTCAACCACTGCTTACTGTTTATTCAACACAATAACATCCACTGAACATGTCTTTTCAAACATCCAGGGAACCGGTGGATCATCTTGGTGGTAGCGCTGCCGCTAGCAGTGACGACCTGGGCTTTGGCGGACTTGGCGGTGACTACCTTGGCGGTGGTGGTGGACGTACTGGCGCTTAAGCCTGTGGGTGACGGTGGTGGTGATGATTTACTTGTGCGCTTTAGATGACTTGTGCGCTTTAGATGACTTGTGCTCTTTTTATGCTCCTTCGGATGACTAGTGTGCTTCTTAGATGCTTATGTTGTTTCTGGTATGCTTATTTTGTTGGTTGTGAGGATATGATGGTGTGGTGCTGCTTGTGGTGTTGCTGTGCATGTCTATTTCATTACATATACCTGCTATTTGAATTGAATTGAATGGATATCAAGCAGAAGAAATAAAAAAAATCAGACAAAACCTATGCCGACGGCTTAGCCGCCGGCATAAGGCAGTACGAGCTACCAGTGGGCGCCACGTGGCACCTATGCCGACGGCATAGCCGTCGGCGTAGTGCGAGCCACCAGTTTCCTGGCGTGCGAGCTACCAGTTGACGGCGCGTGGCATCTATGCCGACGGCCTAGCCGTCGGCGTAGTGCGGCCGCTACGCCAGGGGAACGCCAGGGCTTGCCACTTGGGGTGATACGCCGACCGCTAAACCGTCGGCATAGTGGGGACATATGCCGACGGCCTAGCCGTCGGCGTAGCTTTGCCACGTGACGTTCTCCGATTGGGAGGTTCTTGACGGCGCCGCCGTCGGACGCCGTTTGGCGTGGAACTATGCCAACGGTCTGGGCCGTCGGCATAGTTGTACAGACGCCGTCGGGGTAGGCATCTATGCCGACGGTCTTTCTATGCCGACGGTTACCTGGGGTACGCCGACGTATATGTTGCCGACGGTCCTACGCCGACGGGTGCCGTCGGCATAGGTCTATCCCGACGGGAATCAGGCCTATGCCGACGGCCTGAGCCGTCGGCATAGAGGTTTATTCTGGTAGTGTAGAGGTGTGTCAGCTTAGTCCTATAACTTCAAAAGTGCAGTTTTGGGTCCCAAAACCATGTAAGTTTGTTCATCTCAGATCCTAAGCTTCCATGACCAGCATCCATGGTGCATTTTTTCAAATGAGCCCCTTATATGTGTTTACTTTCTCAAAAATGGTTCATACGCTTCCATGTGATAGTGTGTGCTGCAACCTGCAGCCCACCATCTGCATGGCCATGAGCTGCAGGACAGCCTCACTAAGAGGTTTGGCGTTGCCGCCGGGGACACCCCGAGCCATTCGGCATGGAGGACGACATCCCTCTTGGCACGGCCGCTGGGGAGATCCCGAGCCAATCTGGATGGAGGACGCCATCCCACTCACCCCCTCTCTTTCTCTCTCATGACATCGTCATTGCCCAAACACCCTTGCTATAGATTGAGTTGATCGTGCAGTTTGTTGTTCGGGCACGAGCATGGCCACAGGTGGGGAGTTGTCATTGTTGTCGGATGACACGGAAGGGTGAGCGGAAACTGCAAAGCCGGTGCAAAGGTCGGCGAGAGTGACACAACGCCAATAGGAGCCACAGGTGGGTAGCAATTGGACATTGTGTGGCGTGTCGTTCTGCTACTGTTTGGTGAGGCTAAGATGACCGGTCTACCCTCCTCTCTGGAGCTCAAGCCATCATGACACTGGTGGCCTTCGTACTGTCGCCTCTGAACATTCTAGGTTCAATGTTGGTCATGCAAGCTTAGAACTTAAGATGAACAAACTCACATAGTTTTGGGACCCAAAACTTCAACTTCGAAGTTATAGGACTAAACTTACACACTTCAAATAGTTTTAGGACCCAAAACTGCGGTTTTGAAGTTATAGGACTAAATTGACACACCTCCAATAGTTTTAGGACCCAAAACTGCAGTTTGAAAGTTATAGGACTAAAGTGACACACCTCCAATAGTTTTAGACTTATGATGCATTTTACTCTCTTTTTAACGCGACCACTTCGATTGAGTTGCTTATTTTACATTACATACAGTGACCAAAACTAATGCTTTGTCATGTGCTTTGGGACACACTTTGTTGCATATATGTGTTCACATGCTTCATGCTTGTAAGTATTTGCTTTCACGGGATAACTCCGTCCATATGTTTCTTGAGAGGTTAGGACTAACAGAAAAATATTCTATGTCTCACAACATGAAGAGGCACACGATAATTTATAAGTTTTGGTGTCTGCTAAACTTCAGTTATGATTCGAAAGATGCATGCATTATTTTTTGATTCGTTGTACTGGTCAGATTATAAACTGATGAATTTCAAAAATGCACGTTAATGCTCAAGAGTTAATTGTATTAGCTTTAGGAAATGAGTAACTATATTATATGTCACCTGTGCTTGGTCCCAGGGGATTGTTCAAACGTAGGCTTTATGGTTTTTACTCTAGGTATGCAACTACAACCACGTCACTTGCATTTTTTGTGCTATTTTTGATAGACGAATATGGCTGGTTTGCAAAGTTCTTTGATAAATTAGGAAGATATTGTAAATATTTTTGCACATGTTCAAATGTTTCATGCTGCGAATAGAGGCATCTCAATGTTGTTCTTAACTTGGTGTATATACAAATTGTTCTTTGAGACTGACTAGGCAGTCTTTATTATCATAATGGTGTTCCTTTGGTCAGTATACACAATTGCTTCATGTTGTTTGCAAAGATTAAATAAGTAAAGTTCTGACGATGGTTTTGCGGTGAGTATATGGCCAATATGTGTGGAGTATCACTCCATCAATATGAAAGTTTCTATGTCTGCATCTCTACTTGCACTTTGAAGACGGCACGGAGCTGAAGTAGATGTCGGCGGAGGACATGAGGGTGGGACTTTTCGAATACGAAATTCATGATCTAAAATAGACAATCCAAACCGGTGCAACGCACGGGCACTTTTACTGGTAATTAGATAAATCCTGGTGATAAATCTCTGTGATTCGAGTAAGATTATTCACATCAAACCTAGAAAACGAGTTTCCTGGGTCAAGACAAGAGAAATTTTGGAGCCGTCGTGGCCCTAGATAGCTAGGGTTCTTAGAGCATCTCTAGCAGACCTCGTATAATCTCAAACTGTAAAACTGGAATAAGGGTCGAAAAAAGGCATTATAGGGTTCCATTTTAGCTACGGTCGAACAGAAACTATAAAACTGGGATAAAGAGCTCCTTCCTCCTGTCCGGCGGCCGCCGCCCCTTCCCCCAGCCCGCCGTGCCGGCCGCACCCAACCCCGTCGGCCGTGTCCCGTCGCCCGTCGGCCGCGCCCCATCACCACGCCGGCCGTGCCCCATCACCCGCCGGCTGCGCCCTGCCCCTTTGCTGGCCGCGCCGGTCGAGCCGTGCCCCTTTACTGGTGTTAGAATAAATCCGAGGCATACCGTTGATCTACCGAGGACCAAGCAATCACACGAGCACGACACCGAGATTTGTTAACGAGGTTCACCGATATGGCTACATCCCCGGGGCATGACTACGGGCGCTCCTCCCCGTGACACCGTCACAATACCGCACCCTGGCCGTCCTGGGCACCGGCACACGCCGCCGGCTCCCCCTGCGCTCATGTGCTATTATATTGGCGTAGGTTACATCGTGTGTCTACCCCCGCCATATATGAGAGGCCTAGGATACAAGTGTCCTATTAGGACACGACTCCATATCCTATGTAAACACAATACAACTGCAAGTCCAACTGTAACCTACCTTGTACACTATATTCGACACAACTCTAACAAACTCCACCTTGGCGAATATTCTCCACCACCCTGGATTTGTCCATGCGTCAAACTTCCATGTACATTGGACTTGAGCTTATCCATGAGCACCGCTGCTACTCCACGACTCCATGTGACTCCACCTGCAACTTGTAGTCCCTTCTTTTCTTGACCACAGTCAACGCTCGAGCGAAATTAAGTTTCACGTTACTCTAGTTTGCGCCCCCGACTTCCAGAGTATCCAAAACCATCACACACCGATCACTGACCTGCGTGAAAGTGAATAACTCACATATTGGGTGACACACATAAGAGTTACCTGAACTTAACATCACCGCTCTTCCTTAACCGCCTGTCTGAAACTTGAAGGAATTTCACCATTGCTTGTAGTCATCCCGAGTCAAATTCGCAGTTGTCTCACCACATGTATGACCACCAGAGCCCTGGCCCGTCTCCATGTCCCGTGCGTACCACACGCCTCGCCGCTATTACCGCGTCGAGCGTCCGCTGTCCCGGTCGAGTCTCAAGGGTCGCGAACCCACACCACTCAACCCCCACTGCAGAGTACCACCAATCATCACCGACCTATGACGGGTTCCACGTTTCCATCAGACCCCTGGGCTCCAGTCCGAACCACGTGTCACTCGCTTTTTCCCACTGAATAGGCTGCGATTCTCCGGATCCTTACACCGTAGCCCCCCAATCCAGCTTCACCTTCAACATGACTCCATGGTAGATGATCAGTCCACCCCGCGCCCCGTCGACTTCAAGCTCCGTGTGTACACCACCTTGAATCAACCCCGCGACATAGTCTTGTCGAAGCCACACAAACCCTCAGGCCTGTGCTACGTGTTTCCACGCCCCAGAAGTCGGTCACCATCAGCATCAGCCGATCCCATCACCGTCTTCTGTACCAACCGACTTGCGTCGATCCGTCAGACTGTCCAGTCCAACCCAGCCGAACTTGTCTGACTGCATGACACGCTCCAGGCTCGCAAATCATCTTCCGTGAATTTCCATCCATCACATGATTTCCGTCTTAGCCGGCTTGACTTCCTGCAACAACGTCTTCAAGACATCTCTGTTGCGCCAAGAAATATTTCACCATTGTCTGCCGTAACCCAAGGTTTTCAGTCCCGTCGAACATCTCCACCTCAAACCTGGTACCCGTTGGTGTCATGGTTCTTTATATGGCTAACTTTGTGAAAAAATAATCCGAGCTTCCAACACTTGCTCAAGTACACAAGATTTACTAGTAGCAAATTCCTACAAAAAAAAAAATCCTCCATGCACTCACGTGTAGTATCTCTCAAACACAACCACCGATGCTGAGCAATTTGCTTTGCCAAAGCCTCCTGCTACCCGATGAATGCCCAATACGATGGATTCCTTATTCCGCTGAATTGATCTGCAGTTGCCTCTGTCTTATACGGTGCCCAGCCTAGGCTGCTATTTAATAGCGCCTCATAGGTCTCCGCCTCGAGACGAGTTTCAACAGGACTCGGTCCTGTTTCTTTTTGTCCAAAACAAAACCGGTTATGCTGTCTTCGATTGCACCAGGCATCGCTAGAATCTGCACGCCCCGCGATCGATCGAGTCCACGCTGAGCTGCCCCCTGCAGACGTCTCCGCCGCTTGGGCCTGTCCACGTTGCCGCTGGCCACGTCTCAACCTTGCCGAATCCGAGTACTCAACTCGGCGTCCACGCGATCGTGACCCACATCGATCTTCCGATCTCGCCGACGATTGATTTTTCCACGATATTTTTACCTCTAGATCAACAATCCACAACCTTCAGATAACCTAGGTCATGATACCACTTGTTAGAATAAATCCGAGGCATACCGTTGATCTACCGAGGACCAAGCAATCACACGAGCACGACACCGAGATTTGTTAACGAGGTTCACCGATATGGCTACATCCCCGGGGAATGACTACGGGCGCTTCTCCCCGTGACACCGTCACAATACCGCACCCTGGCCGTCCTAGGCACCGGCACACGCCGCCGGCTCCCCCTGCGCTCCTGTGCTATTATGTTGGCGTAGGTTACATCGTGTGTCTACCCCCGCCATATATATATATGAGAGGCCTAGGATACAAGTGTCCTATTAGGACACGACTCCATATTCTATGTAAACACAATACAACTACAAGTCCAACTGTAACCTACCTTGTACACTATATTCGACACAACTCTAACAGCTGGCCGCGCCGGGAGGATTTCGGCCGCCAGGCTGAGGTCATGAGAGCCACGGCGAGGTCGAGTTCGTCCAATTCGAACCGGCGGCGATCGATTGCGGCGTCCAACGGCCTTTTCCGGTGTGCGGTGATGAATTCCGACAAGTTTAGAGCGGATTCCGGCAAACTCCGCGGCGGCGTGTTTGCTTCGACGAGGTTTGGCCGGTATACAGGGCCCCCTCGGATCGGCCTTCCAACCTTCAAATATAAGGATTTCGGATGTGGGTTTTCGGTGCCCCTTAAAAAAATTATGGGTTGGACCATTTTTACGGTTTCTGTTTTGGACATTTTTTTCGATCAAAACTGTAAAACGCAAATTTTTTATGGGTTTGACCATTTATACGGGGTCTGCTAGAAATGCTCTTAGGGCGTGGCTGAAATGACATGCTCGCTGTGTAGCTCGATTAGTTTGTGTGTGTGCGTTTTCTTTTTGAGAATCTTTCTTTTTTAGAATCAGTTTGTGTGTGTGCGTGTAATGGATCTGGGGTGCTGGCGGGAGACCTCCTAATCCCCGCATAGGGCGGCGCAGGCGCAACAAACGCGCACAACGCCGCTCTTAGGGCCGACACACAACTGGGTAGGGCGCCCTTGTTCTTTTCTATTTTCCCTTTTGTGTTTCGCTTCTCTAACAATGTTCAGTATTTCAAAAATATTTCAGAATTTTAAAAATGTTTATGAAGTTGAAAAAATGCTCCAAATGTCAAAATAATATTCACGAATTTAGAAAATTACCATCAAAAGATTTTTTTAATTACCATCAATTTGAAAATGTTCCTAGAGTTACATATTTTGAGTTTCAACAATTGTTCAACAATTTCAATAATGTTCTTGGAGTTGACAAAAAATTAAATAATTTGGAACTGTTCCTGTATTTTAAAAAAGTCCATAAATTTCAAAATGGTTCCCATAAATGAAAACTGTTCATCAATTTGAAGTTTTTTTGAATTTCAAAAAATGACACGATTTTATTTGTGAGTATGAACTATGTTCCAATTGTTTTTAGATGTTCATAGTTTAAAATTATGTTCCCGCGTTGCAAAAATATTCCAGATTTAGAAAATATTCACAAAATTAAAAAGACAAAATATAAAAAATCAAAATGGAAATAAGAAAAAAGAAAAAAAAGCCCAGGAAAAGGCCAGTTCACTGATGGTTATAGAGTATTCCGAAAGCTAGTGTGGAGGACACTAAGAATGGGACCCATGTAGCAGGTGCTCTCGCTGGGGACTTGATATTGCCTACCCTACGGGAGAAATAGGGTCTGCCCGTTGGTTGATTTTTCTCAGACAAGCTCGCGAAGCTTTATTAATTCGTCATAATGTTTATAGAAACTTACAAAAGATCGCCGGGGTGGCCAAACCAAATATGATGGCCCACCCCTAAACTTAAAGCAAGCTTCACCAAATTGCGAGTTTGAAAATTCGAGGCTCTAAACTCATGAACAAAATTATAAACAGTAAACGAACCACACGTGTGTCAGCCTTTAGACTCTTCTGGCTGCGCACTGAACGAACAAAACCAAAGCAGCTGAGTTCTCGCATCGGTGGTGGTTATTGTCTTTTACTATTTTTATAGGTTTAAGCAGGGCTGACCCTAGGCCATGGCAAAAGGTGCGGCTGTATAGGGCATATTTTAAATAAGGGCTCACTATATCTACATATTTAAATAAAATGCAGAAAAATTATTTGCAAAATAAAAAATTAACATGGACAGGGGGCATATGCCCCCCCCCCCCCTTCATCGGCGCACTTCACCACGTTGTATTTATTCAATTGTTATTTATAGTTGAATACATTATAATCACGGTCAACGTTCTTGGTGTTCCACTTGCAGAACTGGTTCTTGCACATACGGGAGCGCTTGAGGAGAGAACAGGGATTCGCAACGACATATCAGGTACATCGACAGACGTCGATGCAAAGCGACAGCTCCAGCTCCTCTAGCAGGTTGAAGCTCGTGATGGTGAAGCTGAGCTTCTTATCGACGATCCTGTCGCGGGAGATGATCTGGAGGCTCTTCAGCGAAGGCGCCCTATAGTGAACAGATCACAGGAGGCTTGGTACGTAAGTGAAACAGAGTGGCTAGCATATATTGGCGTAAGCAATAAAACTCACGTGTCAATGAGGAGGGAGAGGATGTTGTCGTCCACGACGCCCTCGCTGCAAAAGGCCTCACATTGCCCCGCGACACTCTATAGCTTGGTGTTCGTGATGATGCTAGCTTCAAATTCCCCTAGACGAAGGACACGAATCCTCGGTGGAATCAACCCTTCAAGAGGAGTCTGTATTCAAGTACCGTAAAAATTCTTCATGAGGTTTTAGGTTAGTGTAAAATCAGGTTCACCGGAAAGAAGATCAGGGGAACCAGGTGGGCCCCACATGCCCTAGATCAGGGGTGCATAAGTAGGGTGTGTGGGCCCCACAAGCCAGCCCCACCCCGTCCAGGTGTCTGGCCCTTGACTAGTTCTTCTCAAGAAACTTTAAATATGATTTTTGCTGATTTTTCTGGCTCCAAAAAATCATTTTCGCAGTGTAACTTTTCGCTCCTGCCATAATTTTCAAAAGTTATCCCTTCTAAGGAAAACTCGCAAAATAAAAGGGCATTGAAGTAAAATAACGGTGCAATAATATGCAAAACGTAAATTTGTATGAGAAATTTATATCAATAAATAGTGATGCATAATGCACGTATGAGCCCCGCTAAGCTTAGTCTCTGTTGTCCCCAAGGGAATGCCGATCTTGATGAACATGGCCACAAGCTTGAAGTGAGATTGATAATAAAGAATACATCTGTTTATTTTTTATACATTAGTATATTTCCTTACACACGTTTAACATTTTTAAAATGCAATTCACATTATGCCAATATATGTTTTGATGTCTACTTTTTTTCCATACACGTTGTACATTTTTCACACATATATATATAAACTAGTTATTTATAATCGTTTCACGTTTCAAATACATGTTTAACATTAAAAAACATGCTTTGAACATTCTTTTTGAAGACATGTTAAATATTTGTTATATACACGTTGGAACCTTTTTTGACAATATTTGTTTTTCCGAATTATGTAAACTTTTACTTTTCATCGTGCAAAATAATGTTTTGAAAATGCCCCGAACACATTTATGAAACTCGTGAACATTTTTTTATGCAACATATATTTTTAATGACCAATCACGTTTTTTGAATAACATGAGCAATTTTTAAATGTATACACATTTTCTATACACTTTTATTATTTTTCAAATAGCCCCTCTGTCCGGAATTACTTGCCGCATAAATAGATGTATATAGACGTATTTTATTTTCAATGCATCCATTTTTATCCATTTTTGTGACAAGTAATTCGGGATGGACAGAATATTAGTTTATAGTAAAGTGTTTACGTTTCGTATACAAGATTGTTTTTTGACATTTTTCGTGTAAAGTGTTCTTGTGATATATATATTTATAATATTTATACATACAATTGTTTAAGAAAATAATGCAGAAAAAACCCCGAAAACAAGATCTAAATAAAAAACGGATGAAAATAAACGACATGACATTAGCATGATGTTGGGACGCGGTTACTGGGCCGGGCCAATACCTGCTCTCTGCAGGTGAGGCCTGGACCGTGATAGAACTCGCAGCAGGCGGCATATAACCGTGGTACTTCCTTCCTCAAAAGAAAAAACGTGGTACTTCCTTCCCCTTCAGGCTTCAGTGCGTGTACCGCTCAACAAACTTCAAAGAAAATTAGGGTTCCTAGCCGCCGCCGGCCCTCCGCTTGCGTAGCGCCTCCCCCCCCCCCCCCCCCCTGCGTCTCTCCTTCCTCTTGCATCCTCTGTCTGTTCAATTGTTTTTTCCTGATTTTTGTATGGGATGAGTACTTGCTATAGGTTTGTTATATTGTGAGAATGTAATGATGACTATTTCTTGATGAGTTCTTGCTGCATGATTTTTCCAGTGCACGTTCAAAGTTTACATGTGAAAGGATTTTGCTTGATAGGTGTTTGTGATAATGCTTGTAGGGGCAAATGTTTACAAATTGTAGTTTAATTTTTCTTTTCTTCAGATGAGCAAATGTTTTGGTTTAAACATGTTAGCTGTGAAACTTCAATGGATGACGATATATGAAAAGGAAAAGATTAAGTTGTTTTACCTGCACCGTCTCGACCTCAAATCAAAGCTTAGCAGTTAGCAGTTACATGCAATTCGAGAGAGTAGGAACTTTGTCTTGGTTATACTGGCCGAAATTGGTTAACACATTAGTACTAGTGGTATTGTTGGCATGATAGATGTTCCAAATCTTGTTTATGATTGGGAATATAGTGGTACTGTTACACTGTGTTGTTGATTTTAGTAGTCAGGCCTAAAATATTACCGTTTAAAGTGATTGTTTCTCCTTTTGCATGTCAGCTCATTGATCTTCAGGTTCCACCGTCCATGTTATGCTATGCTGGCTCATGACTTGTTCATTGATCCGTCTGGTTGACAATGACAGATTTCCGCTCTTTGGCTGCCAAGGGTTTGAATGGAGGTCAAGCTAGCCTTTCCCCAGGACAGACCACCACTTTCCATCATTTCGGCCGCTAAGATTGCAGGTGTTTCCGTAATCATTGATCCGACCCTTTCCTCAGGTTCAGTGCCCACACTACACTTGAGTTCTGGGTAAGTGATCAATGTTCAATTATACCTTTCAGGTTCCCTCCCTCTCTCTGATTAACTACCACATTTCCTTTGTTTTATACAAGAACTGTGGGCACTTTATTACCATGATATATGTTTGAATAGTTTTTTTTTAAGAGCTATTCCCTCTGTCCCAAAATTATTGTCTTAGATTTCTTTAGATATGTATTTATTTAGTCACATTTTAGTATCTAGATACATCCATGTGTAGAAAAATCTAGGACAAGAATTTTGGGACGGAGGGAGTATATGTTTAATAGTTACTGTAGTTGACTCTGAAGATGACCTCTTATTTTAATCTCCTCATCCTAATATTCCTTGTTTCAGAAAATTGTGTTGATGGCACTGACGACTGTTAGAACATTATGTGTCAACCAAAACAGTTTTATTTGTGAAATATGGCAGTATTTTTGTATGGTATTTTGTAGTGTCTCACTGAATCTGTCATGATTCTGCACAGGGATTTTATACATGGCGTCAACACAATTCTCCGGTACATTGCACGTGCTGCATCTGTTTCCAGCTTCTATGGCCAGAACGATATTCAGGCAGCACAAGTATGTTCTGGTTTTACGATGTTTGTCATTGATTTTCACTATCATCTCACTATGTCCTGAGTTGCTATTGTTTGCAAATATGTAGGTTGACCAATGGCTCGAGTACGCACCACTCATTCTCTCAGGCTCTGAATTTGAAGCTGCTTGCTCATTTCTTGATGGATACTTGGCAACTAGAACCTTTTTGGTTGGTTATGGTCTATCAATTGCTGACATTGTCGTGTGGTCAAATCTCACAGGTAATTACATGGCTTCTTTCCTCGTTGAGTAATTTATTGCTCTCTCCCTCTCTCTTTGTCTTGCCTTAGAGGTCACAACTCTTTTCTTGAGGAACTGGTCAACGATGGGAAAGTCTAAGGAGGTCAAAGAAATATCAAAGCCTTGTACGCTGGTTTAACAGTGTAGCTGCAGACTATGGAGATGCACTTGATGAAGTTACATCTGCTTATGTTGGCAAGTGAGGAATTGGCAAATCTCCTGCACCAAGTTTGAAAGAAAAGATGCCTGGTTTGAAGGAGAACACGTCAGGTCATGAAATAGATCTCCCAGGTGCAAAAGTTGGGGAGGTTTGTGTTCGTTTTGCCCCAGAGCCTAGCGGGTATCTCCACATTGGTCATGCAAAGGCTGCACTGTTGAACAAGTATTTTGCAGAGAGATATAAAGGGCGTCTAATAGTTCGATTTGATGACACAAATCCTTCTAAAGAAAGCAATGAATTTGTGGAGAATGTCCTGAAAGATATTGAGACGCTTGGGGTTAAAATGATGTAGTTACATACACATAGCATTATTTCCCAAAGCTAATGGAAATGGCTGAAAGTTTGATTAAGCAGGGAAAGGCATATATTGATGATACACCCAAGGAGCAAATGAGGAGCGGAAGGATGGATGGTGTGGAATCTAAACGTAGGAACAGTACTGTCGAGGAGAACTTGTCGTTGTGGAAAGAGATGGTCAATGGCACCAGAAGGGGTACTCACTGCTGTGTACGTGGTAAACTTGACATGCAGGACCCAAACAAATCACTTCGAGATCCTGTGTACTACCGTTGCAACCCTGATCCCCATCATCGCGTGGGCTCAAAATACAAGGTCTATCCAACATATGACTTTGCTTGTCCATTTGTTGATGCACTGAAAGGAGTCACTCATGCTCTTCGTTCAAGTGAATACCATGATCGGAATGCACAGTACTATCGTATCCTTCAAGACATGGGCCTGCGGAGGGTAGAAATCTATGAGTTCAGCAGGTTGAATATGGTTTATACCGTTCTTAGCAAGCGCAAGCTTCTGTGGTTCGTCCAAAACAAGAAGGTGGAGGACTGGACTGATGCACGCTTTCCCACTGTACAAGGCATAGTACGTCGTGGCTTGAAGATTGAAGCATTGATCCAATTTATTCTGGAACAGGTTATTTCTAACGAATTGCTCTTGTATGATCTTGTAATTATATGTATATTTGAGTAGCTGAGTTATTAACTCCCATTTTCCTTTTTGTTATTTCTATTTGTGAAGGGTGCTTCAAAAAATCTGAATCTTATGGAGTGGGATAAACTCTGGACAATCAACAAGAAGATAGTTGATCCAATTTGTGGAAGGCATACTGCTGTGCTGAAAGACAAATGTGTGCTTCTCACACTTGCTAATGGTCCAGAGGAACCATTTGTTCGAATCTTGCCACGGCACAAGAAATACGAGGGTGCTGGGAAGAAGGCTACAACGTTTGCCAACAGAATTTGGCTAGAGTATGTGATGCATCAGTCATTAGCGTGGGTGAGGAAGTCACTTTGATGGACTGGGGAAATGCTATCATTAGAGAAATCAAGACAGATAATGGAACAATCACTCAACTAGTTGGTGAACTCCATCTTGAAGGGTCAGTGAAGATGACAAAGCTGAAACTAACATGGCTATCAGACATTGAAGACCTTGTGTCTCTCTCTTTGGTAGATTTTGACTACCTAATTAATAAAAAGAAGGTAAGAAATCATGTTCTAAGTTCATGTTTGTTGGCATGCAATCACATGGGCATCAGAACCATATTCTTACACTACATATGTGCTACATTATTTATCGTTCTAGTAGTATGAATGCTTTTTCACTTGGACTAGTTATCAGATACTTCTGTGGCACAGTTACTATCTGTTCAATTATGCATTGTTTGGCCAACTTATCTTTCCTCAATAGTCAACAGCTTGAGACTTTCGATGAATTGGTTTGTCCTTGGAAACTCAACATGGCAACCTGTCCATATTCCACTCTACTAGTGTTGAAAGCTGATGTAGATGATATTTAGTTTTCTTCTTTTTATATGTATGTGATGATGTTTCCTTGGATGAGTTATCTCTTTGATCATTGTGTCCATGTCTCAGTCCATCATTAAGTGGTATCTACATGTACTTTAGATCCTAATATCTAGCACTTTTTGCAGCTGGAAGAAGATGAGGACTTCCTTGACAATCTCAACCCTTGCACTCGACGAGAAGCTTTAGCTCTTGGAGACCCAAACATGCGGACCGTCAAGAAAGGAGAAGTTATACAGCTAGAAAGGAAAGGGTACTACAGGTGTGATGTTCCATTTGTCCGGTCGTCCAAACCAATTATGCTTTTTGCCATCCCAGATGGCCGACAGAAGTCCACGTCGATTGTTACCGGAGCCTAGTTTGTACATACGATGTTGCTTGAATTACGGTACCTTTTTGACCATTAATGTTGCAGCCTTATTGGTATCAGACTTGTGTTGCAATGGCTGAAACTTGGAACTTCAGATTTTGGTTCTCCGGTGTCTTGGATTCGGTTATTCAGTATCAATTATGTATTCCTTTTGCATGTTTGAGCGTATGCCAACTGCTACCAGGATCTGTGGATTGTAGAACAAATATCAAGATAAGAATTGGCTGATCGATTCTGTATCTGCGGTAAATGTCATCCCTGAACATTAAAGAATGTTCCTGTTTTAACAGTAGTCCCTTTTATTTTATCTGTATTAAAGTCCTTTTTGGGAGTGCACTCAGTCCTGTTCTTGTCATGTATCAGATGAAACAGCGGCTGATCTGCTGTGTTTTTGCAACATAACATAACGGTGTGCCGTGTAAATTTGCTGAGGTTTTAACGTGAGTGCTTAATGCGATTTCATGTCCTATCATAAGGCTTGGTCTCTCTAGAGTGGAATATATTGTTTGAGGACCTGTTTCGCCCATGAAGGGTGACTGTGATTTGGCCGATTTTTAGAAGACAAGTCTTGTGCAAGAAAATTGGTGACAATCTTCCCTAATTCAAGATTCCTCCACGGCAAATTTTAGAATAACGGGCATCAAACCAAACGAGCATAGTTCGTGATGGATCACCGATACAAACACAGACCGAATCTAAAAGATTACAAACTCGCAAATTCTGGTAAAATAAGATTAGAAACTCCTCTGAGTAGCACCATCATCAACCTTATTTTTCTCAAAGATTACAAACTCGCAAATGCTATGTTAGCAGTTATTCTCCTCAGAGTGATCAAGGATCACCTCCTGTTCACAAAATTTACTTTTCAACCAAGAAAGACGGAAAGTTTTTGCATAACACTGCACAAGATGGGAAAAAACTTTTATACTATACTCTTCATTAACACCATTTACCTTTACAATGCATGCCCCAACAATACTTCACGTGCAGATTATTAATTTACCTAATCATGTGCACCGGTCAGCAAAACCATACGTGTCATCAAATCGCAAAAAAAAAAAAAAAAAAAAAAAAAGTGTTAGCCATATCCTTATCTTAATCACGAACCGGTCTAGTAGCTAGCTATTCAACAGGATTTGTTAGCTCCAACAAACTGGAGTATACTTTTCCTAATCATTATCCAACCAGCGGCTATAAATACTCGCCCTTCCGCAGCCACCACCTCTCATCCATCAACGTCCTCTCCGATCTCATCATCCTGCTCCTAGTATTAGCCCTACCTACGCACGCAAGTCCCACCGATCCATCCACGATGGTGCAGCGCACGTCCACCGCCGAGGTCATGTCCATGGACCTGTCCCCGAAGAAGCCCGCCAAGGCCTACGGCGGCGACGGCGGCGCCTACTACGACTGGGCTCCCGCCGACCTGCCCATGCTCCATCGGCGCCGCCAAGCTGCACCTCGCCGCCGGCGGGCTCTCCCTCCCCAGCTACTCCGACTCGGCCAAGGTCTCCTACGTCCTCCCGGAGGCCGCCAAGGAGAAGGTGATCCCCGTCAAGGAGGGCGACGCCCTCGCGCTCCCCTTCGGCGCCGTCACCTGGTGGCACAACGCCGCCGACGCCGCGGGCGATCTCGTCGTGCTCTTCCTCGGCGACACCTCCAACTCCAAGGGCCACTCCCCCGGCCGCTTCACCAACTTCCAGCTCACCGGCGCCTCCGGCGTCTTCACCGGCTTCTCCACCAAGTTCGTCGCCCGCGCGTGGGACCTCGACCAGGACTCCGCCAAGAAGCTCGTCTCCACCCAGCCCGGCTCCGGCATCGTCAAGCTCGCCGACGGCCACAGGATGCCGGCCACGCGCGCCGAGGACCGCGACGGCATGGTGCTCAACTGCCTTGAGGCGCCGCTGGACGTGGACATCAAGGGCGGCGGCCGCGTCGTGGTGCTCAACACGGCCAACCTGCCGCTGGTCAAGGAGGTCGGGCTCGGCGCCGACCTCGTCAGGATCGACGCCCACTCCATGTGCTCGCCGGGCTTCTCGTGCGACTCGGCGTACCAGGTCACCTACATCGTGCGCGGGAGCGGACGAGTCCAGGTGGTCGGCATCGACGGCACCCGCGTGCTGGAGACCCGCGCCGAGGGCTGGTCACCACTCCCAAGTACGTATACGCACACTCTTTCTTCGGTATACTCCGTATTTGCTACGCATAAGTATTGTCACGTGTACTGGACCAAGGCCACCATTACGCGGATGCGAGATGCACGTCAAAAAGCACCGTACGTAGGAGACTTCCCCATTTTTAATTTCCAATAACTGCTAAAACTCTTGAAGCATGCATGTGTATCAGATCTGCTAGCATATATACACTTATTGGGTGCACAATTTTGTGACATGTTTTGCCAAAATTAATGTTTCTAACTATCGGATTTGCTAAAGCACATCTAGATGTGACTTGAGTATTGTACATCTAAGTCTTATATCATTGGTTTTACTTGAAGATTCGTGCATATATTTTCTTTTTCCTTTTCTTTTCCTTTTTATGCTTGATTGGGTCACTTAGATATGCAATAATTAAGGCACATCTAGATGTGCCCTGGACAGATCCACCTTCTACTATATATTATGTTCATTCAATAGTTATTCACAAAAAAATAAAAAAAATCGTACTTTAACATACACTTTTTTTCTTGGATTTTTGTATATATATAGGAGTAATTCCATAGGGAGAGCTCAACAAAATTGTTGATACTACTTTATGCCCTTTCTTATGAAGTATTCATCCTTCACATATATTTTACTAGGCACATCTCAAAACAATTGCATTGTAGAGATAAACGATACATACATTCGAGCTCCATTGCATATTGAAGTATATATCAACCTGTTAATTAATGTTTGTTTTATGTAAAATGCAGCCTAATCTTTAGCCACTTGGCGGGGAGGACTTCGGTGTGGAAGGCAATATCCCCGGCGGTGCTGGAGACGGACTTCAACACCACTCCAGAGACGGAGGAGATGTTCCGCTCCGAGAGGCTCGACTCCGAGATCTTTTTCGCTCCCAACTAAATCATCATGCAGCCGCTCATCCATCTCCGACTTGGCTAGCCACAAGCATTTTAAATCTAGTTTTTCTTAGCCATGGGTTGAGGGTCATTTAAATTGAAGTTCCTCTCTTCTTATTTAGTTAGCAGATGTAATAAGCATATGGATGTGGCCATGGTTAATTTTAGTTTTATAAACACTTTTCGAGAACAATGTGATATGTGCTTTAAACTACTAGTAGATAGTATCATTTATGGATTGATTTTACCACTTGTTGCCAACTTTTCCTGCGCTTATTTTTGACTAGTTTGTGTTATATCTTCTTGATGAGCTCTTTATGTCATATTCAAATCGTTATTTCTGACTAGTCCATCATGTGGGAAGTATATATATATGACCAAACATAAGTAATGTGTACAAGTTAGACAATGGGTGGATCATGATCGTTCATGGAGAATCGGATGGCTTATATCGGGGATGTTCCTCTAAGTGGTTGAATTTCCCGTGAATGATCTATCGCACTCTAGTCGTAGCGTTTTGCTAAGTCTGAATCCACCTAGTTTTTCATAAATCCCAATCACTTCACATTCAGTTGTTTGAAAAGTGCAGCTTACACTTGGGTAAAATAGCAGTGTTAAAAGGTGTGAATTACACTTTCTTTTCATTCTATTGGAGTTATATTTTTTTCTGAATGAATAGATCTAAGAAAACCTCGGTCAGTTGGGAACTAATTATAAGGATATATCATACCTCAATGCAAAAAAGAGTTGGTTAGACGAAGCACAAACATTCACTTAAGTTGCCCAAACTGATCAGGCACGGACTAGCGAGATGCTAATTCGTGCGTGTAGATCACCCGATCTTTCACGCCGACGCTTGATGAGTAGTTCGTTCCCCGTCTTCCTCCTTTCAACCTCTAATATCAATCTCTACCCGTGCATGATCAGTACACGAACAAAGATAATGATCCCCTTGGATCAACACGTAGGCGTCGATATGATGATCAACGCTCCGTCGCTCGTAAATTTCCATGATGAAAAATCACAGATAATACACATATGGCCGTCCGTAACTTGGACGTTTTTCTGTATATCTCATAACTCGGAATAAATCTCAAACTCAAAAACTGATCTCCCGTACATGGACGCCATCTACTTATATATATAACCAACGCATGGCCTAAGGCCCACACCTCCTAGACCCCTACCTACGTAACTAGTATGACTTGCCATCACGATTTATATTACACATAATTAGCACAAGGAAACCTGCTAGCTAACAGGAAGATATACTTTTTACTTTAAAAGGACACATGCGTACGTAAGGTAAACGGACTCAAAAAAAAATCGGATAACTATTCTCCATGCGATTAGGACCCAAACGTGCAGCTCCATCGTCCCAATTTTAATCCATCGGGGAGGTGTACGAAAGTTGGGCTGCACCTTGTCACGTATGGGTTCCTCCATAATCTCAGGTTTGTTGCCGAAACCTGCTAGCTAACAGGAAGATATACTTCCTATTTTAAAAAGACACATGCGTACGTAAGGTAAACGGACTAAAAAAAAAGGATAACTATTCTCCATGCAATTAGGACCCAACGTGCAGCTCCATGGTCCCAATTTTAATCCATCGGGGAAGTGTATGAAAGTTGGGCTGAACCTTGTCAAGTATGGGTTCCTCCATAATCTCATGTTTGTTGCCGTGACGAACATATATATACTTCTTGGAAAGGATTTGACTTCCTTTTATTTATCAAACCAAATTGATATATAGGCTTTATATATGGACGTCGCTCACATGGCTTCTGTGATTCTCCTATATTTCCTTCTGTATGTGCATGTACAAGATTTGTACCCGTACGTACATCTATTCATCAATCTGTTGTCCAGAAAACCAGCTTGATATTCACCAATCTTCGCAGCACAAATACCTGGACCGCATAGCAAACGTTTCTTGCCATCTCTGTCAGTGTGCAATACATTTGGACAGTTCATAATTGTACCAACATCCTTGATTAGATTATCCTCACTCGTCTCAGTTGGTTCGAGTTTAGTACCAGCCGCACTCGATAATATTCTAGACGTCACAGTGTCCGTATCATCCTCCCTTCCTTGAAACAAAACCGTCCTCGGTTTTGAGTTAGCCTTCCAAGGCATCTCCTTCCGTGGAACTTGCATGTTAACAATGATTGCACCGTCCATCATCGGTTTTAGTATGTGCTTCTTTCCATCATGTAGGAATGAATACGTGTTGGATTTTCCGGCATGCACTGCATCATGATCGACCACGGCCCAAACTATCAACCGCGGCTGTTGCGTGGTGGTCGTGGGGGCATGGGTGGTGGCCGCAGTCCGCCACCAAGACGTGACCCGCCCCCTTCACGTGTTGATCCAACACCCCCGGCAGCGGAGGTGACTGGTTCGGCTGCTCCAACTCTCCCGGGCGTGAAAATGGATGCGCCTACCGAAGGAGCAGCGTCCGAGGCAATGGGGTCGATGGCCGGGGCAGAATATGTTTCACGTCCTACATCGGAGTTGTCGGGGTTGGCGTTGGATGCCGTCCGGGCCCTCGCAATGGTGAAGGTTCCGGCGTCTAAGACGACGCAGACTAGAGATGCTGCAAGCGACAAAGAAAGTGACAAATCTGAAATTGAACGTGTCTCCAAGTGGGCGCGTAAGAAAGAAAAGAAGGCTTGCTACCGGTGTGGAGAACCGGGTCACTTTGCGGCTGATTGTAAAGCGGAACTCTGTGACATTTGCCTCAAGCCGTTGCACGGTGAGGGAGAATGCCCCCTTCTCCTTGGACCGAAGCGAGTGGTCACGATTTATGGAGTGTGCTGCCCCGACTTGATGTTTTTTGAGACACCCCGCACCACCTCCGTTACGCTGCGCATAGAGAATGCGAGGACCGGCGTCGTGAGGGTCACACGTGGTACGATGACTGAGGAGCAGGTTATACATCAGCTGAGAGAGTTGGTTTCGCACAGTTATCAGTGGGCCCTGGTGAGAATTGATGATCACGTATACAGAGTGGACTACCCTACGAGGGAGGATCTCGCTCGTCTGCTTAAGTTTGGCATGAGCAGAGTACCGAACAGTTCTTTTGTTCTCGAGTTTGATGCATGGACCAAGTAGGAACCAAAGAGGACACCGCTTTCACAGATTTGGGTGAGATTCTCAGGGGTACCCCATGAGCCTCTGAATGATTTTCTGGTGACCTGGAGCCGGGGCTCACTGATAGAAAAGGCAGAGCAGGTAGATATGCCATTCACTCGAGCTCAGGGTGTGGTGCATATGCTCGTCAGTGTGTTGGACATAGAGCATGTCTCGGATCTAGTGAGATGGACGTATGATGGTAAGAGTTATGACCTTGAGGTCGAGATTGAGGAAAACGCCTTGTTTCACGAGTTGGCTGGCGTACTGATATGGATATAGAGGACGGTGGTGATGGTAACGGGAACCAAGATAAGGGTGCGGAGTAGGGTAAGCGTGATGGCGATGGCAGGATGCCAGGGCAGTTGGCCAAGCCAGCAGAGGCTAGGGCTGACAAGGGGGCTGCCCCAGCATCCACTCCGATGAACACTCTGAGGTTCGGCTCTTTTGGATCATCGTCGGCTCCTAGCCGCCTTTGGGGCGACCGGGCAGAGATGGAGGATCCACTGGAGCAGGAGATACCACCATTGTCGCCACCAGCTTCACCAGCAGCATCTCGACTGCTGACTTCAGGCACGTGCCTCAAGCAGGGAGCCTCGCGACGGCCACCGCATGCCTAGGTGACAGGGGACACTAGGCAGGAGGTCGTGGCACCGAGCCATTTATGGGGGGACCGAGTCGATACGGACGACTTTGGTCACCTGTCGCCTCCTGATACACTGACCGCGATTGGTGCGGGAACAGCGACATTGGGGGGGGGGGGGAAACCAGGGACAGGAGGTCCGCTTGTTTCTCCACGTCCGACTGCGCCAACAAGGCAGACTGCTGCGGCGGCTCTGATGGTAGGGGGTCCAGAGCAGGAGGCCCGCCGGTCCTCACCATCACCGTCGCCTTCTTCTCCGGTGGTTCAGCGTGTGGGGAGTCCAGGGCAGGAGACCCGCCGGTCCTCACCGTCTCCACCGCATTCTTCTTCACCCCGGCTATCGACACCTCTGCAATCACCTTCATGGCAGGTGAATAGTCCACATGTAGTGAGGGAGGGAAGGTGATAACCCACAAGTATAGGGGATCACGATAGTCTTCACGGGTAGTATTTCACCCTAATCTATTGGTTCGACACAAGGGGAGCCAAAGAATATTTATTGGCCTTGACAGTTGAGTTGTCAATTCAACCGCACCTGGGATATCTCTCTGCAGCAAAGGTTTAGTAGCACGGCAAATAGTAGTAGCAAAAGTAACAGTAGTAGTGACAACAGCAATTTTGTAGCAGTTGTGATAGTAGCAGTAGCAATAGTAACTTAGCAAGATTCAGTATGTGTAAAGCGTAGGCATGTGGATCGGTGATGGATAATGATTTAGATGACATTGATCATGTAACAGTTACACACTAGGGCGACACAGAACTAGCTCCAATTCATCAATATAATATAGGCATGTATTCCGTATATAGTCATATGTGCTTGCGATAAGAACTTGCATGACATCTCTTGTCCTACCCTCCCGTGGCACCGGGGTCCTATTGGAAACTAAGGGATATTAAGGCCTCCTTTTAATAGAGAACCGGAACAAAGCATTAACACATGGTGAATACATGAACTCCTCAAACTACAGCAATCACCGAAAAGAATCCCAATTATTGTCACCTTGGGGTATGCGGATCAAGACACGTAATAGGTGCATACAACTTGTAAGGTAGGATCCAAATCAATCTTATATTCAGAGAAAATATAATATGTTCAGATCTGACATCATGGCACTCGGGCCCTAGTGACAAGCATTAAGCATAGCAAAGTCACAGCAACATCAATCTCAGAACATAGTGGATACTAGGGATCAAGCCCTATCAAACTTAAATCGAGTACATGATCAATCTCATCCAATCCCACCACCGTCCAGCAAGCCTACAAAGGAATTACTCACTCACGGTGGTGAGCATCATGGCGGTGTTGATGGAGAAGGGTTGGTGATGACGACGGCGACGATTTCCCCTCTCCGGAGCCCCAAACGGACTCCAGATCAGGCCTCCCGAGGAAGAACACGAGGTGGCGGCGGCTCCGTCTCGTGAAACGCGATGAAAACTTCTCTCTGGTTTTTTTCTCCGAAGATGTGATTTTATAGGACTGGAATCAGGGTCGGAGGAGCCTCGAGGGCTCCACAAGCCATCAGGGCGCGGCCTAGCCCTCCGACAGTTCTTTGCTCCATAATTCATTATAAATCCCAAAAATAATTCACAAAAAGTTTTGTCCAATTATGAGAACTTTTATTTCTGCACAAAATAACACCAAGGTAGTTCTGCTGAAAACAACGTCAGTCCGGGTTAGTTTCATTCAAATCATGCAAATTAGAGGTCAAAACCAGAGCAAAAGTGTTTGGAAAAGCAGATACGTTGGAGACGTATCAAGAGGACAGTTGAGGGACTTGTGAGGCGACCTAAGAAGCTCACGAGGTCCCCACCCCCCAGCTTGGAGCTCATTGATGTAGGCAGACACTTGGTAGGATACCAACCACCGCCTAATGTCACTACCGAGGAGCTGATCACCTTCGGCAGGATTCCAGACCCAAAGACTGGTGACACGCGCATCAGTCAATGGATTCAGGACCAGCCTGATGCGGACGACATGCAGTCGGGGCGTGCTATGAGAGCCGCCAAGCTTCGAGATGTCGAAGCAACTACAAGTATGTTGATCGATACTAGTTGTTCCATCCTTCATTTTTCACAACATGATATCATTGATAAGGCCAACAACTTAGGGATCTCTCTGGGTAGTAATGGTAAAGATATTGCTCAATCTGTGAACGACTTATTAGACCTTGTAACAGATAGAGCTCTAGATATAATTCGTCACTTAGCTGCCGTGAAACCTATGGATGACTCTGAAATTAATAATCTAGGGGTAACGTCGTTACAGATGACGTGGCTTGAGACTACGTCGGTATTTCCCCAAAGAGGAAGGGATGATGCAGCACAGCGACGGTAAGTATTTCCCTCAGTTATGAAACCAAGGTTATCCAACCAGTAGGAGGATCACCACCACCCAATAAGCAGCACCTGCACACAAACAACAAATACTTGCAACCCGACGCGAAAGAGAGGTTGTCAATCTCTCTACGGTAAAAAGAAAGATTAGGTAATGATAGATAGGAGAGATAGATCTCTTAGGAACACAAAATAAAAAGGGCAAATAAACAGTGCAAAAATATGTTTTTGTATTTTTGGTTTTGTAGATCTGAAAACAAAGAAGCAAAAAGATAGATCGGAAAGCAATATGTTGGAAAAGTAGACCCGGGGGCCGTAGGATTCACTAGTGGCTTCTCTCATGAGTATAGCGCACGGTGGGTGAACAACTTACTGTTGGGCAATTGATAGAAGATCAAATAATCATGACGATATCCAAGGCGATGATCATTATATAGGCATCACGTCCAAGATAAGTAGACCGACTCCTGCCTGCATCTACCACTATTACTCCACACATCGACCGCTATCCAGCATGCATCTAGTGTATTAAGTTCATGGAAAAACGAAGTAATACAATAAGAACGATGACATGATGTAGACAAGATCTATTCATGTAGGAATAGACCCCATCTTGTTATCCTTAATGGCAACGATACATGCGTGCCTTGCTGCCCCTTCTGTCACTGGGAAAGGACACCGCAAGATCGAACCCATCACAAAGCGCCTCTTCCCATGGCAAGAAAAATCGATTTAGTTGGCCTAACTAAACCAAAGATTCGAAGAAGAAATACGAGGCTATAAGTAACCATGCATATAAGAGATCAAAGAAGACTCAAATAATATTCATGGATAGAAACTGATCATGAACTCAAAATTCATCGGATCCCAACAAACACACTGCAAAAGTTTACATCAAATAGATCTCTAAGAGACCACTGTATTGAGAATCATAAGAGAGAGAGAGAGAGGAAGCCATCTAGCTACTGCCTACAGACCCGTAGGTCTATGGTGGACTACTCACGCATCATCGGAGAGGCACCTATGAGGAAGATGAACCCCTCTGTGATGGTGTTTAGATTGGATCTCGAGGTTCTGGAACTTGCGGCGTCTGGAATTGTGTTTCGTCGACTCCCCTAGGGTTTTTGGAATATTTGGGAATTTATAGGCATCAGAGGCAGTGGAGAGGGGCCCCGTGGAGGGCACAACCCATCAGGGCGCGCCGTGGGCCCCCTGGCGCGCCCTGGTGGGTTGTGGTATCCACGGCCCACCTCTCTGGCACTTCTTTGGCCCACTGGGTGTCTTCTGGTCGAAAAAAAATCTCCAAAAAGTTTCGTCGCGATTGGACTGCGTTTGGTATTGATTTTCTGCGAAGTAAAAAACAAGCAAAAACAGCAACTGGCACTTTGGCACTATGTCAATAGGTTAGTCCCAAAAAATGATATAAAGTTGTTATAAAATGATTGTAAAACATCCAAGAATGATAATATAACAGCATGGAATAAGCAAAAATTATAGATACGTTGTAGACGTATCAGCATCCCCAAGCTTAATTCCTACTCGTCCTCGAGTAGGTAAATGATAAAAACAGAATTTTTGATGTGGAATGCTGCCTAATATGTTCATGATATTCTTTTCTTTTATATATCATGGACATTTGGACTTATAAATGATTCAAAGCAATAGTCTAGTTTTAACATAATGACTACAATACTCAAGCATGTCAACAAGCAACCATGTCTTTCAAAATATCAACATTAAAGAAAGTTATCCCTAGTCCATCATGCTCAATCATTGATCCATTCATGAAACACACTCAAATATTAGCTATACCCAATGCTCAAGTACGATCGTAGTGCCCCCTAGTTGGTGCTTATTAGAGAAGGTGGAGACTCAAAGTAAAAATAAAAATTGCATAAAGTAAATAGATAGGCCCTTTGCAGAGGGAAGTAGGGATTTGTAGAGGTGCCAGAGCTCAAAGTTTTAAATTGAGAGAGAAAAATATTTTGGGTGGCATGCTTTTCCTGTCAACGAAAATGACAAAGTAGCTCACAATACTTTCCATGCTAGATATATCATAGGCGGTTCCCAAACAGAAAATAAAGTTTATTCCTTTTTCCACCAAACTTTCACTTTCCATGGCGGGTCGTATCCATGGCTGCCTTCCATACCAACACTTTCCAAGTAATTTATTATTTGACAACATAAAGTAAATATTTTTTATTTTTCATTTCATTTCGGGAATGGGCATCCCTATTACCGCCGCACTCTCGTGCAATGACAAGTGAATAAACACTCATCTTGAGAATAACACATCTAGCAAGGAAAAATATTGGACACTCCCCACCGTTTCATGAGCGATACGAGCACACAAAAGAGAAAATTTATTTTGAAAATTTGGAGCTGGCACATACAAATTTGCTTGGAACGGCAAGGAAATACCGCATATAGGTAGGTATGATGGACTCATAAGGCAAAACTTGGTTTAAGGATTTTGTATGCACAAGTAGTATTTTTACTTAGTACAAATGGAGGCTAGCAAATAGATTGAGAAGCAACCAAACCAAGAAACGAAAATTCACATAAGTGAGCATTGAGCATAACTAACACCGAATAATGCACCACAAGTAGGATGTAATTTCATTGCACAACTATTGACTTTCGTACTTGCATAGGGAATCACAAACCTTAACACCAATATTCCCACTCAAACATAATTACTCACTAACATGACTCACATATTACTAACATCATGTTTCAAAACTATTACAAGGAATCAAGTTTAATTTTCCCAATGATCTTCATGAAAGTTTTTATTATATCTTCGTTGGATATCTATCACTTTGGGACTAGTTTCATATATTGCCATTGCTTTTTTGACAAGCTCAAAAAAATCTAATTGACGCACATGAGCATAAAGATTTCATCTCTCAAAAAGGTATAAGTGAAGCATGAGAGGATTTCTTCAAAATTCACTAACTCTTAAATTTATCTAAGTGAAGCATGAGAGTATTTCTACAAAAATTTCCAAGCACACCGTGCTCAAAAAGATATAAGTGAAGCACTATAGCAATTCTATAGCTCAAAAGGTTTAAGTGAAGCATAGAGAGCAATTCTAACAAATCATAGCATAATTTTGGCTCTACAAAATAGGTGTGTACAGCAAGGATACACGTGAAAAACAAACAAGCAAAGCAAGCAAAGATACAAGACACTCCAAGCAAAACTCATGATATGTGACGAATAAAAATATAGCTCCAAGTAAAATACCGATGGTTGTTAGAAGAAAGAGGGGATGCCACTCGGGGGAATCCCCAAGCTTAGTTGCTTGTTACTCTTTGGATATATCTTGGGGGTGCGGTAGCATCCCCAAGCTTAGGCTCTTATCACTCCTTATTCCTTCATCCATCGTGATCTCACCGAAAACTTGAAAACTTCAATCACACAAAACTTAACAAAATCTTCGTGAGATCCGTTAGTATAATAAAGCAAATCACTACTTTAGGTACCGTTGCAAACCCATTCAAATTTTATTATTGCATTATACCTACTGTATTTTAACTTTACCATGGCTTATACCCCCCGATACAAACCATAGATTCATTAAAACAAGCACACAATGCAACGAAAACAGAATCTGTCTTAAACAGAACTCTATACTCTAACCATACTTCTGTAACTCCAAAAATTCTGAAAAATTAGGACAACTTAAAGAATTTGTATAGCAACACCGTGTTAAAATTTCAGCTCAAGATCACATTCCAGCAATAATGAAAATTCAAATACTGGACGGAAAGTTTCTGTTTCAGATTCAGCATCGCTTCTACTCATCTTATCAATCATCCTAAAGGTTCTAATTGGCACAAACACTAAATAAACCATAAAAACACAATCATAACAGAGGCATAATTGTGTCAACACTCAAAAATAGAAAGGAAAAAGCAAAAATAAATTTATTCACTGGGTTGCCTCCCAACAAGCGCTATCGTTTTTGGATCCATAGGATGCCCTCATGATTGATTCATATGGTGGCTTAATTCTTGTTCTAGGGAAGTGTTCCATACCCTTTCTTAGTGGAAATTGAAAACGAATATTGCCTTCTTTCATATCAATCACGGCACCTATAGTGCGTAAAAACGGTATACCAAGTATAATGGGACAAGACGGATTGCAATCAATATCAAGCACAATAAAATCTTTGGGCACATAATTCCTATTTGCCAGAAAAGAACATCATTAATTCTTCCCAAAGGCTTTTTAATAGTAGAATCCGCCAAGTGCAAATTAAGAGAGCATTCTTCAATATTGGTAAGACCAAGCACATCACATAAAGATTTCGGAATCGTGGAAACACTAGCACCCAAATCACATAAAGGAAAGCACTCATAATTTTTAATCTTGACCTTAATGGTGGATTCCCACTCATCATGTAATTTTCTAGGAATAGAAATCTCCAACTCCAACTTTTCTTCAAAAGATTTCATCATGGCATCAACGATATGTTTAGTAAAAGCTTTATTTTGCTCATAAGCATGGGGTGAATTCAACATGGATTGCAGCAAAGAAATACATTCAATCAAGGAGCAACTATCATAATTAAATTCTTTGCAATCCAAAATAGTGGGCACATCACTAGTTAAAGTTTTGACCTCTTCAAACCCACTTTTATCAAAATTTTCACCCTCCAAATTATTGGGACACCTTCTAGCTAAAGTTGACTCTACTTCAGTCCCTTTATCATCAATTTTAATATTACTAAACAAGGAATCAATAGTAGAAACACCAATCACTTTAAGATCTTCATCATTTTTATGAAGGCAATCACTAGAAAACGATATTTCTAAGATTTCTCTTTTAGCTCTAAGCATAGCGGTTCTTTTCTTACTTTCATCCATAGACACATATAAAGCTTAAATAGATTCATCAATCTTGGGCACAAAAGCTTTCAACTTGAGATTTTCAACATCATGAGAAATTCTATCAATGCTTCTAGACATATCATCAATCTTATTCAACTTTTCTTCTATCGTAGTATTTGATAACCCACAAGTGTAGGGGATCGTTTGTAGCCTTTTTCGATAAGTAAGAGTGTCGAACCCAACGAGGAACTAAAGGTAGAACAAATATTCCCTCAAGTTCTATCGACCACCGATACAACTCTGCTCACACTTTAACGTTTGCTTTACCTAGAACAAGTATGAAACTACTTTGCGGGAATAAAACTAGAAGTACTTTGCAAGATAATAAAGAACGTGGAAATAAAAGTTAGGTGCTGTTTTAATAAAAGAACAATAAAAGTAAAAAGTTTAGTAGCAAGCTTTTTGTGTAACGCAAGAGAAAGATTGTCCCTAGGCAATTGAATATGATACGGTAGATACTTGTTATATGCAATGAGGGAGAGGCATACGCTAACACACTTTCCGTACTTGGATCATATGCACTTATGATTGTAACTCTAGCAAGCATCCGCAACTACCAAAGTTCATTAAGGTAAAACCCAACCATAGCATTAAGTATCAAGTCCTATTTACTCCCATACGCAACAACCCACCTACTCGGGTTCATGCTTCTGTCACTCAAGCAACCCCCCATAGGCAAATCATGAACATATTGCAACACCCTACAGCAGGGATCCCTCACATTTGCGCGACACGAAGGGCACCATAGGACAACACCATATCAACATACAACTCACATCCATAACATCATACCACAATTAACCCATAGGACAAAAGAGATCTACTCAAACATCATAGGATAGCCAAATATCATTGGGAAATAATATATGGAGTTGAGAATCATGTTTAAGTAGAGATTACAGCGGGTAAGAGAGGTGTTACACCGCTGCATAGAGGGGAAGAGAGTTGGTGTTGATGGCGGCGAAGTTGTTGGTGTAGATCGCCATCACGATGTTTGCCCCGGCGGCGTTCCGGCGCCACCGGGAGAGAGGGGGAGAGAGCCCCCCTCCTTCTTCTTCCTTGGCGCCCCCCCTAGATGGGAGGAGAGTTCCTCCTCTGGTCCATGGCCTCCATGGCGGCGGAGGGGCAGGAGCCCCTCCTAGATTGGATCTCCCTCTCTGTTCTCTTTTGTTTCGCGTCCCTGTTTCCTGGCCGAAAACCATTTCTTATATTCCCGGAGATCCATAACTCCGATCGGGCTGAAATTGTGAGGAGATTTTTGTCCAAAAATTAGCTTCCTTGCGCCAGAAGAAGAGCTCCAACCGACGTACGAGGTGGGCACAACCCACCGGGCCGTATTTGTTGGGGAACGTTGCATGGGAAACAAAAAATTTCCTACGCACACGCAAGATCTTTCCATGGTGATGAGCATCTACGAGAGGGAGAGTGGATCTACATACCCTTGTAGATCGCTAAGCGGGAAGCGTTAAGAAACGCGGTTGATGTAGTCGAACGTCTTCGCGATCCAAATCGCCGAGCGTCCCGCGATCCCATCACGATCCATCTCATGATCCAATCTCGATCCATCCCGCGATCCCATCACGATCCGTCCCACGATCCCATCACGATCCGTCCCGCGATCAAATCACGAATCGTCTCGCGATCCTGATCACGGTCCTTCCGATCTAGCGCCGAATGGACGGCACCTCCTCGTTCAGCACACGTACAGCTCGATGACTATCTCCGCCTTCTTGATCCAGCAAGAGGGAGCAGAGAGGTAGAAGAGTTCTCCGGCAGCGCGACAGCGCGGCGGCGATGGTGGTGGAACAATTCCGGCAGGGCTTCGCCTAAGCACCGCTGAAACTAGACTAGAGGAGAAACCGATCTAGATGAAGTAGAGGGAGCACGTGGCAATTAGGGTTAGCTCTTCCCTCTAAATCCTCTAGTATATATAGGAGGGAGGGAGGGGAGGAGGCAGCCTCAAACCCTCAAGGTTTGGCCGAAATTGGAGGTGGAGGAGTCCTACTCCAATCCTATTAGGAGTAGGATTCCACCTCTCCACTTGGAAACCCTTTCCACCTTTCCTCCTTTGGATTTTTTCCACCCAAAGCCACATGGGCCTTAGTGGGGGGGGGGGGGGGGTTAGGCCAGCCCACTAGGGGCTGGTTTGACTCCTCCCACAGCCCATGAGGTCCTTTGGGTCGAGACACCACTCCCGCTGGTCCCCGGTACCCCTCCCGGCACTCCCGGTACCCTACCGAAATACCCGAAACTTTTCCGGTGACCAAAATAGGACTTCCTATATATCAATCTTTACCTCCGGACCATTCCGGAGCTCCTCGTGATGTCCAGGATCTTATCCGGGACCCCGAACAACCTTCGGTCACCACCATACATAACTCTACTATACCGAAACGTCACCGAACCTTAAGTGTGCAGACCCTGCGGGTTCGAGAACTATGTAGACATGACCAAGACACCTCTACGGTCAATAACCAATAGAGGGACCTGGATGCCCATATTGGTTCCTACATATTCTACGAAGATCTTTATCGGTTGAACCTCTATGTCAAGGATTCATTTAATCCCGTACGCTGTTCCCTTTGTTCTTCGGTATGTTACTTGCCCGAGATTCGATCGTCGGTATCTCTATACCTAGTTCAATCTCATTACTGGCAAGTCTCTTTACTCGTTCTGTAATACAAGATCCCGTGGCTAACACTTAGTCACATTGCTTGCAAGGCTTATTGTGATGTTGTATTACCGACTGGGCCCTGAGATACCTCTCCGTCACACGGAGTAACAAATCCCAGTCTTGATCCATGCCCACTCAACAGACACCCTCGGAGATACCTGTAGAGCATCTTTATAGTCACCCAGTTACGTTGTGACGTTTGATACACACAAGGTATTCCTCCGGTGTCAGTGAGTTGCATGATCTCATGGTCATAGGAACAGATACTTGACATGCAGAAAACTATAGCAATAAACTGATACGATCATATGCTATGTTTATAGTTTGGGTCTTGTCCATCACATCATTCTCCTAATGATGTGATCCCGTTATCAAATGACATCTCATGTCTATGGCCAGGAAACCTTGACCATCTTTGATCAACGAACTAGTTAACTAGAGGCATACTAGGGACACAGTGTTGTCTATGTACCCACACATGTATTTGAGTTTCCAATCAATACAATTATAGCATGGATAATAAACGATTATCACGAACAAGGAAATATAATAATAACCAATTTATTATTGCCTCTAGGGCATATTTCCAACAGTCCCCCACTTGCACTAGAGTCAATAATCTAGTTCACATCACCATGTGTTTTACATTGTTATGAATCTAACACCCAATGAGTTCTGGGGTTTGATCATGCTTTGCATGTGAGAGAGGTCTTTAGTCAACGGGTCTGCGACATTCATATCCGTGTGTACTTTGCAAATCTCTATGTCATACTATAGACACTGCTACCACACTCCACTTAGAGCTATTCCAAATGGCTGCTCCACTATACGTATACGGATTGCTACTCAGAGTCATCCGGATTGGTGTTAAAGCTTGCATCGACGTAACCCTTTACGACGAACTCTTTATCACCTCCATAATCGAGAAATATTTCCTTAGTCCTCTAGTTACTAAGGATAATCTTGACCGCTGTCCAGTGGTCCACTCCTGGATCACTCTTGTACCCCTTGACAGACTCATGGCAAGGCACACACAGGTGCGGTACATAGCATGGCATACTATACAGAGCCTATGGATAAGGCATAGGGGACGACCTTCGTCCTTTCTCTTTCTTATGCCGTGGTCGATCTTTGAGTCTCACTCAACTCCACACCTTACAAATCAGGCAAGAACTCTTTCTTTGACTGATCCATTTTGAACTCTTTCAAAATCTTGTCAAGGTATGTACTCATTGAAAGTTTTATCAGACGTCTTGATCTACCTCTATAGATCAAGATGCCCAATATTTAAGTAGCTTCATTCCAGGTTTTCCTTTGAAAAACTCCTTTTCAAACAACCCTTTATGCTTTCCAGAAATTCTACATCATTTCCGATCAACAATATGTCATCCACATATACTTATCAGAAATTCTATAGTGCTCCCACTCACTTTATTGTAAATACAAGTTTCTCATAAACTTTGTATAGACTCAAAAACTTTGATCACCTCATCAAAGCGTATATTCCAACTCCGAGATGCTTGCTCCAGTCCATAGAAGGATCGCTGGAGCTTGCATATATTTTAGCATCCTTAGAACTGACAAAACCTTCCGGTTGTATCACATACAACCTTTCCTCACGGATACCGTTAAGGAAATGATGTTTTGACATCCATCTGCCAGATTTCATGATCGAAAAATGCAGCAATTGCTAACATAATTCCAACAGACTTTAGCATCGCTACGGGTGAGAAAGTCTCATCGTAGTCAACTCCTTGAACTTGTGAAAAACCCTTTGCCACAAGTCGAGCTTTATAGACGGTGACATTACCGTCCGCGCCCGTCTTCCTTTTAAAGATCCATTTGTTCTGAATGGCCTTTCACCCTTCAGGTAATACTTCCAAAGCCCATACTTTGTTTTCTTACATGGATCCCATCTCGGATTGCATGGCCTCTAACCATTTCTCGGAATCCGGGCCCATCATCGCTTCTCCATAGCTCGTAGGTTCATCTTTGTCCAACAACATGACCTCTAAGACAGGGTTGCCGTACCACTCAGGAGCAGTACGCGTCCTTGTCGACCTACGAGGTTCGATAGTAACTTGATCCGAAGCTTTATGATCATCATCATTAACTTCCTCTTCAACTAATGTAGGCTCCACAGAAACAACTTTCTGCGTTGCGCTACTCTCTGGTTGAAACAAAGGTTCAACAACCTCATCGGGTTCTATCTTCCTCCCACTCAATTCTTTCGAGAGAAACTCTTTCTCGAGAAAGGACCCGTTTTAGCAACAAACACTTTGTGCTTGGATCTGAGATAGAAGGTTTACCCAACTGTTACGTTAGGGTATTCTATGAAGATGCATTTGTCCGCTTTGGGTTCGAGCTCATCAGGTTGAAAACCTTTTACACATAAGCGTCGCAGCCCCAAACATTAAGAAATGACAGCTTAGGTTTCTGCCAAACCAAAATTCATACGGTGTCATCTCAACGGACTTAGATGGTGCCCCTTTTTAAAGTGAATGTAGTTGTCTCTAATGCATAACCCCAAAACGATAGTGGCAAATTGATAACAGACATCATAGTACGCACCATATCCAATAGAGCACGACTACGACGTTTGGACACACCATCACACTATGGTGTTCCAGGTGGCGTGAGTTGTGAAACAACTTCCACATTGTCTTAAGTTGTATATCTCAGAATGGCTATGGAAATACCATAATAGGTAGGTATGGTGGCTGTTTTGAGGAAGATATAATAAGGCTTATGTGTGATAGAGCGTATCATATCACGGGGTTTGGATGCACCGGCGAAGTTTGCACCGACTCTCGAGGTGAGAAAGGGCAATGCACGGTACCGTAGAGGCTAGCAAATTGCGGAAAGGTAAGAGTGCATATAATCCATGGACTCACATTAGTCATAAAGAACTCACATACTTATTGCATAAGTTTATTAGCCCTCGAAGAAAAGTATTACTACGCATGCTCCTAGGGGGGAGGTTGGTAGGAGTTAACCAACGCGCGCCCCCGACCTTCACACAAAGATAGACAATCAAGGATAAATTGTGCTCCAACTTCCTAGCATAACGGGAAACTATACGTGCATGCTTCAGGAATCACAAACCTTAACACCAATATCTTACTAAACACGATCATCGACTAGTACCTCCCACATATTATCATCTCTATATCGCAAAACTATTGCAAGGAATCAAACATATCATATTTAGTGATCCCTAAGTTTTATGTAGAATTTTATGACTAACGATGTGAATGACCAATTCATGTTGACTCTCTAAATAGATAAAAGTGAAGCAAGAGAGTTTAATTCTTTCTACAAAAGACCATGCTCTAATAAATATAAGTGAGGCAAAAGAGCATTCTTCAAATAACGGTTTTCTTTGTGAAGAGAAACAGGCAATCCAAACTTCAAATGATATAAGTGAAGCACATGAAGCATTCTATAAAGCCATACTCAAAAGATATAAGTGAAGTGCAATGAGCATTCTATAAATCAACCATGGACTATCTCATACCAGCATGGTGCATAAAAGAAAAGTGAAAACTAAACACAAAAGACGCTCCAAGATTTACACATATCACATGAACGAAACGAAAACGAAAACATACCGATACTTGTTGAAGAAAGATGGGATGCCTTCCCGGGCATCCCCAAGCTTAGACGCTTGAGTATCCTTGGATATTTACTTGGGGTGCCTTGGGCATCCCCAAGCTTGAACTCTTGCCTCTCCTCCTTCTCCTCATATCGAGACCTCCTCGATGTTCGAACACTTCTGATGACCCACAAGTATAGGGGATCAATCGTAGTCCTTTCGATAAGTAAGAGTGTCGAACCCAACGAGGAGCAAAAGGAAATGAGAAGCGGTTTCCAGCAAGGTAATTTCTACAAGCACTGAAATTGTAGGTAACAGATAGTTTGATAGCAAGATAATTGTTAACAAGAAAGTAACGGTAATGGTAAACAAGGTGCAGCAAGGTAGCCCAATCCTTTTGAGGCAAAGGACAGGCTAGAACAATCACTAGTAATAGGCAAAGTGTTCTTGAGGGTACACGGGAATTTCGTCTAGTCACTTTTATCATGTTGGTTTGATTCGTGTTCTCTACTTTGATAATTTGATATGTGGGTGGACCGGTGCTAAGGTGATGTTCTTACTTGAACTAACAACCTACTTATGATTAACCCCCTCGCAAGCATCCGCAAATACGAGAAAAGTATTAAGACAAAGTCTAACCATAGCATTAAACATGTGGATCCAAATCAGCCCCTTAAGAAGTAGAGCATAAACTAGGGTTTAAGCTTCTGTCACTCTAGCAACCCATCATCTAATAACTACTCCACAATGCATTCCCATAGGCCCATAGATGGTGAAGTGTCATGTAGTCGACGTTCACATCACACCACTAAGGGAATCACAACATACATATCATCAAAATATAGAACACATATCAAATTCACATGATTACTCGCAACATGACTTCTCCCGTGACCTTAAGAACAAAGGTAACTACTCACAAATAATAATCATGCTCAAGATCAGAGGAGTATTGAATAGCAAAATGGATCTGAACATATAATCTTCCACCAAATTCATAAATATTCCAAAAAAAATCTCCATAAATTTTTATCGCGTTTGGACTTCGTTTGATATGAATATTCTGCGAAACAAAAAACATGCAACAAACAGGAACTGACACTGGATCAATAGGTTAGTCCAATAAATCATATAAAATGTTGCCAAAAATATGTGAAAGTTGTATAATATTGGCATGAAACAATCAAAAAATATTGATACGACAGAGATGTATCAGCATCCCCAAGCTTAATTCCTGCTCGTCCTCGAGTAGGTAAATGATAAAAAAGATAATTTTTGATGTGGAATGCTACCTAGCATAATCTTGATCATATATCTAATCATGGCATGAATATTTAGACACGAGTGATTCAAAGCAATAGTCTAGTTTTGACATAAAGACATTAATACTCAGGCATCCCAACAAACATTCATGTCTTTCAAAATATCAAGGCTAAAGAACGCTATGCCTACAAAATCATATAGCCTTGTCATGCTCTGTCTTCTTAACACAAAATATAAATCATGTACTACCCCGGTGTCAGCCGAGCAATTGGTTCATACTTTTTAACACGCTTCAGCATTTTCAACTCTCACGCAATACACGAGTGCAAGCCATGGATATAGCACTATGGGTGGAATAGAATATGGTGGTAGGTTTCAAAGGGGTAAAAGTGGAGAAGAAAGTCTCGCATCAACTCAGCGTATCAACGGGCTATGGAGATGACCATCAATAGATATCAATGCGAGGAGTAGGGATTGCCATGCAACGGATGCACTAAGAGCTATAAGTGTATGAAAGCTCAATATGAAAACTAAGTGGGTGTGCATCTAACTCTATAATGAAAAATTCCCACTAGTATATGAAAGTGACAACATAGGAGACTCTCTATATGAAAAACATGGTGCTACTTTGAAGCTGTTAGTGCATCTAGTGCCCCTTAGTGATTTTGGTGTATTGAAGTCTTATAGGTTAAGAGACTGATGCGTTTGTAAGTGTACACAGGCTCTATAAGTCGCTGAGGAGTTTGATACATTCGGAGATTATCGACCCCTAAAAATGTATGTCTTCAACTGAAGACTTTGGTGAAGACTTTGCTGAAGACTTTGGTATTCCCTGAAGACTTTGAAGAAGAAGAAGTTGGTGTGACCTTGAAGATATGAACGAGGACTATGAAGCGTGAAGACTTTTGTTTTCGTAGTTTCATTTCCTTTCTTTGAGTCATAGGAAACACCGTACTGTTAAAGGGGGCCGAGGTAATACTAAGGAAAATTTCCAACTGATGCTCAACTCAAATGCCTCAACCTATCCAATCCTTCGAGTGAAGCCTTTGGAAATCTCTTGCAGTTCAGTCAAGTTCTTCAGTGACAGAGACGATGATCTTCTGGTCTCTGAGGAAATTGGTCTGACTGAGGAGTTAGGATTTCGCCAGTGCGAATTGCCTACAAGTGAGGAATATGATAAGCCTGAGGACTTTCATAGTTCGAAATTCCAACCGTTGCTGTGCTAAGTGCCAGCTGTCCCCAATCATCCTATGCACATAACGGTCATATCATTGGGGGCATTTATGTCTTATCATGTCAGGTTGCTCCCTGGCTATAAATAGCCACCCCCCACAACCACTAGTTGGTTGGCTGCTCCGAGAGAGAAATGACACTTGTCATTTGAGAGCATTCCATTCCTCGAGGACTTTGAGAGAAAATCATCAGTGAGGAAAAACCCCAAACCAAACCACCAAACCCAAAGTGATTGAGCATCATTGAAGAAATTGTTCCTGTGTGGAACCGACGCTTGTTACCTTTGAAGACTGTGTATCTTCCAGACGGTTAGGCGTCATGGTCTAGTGCATCCTGCTGTCAATTGGGGATCACAAAGTGACCTTGGTCTAGAGCATCCAGCAGTAAATTGTGGATCGCCGGGTGACCAGTTTGTGAGGGTTTTGGAAGTCTACCCTGAAGACTTACCATGAGTGTTGGGCGAGGTCTGTGTGACCTTAGCTCAAGGAGAATACGGTAGGGACTGTGTGTTCCGGGACTGTGTGTCTTCTGGTTTAAATACCAGGCCGCTCCAAACCAGACGTACGACTGTCACAGCAGTTGGAACTGGGTCATCAAATCATTGTCTTCATCGAGCTACCTGGTTCTATTTCCTCAACCCTTTAATTTCCTCGTATACTTGTTGATGAAATTGATCGTTACTGTTTGAAGAATTTGACTGAAGACTTTCTCAATTTCCTCACCCCAAATTCTTCAAGTTACCTTGTTCCTCACCTGCGTATCCTGTATCACGCTACCTGTAATCTGTGCATGCTTTATTTCATCACGATGACCATGCTTCTGCCATGTTTCGCATGCATCTGAGTACTTATTCCGCTGCAAGTTATTCATCACATTTCAAATTCCTCAAGTTGAAATTCCTCAGTGATGAATCTGTAAAAATCACCTATTCACCCCCCTCTAGTCGATATAACGCACTTTCAATTGGTATCAGAGCAAGGTACTCCCTTGTTCTGTGTGATTTTGGTTTAACCACCTGGAGTTCTAGTTATGTCGACTGCAGGTATGATCAAGGTTTCCGCAGGCTGTCCTACCTTCGATGGGACGGACTACCCCTACTGGAAGAACAAGATGCGCATGCATCTTGAGGCTATTGACAATGATCTCTGGTACGTTGTGGAAAATGGTGTTCCCCGCACATCTCCGACTGTTACTGTTGCTGATGCGAAGAAATTCAAGCAACTCGATTCTCAAGCAAAGAATATCATCTGTGGCCATCTGAGCAAAGGTCAGTATGGCAGAGTGAGTGCTTTGGAGACTGCTAAGCTTATCTGGGATAGGCTGTCCAAGGTCAACGAAGGTGTTTCCACTCAACGTGACTCTCGTGTTGATGTTCTTCGCAATCTCTTCAACCGCTTCAAAAGACTCGACAATGAAAATGTTCAGCAAACTTTTGATCGTCTCACTGATATCTCCAACGAGCTTCAAGCACTGGGTGCCACGGATATCACTGACCACGAGGTGGTGAAGAAACTGCTAAGATCTCTTGATTCCTCATTTGATACACTGGCTTTGATGATTCAAGAACGTGGAGACTACAAGTCACTTGATCCTGCTGATATACTTGAGAGACTCAATACTCATGAATTCCAACAAGCTGAGAAGAGAGATCTCTACGGACCAAGCTATGGAAGATCTCGTGCTCTGAAGGCAAAAGCAATTTCCTCATCCGAAGACGAAGATTCTAATAGTAGCATTGGTGATCCTGAAGAACTGAGTCAGGAGCTGGCAATGCTTGTGAGGAAATTCCAGAAGTTCTCAAGGAGAGGTCAATTTGCAAAGTCATCAAAAAGTAGTTTGAGGAAATCAGATTCCTCAAGCGACTACAAGAAGAGAACTTGTCACAAATGCAAGAAGTCTGGTCACTTTATCTCTGACTGTCCTCTCTGGGAAAAAGAATCAAAGAAGAAGAAATACAAGGACTACAGTTCTGATGACTCGAAGAAAAAGAAGAAATCTTCAAAGTCTTCAACTTCAAAGTCTTCATCTGCAAAGTCCTCATCGCACAAGAAGAAAGGCTCCAGAAAGGCTCGGGCTTTCATTGGCAAGGAAATGGACTCAGAAGAAGAATCTGAAGAATATGAAGAAGAGGAAGAATCTGAGGAAGAGTCTGACTCTGGTGTTGCTAGTCTTGCTCTTGCCACTGCTTTCGTCAGCAAGTCCATCTTCAACGATGAAGAAAATGACCACTCCAACGACTCTGACGTCAGCAATGATGAATATGCTCCCACTTACTGCTTCATGGCGAAAGGTTCCAAGGTACACAAACATCACTCTTCCTCTGAATCAAGTGAAGGTGAATCTGATGAATATGTGAAACCTAGCTATGCCAAACTTGCTAAAATTGCCACTAAGCAACAAAGTGCTCTTGAAAAGCTTTAGAAAATGCTAGACAAAAGCGATGATCTGTTGAATGAGGAAGTGGATCGCACTCAAACTCTGTCTGATGATCTCAAAAGTCTTCAGACAAAGTATGATAACCTTCAGAGTCATCACAATGCTCTCTTAGTTGATCATGAGAAGCTTTCTTATGAATTTCTTTAAAGAAAGCAAGATCTTGAGAAACTAAGGGTGGCTCATGAGGATCTCCAAAGGGAAAACGATTCCTTGCTAGCTCAACAGATCAGTACCGCTCAGGAAGAATTTGTTACACCATGTATGAAATGCATCGAACGTGAAACTGCTAATTCTTCACCTGAATGTTCAAATGCTTCTATTACTGCAAATTCTTCAATTATCCCCGTGGTCACAAATTCCTCATCTGAGAATACCACAAGTATCACTGACGAAAATGCAGGGTTGAAGGAATTGTATGTGACAGGTATGTACAAAAGTCTCAAAGGGCATCAAACCCTTTGCGATGTGCTCAAAAAGCAGATTCTGAACAGGAACCCTAGGAAAGAGGGTATTGCATTTGAGAGGAAACTCAATGCTGATGGATCCTACTGGACACCTGAGCAGTACCCCAAAACTTCATGGGTTGCTGCAAAAGGGCCTCCTATGGATCCATCCACGTTATCTGGCTTTACTTGTAAAACTGCATATTCCTCTGATGATTCACTTGACTCCAACTACAAATTCTTCAAAAATCAGAAAGGTGAAGTATTTGCCAGATTTGTTGGAACTAACTGCAGGAACGGTTCACCTATGAGGAAAATCTGGGTTCCTAAGAGCTGCTTGGAAAATCTTCAAGTGAATGTCCTCACGACACCACCCATGAAGAAAAGGAACCTCAGATCAAATTCCTCATTTGGACCAAAGTCTTCACTTGGACCAAATTCCTCAAATGGTCAAAATTATCATTCTCGTGCTAATGCATCTGTTTCGTAGGGAAAATCTAAGAGTTCTGAATATGCACATTATTCTTCAAATCATTATGTTCATAAGTCCTCAAAGAATTTCTCTGCTTATTCATATGAGTAGTCTAATCCTAGTCTTGTGAAACGAAGTGCACTAGCTTCAATGCCTCCTTTCTCATATGGAGCTCGCAGAATGATGAATTCTTTGCCACCCCTCCAGATGTGGGTGGTGAAGAAATTGAACTAACCTCTTATGCAGGGTCAGGTCTCCAGACGAACTTGAACGTCTGATGAATTTGCTGGAGACCTGAAGAAAATGCTTGAAAGGACGCAAGCTAATAATGCAGAAATGAATTCCTCATTTCTCACGTCCTCACACTGCTTTACTTACTATGTTGTGTGATGAAATTCTGTCTGATGAATTTGATGTCATATTCTTCACTCTGAAGCATATGAGTTCGTAAGTTGTACTAATTCATCTGTAGGATGAAACTCCAAAAACTACTGAGTGGGTCCTCGACAGTGGATGCACCAACCACATGACTGGTGACAAGAGTCTACTGATGAATATGCCACTTGCCCCATCTCATCTGAAGCATATCACCTACGCTGACAAAGGAAAAAGCAAGGTATTGGGTCTAGGTAAGGTTGCAATCTCCAAGGACCGACACATGGACAAGGTGATGCTTGTCGAATCCCTTGGGTTTAACCTCATGTCTGTCTCAATGCTTTGTGATCTTGATATGGTCGTCATCTTTGGAAAATATCGTTGTGTCGTCATCATGGAAGCTGACCATTCCAAAGTCTTCGAAGGCTTTAGGAGAGGAGACTTGTATATTGTTGATTTCTCTACAGGTCCTCAGCCTGCCACGTGCGTACTTGCAAAGACCTCAGAAGGCTGGCTGTGGCATCGACGACTTGGACATGCTGGTATGAGGAACTTGCACACGCTCGTGAAGAAAAAGCACGTCATTGGCATCGAAGGTGTCAAATTCCTCAAGGATCACCTCTGTGGTGCTTGTGAGTCTGGGAAGATGACCAGATCCAAGCATCCCTCGAAGACAATCATGACCACGACTCGACCTTTTGAATTGCTTCACATGGACCTCTTTGGCCCCACTCATTATTCCACGCTAACAAATTCTTCAAGTTTGTATGGTTTTGTCATTGTTGATGATTACTCTCGTTACACTTGGGTGCATATTATTCTGTACAAGTCTGAAGTGCAGGATGTCTTCAGACGATTTGCTTCAAGGGCCTCAACAAACTTCGGTGTCAAGATCAAGCATATCAGGACTGATAACGGGACTGAGTTCAAGAATACCAATCTTGATGAATATCTTGATGAACTTGGTATTACTCATGAGCTTTCTGCCCCATATACTCCTCAGCAGAACGGCATCGTGGAGCGCAAGAATAGGACTCTTGTTGAGATGGCACGCACCATGCTTGATGAATACAAGACTCCTCGTCGCTTCTGGACTGAGGCAATTGATACAACATGCCACATCATCAACAGGGTATATCTTCACAAATTCTTCATGAAGACTTCATATGAACTGATGACTGGCAAGAAACCCAATGTAAGTTATCTCAAAGTCTTCGGTGCAAAATGTTGGATAAGAGATCCTCACCACAGTTCTAAATTTGCACCGAAAGCACATGAAGGTTTTATGCTTGGTTACGGAAAGGACTCGCACACCTACAGAGTCTTGAACACCCACCACCAAAAGGTTGTTGAGACTGTAGATGTGCGGTTCGATGAAACTAACGGCTCGCAAAGAGAGCACATGCCTTCTATGACAGATGAAAAGTCTCCTGAAGAATCCATTAAGTTGAAAGCTACTGAAGATGTTGTACCCACTGAAGAAAATCCTCAAACAACTGAGGAAGTCATTCCAATCAATGAAGACATTCATGCTGATACACCTGAACAAAATGGTGCTGAAGAAAATCCTCAGCCACGTCAACCTGCTCATCCAAGAGTTGCAAATGAAGTGCAGATTGACAAAATCATCGACAACATCAATGCACCAGGTCCTCTCACTCGCTCAAGAGCTTCACATCTAACTAACTTTTGTGGGCATTTTGCTTTTGTCTCTATGATAGAGCCCACCAAAGTTGATGAAGCTTTCAAGGAGCCTGAGTGGATTCAAGCTATGCAAGAGGAATTGCATCAATTCAAGCTCAACAACGTGTGGGAACTTGTCAAGCGGCCAGATCCTCACAAGCATAACATCATAGGTACCAAGTGGATCTACCGCAACAAACAAGATGAAAATGGCCTTGTGGTAAGGAATAAGGCTCGTCTTGTAGCTCAAGGCTACACACAGGTTGAAGGAATTGACTTTGATGAAACTTTTGCACCTGTTGCTAGACTTGAAGCTATTTGCATATTGCTTGCTTATGCTAACCATCATGATATCACTCTATATCAAATGGATGTGAAAAGTTCATTCCTCAATGGTAAGCTTGAGGAAGAAGTATATGTTGCTCAACCCCCAGGTTTTGAAGATCCCAAGCATCCTGACAAAGTCTTCAGACTCAACAAGGCCCTCTATGGCCTCAAGCAGGCCCCTCGGGCGTGGTATGACACTCTGAAGGAATTCCTCATGAAGAAAGGCTTCAAACCCGGTTCACTCGACCCAACTCTTTTCACCAAATCTTATGACAATGAACTGTTCATATGCCAAATATATGTCGACGATATTATCTTTGGCTGTACTGACAAACGTTACAGTAATGAATTTGCCTATATGATGAGTGAAGAATATCAAATGTCTATGATGGGAGAGTTGAAATTCTTCTTAGGTCTTCAAATTCGTCAGCAAGACAATGGCATCTTCATCTCACAAGAGAAATACCTCAAGGATGTGCTGAGGAAATTCAACATGCACGAATGCAAAGGCGTCAAAACTCCAATGCCTTCAAAAGGCCACCTCTGCACTGACGAAAATGGTAAATATTTCGATCAAAAGGTATACCGCTCCATGATTGGCTCTTTATTGTATCTATGTGCATCTAGGCCTGATATTATGCTGAGTGTTTGCATGTGTGCCCGATTCCAAGCAACACCGAAGGAATCACACCATAAGGCTGTGAAACATATTCTTCGATACTTAGCTCACACACCAACGCTTGGATTATGGTATCCCAAGGGCTCAAATCTTCACCTCATCGGATACTCAGATGCTGACTATGCTGGAGATCGTGTGGATCGCAAGTCAACCTCAGGCACATGTCATTTCCTCGGACGATCCTTAGTCTGTTGGTCCTCGAAGAAGCAGAACTGCGTGTCACTTTCTACTGCTGAAGCTGAGTACATTGCTGGTGGTTCATGCTGCGCTCGGTTGCTGTGGATGAAGCAAACCCTCAAGGACTATGGCATCAAGGTGAAGAATGTGCCTCTCTACTGCGACAATGAGAGCACTATCAAGATTGCTTACAACCCAGTTCAGCACTCCAAGACCAAGCACATCCAAATTCGTCATCATTTTCTTCGAGATCATGTACTCAAGGGCGACATCTCCATCGACCACATCCCCACTGAAGAACAACTGGCCGATATCTTCACTAAGCCCTTGGATGAAAAGAGATTTTGCAAGTTGCGGTGTGAGCTAAATATCTTAGAATCTTTGAATGTTCTTTGAAAGGACACACATCCTAACACTTATGCAAAATTGATGACTTTGATGTGCAACACACGAAGTAACGTTTTTCTTCAATCAATGAAGAATAACTCTCTAAGTGTGAAGAAATTAACGAAGAACTCATCATTTTTATACGGTGGGTCACGCCACCAACAATAGTTGAAATTCTTCAGAGTTGAGTTTTCCATCATTTTGCAAAGTCTTCAAATTTTCAAATTCCTCAAGTTTGCAAATTCCTCAACTTTTCAAATTCTTCAAACTATGAAACTAAGGTTCTTCATTGACTATATATATATATATTTGAGTTTTCAAGTCCTCAACTGCATTCACTTATTGCTAATTCTTCAAGTTGATTTTCATCTAAGTGAATGTGATCGGACCCGTTCCCCCTCTATGCTAAACTCAACCCAGTCTGTTCACAAATTCTTCATATGCGTTCTGCTTTGAAACTGGTTCAAAGTCTTCACCGTGTCCTTGACAGCTGAAGAATTTGCGAACGAAACTTTAAAATCTTCACTATCAAATTTTTCGGCGCTTCCCGCTCAAACCGTTCCTATTCCCGCGACTGGATAAGCCACGATCCCCCACTATCTCCACTACTCAGAATGTGGGTGACACCTGTCGCATGGAGAGTAAGGGTCAGGGGCAATCTGGTCCTAAATCTTCGGGCCGATTCATTTTTACTGCCACTATAAATACCCCCTCCCCTTCACTGTGCTCGAGTTACTCCTCACTTCCATCTCTCCCGAGGTCAGACCTAGCGTCGCCGCTAAAATCATCGCCGCCGGAGAGGAAGAGCTTCACTGCCTCGACCTCGCCGTCGCCGTACTCGCATCGGCCGCGGAAGTCTTCACCCCGCCGCCGCTGTAGCTGTCTCCCTCTGCCAAGCTAGGGCGTGGGAGATCTGAACGGACGAACTTCCCAGATTTCATCTCACTGTTCGTCGTGTTCTTCATCAGGGTAAATAAAATCTAATTTTACTACCCTTGTCTGATCTTCATTTCTTCCACAAAATCCTCAAAAGTGTTTATTCTTCAAGAATCACCTTCTTAAGCACTTCACATGTTTCAATCCCTTGATGTTTTTCTCTAAGTTATGATTTTCTTCAAGATTCCTCAATTGTGTGGATCTACCTATTCGCACAACTCTAGAACCTAAGTCAAGAACACTTAGTGAAATTCCTCAAGACATCTATGGTCAAAATCCTCAACTTGATGTATTTTGAAAAATTTCTGAGAACGCATATGACCTCTTCAAATTCCTCGCACCTATACTCTGTTCACAGGTACCAAAATGTCTGCAGATGAATCACTAGGTTCTCATCAACTTAACTCATTTGCAGCGTTTCTTGAAGAAAAACTGTGCACTTCTTCAGAATCATCAAGAGTTCAAAGTCATCAAGTGAAGGAAATGGCTGATGGCAAAAGACCTCAGAAGGGTGGAAAGAAGGCTGAACAGAACACAGCTTTTGAGATACCTGAGGATTTATATGCTGGGTACTGCACTCCAGATGAGGCCATTCATGGCAAAGAAACAAAGGAGCAGAGGAAAATCAGAATTCAGAGGATTGAACGGAGGTGGATGAAGGAATGGAGAGACTATCGCTATGTCACTCCCAAGTACATGAGGAAATTCGCCCTCAAACCTCCTTGCAAAAGGGCTCCTCCTGCTGCTGATCAAGAAGTCGATCCCACTAGCATTGCTCGCGGTGAAGACTTTCCTGATGAATGGGCAAAACATCAACAAAAACTTCAGAGAACTGCCAAAGCTGCAGTGAAGAAATTCAATGAAGATTATGCTGCTGCTGTTGCCTCTGCCGGAGCTTCTGAGAGTGCTCCGAAGAAATCACTAGCAAAGAAATCTGCTGTGAAACCAAAATCTTCAACTTCAAAGTCTTCACAGCAAAATCCTCAAGCAGATTCTTCAAAGGCCACTGCAATGCCTTCAGTAGTTGCACAATCATCAGCTGCTGCTGCAAAGTCCTCAACTCCTGTAACTCTTACAACATGTCAGAAGACAACTGGCTTATCAATTACTTCAGGGGCTTCTGCTAGTTCCTCAGCCCAAGAACGGCCTTCAACAAGTCCTACTTTGTTGAAGTTGAAAAGAACTGCTGGACGAGGTCAACGACCAAGTCCTCACAATAGCAAAGCTACTGTGAATATACCCTCAGGATCTGAGGATGATGATGATGCTACTAATGAAGAATTGGAAGAAATCATCAGAAACAGTCAGCAAAAGGCTGCAATCGCCAAGAGTAGCTCTGTTCCTCTAATGCTGGATCCAAAGATGATCCTCAATTTCATCGACATATGGCATGAGGATCCCAGCACACAACTTTCCTCACTGAAACTGCCTATTTCCGTGGACCATGTCCTCACCCACTTCATTGCTGAGGAAAAATGGAAAAGAGAGCAAGCTCAGAGAGCAAAAAGGAGCAGGGCAAGAAAAGAAAAGTTCCTGAAGAACAATGTGATGAATTTGACTCCTACTCAACTCATCACAGTTCAATCTGAGATTCGCTGCCTGACTGATGAACAAGCGAAATATGATGCTGAATGGAAGGGCACCAAAGTGAGATTTGTCAGGGCAGCCCAAGCTACAGTTAAAGATCACAACACAAGGGTTGCAGCTCAATTGCAACAACAAATTCCTCAGGCTGAAGAATCTGCTCAGCCTGCTGATGAAACTGCACGCGCAGCTGAAGAAATTCAGGCTGCTGAAGAACCTGTCAGGGCAACCACCACTGTTGCGCCTGATGAAATTGAGACTGCTAGGGCGACTGCATCAGTCGTGCCTGAAGAAAATGCTCCGCCTTCACCCTCTGCTGAAACTGCAAAGTCCTCAAGGGTGAAGAACATCAACCTTCCTTCTGCATCAGAAGCGAAGAAAACTAAGGCTGCGGAGAAGGCTGCACTTAAGAGAAAAGTATCAACTTCAGATTCCTCAGCAGTGAAGAAATTGAAGACACTGCCAAGTGCCTCAACTGAGCCTATTGATGCAACCCCAATCTCCTCAATGCCTTCCTATGAGATAGTTCCATTTGGTACTGACTATGAACTTCCAAATGAAGATGAAGAAGATCATTCTGCTGCTTCCTCAGAGCAGATTGATGAAGAAATTGAAGTGGAAGCAAATGCTTCAACTCCACTGGTATCATCGCCCCTGCCTCAGTTGACTGCTGAAGAGGCCGGCGTTGAAGAAATGGAAGAGGAAGTGGATATTGGAAACACTACACCTCTTATCAATGATGAATATTGGGAAGCTACTCACCCAAATTCTCCAATGAACACTCCCCTCACTCAAATTCCTCAGTCTCCAGCCCAGACTGAAGAAATTCATACTGAAGAAATTCCAGCTGCTACAGCTGAAGAAATTGCTGCTCAGATTGCAAATGAGGAAACTGCTATTCAAATTCTTCAATCTAAAGAAGTTCCTCCTCTGGAAGTTGTGGGCCGCTTCAAGCCAAATCTTCAGCCGAAGCCCAAGATGCCTTTCAAAAGCTCAAAGCGCCCCAAATTCATCAAGACCAATTTCTTCAACGAGCACATTTTCTTCAACGGACCAAATCCATATGACTCTGCAAGGGCCGGACGCGCAAGATTCTGGACACCTACACAGATGAACTACTATGCATCAGTGCTGTTTGACAAGGAGAAAGTCTTCGAGCATCGACAAATTCCTCATGCGGACATGGAAACTATCCCATGCTTCACACCCGTGCTCGCAGTCCTTCATGATGCAGGAATTCTTCCATTCTGTGTGGACATATGTGATTGGAATGAAGAGCTAATTCTTCAATTCTATGCCACCTTGCACATCACAGGTGATGCCTCTAACATCAACTCTTGGGTCTTGGACTGGATGACTGGATCTACACACTACACTGCTCCAGCCTCTGAATTGCTTCGATCAGTCCCAATACCAATTCCCTCAGAAGGAGCAAGATGCCTGTTTGATGAACCTGCTCTGCCCAATCACATGATGCAAGTGCTAATGAAGCCCTTGGCTCAGGGCCAACCTCAACGGACTTCTTTCCTTGTGAAGGATTTGCTCTATGTGCCCAGGACAGTATACCGCATTCTGACCAAAACCCTCAGTCCTCAGAAGGGCCACAATTCTGAAGAAGAAGAAGTGGAGGGAATCATGAAGACCATGCTATTCAACATCATTCATGGGATTCCCATACATTACCATGATTTCTTCATGAGGACTTTGGCCAATGCTGCTATGTCACCCTTTGAGTTGAAGCCTTACGCTCCCTGGATCATGAAATTCATCAGATCAAGGTCTTCAATTCCCTTCAAGGCTGACTTTCAGAATCACTTCAGCTTTCTGCCTCCGATTGAAGTCCTCAAGAATACATTTTCCTCAATTAAGGGAAAAGGCAAAGCTGTCATTGATGAAGGTACTCGTCCATTGGATGGCCAGTTTCGCAAAGCTGCATCCTACTCCACCAATGATGACTCTGCTACCCAAGATTCTGCTGCAAAAGCCTCAGCGCAAAATCCTCAAGACACTGCCCCTCGTGTGATGATTGATCGAGAACTTCTTCTAAGTCTTCATCAGAAGATTGATCGCAATCACAAGTGGGTAAAACGTCAGTTTGGTTCACTTCTTCGAGACATGACTGTCACGCACAACTCTGTGAGGAAGAACCACTATTATCTTCATGAAGTCTTCGACCGCACATGGACCATTCTGTCTCACCTCAAGACTCCTGAAGAACTCAAGGAGATGGAATTTCAGCAAGACTTTGATTGGTCCATGCCTCCAAGGAAGAAATGGAAGAAAGTTCAAGTTCCTCAGCTGGTTACAAGTTCATTTTCTTCATCACGCCAGGCGGATGAGGCTGAGGACATTGACGACACTGCTGCAGGCCCGGCATCAACAAACGACCCCGACAACGCTGGCGCTCCTCCACCACCTTCAAGATGAAATTCTTCAGGGGCGTTAGTCCTCACTTTTTCGTCCCTTTTGGTCTTCGATGACAAAGGGGGAGAAATTTGAGTTAGTCTTCAAGCGGGTCTCTATATATGGGCTGTTTTTTGTTTAAGTTACAACTGTCGCTCTTCTGAAGCTTTTGTTGGTTGAGTTGTAAACTTAAGTCCGATGGTGGTCTGATGCTTTTGAACTGCTTTTCGCATGCTATTTCCTCAAGTTATCTTAATGCATGCATGCTGAATTTCCTCAGAACCCATTTTCCATCATGCATTTCAATTTCCTCATGATATATATTAAATGCGTGTATGGATTACAAGATATAGGGGGAGTTCTCCATATTTTTAACCTGCTATGTGCATTTGCTGTCCAAAGCAAATTCCTCAAACATGCACATCTTCAGGGGGAGTTCTTCTATATCTTGCAATCAAATTCCTCAAACTCAGTACTTACACTTCATATTATTATCCCCGTTGAAAACTTAACCTATTTGTCATCAATCACCAAAAAGGGGGAGATTGTTAGTGCATCTAGTGCCCCTTAGTGATTTTGGTGTATTGAAGTCTTATAGGTTAAGAGACTGATGCGTTTGTAAGTGTACATAGGCTCTATAAGTCGCTGAGGAGTTTGATACATTCGGAGATTATCGACCCCTAAAAATGTATGTCTTCAACTGAAGACTTTGGTGAAGACTTTGGTATTCCCTGAAGACTTTGAAGAAGAAGAAGTTAGTGTGACCTTGAAGATATGAACGAGGACTATGAAGCGTGAAGACTTTTGTTTTCGTAGTTTCATTTCCTTTCTTTGAGTCATAGGAAACACCGTACTGTTAAAGGGGGCCGAGGTAATACTAAGGAAAATTTCCAACTGATGCTCAACTGAAAAGCCTCAACCTATCCAATCCTTCGAGTGAAGCCTTTGGAAATCTCTTGCAGTTCAGTCAAGTTCTTCAGTGACAGAGACGATGATCTTCTGGTCTCTGAGGAAATTGGTCTGACTGAGGAGTTAGGATTTCGCCAGTGCGAATTGCCTACAAGTGAGGAATATGATAAGCCTGAGGACTTTCATAGTTCGAAATTCCGACCGTTGCTGTGCTAAGTGCCAGCTTTCCCCAATCATCCTATCCACATAACGGTCATATCATTGGGGGCATTTATGTCTTATCATGTCAGGTTGCTCCCTGACTATAAATAGCCACCCCCCACAACCACTAGTTGGTTGGCTGCTCCGAGAGAGAACAGACACTTGTCATTTGAGAGCATCCCATTACTCGAGGACTTTGAGAGAAAATCATCAGTGAGGAAAAACCCCAAACCAAACCACCAAACCCAAAGTGATTGAGCATCACTGAAGAAATTGTTCCTGTGTGGAACCGACGCTTGTTACCTTTGAAGACTGTGTATCTTCCAGACGGTTAGGCGTCATGGTCTAGTGCATCCTGCAGTCAATTGGGGATCACGAAGTGACCTTGGTCTAGAGCATCCAACAGTAAATTGTGGATCGCCGGGTGACCAGTTTGTGAGGGTTTTGGAAGTCTACCCTGAAGACTTACCACGAGTGTTGGGCGAGGTCTGTGTGACCTTAGCTCAAGGAGAATACGGTAGGGACTGTGTGTTCCGGGACTGTGTGTCTTCTGGTTTAAATACCAGGCCGCTCCAAACCAGACGTACGACTGTCACAGCAGTTGGAACTGGGTCATCAAATCATTGTCTTCATCGAGCTACCTGGTTCTATTTCCTCAACCCTTTAATTTCCTCGTATACTTGTTGATGAAATTGATCGTTACTGTTTGAAGAATTTGACTGAAGACTTTCTCAATTTCCTCACCCCAAATTCTTCAAGTTACCTTGTTCCTCACCTGCGTATCCTGTATCACGCTACCTGTAATCTGTGCATGCTTTATTTCATCACGATGACCATGCTTCTGCCATGTTTCACATGCACCTGAGTACTTATTCCGCTGCAAGTTATTCATCACATTTCAAATTCCTCAAGTTGAAATTCCTCAGTGATGAATTTGTAAAAACCGCCTATTCACCCCCCCCCTCTAGTCGATATAACGCACTTTCAGAAGCACACGTGTGGAATTAGCATGCCCCTTCTACTTCTTTCCTTTTTTCTTTTTTTCCTTTTTTCCTTTTTTTTCTTTTTCTATATTTTTTTCGTTTTTTTCTTTCTTTGTCCGGAGCCTCATCCTGACTTGTGGTAGAATCATAGTTTCCATCATCCTTTCATCACTGGGGCATGCTCTAATAATGAATAATGATGATCATCACACTTCTATTTACTTACAACTCAATACTACAATGACAGTAGAGCAAAGTATGACCCTATATGAATGCAATGATCTAGCATAGCAAAGATATCAAAAAAAGGACAAGCCATGAAAACATCATGCTAGCTATCTTACGATCATGTTATGCAATATGACAATGAATGCTCAAATCACCAAAACGGAAGTGGTGGAAGTTGCATGGCAATATATCTCAGAATGGCTATGGAAATACCATAATAGGTAGGTATGGTGGCTATTTTGAGGAAGATATAATAAGGCTTATGTGTGATAGAGCGTATCATATCACAGGGTTTGGATGCACCGGCGAAGTTTGCACCGACTCTAGAGGTGAGAAAGGGCAATGCACGGTACCGTAGAGGCTAGCAAATTGCGGAAAGGTAAGAGTGCGTATAATCCATGGACTCACATTAGTCATAAAGAACTCACATACTTATTGCAAAAGTTTATTATCCCTCGAAGCAAAGTATTACTACGCATGCTCCTAGGGGGGAGGTTGGTAGGAGTTAACCAGCGCGCCCCCCGACCTTCACACAAAGATAGACAATCAAGGATAAATTGTGCTCCAACTTCCTAGCATAACGGGAGACTATACATGCATGCTTCAGGAATCACAAACCTTAACACCAATATCTTACTAAACACGATCATCCAATAGTACCTCCCACATATTATCATCTCTATATCGAAAAACTATTGCAAGGAATCAAACATATCATATTCAGTGACCCCTAAGTTCTATGTAGGATTTTATGACTAACCATGTGAATGACCAATTCCTGTTGACTCTCTAAATAGATAAAAGTGAAGCAAGAGAGTTTAATTCTTTCTACAAAAGACCATGCTCTAGTAAATATAAGTGAAGCAAATGAGGATTCTTCAAATAACGGTTTTCTTTGTGAAGAGAAACAGGCAATCCTGACTTGAAATGATATAAGTGAAGCACATGAAGCATTCTATAAAGCCATACTCAAAAGATATAAGTAAAGTGCAATGAGCATGCTATAAATCAACCATGGACTATCTCATACCAGCATGGTGCATAAAAGAAAAGTGAAAAATAAACACAAAAGACGCTCCAAGATTTACACATATCACATGAACGAAACGAAAACGAAAACATACCGATACTTGTTGAAGAAAGATGGGATGCCTTCCGGGACATCCCCAAGCTTAGACGCTTGAGTATCCTTGGATATTTACTTGGGGTTCCTTGGGCATCCCCAAGCTTGAATTCTTGCCTCTCCTCCTCCTCATATCGAGACCTCCTCGATGTTCGAACACTTCTGATGACCCACAAGTATAGGGGATCAATCATAGTCCTTTCGATAAGTAAGAGTGTCGAACCCAACGAGGAGCAGAAGGAAATGAGAAGCGGTTTCCAGCAAGGTAATTTCTGCAAGCACTGAAATTGTAGGTAACAGATAGTTTGATAGCAAGATAATTGTTAACAAGCAAGTATCGGTAACGGTAAACAAGGTGCAGCAAGGTAGCCCAATCCTTTTGAGGCAAAGGACAGGCCAGAAGAATCACTAGTAATAGGCAAACTGTTCTTGAGGGTACACGGGAATTTCGTCTAGTCACTTTTATCATGTTGGTTTGATTCGTGTTCTCTACTTTGATAATTTGATATGTGGGTGGACCGGTGCTAAGGTGCTGTTCTTACTTGAACTAAGAACCTACTTATGATTAACCCCCTCGCAAGCATCCGCAACTACGAGAAAAGTATTAAGACAAAGTCTAACCATAGCATTAAACATGTGGATCCAAATCAGCCCCTTAAGAAGTAGCGCATAAATTAGGGTTTAAGATTCTGTCACTCTAGCAACCCATTATCTAATAACTACTCCACAATGCATTCCCATAGGCCCATAGATGGTGAAGTGTCATGTAGTCGACGTTCACATGACACCACTAACGGAATCACAACATACATATCATCAAAATATAGAACACATATCAAATTCACATGATTACTCGCAACATGACTTCTCCCGTGACCTCAAGAACAAAGGTAACTACTCACAAATAATAATCATGCTCAAGATCAGAGGAGTATTGAATAGCAAAATGGATCTGAACATATAACTTTCCACCAAATAAACCATATAGTAATCAACTACGCAAGGTAATCAACACTACTTGTCACCCACAGGTACCAATCTGAGGTTCCGGTACAAAGATTGAACACAAGAGATGAACTAGGGTTTGGGAGGAGATGGTGGTGTTGAAGATGTTGATGAAGATTGGACTCCCAAAGATGAGAGGGGTGTTGGCGATGATGATAGCTTCGATTTCCCCCTCCGGGAGGGAAGTTCCCCCGGCGGAATCGCTCCGCCGGAGGGCAAAAGTGCTCCTGCCCAAGTTCCGCCACGAGGCAGCGGCGCTTCGTCCTGAAAGTCCTCCTCTTATTTTCTCTAGGTTTTTTTGGGAATTTATACCAGAAGATGGGCACCGGAGGTGGGCCTGGGTTAGCACAACCCATCAGGGCGCGCCCAGGGGGGCCTGGCACGCCCTGGTGGGTTCTGCCCACCTGGGGGGCCTCCTCCGGTAGTTTTCAGCTCCAGTATTTTTTATTAAATGCAAAAATAATCTCCGTAAAAATTCAGCTTTATTGGAGTTGTGCAGAATAGGTATCTCTGACGTGCTTTTCTTGGGTCTAGAATTCCAGCTACCGGTATTCTCCCTCCTTGTGTAAACCTTGCATATTATGAGAGAAAAGGCATTAGAATCACTCCCCAAAGCATTATTATTCAACAAAACAAAGTAAATAACAGTAGGAAATCATGATGCAAAATGGATGTATCAACTCCTCCAAGCTTAGACCTCGCTTTTTCTCAAGCGAAAGCCGATATTGAAAAGCATGTCCACATGGTTTGAGAGAGAGGTGTCGATAAAAACAAAATACGGACATAGAAGCATCATGTTGATTAACATAACAACAACAAACTCTAACATAAGAACTTATTTCAATAAATTTTTATCATAAAGCTTCTCATGAACAAGTAACAATTCATCACAACATAGAAGTATGAAGCATAAACCTTATTGGGAACCAACAAACTATGTTCTCAGTCAACTTTGCAACTACAATTCATCATATTTTCAGGAAGGGTCTCATGTCGGAGCATTTTGGCAAGTCCACATACTCAACCATCATTTAGTCTTCCATGATTGCTAACGCTCACGGCATACCCATGAACAAAAAGTTTCAACCGGACACGTAAGAAGATAGGGGCTTATAGTTTTGCCTCCCAACTTACTCACCTCAAGGGTGATGTCAACAATAATAACTCATGCCCACCCATATCCAACTGGATATATGTGTCTAGATATTTCCTCACCACATGATGCTTGCAAAAGAAAAAGGAATAAGGAATAAGGAAGAATACTTTGACTCTTGAATAAACGTAAGTGCATAAAAGTAAAAGATAGGCCCTTTGCAGAGGGAAGCAGAGGTTGTCATGCGCTTATTGGTTTGTATGCTCAATCCCTTAATGTAAAAGAACGTCACGCTATATTGCCCCCTATGATAGCAACCGTTATTATGCAGTCCGTCGCTTTTATTACTTTACTATCATAAGTTCATATAACGCTCAATTTTCTCTTACACTAATTGATCAAAACACTTTTAGAAGCAATTTTTATTGCATTGTTGCACCGATGACAACTTACTTGAAGGATCTTTCTCGATCCATAGGTAGGTATGGTGGACACTCAAGGAAAGAGTTTGGGTTTGGGTTTTTGGATGCACAAGTAGTATCTCTACTTAGTGCGGAATTTTTGGCTAGCAAAGATATTGGGCAAGCACCACATGTTAAAGGATCTATGACAATATAACTTCTATGTGGATATGAACAAACATAAATCATTACGTTGTCTTCCTTGTCCAACGTCAACAATTTTGACATATAATATTTGATGGGGGCTCACAATCATAAAAGATGTCCAAGATAGTGTATTTTCATGTGAATCTTCTCTTCCTTTATTAATTCTTTCACGAATTGCATCATTGACCAATGCTATGTTTGTCAATCTCCAATAAATTTTACTACTTATACTTTTCATCATGTGATGTTATTACTCACCATAGGATTAGCCTATGATTCTTTTCATTTGTTTTTCTTTCCTTTAATTTGATTGCAACAAGAAGGTAGAGAGACAAAAACTCAAACTAAACTTTATTATATAACTCTCACACGATTACATAGATAGATAGATCACGGAACTAACACACGAAAATAGATCATGCTAAACTTTTATTCAACTAAAGCAAAGGGAAACTAAAGATCGAACTAAAATAGGTAAAAGTGAATAAAAGTGATTGTGATACGATACCAGGGCAGAGTGCCCATACCCGTGTGCTCAAGTCTCCTTTGGTCGTGGTGATGAAGAAGGTGGTGGTGTTGAAGTGGAAGCCTCCCTCTTCAACTTATATTTGAGCATAAAGTTTTCCTCCCTTAGATCATCATTCTCCAACTCAAGATTTAATATCCTTTTGCATAAGGCTTCCTTGCTCTCCTGCAGAAAACGAGATGGGATAAATTGGACCTTAGGTTTGTATCTTCTTGGGAGGCTTGACTTCTTAAACTCCACATGCATGTCTCCGGGCTGAGGCAATGGATCATCCTCCTCCTCAGAGCTGTCATCTTTTGTTTCCCGCATTGTGGCATCTTCTTCCTCCTACGAGGTCCATAGATAGGGGTAAATCTCCCTAAAGATCTTCGGGTCTGGAACATAGGGATCAACATGGCTCTCCCCCTCCGAATCTTGAGACGCCATACTTCCTAGATCTGCTAGGGAAACAACAAGAAACAAGAACAGAGGATTTTTGTGCGATGCGGTCGTCAAAACAGTCGGGAGTATATATAGAGAATGTTTATTCTTGGGAAACAAGTATTTGGAAGGAAAACGGAGTCCGGAAGGCATATCCGAGGTGGGCACAACCCAGCAGGGCGCGCCCTGGTGTATCGTGTTCACCTCGATCACCTTCCGGTTTATTTTTTTTATTTCCAAAATTCTAAAATATTCCAAAACTGACAAAAAATATTTTTGTGGATTTTTCGGGGTTCGTTTACTTACCGTATCACATACCTCCTATTTTTAAGTATTCTGGAGTGTTCCGGAAGGTTTCTTTTATGTGTTTCTCCGGTGTCATGGTTTGGATAACATTGCTTTCAACGTTAATAGGCGTACCTGAGATATAATGCTTAATTCTTTGTCCATTAACCACCTTCGGGTTAGTACCTTCGGCGTTATTAATCTTGATAGCTCCAGAACGATAAACCTCTTCAATAACATATGGTCCTTCCCATTTTGAGAGAAGCTTTCCTGCAAAAAATCTTAAATGGGAGTTGAACAAAAGAACATAATCTCCTATTTTGAAATCCCGCTTTTGGATTCTTTTGTCATGCCATCTTTTGACTTTTTCTTTAAATAGCTTAGCATTTTCATAGGCTTGGGTTCTCCATTCATCTAGTGAGCTAATATCAAATAGCCTCTTCTCACCGGCAAGTTTGAAATCATAGTTGAGTTCTTTAATTGCCCAAAATGCTTTGTGTTCTAGTTCTAAAGGCAAATGACAAGCTTTCCCATATACCATTTTATATGGAGACATACCCATAGGATTTTTATAGGCTGTTCTATTATCCCAAAGTGCATCGTCTAATTTCTTAGACCAATTCTTACGAGACCTATTGACAGTTTTTTGTAATATTAATTTTATTTCTCTATTGCTAAGTTCAACTTGACCACTAGATTGAGGATGATAGGGTGATGCAATTCTATGGTTAACATCATATTTAGCAAGCATCTTATGGAAGGCACCATGAATAAAGTGTGAACCACCATCAGTCATTAAATATCTAGGGACTCCAAACCTCGGGAAGATAACCTCTTTAAGAATTTTAATGGAGGTGTGGTGATCGGCACTACGGGTTGGAATAGCTTCTACCCACTTAGCGACATAATCAACTGCAACCAAAATATGAGTGTACCCATTAGAGGAAGGAAAAGGCTCCATATAATCAAAACCCCAAACGTCAAATGGTTCGACAACAAGTGAATAATTCATAGGCATTTCCTAATGCTTACCGATATTACCAACTCTTTGACATTCATCACAAGACAAGACAAACTTACGAGCATCCTTGAAGAGAGTCGGCCAATAAAAACCAGATTGCAATACCTTATGAGCAGTTCTATCTCCCGCATGATGTCCTCCATAAGCTTCGGAATGACATTTCCGTAGGATTTGTTCCTGTTCATGCTCAGGTACACAACGTCTAATAATACCATCTACTCCTTCTTTATAAAGATGTGGGTCATCCCAAAAGTAATATCTCAAGTCATAGATTTTTTTTCTCTTTTGTTGATAAGTAAAGCTAGGTGGTATATATTTAGCGACAATATAATTAGCATAATCAGCATACCAAGGTGTGTTGTGTGAGACACTTATTGCAGCTAGCTGTTCGTTAGGGAAACTATCATCAATAGGTAGTGGGTCATCAAGAATATTTTCTAACCTAGACAAGTTATCAGCTACAGGGTTCTCAGCTCCTTTCCTATCAACGATGTGTAAGTCAAATTCTTGAAGCAAAATAACCCACCTAATGAGTCTAGGTTTAGCATCTTTCTTTTCCATAAGGTATTTAATAGCAGCATGATCGGTGTGAACAATAACCTTGGAGTCAACAATATAGGATCTAAATTTATCACAAGCAAACACAACTGCTAAAAATTCTTTTTCAGTAGTGGCATAGTTTCGTTGGGCACTGTCTAAAGTTTTACTAGCATAATGGATAACATTCAGTTTCTTATCAACTCTTTGTCCTAGGACAACACCAACAGGATAATCACTAGCATCACACATAATTTCAAAAGGCAAGTTCCAATCAGGTGGTTGAACGATAGGTGCAGAGGTTAAGGCTTTCTTGAGTGTTTCAAAGGCTTCCACACAATCATCATCAAAGACAAAAGGAATATCCTTTTGTAAAAGATTACTAAGAGGCCTAGAAATTTTAGAGAAGTCTTTAATGAACCTCCTATAAAAACCAGCATGACCAAGGAAACTTCGAGTACCTTTAATATCTTTAGGACATGGCATTTTCTCAATTGCATCAACTTTAGCTTTATCCACCTCAATACCCCGTTCAGATATTTTATGCCCCAAGACAATACCTTCATTAACCATAAAGTGACACTTCTCCCAATTCAAGACGAGATTAGTTTGTTCACATCTCTGCAAAACTCGATCAAGGTTGCTTAAGCAATCATCAAAAGAAGTTTCGTAAACGGAAAAATCATCCATGAAAACCTCCACAATCTTTTCACAAAAGTCAGAGAATATAGCAGCCATACATCTTTGAAAGGTAGTAGGTGCATTGCATAAACCAAAAGGCATACGTCTATAAGCATAGGTTCCAAAAGGGCAAGTAAAGGTAGTTTTCTCTTGATCAGATTGTGACACAGGTATTTGAGAGAAACCAGAATATCCATCTAAGAAACAAAAGTGTGTGTGCTTAGATAATATTTCTATCATTTGATCAATGAAAGGCAAAGGGTAATGATCTTTCCTAGTAGCTTTATTTAATTTTCTAAAATCAATTACCATTCTATAGCCAGTGACAACTCTTTGTGGAATGAGTTCATTTTTATCATTAGGAACAACGGTAATACCTCCTTTCTTAGGGACGCAATGAACGGGACTTACCCATCTACTATCAGCCATGGGATAGATTATACCTGCTTCCAGAAGCTTTAATATTTCAGTTCTTACCACTTCCTTCATCTAAGGATTCAATCACCGTTGATGATCAACAACGGGTTTAGCATCAGGTTCCATATTGATCTTGTGCTGACATAGAGTGGGACTAATGCCCTTAAGATCATCAAGATTATATCCAATAGCAGCCTGGTGCTTCCTTAGAACTTTCAATAATCTTTCTTCTTCATGTTCTGAAAGGTTAGCACTAATAATAATAGGATATATCTTTTTCTCATCAAGATAAGCATACTTCAAAGTGTCAGGCAATTGTTTTAATTCGAACACAGGATCACCTTTAGGTGGAGGAGGACCTCCAAGAGTTTCAATAGGCAAATTGTGTTTCAAGAGAGGTTGTTGTTCGAAGAAAATTTGATCTATTTCGTTTCTTTCACGCAAATGCATATCATTTTCATGGTCAAGCAAATATTGTTCTAACGGATCAGTAGGAGGCACAACAATAGAAGCAAGACCAATTATTTCATCCTTACTAGATAAAGCATAATTATGAGGTTGTCTACTAAACTTGGAAAAATTAAACTCATGAGACACATTACCAAAACTGACACCGAGAGTTTGTTTTTCACAATCTATCTTAGCATTGACGCTGCTTAAGAAAGGTCTACCAAAGATAATGGGACAAAAGTCATCTTGTGGGGAACCAAGGACTAGAAAATCAGTAGGGTATTTTACTTTCCCACACAAGACTTCAACATCTCTAACAATCCCAAGTGGTGTGATAGTGTCTCTATTAGCAAGTTTAATAGTGACGTCAATGTCTTCCATTTCAGCAGGTGCTATTTCATCCATAATTTCTTGGTATAAGGTAAAAGGGATAGCACTCACACTAGCACCTAAATCACATAGGCCATGGTAGCAATGATCTCCTATTTTAACTGAGACAACAGGCAAGCCTTCTATTGGTCTATGTTTATCATTTTCATCAGGTTTGGCAATTCTAGCAGCTTCATCACAAAAGTAGATAACATGCCCATCAATATTTTCTATCAAGAGATCTTTAACCATAGCAACACTAGGCTCTACTTTAATTTGCTCAGGGGGTTTAGGTGCTCTTATATTACTCTTTCGAACCACAGTTGATACCTTAGCATGTTCCTTTATCCTAACAAGGAAAGGTGGTTTTTCAATATAAGCGGTAGGCACAACTTGATCAACATTGTAAAAGATGGTTTCTTCTTTAGCTATGAACGGTTCTTTAATTTCTTCCTTAATAGGGGGATGATATTTAAACCACTTCTCCTTAGGGAGATCAACATGAGTAGCAAATGCTTCACTGAAAGAGGCTACTATCTCAGAGTCAAGCCCATATTTAGTGCTAAACTTGTGAAAAGTATCGGTATTCATAATAGATTTAACACAATCAAATTCAAGCTTTATACCGGACTCAATACCTTCGTCGAGTTCCCAATCTTCAGAGTTGTGTTTAATTCCTTCTAAGAGATCCCACTTGAATTCAATAGTCTTCTTCATATAAGAACCAGCACAAGAAGTATCGAGCATGGATTGATCATTATGAGAAAGCCGAGCATAGAAATTCTGAATGATAACTTCCCTCGGAATGTCATGATTGGGGCATGAATATAACATTGACTTCATCCTCCCCCAAGTTAGAGTGATAGTTTCTCCTTCACAAGGCCAAAAATTATATATATAATTCCGATCACGATGAACTAGATGCATAGGATAAATTTTTTGATGCAATTCCAATTGCAAACGGTTCCAGTTCCACAATCCAAGATCATCACATAGCCTATACCATGTCAATGCTTTTCCCTCCAAAGATAAAGGGAAAACCTTCTTCTTAACTTCATCTCTGGGTAGACATGCAAGCTTAAATAATCCACAAATTTCGTTCACATATAAATTATGCATATCAGGATGTTCAGTTCCATCTCCTCCATAAGGTTTAGCAAGCAGTTGTTCTAGCATACCCGAAGGAATTTCATAAGTAACATTTTCAGTAGGTGCTGTAGGTTGAGGGGTAACTAATTGTGGTTCCGGTCGAGTTGAAGATACCACGAAAAAACCCCTCAAAGGATTGTTCTCCATAGTAGCAAGTAGCAATAAATTACAGCACATAGTATAAGTTTTTCCTTACCGATTTCCACTTACCAAGAGCGCTTCACTCCCCGGCAACGGCGCCAGAAAAGAGTCTTGATGACCCATAAGTATAGGGGATCAATCGTAGTCCTTTCAATAAGTAAGAGTGTTGAACCCAACGAGGAGCAGAAGGAAATGACAAGCGGTTTCCAGCAAGGTAATTTCTGCAAGCACTGAAGTTGTAGGTAACAGATAGTTTGATAGCAAGATAATTGGTAACAAGAAAGCAACGGTAACGGTAAACAAGGTGCAGTAAGGTAGCCCAATCCTTTTGAGGCAAAGGACAGGCCAGAACAATCACTAGTAATAGGCAAAGTGTTCTTGAGGGTACACGGGAATTTTGTCTAGTCACTTTTATGATGTTGGTTTGATTCGTGTTCGCTACTTTGATAATTTGATATGTGGGTGGACCGGTGCTAAGGTGCTGTTCTTACTTGAACTAACAAATGACTTATGATTAACCCCCTCGCAAGCATCCGCAACTACGAGAAAAGTATTAAGACAAAGTCTATCCATAGCATTAAACCTGTGGATCCAAATCAGCCCCTTACGAAGTAGCGCATAAACTAGGGTTTAATCTTCTGTCACTCTAGCAACCCATCATCTAATAACTACTCCACAATGCATTCCCTTAGGCCCATAGATGGTGAAGTGTCATGTAGTCGACGTTCACATGACACCACTAAGGGAATCACAACATACATATCATCAAAATATAGAACACATATCAAATTCACATGATTACTAACAACATGACTTCTCCCGTGACCTCAAGAACAAAGGTAACTACTCACAAATAATAATCATGCTCAAGATCAGAGGAGTATTGAATAGCATAATGGATCTGAACATATAATCTTCCACCAAATAAACCATATAGTAATCAACTACGCAAGGTAATCAACACTACTAGTCACCCACAGGTACCAATCTGAGGTTCCGGGACAAAGATTGAACACAAGAGATAAACTAGGGTCTGAGAGGAGATGGTGTTGTTGAAGATGTTGATGAAGATTGGCCTCCCAAAGATGAGACGGCTGTTGGTGATGACGATAGCTTCGATTTCCCCCTCCTGGAGGGAAGTTCCCCCGGCGGAATCGCTCCGCCGGAGGGCAAAAGTGCTCCTGCCCAAGTTCCGCCTCAAGGCGGCGGCGCTTCATCCCGAAAGTCCTCCTCTTATTTTTTTTCTAGGTTTTTTTGGGAATTTATACCAGAAGATGGGCACCGGAGGTGGGCCTGGGTGACCACAACCCATCAGGGCGCGCCCAGGGGGGCCTGGCGCGCTCTGTTGGGTTGTGCCCACCTGGGGGGGCCTCCTCTGGTAGTTTTCAGCTCCCGTATTTTTTAATAAATGCAAAAATAATCTCCGTAAAATTTCAGCTTTATTGGAGTTGTCCAGAATAGGTATCTCTGACGTGCTTTTCTTGGGTCCAGAATTCCAGCTACCGGTATTGTCCCTCGTTGTATAAACCTTTCATATTATGAGAGAAAAGGAATTAGAATCACTCCCCAAAGCATTATTATTCAACAAAACAAAGTAAATGACAGTAGGAAATCATGATGCAAAATGGACGTATCAACTTCATCCACACAAAACTTAACAGAAGACGGGTGAGATCCGTTAGTATAATAAAGCAAATTTCTACTTTAAGTACTGTTGCAAACCCATTCATATTTTATATTTGCATTATCCCTGCTGTATTATAACTTTTCCATGGCTTATACCACTGATAAAATCAATAGTTTCATCAAAACAAGCAAAATAATGCATCAAAAACAGAATCTGTCTTAAACAGGACAATCTGTAGTAATCTGAACTTTGACCATACTTCCGTAACTCCAAAATTCTGAAAAATTAGGACGAAATAATTTTTTATAGCAATACTGTGTACAAATTTCAGAAGCTTTTGACGTTTCCAGTAAAAATGAAAATTCACGCACTACAGCCAAAGTTTCTGTTTTTACACCGCACATACCAACAAGCAATCTAATCATCCTAAAGGAAAATCTTGGCACATTATTTTTATAATACAATGGATTTGTACAAGGGAATAATTATTTTTGTTGGAAAAATTTCCGTGATTCAAAACTCACAAAGTTTCCATGGGCATGAACAAAGTTCAAGGATATCCCCCACTTCATCGATGATCATCATCTCTCTCACTTTCACCTTTCCTTTTGTGAAGTTTTAGGATCCCCTCTATATTTTTTTGTTTTTAAACTTTATAAAAGCACACAACAGAAATAAATGACTCTCTAAAACTTCCGGGTTGTCTCCCTGGCAGCGCTTTCTTTAAAGCCATTAAGCTAGGCATAAAGTGCTCAAGTAATGGATCCACCCGGATCCCAAGGTATATCAAAGCCAATTTTAATTAACAAAGATTTGTAATTTAGTAGTGAGCACAAAGTGATATATATCATGTGACAACGAAGTCTAACTCTCTTCCTATGCATCGGCATGTCATACAAGAACAATTCATGCACATTAAGTAAAAGCCAATGCATAGTATAAACAGTTTCTTGCAATTTCATAGTATTGGAAACATAGAGAGGTGAAGATGTAGTTCCTCTCTCATAATAATTGCAAGTAGGAGAAGAAAGCACATGCATATTATATTCATCAAAATTATCATGTGTAGTAGCAAAACGCAACCCATCAATGTAATCCTTAATAAGAGCAAACTTCTCCGATATAGTGTAGTTAGGAGAATTCAAAAAGATAATAGGACTATCATGTGTTGGTGCAATAGCAACAATTTCATGCTTAACATAAGGAACTATAGCAAGTTCATCTTTATAAGCATAATTCATATTGGCATCATGGCCACAAGCATAGCAAGCATCAAGTTCATCAAAAAGGGATATTTCAAATGAATCCAAGGGATCGTAGCAATTATCATAGCATTCATCATGGCATTCATCCTTCGGTAGTGTGAAGGGAAATTAAACAATGTATGAGTTGAAGAGTTACTCTCATTAGAAGGTGGGCACAGGTAGCTAATCCGCTCTTCCTCCTTTTGTTCTTCACTCTCCTCCTCATGTTTTTCATCTAATGAGCTCAAAATTTCAGCAACTTCTTCTTCCATAGATTCCTGTAAAATATTTGTCTCTTCCAAGGCAGCGGTCATTCTTTCAATAAATTCTTTAACATAAGCATTAGAAGCATAGTTTTCACAACAATATTTAAGTATGGATAAATTTTCAGTTCGTAAAGAGTAGCATCATACTTTTCAATCAAAGTAGCAATTTCATAAGCACCCTTAAAAGCAACAAATTCTTCAATTTGTTCAACATCAAAATAACAATAGGCTTCCTTGGCATAAGAAGATAGTATTTCATTATCATTAAACACACATTGGTAGGGCAGGTGTTTTTTAGTTTCTTCAGAACAACAAGTAAAATCATGTAATTCACATAAATTCCAAGCATGGCAACACAAAGTATTAATTTCATGCCAGAAGATTTTCCCTTTTTGAGATATTCAGTGTCGCACATAATAAGCATGCTCATTTAACGATTTTCCCTCAACTAAGCTAGTTGGGTTTTCAGCACAAGCACAAATGGATCAAAGATGATCCAAATAATATTCTTCGGTAGTACGGAACACTAGTGGTTCCTCAACTTTTGGAGCAGCAAGTACATCTAATTTTTTTGGTATTTTGCGTTTCCTACCCATATCTAAAGATAGAAAACAAGAGCACAAAATAAAAACTACTTAGTGATAATGCAAACAAGCACACACGAGAATATTCACCCCACACTATTGCTCCCCGGCAACGGCGCCAGAAAAAAGGTCTTGATAACCCACAAGTGTAGGGGATCGTTTGTAGCCTTTTTCGATAAGTAAGAGTGTCGAATCCAACGAGGAGCTAAAGGTAGAACAAATATTCCCTCAAGTTCTATCGACCACCGATACAACTCTACTCACTCTTTAACGTTTTCTTTACCTAGAACAAGTATGAAACTACTTTGCGGGAATAAAACTAGAAGTACTTTGCAAGATAAAAAAGAACGTGGAAATAAAAGTTAGGTGTTGTTTTAATAAAAGAACAATAAAAGTAAAAAAGTTTAGTAGCAAGCTTTTTGTGTAACGCAGGAGAAAGATTGTCCCTAGGCAATTGAATATGATACGGTAGATACTTGTTATATGCAATGAGGGAGAGGCATACGCTAACACACTTTCCGTACTTGGATCATATGCACTTATGATTGGAACTCTAGCAAGCATCCGCAACTACCAAAGTTCATTAAGGTAAAACCCAACCAGAGCATTAAGTATCAAGTCCCCTTTACTCCCATACGCAACAACCCACCTACTCGGGTTCATGCTTCTATCACTCAAGCAATCCACCATAGACAAATCATGAACATATTGCAACACCCTACAGCAGGGATCCCTCACGTTTGCGCGACACGGAGGGCACCATAGGATAGCACCATATCAACATACAACTCACATCCATAACATCATACCACAATTAACCCATAGGATAAAAGAGATCTACTCAAACATCATAGGATAGCCAAATATCATTGGGAAATAATATATGGAGTTGAGCACCATGTTTAAGTAGAGATTACAGTGGAGAAGAGAGGTGTTACACCGCTGCATAGAGGAGGAGAGAGTTGGTGTTGACGGCGGCGAACTTGTTGGTGTAGATCGTCGTCACGATGTTTGCCCCGGCAGCGTTCTGGCACCACCGGGAGAGAGGGGAAGAGAGCCCATCCTTCTTATTCTTCCTTGGCCTCCCCCATAGATGGGAGGAGAGTTCCTCCTCTGGTCCATGGCCTCCATGGCGGCGGAGGGGCAAGAGCCCCTCCTAGATTGGATCTCCCTCTCTGTTCTCTTCTGTTTCACGTCCCTGTTTTCTGGCCGAAAACCGTTTCTTATATTCCCGGAGATCCGTAACTCCGATTGGGCTGAAATTTTGAGGGGATTTTTATCCAAAAATTAGCTTCCTTGCACCAGAAGGAGAGATCCAACCGACGTAGGTGGGCACAACCCACCAGGCCGCGTTTGGGCCACTGGGCACATGCCCTGATGTATCGTGAGGGTTGTGGGCCTCCGATTGCGTTGATTCCCCTTCTCCTAATTCACAAATATTCCAAAAAAAATCTCCGTAAATTTTTATTGCGTTTGGACTTTGTTTGATATGGATATTCTGCGAAACAAAAAACATGCAACAAATAGGAACTGGCATTGGGCACTGGATCAATAGGTTAGTCCAATAAATCATATAAAATGTTGCCAAAATATGTGAAAGTTGTATAATATTGGCATGAAACAATAAAAAATTATAGATACGATGGAGATGTATCAGTATTGAAAGCCTTTTGCGCATTGATAAATTCTTTAATAATACTCTCAAGATCAGAGGTGTTCCTATTATTATTGGAAGAAGAATTACCATAGGAATTACCATAATTATTAGAGGAATTTCTAGGAAAAGGCCTAGGATTAAAATTACCTCTCTATAAGCATTGTTATTGAAATTGTTTCGCGAGACAAAGTTCACATCTACGGAATCACTATTTTGCTCAATCAAGGTAGACAAAGGCACATCATTAAGAGCAATAGGAGCATTTTTACTAGCAACCAATTTCATCAAAGCATCAATCTTATCACTCAACGTACTAATTTCTTCAACCGAATTAACTTTTTTACTAGTAGGTGCTCTTTCGGTATGCCATTGTGAATAATTTGCCATGATATTATCTAGCAATTTAGTAGCTTCACCCAAAGTAATTTCCATAAAAGTACCACCCGCGGCGGAATCTAAAAGATTTCTAGAGACAAAATTCAATCCCGCAAAAAAAAATTGGACGATCATCCAAAGATTTAAACCATGAGTAGGACAATTTCTTAGCATCAACTTCATTCTTTCCCAAGATTGTGCAACATGTTCATGCTCAAGTTGCTCAAAATTCATGATTTGGGTCCTAAGGGAAGTAATTTTTGTGGGCGGAAAATACATAGTAATAAAAGCATCCTTGCACTTATTCCAAGAATTGATACAATTGCGAGGCAAAGAGGAAAACCAAATTTTTGCACGATCCCGCAAGGAAAAAGGAAATAATTTCAACTTCACAATATGATTGTCCACATCTTTTTTCTTTTGCATATCACACAATTCTACGAACGTGTTAAGATGGGACACGACATCCTCATTAGGAGTACCGGCAAATTGATGTTTCATGACAAGATTCAACAAAGCGGCATTAATATCACAAGACTCCGCACTAGTGGCAGGAGGAGCAATCGAAGTACTAATAAAATCATTGTTATTAGTATTGAAAAAATCACACAACTTGGTGTTTTCTTGAGTCATCGTGACTACGCAAACAAGATTGCAAGCAAGGAAGAGATCCGGCAAGAAAAAGGCAAACGGAAAAGAGGGTGAATAAAACGGCAAATTGGTGAAGTGGGGGAGAGGAAAACGAGAGGCAAATGGCAAATAATGTAATTGCAAGGAGATGAGATTTGTGATTAGGAACCTGGTAGATGATGATGGAGTCCCCTCGGCGCCTTAGATAGGCACGTAGAAGAGACCGCTTCCTCCCCGGCAACGGCGCCAGAAATTCCTTTGACGTGGCTTGAGACTGCGTCGGTATTTCCCCAAAGAGGAAGGGATGATGCAGCACAGCGACGATAAGTATTTCCCTTAGTTATGAAACCAAGGTTATCGAACCAGTAGGAGGATCACCACCACCCAATAAGCAGCACCTGCACACAAACAACAAATACTTGCAACCCGATACGAAAGAGAGGTTGTCAATCTCTCTACGGTAAAAGGATAGATTAGATAATGATAGATAGGAGAGATAGATCTCTCAACAACACAAAATAAAAAGGGGAGCAATATGTTTTTGTATTTTTGGTTTTGTAGATCTGAAAACAAAGGAGCAAAAAGATAGATCGGAAAGCAATATGTTGGAAAAGTAGACCCCGGGGCCGTAGGATTCACTAGTGGCTTCTCTCATGAGTATAGCGCACGGTGGGTGAACAAATTACTGTTGGGCAGTTGAAAGAAGATCAAATAATCATGACGATATCCAAGGGGATGATCATTATATAGGCATCACGTCCAAGATAAGTAGACCGACTCCTGCCTGCATCTATCACTATTACTCCACACATCGACCGCTATCCAGCATGCATCTAGTGTATTAAGTTCATGGAAAAACGGAGTAATGCAATAAGAACGATGCCATGATGTAGACAAGATCTATTCATGTAGGAATAGACCCCATCTTGTTATCCTTAATGGCAAGGATACATGCGTGCCTTGCTGTCCCTTTTGTCACTAGGAAAGGACACCGCAAGATCGAACCCATCACAAAGCACCTCTTCCCATGGCAAGAAAAATCGATCTAGTTGGCCTAACTAAACCAAAGATTCGAAGAAGAAATACGAGGCTATAAGTAATCATGCATATAAGAGATCAAAGAAGACTCAAATAATATTCATGGATGGAAAGTGATCATGAACTCAAAATTCATCGGATCCCAAGAAACACACCGCAAAAGTTTACACCAAATAGATCTCCAAGAGACCATTGTATTGAGAATCATAAGAGAAAGAGAGAGGAAGCCATCTAGCTATTGCCTACGGACCCGTAGGTCTATGGTGGACTACTCACGCATCATCGGAGAGGCACCTATGAGGAAGATGAACCCCTCCGTGATGGTGTTTAGATTGGATCTCAAGGTTCTGGAGCTTGCGGCGGTTGGAATTGTGTTTCGTCGACTCCCCTAGGGTTTTTGGAATATTTGGGAATTTATAGGCATCAGAGGCGGTGGAGAGGGGCCCCGTGGAGGGCACAACCCATCCGGGTGCGCCGGGGGCCCCCTGGCGCGCCCTGGTGGGTTGTGGTCTCCACGGCCCACCTCTCTGGCACTTCTTTGGCCCACTGGATGTCTTCTGGCCCAAAAAAAATCTCCAAAAAGTTTCGTCGCGATTGGACATTGTTTTGAATTGGTTTGCAATAGTACTTAAAGTTGTGATTTGCTTTATTATACTAACGGATCTCACGAAGGTTTTGTTGAGTTTTGTGTGATTGAAGTTTTCAAGTTTTGGGTGAGATCACGATGGATGAAGGAATCAGGAGTGAAAAGAGCCTAAGCTTGGGGATGCTACAGCACCCCCAATATATATCCAAAGAGAAACAAGCAACTAAGCTTGGGGATGCCCCGAGTGGCATCCCCTTTTCTTCTAACAACCATCGGTATTTTACTTGGAGCTATATTTTTATTCGTCACATATCATGAGTTTTGCTTGGAGCGTCTTGTATCATTTGAGTCTTTGCTTGCTTTGCTTTTTAGTTTGTAACTAGTATCCTAGTTGGACACACCTATTTGAGAGAGCCAAAATTATGCTATGATTTGTTAGAATTGCTCTATATGCTTCACTTAAACTTTTTGAGCTATGGAATTGTCTAGTGCTTCACTTATATCTTTTTGAGCACGGTGTGCTTGAAAGTTTTTGTATAAATACTCTCATGCTTAACTTAGATAAATTTGAGAGTTAGTAAATTTTGAAGAAATCCTCTCATGCTTCACTTATACTATATTGAGAGATGAAATCTCTATGCTCATGTTCTTCACTTAAATTTGTTTGAGCTTGTCAAAAGCAATGGCAATATATGAAACTAGTCCCAAAGTGATAGATATCCAAGGAGGATATAATAAAAACTTTCATGAGGATCATTAGACAAATTAAACTTGATTCCTTGTAATAGTTTTGAGACATGATGATAGTGATATGTGAGTCATGCTAGTGAGTAATTATGCTTTAGTAGGAATATTGGTGTTAAGGTTTGTGATTCCCTATGCATGCACGAAAGTCAATAGTTATGCAATGAAATTACATCCTACTTATGGTGCATTATTCGGTGTTAGTTATGCTCAATGCTCTCTTATGTGAATTTTCATTTCTTGGTTGGTTGCTTCTCAATCTATTTGCTAACCTCCACTTGTACTAAGTAGAAATACTACTTGTGCATCCAAAATCCTTAAACCCAATTTTGCCTTATGAGTCCACCATACCTACCTATATGCGGTATTTCCATGCCGTTCTAAGCAAATTTTAAGGTGCCATCTCTAATTTTCAAAATAAATTTTCTTTTTGTGTGCTCGTACCGCTCATAAAATAGTAGGGGGTATCCAATATTTTTCCATGCTAGATGTGTTATTCCCCAGATGAGTGTTTATTCACTTGTCATTGCACGAGAAGACGGCGGTAAGAGGGATGCCCAGTCCCGAAATGAATTTTTTTTACTTGATGTTGTCAAATAATAAATTCCTTGGAAAGTGTTGGTATGAAAGGCAACCGTGGATACAGCCAGCTATGGATTGTTAAAGAATGGTGGAAAAAGGAATAAACTTTACTTTATGTTTGGGAACCGCCTATGATATATCTAGCATGGAAAGTATTGTGAACTACTTTGTCGTTTTCGTTGACAGGAAAGGCATGCCACTCAAAATATTTTTTCTCTCTCAATTTAAAACTTTGAGCTCTGGCACCTCTACAAATCCCTACTTCCCTCTGCGAAGGGCCTATCTATTTACTTTATGCAATTTTTATTTTCATTTGAGTCTGCATCTTCTCTTATAAAGTACCAACTAGGGGGCACTATGATCATACTTGAGCATTGGGTGTAGTTAATATTTGATTGTGTTTCATGAATGGATCAATGGTTGAGCATGATGGGCCAGGGATAACTTCCTTTCGTGTTGATATTTTGAAAGACATGGTTGCTTGCTGGCATGCTTGAGTATTAAAGTCATTATGTTAAAACTAGACTATTGCTTTGAACCGTCTAAAAGTCCAAATGTCCATGCTACAAAAGAAAACAATATGTGATGAACATGTAAGGCAGCATTCCACATCAAAAATTCTGTTTTTATCATTTACCTACTCGAGGACAAGTAGGAATTAAGCTTGGGGATGCTGATACGTCTCCAACGTATCTATAATTTTTGCTTCTTCCATGCTGTTATATTATCATTCTTGGATGTTTTACAATAATTTTATAGCAACTTTATATCATTTTTTGGGACAAACCTAATGACATAGTGCCAAAGTGCCAGTTGTTGTTTTTGCTTGTTTTTTACTTCGCCGAATATCAGTACCAAACGGAGTCCAATCGCGACGAAACTTTTTGGAGATTTTTTTTGGGCCAGAAGACATCCAGTAGGCCAAAGAAGTACTAGAGAGGAGGGTCGAGGAGACCACAACCCACCAGGGCGCACCAGAGGCCCCGGGCGCGCCCTAATGGGTTGTGCCCTCCTCGGAACGCCTCTCCACTGCCTCTGATGCCTATAAATTCCCAAATATTCCAGAAATCCTAAGGGAGTCGACGAAAAAAAGATCCAGCTGCCGCAAGTTCCAGAACCGCGAGATCCAATCTAACACCATCACGGAGGGGTTCATCATCCTCATCGGTGCCTCTCCGATGATGCGTGAGTAGTCCACCATAGACCTACGGGTGTGTAGGCAGTAGCTAGATGCCTTCCTCTCTTTCTTTTGATTCTCGATACAATGGTCTCTTGGAGATCTATTTGATGTAAACTTTTTGCGGTGTGTTTGTTGGGATCCGATGAATTTTGAGTTCATGATTAGTTTCTATCCATGAATATTATTTGAGTCTTCTATGATCTCTTATATGCATGATTACTTATAGCCTCGTATTTCTTCTTCGAATCTTTGGTTTAGTTAGGCCAACTAGATCGATTTTTCTTGCCATTGGAAGAGGTGCTTTGTGATGGGTTCGATCTTGCGGTGTCCTCTCCCAGTGACAGAAGGGGCAGCGAGGCACGCATGTATCGTTGCTATTAAGGATAACAAGATGGGGTCTATTCCTACATGAATAGATCTTCTCTACATCATGTCACCGTCCTTATTGCATTACTCTATTTTTCCATGAACTTAATACACTAGATGCATGTTGGATAGCGGTCGATGTGTGGAGTAATAGTAGTAGATGCAGAATCGTTTTGGTCTACTAATCTTGGACGTGATGCCTATATAATGATCATCGCCTTGGATATCGTCATGATTATTTGATCTTCTATCAATTGCCCAATAATAATTTGTTCACCCACCGTGTGCTATACTCATGAGAGAAGCCACTAGTGAAACCTACGGCCCCCGAGTCTACTTTTCCAACATATTGCTTTCCAATCTATCTTTTTGCTGCTTTTATTTTCAGATCTATTATTCCAAAAACCCAAAAATACCTTTCTACACTTTTTATTTGCCTTTTTTATTTTGTGTTCTTGAGAGATCTATCTATCCAGTCTATCATATCCTAATCTATCTTTTTACCGTAGAGAGATTGACAACCTCTCTTTCGGGTCGGGTTGCAAGTATTTGTTCTTTGTGTGCAGGTGTTGTTTACGTAGTGTTGGTGATCCTCCTACTGGTTCGATACGTTCGTTTCATAATTGAGGGAAATACTTATCGTCGCTTTGCTACATCATCCCTTCCTCTTTGGGGAAATACCGATGCACTCTCAAGCTACGTCAATGGGAGATGGTCATTTATGTATAACACCATTATTGAGAGTCTCGATTTGAGGGAGATCGACCTTACTGTTAGTCAGATCACATGGGCGAACACACTACCAGTTCCAAGGTATGAGAAGCTGGATCATGTGCTTACCAGTGTTGAGTGGGAACAAAAGTTTCCTCTGGTAACAGTCTAGGCTTTGCAGAGAGCAGTTTCGGATCATACTCCACTTCTAGTTGACTCGGGGGAAGCAATGCATGTGGGAAATAAATATATATTCTCTTTCGAATTAGGATGGTTCGAGAGAGAGGGCCTTTTGGATCTCGTTGCATCCGAACGGGCCAAAGAGACTAGTGGAGAGACTAGTATGGACAGATGGCAAAACAAAATCCGACACCTACGCTAGTTTTTGAGGTGATGGGCAAAAAATCAAAGTGGACTTTACAAGATGGGAAAAGTGAGGCTTATTCAGCTTATTAATGAGTTAGAGTTGAAAGCTAAGTCCACCGTTCTTAACGTGTTGGATCGGACTATTAAGAATGAGGCTGAGCAGACTTCGTGCTTTACTTCGAGAGGAGGAGATCAAATGGGCTCTTAGAGCAAAGGTGACTAAGGTCATACAAGGTGATGACAACACCCATTTATTTCACATGATAGCTAATGGGAAGCGGAGAAAGAAGAAAATATTTCAGCTAGAACAGGATGAGGGTACAATCGTAGGTCATGAGAACCTGAAATTGTACATCACCGAGTACTATAAAAAACTTTTCGGACCCCCGAAGTTAACTCTGTGTCGCTAGATGAGCGCGCAATAGGGGATATTCCTCAACTCAATGCTGATGAGAATGAGGTGTTATCTGCTCCGTTTACTGAGAAAGAGGTGTTTGAGGCAATAATGCAAATGAAGCAAAACAAGGCTCCCGGACCTGATGGGTTCCCAGCTGATTTTTACAAGAGGTGTTGGCATATTATTAAAGGTGATCTTATGGCTATGTTCCATGGTTTATTCAATGGTCAGTTACAGCTATTTCACCTAAACTTTGGAACAATCACGTTGCTACCAAAGAAGGAGGAGGCCGTACGCATTGAGCAGTTCAAGCCGATATGTTTGCTCAATGTGAGCTTTAAAATCTTTACTAAGGTTGCAACGAATAGGTTGACGTAGATAGCCCATTCGATTGTTCAACCCACTCATACGACATTCATGCCTGGTAGACACATCCTAGAAGGGGTTGTGGTCTTACACGAGATGCTTCACAAAATCCATTCGAAGAAACTCGATGGAGTCATCTTTAAGGTGGATTTCGAAAAAGCCTATGACAAGGTAAAATGGCCTTTCTTCCAACAAGCTTTAAGAATGAAGGGATTCAATGAAGCCTGGAGGAACCAGGTGGATTCCTTTATTCAGAAAGGTGGTGTTGGAATTAAGATGAATAATGACATAGGTCATTATTTTCAAACTCATAAAGGATTAAGACAGGGAGATTCGATGTCCCCCATCTTATTCAACATTGTTGCTGATATGTTGACAGCTCTCGTAGGGCGGGCTAAAGAGAACGACTTGATAGGAGGACTTGTTCCACATCTTGTGGATGGAGGGGTGTCCATCTTGCAATATGCAGATGATATGGTCATTTTCATGGAACACGACCTCGCTAAAGCTAGAAATATGAAGTTGGTACTTTGCCTTTTTAAACAACTATCGGGACTCAAGATCAATTTTAATAAGAGCGAATTGTTCTGCTTTGGGCGGGCCAAGGAGGAGCAAGATGCTTACTGACAATTATTCGGTTGTGAGATGGGGTCTCTACCTTTTAATTACTTGGTTATCCCCATTCATCACCGCAAACTATCCAATAAGGAATGGAAATGTATAGAAGATCGATTTGAAAAAAGACTAAGTTGCTGGAAGGGTAAGCTTATGTCCTATGGAGGTCGACTCGTGCTAATAAACTCAGTTCCGACGAGTTTGCCGATGTTCCTTCTATCATTCTTCGAAGTACCGATAGGGGTACGGAAAATATTAGACTTTTATCGATCTTGATTTTTCTGGCAAAGTGACGAGATTAAGACGAAATATAGACTTGCGAGATGGGATATTATGTGCAGACCCAAAGACCAGGGGGATTTGGGGACAGAGAACTTAGAGATTAAGATATAGATGTCTGTTGAGCAAATGGCTTTACATATTGTCTGTTGAGACGGAAGGTACGTGAGTACAAATTTTGCGTAATAAGTACCTGCAATCCAAGACTTTGGCCCAGGTTACCGTTAAACCTTCAGACTCACCGTTTTGGAAAGGGTTAATGAGAACGAAAGAAACCTTTTTCCATAGAGTGAAGTTTAACATTGGGAACGGTAACACAACCAGGTTCTGGGAAGACACGTGGTTAGGGGAGACGCCCCTGGCTATACAATACCCGACCTTATATAATATTGTGCAACGTAAAGAAGCTTATGTTGCTACGATATTACAATCGGCCCCTCTTAACATTCAATTTAGGAGGTCTCTGGTGGGAGAACGATGGAATGCGTGGCTCCATTTGGTTCGTAGGTTGATAGAGGTTCAACTTTCTGACCAACCGGACACCATTCATTGGAAGCTAACTACAAGCGGTAGTTTCTCCGCGAAATCGATGTACTTAGACTTAATTAATGCTGGGCCAATATCAACCTCCCCACACATTTGGAAAATTAAGGTTCCGCTTATAATTAAAATCTTTATGTGGTTTGTGCACAAAGGAGTGATCCTGGCGAAAGATAACTTGGTTAAACGCAGATGGGTAGGTAGTTCTAGATGTTGTTTTTTTTTATCATAATGAGACTATTAAACACCTCTTTCTCGATTGTCCACTTGCCAAACTTCTTTGGCGTACTATACATATAGCCTTCAACATTACTCCTCCACCTAGTATGAACACGTTAGTTGGGACGTGGCTTAATGGAGTGGATGTACGCACAACTAGTCACATTCGGATAGGGATATGTGCAATGCTTTGGGCTATATGGAACTGCAGAAATGATATGATATTTCTCAGGAAAAAACTTTACCAACTTTTTGCAGGTTATTTACAGAGCTACAGCTTGGATCCGTACGTGTTCGTTACTCACGCCTGAGGAGTCCAGGAAGCTTTTGGTTACTGGGTGCAACCGGTGGGAGACGGCAGCACGGGCTATCTTCAACCGATTTGGATGGCAGCTAACTAATAGGCTAGGTGTTTAGTCATCATAGCCTGTTCTTGTTTAGCCGGATGTAGCATTTATTTTACCTTTATTTTATGGGCTCTATCTCTGAGATATTGTTGGATATTGCACTTTTGTAGAACTTTCATTACTTAATAAAATGGCTGCATGGATCATCATGATGCAAAGGCAGGGGCCGATCCTCCTTTTCAAAAAAAACTGCATCATGATCGAACTGCCATGGTCTTCCCAAGAGCAACTGACATGCATCCATTGGCAGGACGTCACAATCCACCTTGTCGATATAATCTCGAACAACAAATGGTACACGTACCTTATGTGTAATCTTTAATTTTTTAGAGTTGTATAGCCACTCCACGTGGTGCGGTTGCGACTGCCGCCACATGGACAAACACAATGCTTGCACAAGATCTTTGCTAACCGCGTTAGTAAAACCACCACCATCAATTATCATCTTGCATGCACGATCCTTGATCTTGCACTGTGTTTTAAAAACACTCCACCACTGCCCCTTTGCACCACTATCATTTTGCACCTTCTCTACCAAGAGATTTAGTCCCTTCATCGGTGCATCCACTTCTTTATTTATTTCTTCTTGCTCATCTCTTCTTTTTTGCAAACGACCTTTCCAATCTGTCATGAACACATCCACTGGCATAGGAATAAAACCAATTTGTTGGCCCTTCGATGAGAGAGTAAGTATTTTTCTTGGAATTACGAACAAACGTGACACGTTTTCACCATGGGTTCCCAAGTAGCAGATGACACGACACCATGGGCAGAGGACAAACGTGAAAAAACTCTGCACAACAGTATTTTCCCAAATCAAAAATTAGCAAAGTCCGATGCGTAATTTTGATGTCACCTTTGAACCACTTCAGCGTGTACGGTCTTTCAAGAGGCGTCATATTCAGCCCCAATTTTTCAACCACCTCGATGCTCACCAAGTTGACTGCCGAACCTTCATCGATCCTCAAATTTACACACCGTTCCTTCACGACAGAACGGCTGTGAAAAAGAACGACCTCGCCGATGCCTTCCTCCTCCATCAATATGTTCCTGCTCAACATGTTGATGCTCGCCTCCACAAATAATATTGCAAATTGTATCGCCGTGACTAACCTTTGCTCTGTCGTGCGTGTAGATGACCCGATCTTTCACGTCTGTGCTTTATAAGCAGTTCGTCCCCCGTCTTCCTCCTTACAACCTCCAATATCAATCTCTACCCGTGCACGATCAGTAAACGAACAAAGATAATGATCCCCTTGGATCAACACGTAGGCGTCGATATGATGATCAACCCTCCGTCGTTCGTAAATTTCCACGATGGGAAAATCATAGATAATACACAAGATATGGCCGTTCGTAACTTGGACGTATTTCTGTATATCTCATAACTCGGAATAAATCTCAAACTCAAAAACTGATCCCCCGTACATGGACGCCATCTACTTTTATATATAACCAATGCATGGGATAAGGCCCAAATCTCCTAGACTCCTACCTACGTAACTAGTATGACTTGCCATCACGATTTATATGGCACATAATTAGCACAAGGAAACCTGCTAGCTAACAGGAAGATATACTTTCTATTTTAAAAGGACACATGCGTACGTAAGGTAAACAGACTCAAAAAAAGGATAACTATTCTCCATGCAATTAGGACCCAACGTGCAGCTCCATGGTCCCAATTTTAATCCATCGGGGAGGTGTACGAAAATTGGGCTGCACCTTGTCACGTATGGGTTCCTCCATAATCTCAGGTTTGTTGCCGTGACGAACATATACTTCTTGGAAAGGATTTGACGGTAAATCCTATTTGGCGCTGCAGGCGCCGGTTAAAGTGCATTTTTCTTAACCGGCGCCTGCAACGATCGGTCATGGGCCGGCCCATGTAAATTCCAGCGGGACGGAGGTTTTACGGTTTTGTGAAGCTTCTGGAAGTTTCATAGATGTTTTTTTTTTCATTTAGGTTTTTTTAGGACTGGTTTTTCTTAGGTTTTTCTCATTTTCTTTTTCTGTTTCTTTTCTTTACTCTTTTTATTAGTTGTTCATTTCCATTTTATTTTTAAATAACTTTTCATTTTTCGAAAAAGCGCAGCCTTCTTTTTGATGAATTTTTTTCAAACGAACCAAAAAAATATTCAAATCAATGAATTTTTTTCAAAATTTTACGAACTTTTTATTAAAATTCTATGAACTTTTTTGAATATCGATGAACTTTTTTCAATTTTTTATGAGCTTTTTTAAAATTTGATGAACTTTGTTTTGAAATGGATGAACTTTTTTCAAAACTGATGAACTTTTTTAAGATTTGTGAACTTTTTTCTCAGTTGAACGAACTTTTCTAAAACATACATGATTTTTTTTTAATTTAGTGTACTTTTGAAAAAATCGATATTTCTATTCAAATTCGGTGAACTTTTTTTCAAATTCTATGATCGTTTTTCAAACTTTATGACCTTTTTTCGAATTTGATGAACTTTTTTTAAAACTTAATGATTTTTTGTCAAGTTTTATGTCTGTTTTGCAAATTCGATAAACTTTTTTCTGTTTTTGTGAACTTTTTTCAAAATTAATGAACATTTTTTCGAATTGGTGAACTTTTTTTTTTCAAGGATTTGATGAACTTTTCATATTTTTGTGAACTAATTTTCAAATTCGAGATATTGTTTTTAGATGCATGAATTTTTTTTTCATGATTTTGAAATAATAAGTCAAAAGGCAACGAATTGGTCAACCGATTAGCCGTGACATTATTTTTTAGAAATTCAGCGACTGGTGTATGCGATCGAGTGACCACCTTCTTATTGGGCCGGCCCAGCATGGGGCGCTGCAGGCACCAGGAGAGGGAACGGGCGCCTGCAGCGCCGTATAGGAGCACCCAGATTTGACTTCCTTTTATTTATCAAACCAAATTGATATATAGGCTTTACTAGGAAAAGAGCCCGTGCGTTGCAACTGGGGAAAAAATTATCACACGTTCTAAGCCAATAAACTAAATCAATGACGTTATAATAATTTATATAGCGGAAAAGATGTACACATTCAACATGACCAATTTTCAGGATCACACTATAGCATGTCGCTTTTGTGAGTCCCTTCATGCAGCGACTTGTAATTCCATGGACCTGTGGGTACCATCTCTCTCACATCTAAACTTGGTGCATGCAACATCCTTGCCGTCAGTGACGTTTGTACGTGTTGGTTGTTGGGTCAGCTAACCCCACAAGTTTTTTTAAAAAAGTCAAAAAACAATGTACATTGTGAAGAAGAAAAATCAGACAATTAGCAATGGCGACACTAATATTTGAGATTGGCTTCGCCACTACTTGCTGTGCTTCGTGGAGAAACCGCGGGTTATCATGAATCATCATTGGTCTTGTTGAGGTACTGGGTCGCAGAGCGTTGTCCGTGTCCGACGAAACCAGGTGTGTTTCACAAAGATCCTCCTTTTAGGACTACACATCCTCCTCCGGCTAGCGGTAGCGCTGGGTACGGGAACGGTGACGGGCTAGGACTGTGGGGAAGGAGGACGAGATGGTAGTTGACTTCTGATCTGGTGATTCGTGCCATCTCTCTTTTTCTCTCATCTCGGCACATGACACCATCATGCAACAGTGCTACACATTGTCGTCCATACAGCTGAGAAGAGAACAAAGGTTGAGCCTGCACATAAATATCTTCCTCACCAATCGCTTCTGATATGGGGACTTTGATTTTGCCGTACCAACGAAGAAATGCTCACGAAGGTTACACCGAGACCACATTAACAAAAATTAAATCTTGTATTGTGCAAATTCTTACAAACTGTACCTTATAAATAATAGAAAGAAAGCATATCTCAACCAAAAAACTAATATATGACACCTACAAAAAACAATATGGTAATTAATATCATGAAAAATAAAGAACAATTAGGTAAGAACACCAAATGATCAATATGTGTATATACATAGAACAAGCACTGCTGGTTCTATCTTGTCTCATAATTGAATAATCTGCAAAAAATATGATCATGCATAACAGTCATTAGTTATTTCCCATGAAGAAGCTTAGATTAATGTTTTCAAATTGATTAGCAGTTAATTCTTGATTGATGCTATATATGTTCCTACAGAAAAATCCTTTTGTTATAGTTGAAGCCTTGGCAATAATAATTCCATGAACACTTGAACTGCAGTGTTCTACAACAAAAAATAACGAGAAGGAAAGGAACGTGGAAGGACTGGATCTAGGTAGAGAGAAAAATAGTACCATGCTACTGCCCGGACAGAATAGTGCAACTCCAGGTCAATCTCATCGGCTTTGAAGTCATCGAGCATGGAGTTTGTTCACTGGCAGTGCCAGCCACATGAACAGGCCTTGCCTCCACTATTGTACAAACATGAGCCGCTGCCTATCCTCCCGCACGAGTCTGTATTTCTCCATGCCTGCCTATCCTCCCGGACGCATCTGTATTTCTCCATTCGTTTTCTTCTCTTATTATCCCTTCCATCAACGCATCAGCCCTGGAAGGGGTACTCGTGGTTCCACGGCTGCGCCATCACATCCGCAAAAACAGAACACGCCAGGATCTGCCTTCGTCTGGCTGTCTTGCAGCGGACGGATCTGAAGTTTATTGATTTGTTCGATTTCATTCTCTTGATGCGATCATGTCTCTCATGAATCCATATATGAATCATACATACCACATATAACAATCCAGTTTAAGTAGCCCATATACCAATCATACATGCCACGTAACCGACATATAGCTCTTCAATCTGGATCTGAATCCAATGTAATTAGCCCACCACATATAGCAACCGATGTATGTATATAATCAGGTCTGAATCCATGTGGCCAGCTTTCATGGAGTTGTAAATTATGCACACGTATATTAACTTGTCTGATTTATATTAGATCTAAAAGGGAGAGGTGGCACTAAAATCCTGGCTGCTATGTTTGTCCAGTATTAACTTGTCTGATTTATGTTAGATCTGAAAGGGAGAGGTGGCACTAAAATCCTGGCTGCTATGCTTGTCCAGCACAAAAGCAAAAGGGAGGAAAAAGAAGAAAAAAATGGTAGTTGTGGGGATCGAACCCAGGTCTACTGGGCAGTAGAGTTAGGTTCAATCCAATGCGCTGCTTCTATTTCAGTTATACATAATCGGATCGACTTCTATATGAACAATGGTCGACGACTTCTTGTGAAGGAAAAAACGAATCGTTTTCTTGACTTATGGGTGACGCTGGTGGGTAATTATCGCCAACTTCGAGGGTAATTTGAATGACGTATGACCAGAAATAGTCCGTGTTTTATTATTAGGTAAAGATATATGGACGTTGCTCACATGGCTTCTGTGATTCTTCTATATTTCCTTCTGTATGTGCATGTACAAGATTTGTACACGTACATCTATTCATCAATCTGCTGTCCAGAAAACCAGCTTGATATTCACCCATCTTCGCAGCACAAATACCTGGACCGCATAGCAAACGTTTCTTGCCATCTCTGTCAGTGTGCAATACATCTGGACAGTTCATAATTGTACCACTCTCCTCGCTTGTCTCAGTTGGTTCGAGTTTAGTACCAGCCGCACTCGATAATATTCTAGATGTCACAGTGTCCGATTATCCTCCCTTCCTTGAAACAAAACCGTCCCGAGTTTTGAGTTAGCCTTCCAAGGCACCTCCTTCTCTGGAACTTGCATGTTAACAGTGATTGCACCGTCCATCATCGGTTTTAGTATGTGCTTCTTTCCATCATGTAGGAATGAATATGTGTTGGATTTTCCGGCATGCACTGCATCATGATCGAACTGCCATGGTCTTCCCAAGAGCAATTGACATGCATCCATTGGCAGGACGTCACAATCCACCTTGTCGATATAATCTCCAACAACAAATGGCAAACGTACCCTATGTGTAATCGTTAATTTTCCCGACTTGTATAGTCACTCCACGTGGTGCGGTTGCAGGTGCCGCCACATGGACAAACGCAGTGCTTGCACAAGATCTTTGCTAACCGTGGTAGTAAAACTACCACCATCAATTATCATCTTGCATGCACGATCCTTGATCTTGTACTGTGTTTTAAAAACACTCCACCGCTGCCCCTTTGCACCACTATCATCTTGCACCTTCTCTACCAAGAGATTTAGTCCCTTCATCGGTGCATCAACTTCTTTCTTTATTTCTTCTTGCTTATCTTTTTTTTTTTGCGAACGAACTTTCCAATCTGTCATGAACACATCCACTGGCATAGGAATAAAACAAATGTGTATTTTTTTTGGAATTACGAACAACCCCAACACGTTTGCACCATGGGTTCCCAAGTAGCAGATGACACGACACCATGGACACAAGACAAACGTGAAAAAACTCCTCACAACAGTATTTTCCCAAATCAAAAATTAGCAAAGTCCGATGCGTAATTTTGATGTCACCTTTGAACCACTTCAGCGTGTACGGTCTTTCAAGAGGCGCCATATTCAGCCCTAATTTTTCAACCTCCTCGATGCTCACCAAGTTGACTGTCAAACCTTCATCGATCGTCAAATTGACACACCATTCCTTCACGACACAACGGCTGTGAAAAAGAATGACCTCGCCGATGCCTTCCTCCTCCATCAATATATTCCTACTCAACATGTTGATGCTCGCCTCCACAAACAATATTGCAAATTGTTTCGCCGTGACTAACCTTTTCTCTGAATACCACTTGATGAGGCACGGACTAGCGAGATGCTAATTCGTGCGTGTAGATGACCCGATCTTTCACTGCGATGCTTGATGAGTAGTCTTTCTCATTTCAACCTCCAATATCAATCTTTACCCATGCACGATCAGTACACGAACAAAGATTGTATACACAGCAGACAGCAGCCAAACACAAACACAAGAAAAATGCATACGTAAGCTTCACGAGATCTCATTAGGAAGCGAAAATGTCAAGACAATGTACGTTGGACTGATAGATCGATGATGCATGCTGTACCTCTGGACGTCGGGTCGTTCCGGTTGGGGAGGTGACCGTCGGCTGGGCGATGTCTTAAATGCATGGAAAGAAACCATTGAGGCTGGGCTTCAAGTGCGTACAAGGCCAGTTCAAAGCTAGACTGGCTTGCGTTTCCTTCCATTTATAGCTATTGATCCAAGATTAATCTTCATGGGTTTTCTTTCCGTGTTTGCCCGCCAAATTATTTGCCAGCACATTAGGCCATAAGTTTTTTCTTTAAAGGACATTACGCCATAAGTAAGTACAAAGAGGAATGCTTCTTGTAACAATGATATATTTATCTTGTAAATAATCGACCTGTTTAGAAACTATAGATAATAAAATTAGTCTAATTGTGCAATACTCACAAAATGGAGAATTGATAGACGTATCTCATGCCATCGTGTCACTCATCATAGAGTGCCAATGGTTCTTAAGGCTTACAAGTTTAGGTCACAGCTTACTTACCATATCAATGTTCAATGATGAGGGTGAAGGGGCCTGTCGTCACCGGTCATCTATTTTCCCATGGGACATAGAGAACACGAGAACAATAAAGGGAGGCATGCGTGTCATCATGAAGGGTGGTGATAGCCATGAAGGCATAGGGGGTAGATTTGGTAGGGTGGCGATCGAGCGGGCCTGCCATGGTCCGAAAGGTTTGGAGGAAAATAATCAGTGAGGTAGAGGCGATGATGCACCTATGTTGAGGTGACAAGAATGCCGCCACCGTAGGTACTATATTTGCTCTATGGGAGGCGGCTCATACCAAAGGACACGGCATCAACATAGGTCACTAGGGAGGCGCCCCATGTTACAGACATAATGGTAAGATGGTAATGCAGAGGAGGGGAATGGAAAGGAGGCTAGGAGCCAAGGCAAAGTGCAGAGGTAAAACATGTGGGGGTGGGCGCGGGTGAGTGGAAAGGAGGCTAGGAGGGGGAGTGTAAAAGAGGCTAGGAGCCAAGGCAAAGTGCAGAGGTAAAACGTTTTCCTACGGCAAACCAACCTGTGGTTGGATGGTTAGAGGGACTGTGGTATCCCCAGCCCACCAGGGTTCAAATCCTGGTGCTTGCATTTATTCCTGGATTTATTTCAGGATTTCCGGCAATGCGCATTCAGTGGGAGGAGACGTTCCCGTCGACGACGAGGTGCCTACGGTGACTTCGTAAATTTCAAGATGATATGCCGTCTCAGTCTCTCGAAGGTGCTCATAGGGGTAGGGTGTGCGTGTGTGCGTTCATTGAGATGAGTGTATGCGCATGTATATGAGCGCTTCGTCTGTACTGTGTTAAAAAAACGTTTTCCTACGTGAAATTACGTGGTCATGAGGGTTACGTGGTGAGTTGGCTGATTTTTATTGGCCATTAGCTGTGGGAGCAGGCCCACCTTGAAAATCATGGGGGTGGTTTGATTAGTGGCAAAAGTAATTACGTAGGTTTACGTTAAACCCTTCCTAAGCCTAGCATTTTTTATTATGGCCCCTCCAGCAGCCCCACCCCGCGCGCGCTCCTTCCGATAGAGCTCCAACGTCAATTGGGACGATGGCCTGCAGAAGTTGCATCGCCTCTGACTGCATCAGATTGGGGCGGCCCATAGGCGACTATGGCTTTGACGGGCAGGGACGGGAGGGATGTTTGGCAAAACGGATTCGGCCCATGCCAGGCATGCCTGACACAATTGACCGGTACGCGAAAGTGACAAACGAGTGATTTGGCCCAGGTTGAAGCTTAGCCGAGCTATGTATGTAGGCGGACTCAGCCCAGCCGAGCGGAAGAAACCAAAAATAGGTCACCGAATTAGTATCACCTCGCATATCTTTACCTAATATAATAAAAGTGATTAGTGCTTCTGATGGTTCATCATTAAATTAGCCTCAAAGTTCACATAAATTACCGCTCAATGCCACCCATCACTAGTAGAAAAAGGCCCATTTGTCCCGGTTCCAGAGGCCCATTTGTCCCGGTTCTGGAACCGGGACTAAAGGGTCGGGACTAAAGCCAAAACCTTTAGTCCCGGTTCGCTTACGAACCGAGACCAAAGGGGATCCACGTGGCCACTGCGGTGAGCCCAGGCAGGAGGACCTTTCGTCCCGGTTGGTCACACCAACCGGGACCAAAACGCATCCACGCGTCAGCATCTGGCAGGACCTGGGGTTTTTGTTTTTTTTTGAAAGGGGGGGGGGGTTTAGGGGGTTTTGGAGGGTTAATTTAGGGGTTTCATATTGTGTTAGCTAGCTAATAGAGAGAAGTGTCCTCTCTTTCTCCGTGCTTGGTCGACGGTAGCTACTATAGAGAGAACTCGACACGCTAGCTAGTAAGCAAATGAAGGAACCATTAAGTACACAAGATCGTCATGAACATATACAGAGAGAAGTGATCGACCTCTCTTTCTCCGAGAGATTGGTCGAACAACAAGTTTTCGTATATCTATCCGACGCTACTAGCTACATATATATACAATATAAGATCTCTTACAATCCCTAACATCTAATGTCAAATTCCAGATGGTATTCTCCGGCTTTATTTATGACGTGGTCAAGAAAGAATCCCGTCAATTCCTCTTGAATTGCTCGTATGCGATCATGTGGTAGGAGTTCATCCCACATCTACCACATCTAATTTGAAGAAGGGGGTCAATACATATATATGAATGAAACTCAACACAAATCATGGTAATAAAATAAAATTGTGAATATTATTGCTTACGCACTTGAAATTGTTTTTCAGAGTAGCCCCGCTTAGGGGTCGTCGCGTTGTAGATGAACTCGCAAATGTAGTATCCACAAAAATCATTCCCGGTTTCCTGCCACAAGCACTTTACGAGAAATAGAGTTCAATCAAACTGATAATCAAGCATGATAAATGGTATTGATGAAACTAGAATCAATGGGAGATGCGTGGAACTAGCTAGTAGTACTTACTTTCGGGTGTGTAAATCACAGCTCCCTCGGCAGTGCCTGAACAATTGCGGTGAACTCTTTCCAAACCCTGCCAGACAAAGAAAATAATTACTTGATATCAGGAAAGTAACAAAGTTGCCGATATGATGCGATAATGATCAATTGAACTTACTTCTGGAGCATTTCAGTCATGTCCGCATATTCCTGGGGATCTTTTCGTTTCGAGTCTAAGACGATTACTACTCCCCGCTCAAGCTTAATCTCTAGCAGAATAAAGTGGAACCTGCGCACGCATGCATAACTCATCAATTACATTACTATAACCTCGAGTAATAAGGGAAACCGAATATACACAAGACAGTAACACTCACTTGAAGTTGTAAGGAAAGAGTATTGTCTCTTTGTTTTGATTTTTAAGCAACGATTGTAGCAAGTTGTCCTCGGTTTGTGTGACATTGTTTTTAACCGTAAACTCATGTATGATATTTGGGTTAATGAACCCAATGTCATAGATTTGTGCTTTTCTACATTCGACGATCTTCAATCTGCATAATATAGTGAGGATAATTATATATACATGCAATGAAAGAGCTGAGCTATATATAGTGACTTAATTACAGAAGTAGTACTTACAGACAGTAGCAAGTCAAAATTGTTTTGTCGAGGGCCTTTTGATTGTATAACTGGAATAACTCGTCAAATTCAACAGACAGCTGATCCATTCCAACGAGGTCGTGCTCCTCTTTAATTTTCAGCATCAAAGTATCCCTCCCAGACTCGCTGCAGGTTTTCATGTACCATTCATGGAATTTTCGCATCATCGTTGTTAGAGGAGGATGATCAGGTTTGACGAGAGGCTGCCCGTACTGGTAACTGAATTCGTCCACCTCCAACGGCTCAAACTGTACATCATCGCTCAGGTAATCACCAGGATTGGTACCGGGCACCATCCCCGGATGATTAGCGACGATATGGCTAGACACCTTGAGCGGGGGCACGATTGGTTCGCCTGTTCGCCGAGCTAGGGAATTTTTTTCCCACTTCTTCGTTTTGCTAACCTTGCATCACTGGAAGTACTTCCCGACTGCCGCGCATCTTGATATGTCTTTTTAATACAGAGGACAAAGTTGGAATCCGGCGGAGGCGGTGGTGGTCGCTTCAGGGCATCGATAGTGCGCTTCACTTTCACCGGATCTAGCTTCTCCTTTGGAGGTGGAGTTTTCTTTGCAAAATGGTCCCTCACTTGGGCACGACATATCTCCTCGTTTTCAGACTCAGTCCTCTCATATGGTAACTTCTCCAGAGGCTTGAGAGATGGACCGTATCTAAATTGCCTCCCGCCTCTACTTGTACTGCTAGCCGCCGGACCGGCGGCGTCTCTCTTTCGTCGTTGCTTACGAGGCGGAGAAGGAGGCGGAGTGCTCCGACGCGCCGGAGGAGCCGGAGCGGCGGCGTATGTCTTCCGCCGTTGCCGATGAGGCGGAGGAGGAGGCGGACTGCTCCGACACGCCGGAGTAGGCGAAGGAGGAGGCGAAGTGCCCTCACGCATCGGAGGAGCCGAAGAAGAAGGCGGGGTGCCCTGATCACTCGCCGGAGGAGGAGGAGGACAAGGAGGCGGAGTGCCCTGACTCGCCGGAGGAGGAGGAGGAGGCGGAGGCATCCAGTTTGGAAGCTTGATGTACTCCTTCTGCCATAGACATGTACTCCTCAGAGCACGAACCAGCTGATTCTCCCCTTCACCTGTAGAGTGGTCAAGCTCGAGCTCCTCAAATCCCTCCATTACTTCATCCACCATCACAACAACATAGCCATGTGGAATCGGAAGGCAGTGAAAAGTTCCGTTGGGTTGAGGAGGTGCAACAGAGCCGACAGCCACCTTGAAAGTGAGGTTCCGGCATTTCGTCATAAGCTCGCAATGTTGAGCCTCCGTGATAGTATCCACGGGGTAGATAGGAGCCGTGAAGTCAGGCTGAACGGGCTCCGTGGAAGCCACGCCGCTTCTCCGCTGAGATGGCGGGGTAGCTTCTGGGGTAGCTTCGTGCCGCTGAGATGGTTGGCCGGCAGCTCGCTCGCTCTCAAGTTCCTCTAGCTTTTGTAGTCTTGCACTGATCTTCTGCATGTCGCTCAGCTCCGCTTTCCTCTTTCTATCCCGGCTTCTGTAACCGCCTGCGTCGGGAAACCAAACCTTCCACGGAACGGAGCCTGGTGTGCCTCGTGTTCGTCCAGGGTGCTCAGCATTCCCTAGGGCCTCAGTCAGCTCGTCCTTCTCTCTCTCGATAATGAACGTCCCTTCCTGCGTTGCGTTGATATACTTCTGAAGCTTCGTGACGGGTATTGCAAGTTGCTCGTCCGTCCAACGGCACTTCCCTGTTTCAGGTCCAAAGTTCCCCCAACCCCGAAGAACCAAGTCCTTGAACGGTCTGGCCAGTTCAATGTCTGTGGTACGACCCCTTTAGCAATCAGGTCATTCTCAGCTTTGTCCCACAACGGCCGGGCTTTGAGGTAGCCACCTGACCCCGTGTGATGGTGATACTGCTTCTTTGCAGCATTGTTCTTGTTTGTCTCTGACATTTTCTTACTCTTGTCCGATGTCTTGTAGGCCATAAATGCGGGCCAGTGATCTTCTCAAATCGGCCGGTGAATTCTGGAGTCTTCCCTTTGTCGACAAACTTTGATTTCAACTCATTCTTCCACCTCCTGAATAGATCTGCCATCTTCTTAAGAACACACGCCTTGACCAGTTGCTCTATAACTGGCTTATTCGGATCCTCCTCTGGCGGTAGGGTGAAATTTGCCTTCAGCGCGGTCCAAAGATCATCTTTCTGTCTATCAGTGACATAATCACCTTCAAGGGCGTCGTCCTTAGGCTTATTCCATTGCTTGATGCTGATCAGGATGTTGTCCCTAACAATAGCTCCGCACTGAGCAGAAAATGCGTCCTTGGTCCGCTTGGGTTCAATCGGTAGGCCATCGTCCGCGAGTGCTGTGATCGTGAACCTTTCATCCTTGCGCAACCTCTTCTTCGGGCCTCATCTCGTTACCGAAGTTTGGCTCGATCCGAAGGGCTATAAAAGAAGAAAGAAGAGTTAATATATGTACATACCAAAACAATTAATGCATCAATTAGCTAGTCAGCACAGGCTTAATTAATATATATACCTCGCCGGACTTTGCAACAGCTCCCTCCTCCGTTCGGTCACCGGAGCTGTCATCATGGTCTCCTTCTTCCTCCGGCATTCGGTCACCGGAGCCATCATGATCATGTCCTTCCTCCTCCATTGTTCGATCACCGGAGCCGTCATCCTCTCCTTCCAGACCATCGGTGTCGTTGAGAAACGACAAGACATCACGTCCGGCGAGGATTATGTCCCCCAACACCTATTCTTGTTCCAAGTCTCTTTGATCCATAGCTTCTGCAAATATTACAACATGGCAATTAATATACAAACATGAATGTCAGACGTCCGGACCGCCTCTCTCATGAATGTCCGACGTCCGGACCGCCTCTCTCATGAATGTCAAACAAGGGATTCTCTTAACCTTTAAGGGATTTAACAAAATGGCGCCATTCTGAATGTGCAGAAAATGGTCCATATTTTTCCTGATCTCATCTACCCTTCTATATGTCACGTTGTCTAGTGTCAAAGGATTCAAGAAAACCAAGGCTTCATCATTAGCCGGAAGTAACAGGCGCATAATGGTACGAAGCTCTCCAAAATTGTTTTGGAACGGAGTCCCGGATAGGATAATTAATTAGCTTTTTGGTACGAAGTTCAGCAAGAGCCTTCGGAATATTGCTATTTGGAAGGCCTTTGCTGAAATTCGTACCAAAAAGCGAATTATTCTATCCGGAACTCCGTTCCAAAACAACTTTGAAGAGCTTCGTAGCATCATACGCATGTTACTTTCGGCTAATGATGAAGCCATGGATTTCTTCAATACTTTGACAGACAACGTGACATATAGAAGAATATATATATATGAGATCAGAAAAAAATTGGATCAACTTGTGCACATCCATAATGGGGGCATTCTTGATAAATCTATGTTACCGGAGTTTTCTATATGAACAAAAAAAATTCCACATGACATGTCCGACGTCCCCCCTCATGTCAAAGTTATCGGGGAGGGGGTAGATCGACAACGACGCTCTTTCTTCTAGGGTTTGGGTGGCCTCGATAGTTAGTCGGGCGAGCGGACCACCTCTCTCTCATGCATGTCTGACGTCCCCCCTCATTTCGAAGTTATCGGGGAGGGGGTAGATCGACAACGATGCTCTTTCTTCTAGGGTTTGGGTGGCCTTGATAGTTGGTCGGGCGAGCGGACCTCCTCTCTCACTCATGCATGTCCGGCGTCCCCCCTCATGTCGAAGTTATCGGGGAGGGGGTAGATCGACAACGACGCTCTTTCTTCTAGGGTTTGGGTGGCCTCGATAGTTGGTCGGGCGAGCGGACCGCCTCTCTCACTCATGCATGTCCGACGTCCCCCCTCATGTCGAAGTTATCGGGGAGGGGGTAGATCGACAACGACGCTCTTTCTTCTAGGGTTTGGGTGGCCTCGATAGTTGGTCGGGCGAGCGGACCGCCTCTCTCTCTCATGCATGTCCGACGTCCCCCCTCATGTCGAAATTATCGGGGAGGGCCGGGGTTGATCGACAATGACGCTCTTTCTTCTACGGTTTGGGTGGCCTCGATAGTTGGTCGGGCGAGCGGACCGCCTCTCTCACTCATGCATGTCCAACGTCCCCCCTCATGTCGAAGTTATCGGGGAGGGGGTAGATCGACAACGGCGCTCTTTCTTCTAGGGTTTGGGTGGCCTCGATAGTTGGTCGGGCGAGCGGACCGCCTCTCTCTCTCATGCATGTCCGACGTCCCCCCTCATGTCGAAATTATCGGGGAGGGCCGGGGTAGATCGACAACGACGCTCTTTCTTCTACGGTTTGGGTGGCCTCGATAGTTGGTCGGGCGAGCGTACCGCCTCTCTCACTCATGCATGTGTGACGTCCCCCCTCATGTCGAAGTTATCGGGGAGGGGGTAGATCGACAACGACGCTCTTTCTTCTAGGGTTTGGGTGGCCTCGATAGTTGGTTGGACGAGCGGACCGCCTCTCTCTCTCATGCATGTCCGACGTCCCCCCTCATGTCGAAATTATCGGAGAAGGCCGGGGTAGATCGACAACGATGCTCTTTCTTCTACGGTTTGGGTGGCGTCGATAGTTGGTCGGGCGAGCGTACCGCCTCTCTCTCATGCATGTCCGACGTCCCCCCCTCATGTCGAAGTTATCGGGAAGGGGGTAAATTTTAACTTAGTGAGTCTTTTAATTAACTCATTTAGAATATATGAACCAAAAAATGCTATGAACAAAAAATGCTATGAACAAAAAAAATCATATTAACAGTAAATGCATCCATCCATACACACATACATATATACATCCATCGGAGTATATTAACACTAAATGCATACATATATACAAAAAATGCTATGAACAAAAAAAATTCCATGAACAAAAAAAAATGGCAGCGGCGGCGGCGGCGGCGGCGCAGGGGCGGCGGCGGCGGCAGAACAGGGGCGGCGGCAGCGGCAGCGCGGCGATAGCGCAGGAACGGCGGCGGCGCAGGGGAAGGGGAGCTCACTGGGGGTCGGTGCGTCGGGGCAGGGAGCGGCAGAGCAGCTGGCGGCGTCGGGAGCGGCGGACGGCGACGGGGAGCGGCGGACGGCGACGGGGAGCGGCGGACGGCGACGGGGAGCTCGGGCGGCCTGGCGGCGTCGATGTGCTCGGCGTCGTTGGGGGCAACTGGTAGATGAAAACTGAAAAATTTCCAAGTGTTTGCTCATATACACAGAGCATTGGTCCCGGTTCGTGGCACCAACCGGGACCAATGCCTACCTTTCGTCCCGGTTGGTGCCACCAACCGGGACTAAAGGTCTATTTTCAGCAGCCCAAAGGGCGGGAAGCCCAGACCTTTGGTCCCGGTTGGTGGCACAAACCGGGACGAAAGGGTGGCATTGGTCCCGGTTGGTGGCACCAACCGGGACCAATAGCCTGGCACAGCGGTGTGGTGGAAATTTAGTCCCACCTCGCTAGTTGAGAGGCGCCAAGAGTGGTTTATAAGCGCTGCTGCGCCAACCCTCTCGAGCTCCTCTCTTTAGCAGGCCTACGGGCCTAAACGCACTCTCTGCCTGTGGGCCTACTGAGCCTTATGTGGGCCTGCATCCTGGCCCAACTAGCCATATGCAGGCCGTGTTGGCCCAGTAGGCGGCATTTTAAAAAAAATCCAGTATTTTTGTTTTGTTTTTTTGCTTTATTTATTTTCTTTTTAGTTCATTCTTTTTACTATTAAAGTTTTTAACAAATAAATACTTTGATAATTTTAGTTAATATTATTTTGATTCTTTTTGCTATTGAAAAATATTATATTTAATTGATTCTTTTTAGTTCATTCTTTTTTACTATTAAAGTTTTTAACAAATAAATACTTTGATAATTTTAGTTAATATTATTTTGATTCTTTTTAGTTGATTCTTTTTGCTATTGAAAAATATTATATTTAATTGATTCTTTTTAGTTCATTCTTTTTACTATTAAAGTTTTTAACAAATAAATACTTTGATAATTTTAGTTAATATTATTTTGATTCTTTTTAGTTATTTCTTTTTGCTATTGAAAAATATTATATTTAATTGATTCTTGTTAGTTCATTCTTTTTGCTATTAGAGTTTTATGAAACCTTTTTAGTTCATTCTTTTTGCTATTAGAATTTTATAAAAACTTTTTAATTCATTCTTTTTGCATGGTTGAAAGTTGGCATGGTATCATCATTTCAACCACATAGCATGTGCTAAAAAGTTGAGAGGGTTACGGCAAAAACTGGATGCACTTCGTGTACAAAATGGACAATCTCTTTCGAAGTATCAGGGTTTCGGACGAAAACTCATATGTTACAAAGGCATTCCATTTTTTAAACTTATTTCAACTCCAGACTTTTTGTGTGTTCAACATGCACCATTAAAAGCCACATCATCAATTTTCAGCCCTTTCTGACTTCATCTGGTATTTTTCATGCATTTACTGATTTTTTTGAGCTAAATGACCCTGAAAATGGAAAGCATTACAAATGAACTCTGAAAAGGTTGAAAGTTGGCATGGTATCATCATTTCACCCACATAGCATGTGCTAAAAAGTTGAGAGGGTTACGACAAAAACTGCATGCACTTTGTGTACAAAACGGACAATCTCTTTCGAAGTATCAGGGTTCGGACGAAAACTCATCTGTTACAAAGGTATTTCATTTTTTTGAACTTATTTGAACTCCAGATTTTTTGTGTGTTCCAAGTGAACCATTCAAAGCCACATCATCAATTTTCAACCCTTTCTGACTTCATCTGGGATTTTTCATGCATTTACTGATTTTTTTTAAGCTAAATGACCCTGAAATTGAAAAGCATTACAAATGAACTCTGAAAAGGTTGAAAGTTGGCATGGTATCATCATTTCACCCACATAGCATGTGCTAAAAAGTTGAGAGGGTTACGGCAAAAAATGGATGCACTTCGTGTACAAAATGGACAATCTCTTTCGAAGCATCAGGGTTTCGGACGAAAACTCATATGTTACAAAGGCATTCCATTTTTTTAACTTATTTCAACTCCAGACTTTTTGTGTGTTCAACCTGCACCATTCAAAGCCACATCATCAATTTTCAGCCCTTTCTGACTTAATCTGGTATTTTTCATGTATTTACTGATTCTTTTGAGCTAAATGACCCTGAAAATGAAAAGCATTACAAATGAACTCTGAAAAGGTTGAAAGTTGGCATGGTATCATCATTTCACCCAAATAGCATGTCATAAAAAGTTGAGAGGGTTACGGCAAAAACTGGATGCACTTCATGTACAAAACGGACAATCTCTTTCGAAGTATCAGGGTTTCATACGAAAACTCATCTGTTACAAAGGTATTTCATTTTTTGAACGTATTTGAACTCCAGACTTTTTGTGTGTTCAAAATGAACCATTCAAAGCCACATCATCAATTTTCAACCCTTTCTGACTTCATCTGGTATTTTTCATGCATTTACTGATTTTTTTAAGCTAAATGACCCTGAAATTGAAAAGCATTACAAATGAACTCTGAAAAGGTTGAAAGTTGGCATGGTATCATCATTTCACCCACATAGCATGTGCTAAAAAGTTGAGAGGGTTACGGCAAAAACTGGATGCACTTCGTGTACAAAATGGACAATCTCTTTCGAAGTATCAGGGTTTCGGACGAAAACTCATATGTTACAAAGGCATTCCATTTTTTTAACTTATTTCAACTCCAGACTTTTTGTGTGTTCAACATGCACCATTCAAAGCGACATCATCAATTTTCAGCCCTTTCTGACTTCATCTGGTATTTTTCATGCATTTACTGATTCTTTTGAGCTAAATGACCCTGAAAATGAAAAGCATTACAAATGAACTCTGAAAAGGTTGAAAGTTGGCATGGTATCATCATTTAACCCACATAGCATGTCATAAAAAGTTGAGAGGGTTACGGCAAAAACTGGATGCACTTCATGTACAAAACGGACAATCTCTTTCGAAGTATCAGGGTTTCATACGAAAACTCATCTGTTACAAAAGGCAATTCATTTCTTCACATGTAACTGCAGTGATATTCTAGATCAAAGGCATCATCATACTAGTTGTGGAGAGAAAGTCTTCACTTTTTCTTCGCTTGTGTCCTTTGCTTATTGCGCCGTAACCATGGATAATCTTCATCGTTTAACAGGGTGCTTGGGTCAGCCTTGACTTTGAAGGGAGGAATTTCATGAAACTTTTCATAATCTTCAGACATGTCTGTCTTGCCCTCCAATCCCACGATGTCTCTTTTTCCTGAAAGAACTATGTGGCGCTTTGGTTCATCGTATGATGTATTCGCTTCCTTATCTTTTCTTTTTCTCGGTTTGGTAGACATGTCCTTCACATAGAAAACATGCGCCACATCATTGGCTAGGACGAATGGTTCGTCTGTGTACCCAAGATTGTTCAGATCCACTGTTGTCATTCCGTACTGCGGGTCTTCCTGTACCCCGCCTCCTGACAGATTGACCCATTTGCACTGAAACAAAGGGACCTTCAAATCATGTCCTTAGTCAAGTTCCCATATGTCCACTATGTAACCATAATATGTGTCCTTTCCCCTCTTGGTTGCTGCATCAAAGCAGACACCGCTGTTTTGGTTGGTGCTCTTTTGATCTTGGGCGATCGTGTAAAATGTATTCCCATTTATCTCGTACCCTTTGTAAGTCAATACAGTCGAAGATGGTCCCCTGGCCAACGAGTACAGCTCATCAGAAACAGTGTTGTCACCCATGAGACGTGTTTGCAACCAACTGCCGAAAGTCCTGATGTGTTCATATGTAATCCAGTCGTCACACTGCTCCGGGTGTTTGGAGCGCAGAATATTCTTATGTTCATCGACATACGGGGTCACCAAGGTAGAATTCTGTAGAACTGTGTAGTGTGCTTGAGACCAAGAATGCCCGTCCCTACATATTATTGAGTCCGCTCCTAGCGTGCCTTTTCCAGTCAGTCTCCCCTCATACCGCGATTGAGGGAGACTAATCTTCTTAAGGTCAGGAATGAAGTCAACACAAAACCCAATGACATCCTCTGTTTGATGGCCCATGGAGATGCTTGCTTCTGGCCTAGCGCGGTTACGAACATATTTCTTTAAGACTCCCATGAACCTCTCAAAGGGGAACATATTGTGTAGAAATACAGGGCCCAGAACGACAATCTCGTCGACTAGATGAACTAGGACGTGCGTCATGATATTGAAGAAGGATGGTGGGAACACCAGCTCGAAACTAACAAGACATTGCACCAAATCACTCCTTAACCTTGGCAGGATTTCTGGATCGGTCACCTTCTGAGAGATTGCATTGAGGAATGCACATAGCTTCATAATGGCTAATCGAACGTTTTCCGGTAGAAGCCCCATCAATGCAACTAGAAGCAGTTGCGTCATAATCACGTGGCAGTCATGAGACTTTAGGTTCTGGAACTTTTTCTCTGCCATATTTATTATTCCCTTTATATTCGACGAGAAGCCAGACGGGACCTTCATACTGAGCAGGCATTCAAAGAAGATTTCCTTCTCTTCTTTGGTAAGAGCGTAGCTGGCAGGACCTTCATACTGCTTTGGATGCATGCCGTCTTTTTCATGCACATGTTGCTGTTCCTCCCGTGCCTCCGGTGTATCTTTTGTCTTCCCATACACTCCCAAGAAGCCTAGCAGGTTCACGCAAAGTTTCTTCGTCACGTGCATCACGTCGATTGCAGAGCGGACCTCTAAGTCTTTCCAATAGGGTAGGTCCCAAAATATAGATTTGTTCTTCCACATGGGTGCGCGTCCCGCATCGTCAGTCAGAACAGATAGTCCGCCAGGACCCTTTCCAAATATTACTTGTAAATCATTGACCATATCAAGTATGTGATCACCAGTACGGAGGGCGGGCTTCTTCCGGTGATCTGCCTCACCTTTGAAATGCTTTCCTTTTTTTCGACATTGCTGGTTGGTCGGAAGAAATCGACGATGCCCCAGGTACACATTCTTCCTGCATTTGTCCAAATATATACTGTCGGTGTCATCTAAACAGTGTGTGCATGCGTGGTATCCCTTGTTTGTCTGTCCTGTCAGGTTACTGACAGCAGGCCAATCGTTGATGGTTACAAACAGCAACGCATGTAGGTCAAATTCCTCCTGTTCGTTCTCATCCCACACACGTACACCTCTTCCATTCCATAGCTGTAAAAGTTCATCAACTAATGGCCTTAGGTACACATCAATGTCATTGCCGGGTTGCTTAGGGCCTTGGATGAGCACTGGCATCATAATGAACTTCCTCTTCATGCGCAACCAAGGAGGAAGGTTATACATACATAGAGTCACAGGCCATGTGCTATGCTTGCTGCTCTGCTCCCCAAAAGGATTAACGCCATCTGCACTTAAACCAAACCATACGTTCCTCGGGTCACCTGTAAAGTCGCTCCACTTTCTCTCGATCTTTCTCCACTGCGACCCGTCAGCGGGTGCTCTCAACTTACCGTCTTTCTTACGGTCTTTTATGTGCCATTGCATCAACTCGGCATGCTTTTTGTTTCTGAACAGACGTTTCAACCGTGGTATTATAGGAGCATACCACATCACCTTGGCAGGAACCCTCTTCCTGGTGCGCTGGCCCTTAACATCATCAGGGTCATCTCTTCTGATCTTATACCGCAATGCACCGCATACCGGGCATGCGTTCAAATCCTCGTACGCACCGCGGTAGAGGATGCAGTCATTAGGGCATGCATGTATCTTCTGCACCTCCAATCCTAGAGGGCATAGAACCTTCTTTGCTTCGTACGTACTGCCGGGCAATTCGTTATCCTTTGGAAGCTTCTTCTTCATTATTTTCAGTAGCGAACTAAATCCCTTGTCAGATACACCATTGTCTGCCTTCCATTGCAGCAATTCTAGTGTGGTACCGAGCTTTCTGTCGTCATCTTCGCAATTTGGGTACAACCCTTTTTTGTGATCCTCTAACATGCGATCGAACTTCAACTTCTCCCTTTCACTTTCGCATTCTCTCTGTGCATCAACAATGACCCGGCGAAGATCATCATCGGGCACATCGTCTGGTTCCTCTTGATCTTCAGCTTCCCCCATTGCAGCATCACCGTATTCAGGGGGCGGGTAGTTGTCATCATCCTCTTCTTCTTTGTTGTCTTCCATCATAACCCCTCTTTCTCCGTGCTTGGTCCAAACATTATAGTGTGGCATAAAATCCTTCTCAAGCAGGTGGAAGTGAAGGGTTTTAGAGTTGGAGAAAGCCTTCGTATTCTCACAGACAGTACATGGACAATGCATAAAACCATTCTGCTTGTTTGCCTCAGCCGCTTCGAGAAAATTATGCAGGCCCTTAATATACTCGGAGGTGCGTCGGTTACCGTACATCCATTGCCGGTTCATCTGCGTGCGTTATATAATAAAGTGTATTAAAAACCAAATTAATAGAAATTCATCATCACATTAAAGCCAAAGTACAGTAGTGACCAAAATAAATACATAACGTTCATACATAGTTCTCATTATTGAACAGCATATAGCTCTCTAGAGCATCTAATTAAAACATACATTGAAACTATAAAAATTTAATGCAACAACAAATGCAATCATAACCGCAACTAAGGTACCAATTGATCCAACGGCATAATGATACCAAGCCTCAGTATGAATGGCATATTTTCTAATCTTTCTAATCTTCAAGCGCATTGCATCCATCTTGATCTTGTGATCGTCGACGACATCGGCAACATGCAACTCCAACTTCATCTTCTCCTCTTCAACTCTTTGTAATTTTTCTTTCAAGTAATTGTTTTCTTTTTCAACCAAATTTAACTTCTCGACAAGAATTTCTATGTCGGTTGGAATTTCCGGTTCACATACCTCCTAGATTAAAAAATCTATGTCACGTTGGTCGGCATAATTGTCATAAACACTAAATAAAACAAATAGTTATAAAAGATAATATACACCACATCCGAATCATAGACAGGACGAGGGCCGACGGAGGCGGATACCAAAACCATCACACTATATAATAACAAACAATAATAAAAGTAAGAAAATTACACAAGTATCTATCTAAATCATACAAGTAAGAACTTTTTTCTTTTAGAAAGAAGATAAGAAGAAGAGGCTAACCACGGTGGTGCTGACGCCGAGATGGGCGCGGGCGATCGACGGCGGTGAGGACGGGGACGGGACAGGACGGACCGCCAAACCTAGACAAATCTTGAGGAAAATGGAGCTTGGACAAGGAGCTTCGAGAGGAGAAAGCTTAAGTGTGGCTCGGGCATTTCATCGAACACCTCATGTGCATAGGAGGTGAGCTAGAGCACCACAAAGCTCTCCCAACGGCCGGCCAAAAAAACAGAGCAGTGCACTGCTCTGCTCGCGGGCAGGGGGTATATATAGGCCGATCATTGGTCCCGGTTTGTGGCTGGAACCGGGACTAAAGGACACCATTGGTCCCGGTTCCAGCCACAAACCGGGACCAATGGTTGTGGGCCAGGAGCCAGGCCCATTGGTCCCGGTTCGTGTCTGGAACCGGGACCAAAGGGGTCAGACGAACCGGGACCAATGGCCCACGAGGCCCGGCCGGCGCCCTGGCCTCACGAACCGGGACCAATGCCCCCATTGGTCCCGGTTCGTGAGTGAACCGGGGTTAATGGGCTTTTCAGGGCTGGACCAAAGCCCTGTTTTCTACTAGTGCATAAGTGAAAAATGTTTCAGCTTTGTTTTCCAGATCCGCTTGGCCGGCTAAGTCATGTAGGTCCGAACCTCCTTTATAGTAGAAACTGAAGTTGTTCCTGATGGCTTGCGTATATCCAACCATCTACCGTGAAATCTTGGGTTCAAATCCTAGATCCATCATTTTTTTTCCTATATCCGCTTGCAAAATTTGCATGCTTGAACCTAAGATTCATGAGAAAAAGGGTTCAAGCCCTTTTTTTGTTTATTTTTTCCTAGATCAACTTGCAAAATTTGCATACTTGAACATAAGTTTCATGAGAAATAGGGTTCAAGTCCTTTTCTTCCCATCCATGGCATATCCAAAATCCTAGCCGGACTAGGCCTGGGACTACTAGCTAACTTTTTAAAAGAAAACTAGTCTACTAGCTTGCTTACTGCTATATATATCTACGTGTTGAAATAATTCCAATCACATGGAAAAAAAGACCAAGACCAACACACCTTATTTCCATTAAATATCGTGTCATGTGGATGTGATGTGTAGCCAAGGAAATGTTTAATCTAAAGGATTTGGGTATTTTGTATAGATATGTGACTAAGTTTTGTATACGTACACGACTACGCCGATAAGAATCAACCTAAGGTGCTTAAGCCCATGTACTTGTGTCTCATCATAAAACAATCGGAGAAAACTAAATATGAGTGCTTCTCGTGGTGGAAAGAATTTATCATCAGGTGTGCCATCAATTCTAAAGCAAACATAGGATGTCGCACGCGTCGTGGAGATGCCTAGACGTTGTTGTGTACAATGGATCAGCTGCGTTGCGTGTGAGCGAGCCTGCCAATGTGTAGTAGTGCATGGCTGGCTACAATGGCATAGACATGAAAGGAGCAGTGTTGGAGTCGGGGGTCGACGGAGCTAGGGTTTGGAGTTCGCGCGAGTCGTAACATAAGACAATGAGTGGAAGGGGAGGTGGTCTCGGGCTCTTGGCAAGATACAAATCCTGATCCCGCTGAACACAAACAAGTAGCTTTTGCTTGCTGTTGCTGTTACTTCACGCTAATTTGGTTGATTTTTCCAGTTGCAACGCACGGGTTTATTTTTTCCTAGATCCACGTGCAAAATTTGCATACTTGAACCTAAGGTACATGAGAAATAGGGTACAAGCCCTTTTCTTCCCATCCACGGAATACACAAAATCCTAACCGGACTGGGCCTGGGACTACTAGCTAACTTTTTTTAAAGAAAAATACTGTACTAGCTTGCTTAATGCTCTATATATATCTACGTGTTGAAACAATTCCAATCACACGGAAAAAAGACCAGGACCAACACACCTTATTGCCATTAAATATCGTCTCATGTGGATGTGATGTGTAGCCAAAGGAAATGTTTAATCTAAAGGATCTGGGTATTTTGTATACATTTTTTTGAGTCTAAACACACTTTATTTATTAATCATAGTCCAAATACATTGGGATACAATTTAGGTCTGGAGTTTCAACGAGCAACACATGGCGTCCAGTAGAAAGTCCTAAAGTATGCTTAGCGAGACTATGTGCCTCGATATTAGAATCATGTCCCTCGAAGATGAAGGAGCAAGCTGTCAACTGATTAGCCATCGCAATGATCTCTCTAACAATACACGCATATAGTCCTCCCGTGCCTTTGTTGATGTTCGTGACAACTTCTCGGCAGTTCGACGCTATTATCACATGTGATAAATCCAAATCCAAGGCAAGAGAAAGAGCCTCTCGACAAGTGAGTGCCTCGAGCGTAGCCGGGTCAGTTATACCTACGCACTTGATAGCTGAAGCACCCAAGTATTTTTCCTGTATCATCTCTGCATACGGCGTTGTACGATCCCCCATCCAAGGCACGTGAAGTAGCAACATCGACTTTGATTTTTGCATGACCAGCGGCCGGTCGCACCGAGCGCGTGTGTACTGATCTGGTCACTAGTGTTGCCTGAGGTTTCTTAGGCTCACAATATTCACCCAACTCCCTTAAATAGCTGATCACAAAATGGTGCATTGAGTGAGGCGACTGGAAGGTATGTTCATGGAGCGCTTTTCTTCGGGCGTGCCACACAGCCCACATGGTGACCACGACCCTGATAAAATCGGCATGAGGTAATCCCTCGATCAGTGCAAACAACCACCTTTTAGCATCCGGTTCTCTGCTGCTCTCCATAGCCTCGACCAGGTTCGGATCTTCAAGGGCCCAAACACACCTCGCCATATGGCAGTGGAGAAGGGAATGTTGCCAAGAATCTTCTGAACCGCAAATTCCACAAGTTGACGTAGTTGACATATTACGGTGATGCAGTAAATCAACAGAGGGAAGAGATTGTTGAGCTAATCTCCAAAGAAACTTAACTTTGGATGACACTTCAGTTTTCCACAGGCTATTCCACGCCTTCTTTTCTGCATCTGAATTTGACGAATCAACGCATCCATCTAACCACGCTTCATGCCTCAGCTTTGTGGAAACAAGCATTTTGTACGCCGACCGTACACTGAAAATCACATTATTCTCGTGTATCCATGACCAAAAGTCGTCCACCTGTCTCGTACACAATGGTATTGTCGTGATGGCTTGGGCATCGGTGGGCAGAAAATTTTCATCTAACTTCTCCGTGCCCCAAGATACATTAGGTGTGAGTAGCTCAGCCACCAGAGTGGGTGGGTGTGGTACTTTGCTGACTATCGGTCGCATGTCAAAATCTCTAGGGATTCAATTTTGCTACCATATATGTGTTGACATCCCGTCCCCAACTCGTCTAATGAGCCCTTGTGTTGAGGTGTCACAACCCTCCAGAATAGATCGCCAAATTTGTGATGGCGCAGCTCCAAGTTCTGCATTCAAGAAATCACAAGCCGGGAAGTATTTCACTTTTAGTGTTCTGGCACTCAACGAGTTTTGGTCCATTAGTGCTCGCCAAGCTTGCCTTGCCAAGAGCTACAGGTTAAAAATCTCTATGTCTCGAAAGCCAAGACCTCCACAGGATTTAGGTCTCGTCATTACACTCCAAGAAACCCAGCTAGGTTTCCTTTTGCCCTCCTTACTGCCCCCCTAAAATTTGCGAATCAGTGAATTGATATGCTCATTGAGGCCACGTGGGAGTTTGAAGCACGCCATAGAGTAAACCGGTACTGCCTGGGCTATGGATTTAATAAGCACCACTTTCCCGCCAACAGATAAATTTTTCTCCAACCAACCTTTCACCTTATTTCAAACTCTGTCCTTTAAGAACTTAAAAGCCCCATTCTTTGAGTTTCCGACATCAGATGGCATCCCCAAATATCTTTCGGAGAGAGACTCATTTGGAACATTTAGAGCATTTTTCACTTCTAGTCTGAGGTCTGTAGAACAACCTTTACTGACGAAAAGAGAAGACTTGTACAAATTTACCTTTTGACCTGAAGCATTACAATATGAATCCAGGAGAGAGGACAACTCATTAGCTCCATCAATACTGGCCTTTACAAACAGCAGGCTATCATCGGCGAAAAGTAAGTGGTTAACCGGCGGAGCCGACGGCGCCACTTTGATTCCAGTGAGGTGCGATGACTCATTCTTATTTTCTAAGAGGCACGAAAGGCCCTCCGTTGCAAGTAAGAACAAATAAGGAGATATTGGGTCCCCCTGCCGAATTCCTCGTGTTGGCTTGAATTCCTCCAACTTTTCCCCATTGAACAAAACAGAGAATTTGACAGAGCTAACCATCTTCATAATCAAAGAAACCCATGAAGATGCAAACCCCATCTTGGTCATGATAGCTTCCAGATATGCCCATTCAACACGGTCATACGCTTTCATCGTATCCAGTTTCAATGCACAAAATCTATTCCTCTTTGATTATTCCTTTTCATAAAATTTGTCATCAGGTGTGCCATCAGTTCTAAAGCAAACAGAGGATGTCGCATGCGCCGTGGAGATGCCTAGACGTTGTTGTGTACAATGGATCGGGCTCGTTGCATGTGAGCGAGCCTGCCAATGTGTAGTACTTCATGGCCGGCTACAATGGCATGGACATGAAAGGAGCAGTGTTGGAGTCAGGGGTCGACAGAGCTAGGTTCGGAGTTCGCGTGAGTCGTAACATAAGACAACGATTGGAAGGGGAGGTGGTCTCGGGCTCTTGGCAAGATACAAATCCTGATCCCGCCGAACACAAACAAGTAGCTTTTGCTTGCTATTGCTGTTACTTCACGCTAATTTGGTTGATTTTTCCCGTTGCAATGCACGGGCTTGTTTGCTAGTATAGATTAAATATAAAATCATCTAAGCGGGAAAAAAATCAAGAATATCATCTTGCTTTATTAATAGGTATAGGTAGAGATATAGATATAGATATATATACAGATACAGATACAGATACTGATACACATAGATATAGATATATAGATATAGATATAGATATAGAGGTATATAGATTACATATCCATATAGTTATACACAGATCGATCGACCTACGTGGCTCACATAATACCCTCATCACCACAAATTTTGCTCCAAGGATATATCCATGCATGCCCTCTACGGTACCTGCAACCATACCAACCCAGCTGCATGCTTCCACAACGATCTACTAGTCCAAGAGATTGAGAAGAATTATGTACACAACACAGCCAGGTACGCACGAGAGCGCGGGCCCGTGGGGTGTTGCTCTACGGCTCTGCATTGCCTTTGGGGACGGATAAATGAGTCTCCTTCGATCCCGCGGCCGACTCATCGAAGTCAGAGTTGGGCGACTTGGACATGGAGACCACGAGCTCCTTCATATCGGAGCTGGAGGAGCGGAGGTGCGCGAGCATCTTGCTGAACTTGGGCTTCCTCTGGGTGATGGCGATGGAGACATCGTTGGGGAAGAGGTCCTTGAACACGAAGGCGTGTAACATGGTCGTCACCAGCAGGCCGGCTACCGTGACGGTGGCAACGCCAGAGAGGCCGATCGACAGCGTCCGCGTCAGCACGTTGTTCACCTCTGTGGCGTATGTTATGGTCGCGATTGACGCGCCGGTCATCGGGAACGTGTATGCCCACCACGCTAGTGAGAACCGAAATCCTCTAAAGAAGTTGATCCGCACGGCCTGATCATTCCAAAGACAAATAAACCTTTACAAATCACTAGTAGTCTATCTAATACGACCATATCAGGTGTACGCATACGCACGCAAACGGGCTCAAGTAGAATATGTTGGTTACGTACCAGTGACATGTACAGGAAGAGTGCGATGAAGAAGGCGACCCGCGCGCCGTTGTTGAACTCGCCATTGATCTTTGCCCAGGCCATGGAGGCGACGCTAGGCGCAGCGACGAAGAGGAAGAAGACCGGGTGGAGCTCCTTGGGCAGCGTTTCGTTGGTGGGGAGCCGTTGGTAGAGCGTGACGAATAGGACGCTATAGTGTGCGAGCCCGACGGCAAAGAAGAAGATGGGGCCCTCGCGGAGGCCCATCTTGGCGCCCAGCAGCGCGCCGACAAAGTTGCCGACGATGGAGAGGTGGTTGGACGGGTTAGCCACCTTGGACAGCCGACGCTGGCCGCCGGAAATCCATTGCCCGTAGATCTTGAGCTCGAGGCAGAAGATGGGCGCCATGATAGCGTACCATGCGCCGGGGTGGATCTTGGCCATGTCCCGTGGCGCGCCCTGCACGAGGAAGAGGCAGGCGATCCACGGCGCGAAGAAGAAGTTGGCGCGGATGGGGTGGTAGAACTCGCGCCGGACGGCCTCGAAGTAGAAAACGACCTTGAGGAAATAGATGGAGACGAGGGCCATGAGCGCCAGCGAGATGTACCACATCACGTGGGGCACCAGGAGGCTGACGTGGAGGAACGCCGTCGGCGGCGCCCACGCCAGCGTCTTCCACAGGATCCCCTGGCTGCTCACGCCAAGGACCATCCCGAATGCGCTGATCGGGAACCGCAGCAGGAACGGCCACCGCTCGTCATTCGGCACCACCGGTATCTCGCTAGCCTGCACGGCCAAATTTTTGTTTAGCCTAACGATAAAACAGAACGTGTGGCGGATGGACTGGAAGCTAGATCACCCCAGATTCACAGTATACCCTGAGAGTGTCGAGCTCGGGGCCTTCCAGGGCGTCGAAGTAGCGGTCAGTGCCTGGGACCTGGTCGGTCTCCTCCTCGGAGATGTTGGGATCCTGGGACTCGAGGTCCATGGGGTGCAGTTGCCGGCCCCGAAGGTTGGAGAGCTGCCGCTCCAGCCGGCCGGAGAAGGTTTTGAACGGATCGAACCGCTTATCGCGGGCGCTGTCGACGCGCTGCGCGCCGCCGTTAATCAGCTGGGACGCACGAAGGATTGGCTGCGAGTGGAAGCGCATCTGCTTCAGCAGGAGCGGGGGCTCGTACTGTACCTCCACCTGCCGGACCGGCTTGGGGTCGGACGCCGTCATGCACTGCGAGGAGTGGAACCCCGACGGCGACGCCGGCATGCTGAAGCAAAGGGAGTATGGTGTCTGCGTGTCGTCGGCGTCCTTGTCCTGCTGCTCGTCCAGGCCGACGCAGTCGAAGCCGGCTATAGTCCGCGACGGGACCTGGATGAGCAACGACGGGAGAGCTTCTTCCCGTCGCTGGCTAGCCATTTGGATTTTCACGTCCGTGCTGCTTAACTCCGTCGTACCAAATCAACAACCTGCACAATCACTCACACTGAGACAGTACTCCATGCACCAAGCAAACATAATCAACAACAAGGACGTAGTAATAATCAAGCATCACACACAGTAGACCCACGCTCGGCCGAAGCACGGCCAGGCTAGCTGCGCATTCCCGCATGGCGACCCTTGCCAAGTTGCCATCCTAATTCCTAGTACAAGGTAGCTACCACTACCGTATATTCGTCTCACCTGGGCTAGCTAGTATATACTATGTGCGTTTGTGCGTTCGTGATGAACGGTTCTTGGACTTTCTTCCTGCGCGCTTGCAGTATATCGGACTCAAGTTGCCGCTCGGCGTTCTTGATTTATAGAGTTATTAGCCCCCCCCCCCCCCCCCCCACCCCCCGGGCCCCCCCCCCGGGGGGTGGGGGTAGGGGGTGGGGTTGCAAAGCTTCGATTCCTTTTCTAAACGCACGCGCGCGCGCGAGTTGTGCCTGGCAGAGCACGCCGCCGGCCGGTGACCGCGACGGCTCCGCAGGCACTTGCCATACATGCATACATCGCGAAGGTTCGGTGTACCGCCAACGCCCGTCGCCGTCAGCCGAGGAAAAACTTGCCGGTTTCCCATGTCAAAGTTTGACACTACTTCCTTCCTCCTCTCCAAAGTCCACGCCATGGAGCGCAAGGAGATCTCTGCGGTCTTCCTCCAGGGTACGGTACGGCATCAAGCCAGTCGGGAATAAACCTTTTTTCTCCTTCCACCTTCTGCTTGCCCAGAGGACAGGGAAGGATGGCATGTGGTAGGTATGAGTAGTAGTATGATAGTACCGGAGAGCCTCGTCATACGACCGATGGATACGATATGCCTTTTGACTTGTTGCGCTTAATCATGTGACACTGTGCTGTTGCCATAGTAGTAGTAATTAAGACTAGTAGTAGACTAACTAGCTTTATTGCAGATCCTTAGAGAAAACTAGTTTTACTGTCGAAATTACGCATAGTTAACTACGGACGCACGTCGCGGTCAGTCAACTGTAATATAGTAAGAGCCTCCCCGCCAAAAAAAAAAATGTATATAGTAAACCTGTGTTTCCATGCACTACCGGGTTGGACGTACCCTCCCTGGATGTGACCGGGAAATCCAGCTAGCTGTATTGTAGTATGACAACAAGAGCATCTTGCTTCCCTGGATTTTAACTATTTTTGTGGGTAGCATTTCTAGCTAGGTTAAGTTAGCGATTCATAGCCCTGGCGTAAATATATTCTCAATCAGCATGCATGGCATGAGCCATGCAACACCGAGCAGGAGATTAGAACCAAGCAGGAACATATGCATTCCCGGGATGGCACCAATTTATGGGCTGATGGGCACCAGGATGGACAAGAATACAAATCCAACACATGGATATTCGGTGGATGCATGCATGCAATACTTCTTACTCCATCACAACTGTCCTCTTCTCTAGCCAGTTGCCCATATAAGTAGGAAGAATAAATAATTTATTTTTTAGATGAAGACCTCCCGGCTCCATTAACAGGAACGAAACCACATTCTTTATCTATACTACCACTAGTAGAAAACAGGGCACTAGTCCCGGTTCCAGAGGGCCTTTAGTCCCGGTTCTGGAACCGAGACAAACCGATCGGGACTAATGCCCAAAACCTTTAGTCCCGGTTTGCTTACAAACCGGGACCAAAGGGGCTCCACGTGGCCTCTACGAGGCGCCCAGGCAGGAGGACCTTTAGTCCCGGTTGGTGTTACCAACCGGGACTAAAGGCTAAAGGAATTTTTAGAAAGAAAAAAATTTGAATTTTTTTTTGAAATTTTTTATTTGTTTTTAAGTTTTATTCCGATTTTCAAATCTTTGAATTATTTGACAATTTAATCTCTAATCACCCGTCCTCACTGCTCCAGCGTGGAGCACTCATTTCAAATCGTCTAACTTCCCGATCGGTCACCCATTCCCAGCACGCTTAACTTCCTGGTTCTATCGCCCCTAGTTTCCAAGTTTGCACTTGTTGTTTTCCTGACAATAGTAAGCTATCAATCCTATTAACCCTTAGGTCTTGATGTCACATGATTTAATTTTTTGAATTCCAAAAAATTATTAAAATAAACAAAATAAGTAATAATAATATTGAATTTCAATGAAAATAAAATAAGTAATAATATTATTTTATTCATTTTTTGCCATTTATTCATTTAATATGGCATAATTAATATCTTTAAATCTGTAAATTGAAATTTGATAAATAATATATACATTATTATCAGAAAAATGTGAGGAATCCAAATATGACATCATTTATTTATTTTTAAATAAAATTAATTTTTAAAATTATTAAAATTATTTTTTTGATTTTGTAGGAAAAAATCTTCTTTTTGAAATAACTTTTTTTACTTTTGGAATTTTGAGAATCTGAGAAAACTTCACTGGGTAAACCCGGGTGAAATCGAGTCCCAATTTTTCTCTAGTTTTTTTTTATATATTAAACTTTTTTTTTCGACGTCGTATGCAAAAGTTATGGCCGTTTTACATTTTTTCCCCGTTATTTTGCAAAAACGGTCAAAATTCATATTTCAAAATTTCTATACCAACTAGACACTAAAACCTAACTACAGCTCAAAGGATTTTATTTTTTGAAGATTTTATGAGTTTTGTTTATTTTCTACAAAACTAAAAAAGGCGGTCCACGGGGAGGGGGGGGGGGGTAGAGTTTGAAAATTTTCAGAACCCCTTTTGTCCCGGTTGGTGTCTCCAACTGGGACTAAAGGTCTAACCTTTAGTCCCGGTTGGAGACACCAACCGGGACTAAAGCCTCAACCCCTTTAGTCCCGGTTGGTGTCTCCAACCGGGACTAAAGCCTTCACCTTTAGTCCCGGTTGGAGACACCAACCGGGACTAAAGGGTATCGGCCCCTTTAGTCCCGGTTGGTGTCTCCAACAGGGACTAAAGGTCCCATTTGAACTGGGACTGATGCCCGACCGGCGCCCTAGCCCCTCGAACCGGGACTAATGCTCACATTAGTCCCGGTTCGTAATGCAACCGGGACTAATGTGTAGATCGAGCTGGGACGAAAGCCCTGTTTTCTACTAGTGTACTTATAAAAGAGCAAACACAAACTTTCTTAAACGCACCCCATAGAATATACACAGACTCATTACCACCACATGATTAGATCCACTAGACACAATCTAACAGCCCATGTTAATCTAAACGGTTATCTGTGTGTGTTTAAGAATTTACATTCACTGACCGTGTTTCACCAGAGAGGAGAAATACTAGACACCACGTCCCGTACGCATGTCGCCTCTTGCCCTATCCCCTGCCTCTACCATCCCATCTAGCGGCCGGCCGGCAGTCGCACGCTGCTCCTCCGCTATCTCTCCTACGAGTAGGTCGCCGGCCTACCGCCCGCACGGGTCACCGCCCTCACGCGTGCAGTGGTGCCCGGCACGCACGGCCCGCAACGGCGCCGCTCCATCGTCCGGCCTCGCCTTCTACCCGTGTCACCGGCGGCGAGGCCGCCAAGGAGATCTCGAGCGGCACATCCCTCCCCGCCCCCGGCGCTCCATCCCCGGCTGCCCATCGTTGAACCAGTCGGGCCTCTCGCTCACGGCACCGCACGGAGCACGCCCAGCACACCGCGCCTCGCTGTAGGGTTTCCTTCTTGTTGTGGCACGGTGCGAAATCTGCCCCATGCTTGATCTGGATCCATAGAAGCGGTAGAGGAGCACGGCAACGTCGCACACTGTGAAGAGGCCTCTATTCTTCCTTTTCCACCTCCAATCAGATGCCATGTTACTTTCCTCTCTATGATTTCATCTGAATTTTCATACGGGAATGTGACTTTACTGGAGACAGTGAGTTATTTGTGAAGCGGATTAATTATGCATGCAAAGATGAACTTCAATCACCATCAGGTGGCTCTCAGCAACCTTCAATTTAGGAGTTCCTTTTTATCCCCACCTTCTTTTTCAACTTACTGTACAGATGGCCATGGTGCCCTGCAAGATGATACTGAACATTAAAGTGGAGTGGCCCAACTGAATCAAGGGGACTTACTGGTATTTATTTTTCAAGGATAATTCTACTGTTATATGGTGTCTAGATCTTCATGAATCCTTGCGTACAGGATCTGACTTAAGAATTATGTCATCTGTTGATGTTGTGCAGGTTTATGCTATCGACCTGGTGACCTGTAGGGTGGCTGCAGGTGCTTCATTTTAGGTGTTGCAAATATCTCGAGGCTGTACAAACGAGTTAGTTATCATTTTATTTTAGATTGTAAGTACCAGGGAACAATGTGTGGTTACTTACTACAGCCAACTGTTTGTTTTCTGTTGCTAACATCTTGATAACATGGCACACACACATTCCTGGTATTCTGTAACTTCTTCATTGTCCTCTGCGCATAAATTATTATCTGCTATGCCACATGGACAAGTTGGGAGACGAATTTTGCTATTAGTTGGCCACATGGACAAGTTGGGAGACGAATTTTGCTATTAGTTGGAACCGACTGGAAGTATACAAAAAACAATGGTTTTATTTTTTATGGTTGTCTAATTTGAGTTTCCTAACAAATAGAAATGCCCTGATTTTGTCTCTTGGAGCAGTGATCGATACCAAATGGTAGCACCGTAGCAGTGCAGGTGAGGAGCGAGCGGAGGGGGGTGTCGTCGCTGGCTAATCAATATAACTTTCTTCACTTGCTCGGTTGTGGACCATGGTACCTTTCCTTGTTCTCAAACTTTCCCTCTTTTAGATTTGATCTTATGCCTTTGTTGGTTTTTGCGGGCTGCTGGACTGTCCTCCAAACTAAACTGGAAATTTTTTTAAGGATGGAAAACCCAAAATAATCTTAATTGCTGACTTGATTATGTCTGAATTTCGTTAATATAAGTGTCAGCTCCTTTTTACATGTACAATTTTTTTCCGCTATGATACCCTAGATAGCAATATCTTCATTTCATATGGTATTAAAGCATGAATCTTTTTTGTTGGTGCATCTCCTATTTCTGTCATCTATGGTTGTCCCTGACCTAACTCTACGTGAATAATTTATCAAACAGCTTTGGTGTGTTTGACATATAGATATGTATATATTTCAATTGCCTTCATAAAGTTCTGTAAATGGATCCATTATCTTTATTATTTTTAATTCTTACATTTTGGTGAAAGTCACAGTGGTGGCAGTGTTCTCATAGCATGGGTGGACGGTACCACCCATAGTGAATCATCAATAGTAAAGGTATGTTCTCTGCCCATATATGTATTTTGTGTTTTACATGATAGCTTGATTTAACTCAGTTTTACCATGTTATGACTTAAGCGTACAGAGCTGATTCTGTTTAGGTAGAGACTGATATATTAAAATGTGTATTTATATACTTTGCCTTTTCTTTTCATTTCCTTGCTTCTTGCTTGTTTTTCTGTTTTGTGTAACCTTGGAGCAATAGTTCATTTGTACTATTATGTTGTTCTACCAGAATATCTTCTCTATGCATATGAATTCTCATATCTGGTTATAATATTAATCAAGACGTGCGTTGCACGTGCATGCTAACTATGCTGAGAAATAAGTAAGATATGCGTATCACCTATGTCTTGCTAGGCAGCCAGACCCAGATTTCAGAGAAAAATACAAAAACAAATGTATCAACATTCTAAAGGCATCAATGGATATATGCACAGGTGGGTGTTGGCTTGTTGATCTCCCAGCAATTGGGAATGATAAATGGTGAAGGATTTATGCAACTTGTATCCTTACTTAGTAGGTACTTAAATATTGTGATCATTGTGTTGTCCCTTTCTAACAGTTCTGCATGAAAAGTATTTATTTATCTCAAATTCAGAATTTTCAGGAAAATTTGGAATCATGTAGATTGGCATTAATCATGTTTGTCATATACTACTTTCCGTAAATCTTGTTGAGCACTAGGATTTTGTTTGTAACCATGATCATTTGAAATTGTCATCACATTGTTTGACGCCATCCTCATGGATATGAGTGGAAGAAGGATTCTTCTAACGGTATAAGATGATACATTGCCGAGCTGATGCATACAAAGACAATGTTTTGAGAATCTTTTGTTATACAGGTCTACACATATGAAACATTCCCGAGCTTCCTTTTGACATGAATATCATTCAACCTATAGGTAACAATATATTTCTGAACCGTAGTGATAGAAAAATGATCTTGGTAGACTGGCAGGCTATCGCAAGTTAATGTTAAGAAGAAAAACAGTGGCAAGGAAAGCTTATTTTGTTTGTTGTTTGTGTATGCAACCTGAATGCTGAATGATGTTTTTGGCGCATGGTCTGTTCTTGTAACGTGTTCCCTAATTGGCCCTTTCGGGCATCATGGTAAGGAGTATGTCAGTTATGTATCTGCATTGTGTTCTGTTTTTAGGGTCATTGTATTTTCTTGTAGTATGGTTCTAATGATTTCTGAAAAATGTATCTTCTGAATGTTATATTCACTTGGAGTATGGTTCCAAAGAGTTTCGAAATAATTATCTTCTGAATGTTGATCAACCATCCAATCTGATGAAGATTTTCACTTTGTGAAACCATGATCGATTTGTACAATTTATTTTGTACTAACATATCCTTTTTATATGTATATTTTCAAAAACAGTGGGGTTTTGGATAGCTTCTTTTGCAGAATGATAAAACTGAAGATCAAGACAAGCCTTGTGTCCATATACCGATAAAGGCTGGTTAAGAGAAATGCTATTACTCTGCACTCATGCAACACTACGGGTGCCATGCATTCTGCTTGGACGTGATCTAAGTTAGAACCTAGCAACGCTATCTTTTTCGGGCTGTAGGAATTGAATTACGGCTTCAGTTTTCCCAGTGATTTATATCTCAATGTAGCACTGGATCCTTTGTTGTGACTGTTGACTTGGCTTCTCCGGCTCAATGTATATTTGACTTCTTGTTTGACCACGTGAGCCGATGTATGCTTCTATTTTTGTATATTTACTTATTGTTTAGTCAGTTGAATTCAGGTATGCGTGATGCTTTTCCTGGCAACTTTTTTCAAGAAAAAATTTCTTTGCAGGCATTTCCAAGTTTGGATGGTTTTGATGTTTCATTTTTATTCCTAAACATTCTTTTACTTTGAGATGTTGCAAGAAAACTATATTTTGATAAACTAATATTATGTGAGGCTTCGATAATTATGTGTATGCATAAAGTCATCCGAAGGCATAAAAATCTGGAATTCTAACAAGACGTGCGTTGCACGTGCACGCTTACTAGTATATATAGTATGAATACACAAATGTATGTTAACCGTAGCTAGCACCAAATTTCGATTAGATGACTCAAAAGTTGCTGGTGACTGTTTGGAGGGTAGCCATGGTGGAACACCAGCGACAAAATGAGTGTAACCTCAAACTAATACTACTCCTGCTACCTTTAGACAGCGAAGGATAGGTGTCGAGGGAGAAGACCCCGGGCCCTATCACTGAATTCAGATTTCCAGGCGAATTGTTTGACCACAACGCGATGCTCTTATACATACATTCAGAGTGTTGCACTAGCAGGGAGTTGTGAAGACGAAAGAAGGTTTGAATTTTTTCTGTTGGAGGTCGGCCATCTATCCTAATATCCTGTCATGCATGCGAATAGTAATCATGTCGTCGTCCGAAAGTATATAGGGGCTAAGAAATTTGTTTGCTAGAAATGACCGTCCCTGGGTACAAGCTGGGCGCTGAGCAGCCGAATCCAGCCAAGTAATTTCGGATCCACCTGCATCATCACGGAGACGGTGACTCGTCGACTTATAGTACTCAGTGCTGAAACTAGCATCGCCTGGCTAGTTGTACTTGAATATGCAGATCGTCAGCGCTCTAGTTGTGGACAGCTATTACACAGGACAGTGCACATACATATATAAATGGAGTAGTAATAAATAATTAAGTTGGGAGTACATGCCGTACGACACCCTTAACTAGTGGACAGCAGACGGGACGGTGCAGCAGATCGAACGAGGCCTCCGGATCGCAGCAGAGAGGTGAATGCATGACGATGTGCGCGTAAACGACAAGCGCATCAGGACCGTGGGTCGTTCACGTCCCCGTCGACCTCATCCGGCCCGTAGAGGCAGAAGTAGAACCTCAACCAACCCCCAGGCCTGGGCGCTTAAACAAAGCGGCGCCCGGCGCGTATCCATCCATAACCACGAGATTTTGATTTTGAACCTGCGCTGCGGGAGTACGTACTACCTGGCCAGTAGTGCCGGGCCGCTACTCTCCAACCCAACTCAGCTCCTCGCCGTGCAACTTGTTTGACTGCTGCGCTCGCGCTGACAACGGCAGCCGCTACAGCAACATGGACATTTATTGTAAGATACCTCGAACGTTGTTGCCAAAACATTTTAAAATGTAATTTAATGAGGTTTGGTTTGGTTGTATGGGACATGCATATGCATTCGGGAAAAAAAACGTGAATATGCGAGGATAATATGATACGGAGTACAATATAAATTAATGGAATATTTAGTAAGATATCTTGAAGGAAATATAATCTAATGAATATGTAATACGATATGATATAATAAAGATACCTTGACCAAAATGTTTTACAATATATTTTAATGAAATTTGGATGTATGAAACATGAATATGCCATGGTACTAATATGATATGTTGCGTTTTACTATTGTATAGTTGTCGAATGTAAATAAATGGAACTTCTAATGCATACTTGCACATGGAGGTAATCTCTTTTCTATCCATGGTTGCATGCAGTGGTGAATCTAGGACGGAAATGAAGGGTGGGTTCAAAGTTACACATGACTATGCTTAACTTTTTTTTTTTTTTTTGCAGAAGCCCCTTTGTAATAAAACTCTATCTCCCTTCATTCCTCAGTCTCCAAAATATCAATTTTGAACTAAAATTTAGATCCGTTTGTAAATTAGCCATTTCCTTCTAATCATATAGTCTAAATAAGCTTAAAGTTTTCCAGATTAGGAACGGCCCGGATTAAATGCGGCGCGTTGGTTGCGAGCGCGTCGTGTGAGGCTGCGAGAGCGTTGCTCTATCTGTTTTCCTTCCTTTTCTTCCCCGAAGAATCACTCTGCACGAACATGCTTGTAATAGTAGATGGGCTAGGCTATTGTTCAACATTGTGGTTGAGATGTGAAAACTAGTAGTAAAAAAAGTTTGATTTATTTGGAGGGTAGGCTTCAGCCTGTTGAAGCCTGCCCACCGGCGAACATGTTGAGGAGACATTCATGCATGCTGAGAAAAATAGCTTAGTGGGGGCTAAGGTATTTATATATAGAAGATACATGGAATGTTTTTATAATGCATGAGACACACTAGTAGGAAACGGCCCATTTGTCCCGGTTCGTAAGGGCCTTTAGTCCCGGTTCTGGAACCGGGACTAAAGGGTCGGGACTAAAGCCCAAAACCTTTAGTCCCGGTTCGCTTACGAACCGGCTTACGAACCGGGACTAAAGGCCCTCCACGTGGCGCTGTCTGGGGCGGGGGAGGGAAGACCTTTTGTCCCTGCTGGTGTTACCAACCGGGACTAAAGGTGAATCCTTTAGTCCCGGTTGGAGACACCAACCGGGACTAAAGGAATTTTTTTTTGATTTTTTTTAATTTTTTTTATTTGTTTTTAAATTTTATTCCGATTTTCAATTTTTTGGATTATTTGACAATTTAATCTCTAATCACCCATCATTTGACAATTTAATCTCTAATCACCGGTCCTCACTTCTCCAGCGTGGAGCACTCATTCCAAATCGTCTAACTTCCCGGCCGGTCACCCATCCTCTCACTGCTCCAGCCCAGCATGCTTAACTTCCTGGTTCTATCGCCCCTGGTTTCCATGTCTGCACTTGTTGTTTTCCTGACAATAGTAAGCTAGCAATCCTATTAACCCTTAGGTCTTGATGTCACATGATTTAATTTTTTGAATTCCAAACAATTATTAAAATAAACAAAATAAGTAATAATAATATTGAATTTCAATGAAAATAAAATAAGTAATAATATTATTTATTTCATTTTTTTGGCATTTTTCATTTAATATGGCATAATTAATATCTTTAAATCTGTAAATCGAAATTCGTCAAATAATATATCCATTATTATTAGAAAAATGTGAGGAATCCAAATATGACATCATTTATTTATTTTTAAATAAAATTAATTTTTTGAAAAAATATTCTTTTTGAAATAAGTTTTTTTACTTTTGGAATTTTGAGAATCTGAGAAAAATTCACCGGGTAATCCCCGGTGAAATCGAGGTCCAATTTTTCTCTAGTTTTTTTTATATATTAAACTTTTTTTTTCGACGTCGTATGCAAAAGTTATGGCCGTTTTACATTTTTTTTCGTTTTATTGCAAAAACGGTCAAAATTCATATTTCAAAATTTCTATACCAATTAGACACTAAAACCTAACTACATCTCAAAGGATTTTATTTTTTTGAAGATTTTATCATTTTTGTTTATTTTCTACAAAACTAAAAAAGGCGGTCCACAGGGGGGGGGGGGAGTTTGAAAAGTCCGGGTTGGTGTCCATCCAATCATACCGTCGACTACATCTGCTAGCACCGTCCTAGCCAGAGTCACAACTAAGGTTAACCAAGCCAGAGTCAACCCTTTCTAACTTCATTTGCTATTTATCATGCATTTAATGATTTTTTGAGCTAAATGACCCTTAATTTGAAAAGCACTACAAATGAACTCTGAAAAAGTTGAAACTTGGCATGGTATCATCATTTCACCCACATAGCTTGTGCTAAAAAGTTGAGAGGGTTATGGCAAAAACTGGATACACTTCGTGTACAAACTGGACCATCTCCTTCGAAGTATCAAGGTTTCGGACGAAAACCCATCTGTTACAAAGGCATTTCATTTTTTTTACTTATTTCAACTACAGACTTTTTGTGCATTCAATATGCACGATTCAAAGCCACATCCTCAAATTTCCACCTTTTCTAACTTCATTTGCTATTTTTCATGCATTTAATGATTTTTTTTAGCTAAATGACCCTGAAATTGAAAAGCCCTAAAAATGAACTCTGAAAAGGTTGAAACTTGGCATGGTATCATCATTTCACCCACATAGCATGTGCTACAAAGTTGAGAGGGTTACGGCAAAAACTGGATGCACTTCTTGTACAAACTGGACCATCTCCTTCGAAGTATCAAGGTTTCGGATGAAAACTCGTCTGTTACAAAGGCATTTCATTTTTTTTAACTTATTTCAACTCCAGACTTTTTGTGCATTCAATATGCACCATACTACAACATGTTAAAATCTATAGAAAGAACTAACTAAAAATAATAAAAAACAACAATTAAATGACTAAAACAACTATATAAGCAAAACACTATTGTTTTCATTAAAATACTAATTTAAATTATTCTAAAAATAACCAAATAAATCTTACTGTGACAACAATCTAACACGTGACTAGGAGCAAAAATAATTAAATTAAAAACTATTTGTAAACTCAAGTTATTCACAATCTTGGGTTTGAAGCAAATTTGAACAAATTCAAATTTAAACCATTCAAATTTGAAAACTAATGGCACAAACAGAAACTAGACAAAATTTTGAATCTAATGCAAAAAGAATCACTCCAAAACATCAAATATCCTAAAAGATATAAGCAATTTAATACAGAAACTAAAAACAGATCCCACTTGTAAAAACATAAAAAAAAACTTTCAGAACCCCTTTAGTCCCGGTTGGTGTCTCCAACCGGGACTAAAGGTCTAATCTTTAGTCCCGGTTGGAGACACCAACCGGGACTAAAGCCTCAACCCCTTTAGTCCCGGTTGGTGCCTCCAACCGGGACTAAAGGCTTAACCTTTAGTCCCGGTTGGAGACACCAACCGAGACTAAAGGGTATGCCCCTTTAGTCCCGGTTCGTGTCTCCAACCGGGACTAAAGGTCCCATTTGAACCGGGACTAATGCCTGACCGACGCCCTAGCCGCTCGAACCGGGACTAATGCTCACATTAGTCCCGGTTCGTAATGCAACCGGGACTAATGTGTAGATCGACCTGTGACGAAAGCCCTGTTTTCTACTAGTGACACTTCATATTGCGAGCGCGTCGTGTGAGGCTGCGAGAGCGTTGCTCTATCTGTTTTCCTTCCTTTTTTTCCCCGAAGAATCACTCTGCACGAACATGCTTGTAATAGTAGATGGGCTAGGCTATTGTTCAACATAGTGGTTGAGATGTGAAAACTAGTAGTAAAAAAAGTTTGATTTATTTGGAGGGTAGGCTTCAGCCTGTTGAAGCCTGCCCACCGGCGAACATGTTGAGGAGACATTCATGCATGCTGAGAAAAATAGCTTAGTGGGGGCTAAGGTATTTATATATAGAAGATACATGGAATGTTTTTATAATGCATGAGACACTTCATATTATTATGTGAACATTTTCTCGAAACATGGAAAAATATTTTAATGTGTCGACCATTTTTTATTTTTATTCTTTTAAAATATATAAACATCTTATGAAAACTACCCAAACAGTTGCATGAATATTTTATTCTTGGAAAGGGACAAACACTTTCTAATATTACGTGGACATTTGAAAATATGAACATAATTTTAATTGCATGGTAGTTTTTATGCATTGAACACTTTCTCTAAAATACATGAGCAATGTTCTATAAGTACATGTTTTCTTAATTTTATTTATATTTTATATTCCTTTACAACATATGTTGCACACTTATTTTTTATCACTTAAATTTATTTTAAATAAAATAAATAAATATATTTTGAAGTTTATATACCTTTTGGTCGAAATTTGAAAATTAAAAAGAAAAGAAGATAAAACCGTACCTATCTTAATGTGCCGCACTGGACTGCGGCATATTGAAGCCCCCTGATGGGCCGCATCAACTCATGGACACGCCCTGGTCCATTTCCAGTGCGTGCAACAACATGGGTTAGGAACAAACATGAGACCATTATTATTAGAAAAAGAGCCGTTGTTCCAACGGAAAAGAATAGCACACGTCTCTAATCCAATAACCATGACTTATGACCTTGATATGTTCATGTCCTTTATTTCAACACATGACATCTCATATGTGTTGCTACGTATCGTCCTTCCCATCCTCATCGGAGGTGGCATGTGTGCTCACACAATAACAACACATTTGAATGTGGTCAACCCTAAGTCATTTCTCTCTTGGCATAAGATGTGAAATCTGCATTTTTAATTCCTCCAAGGTTTTACATGAGGAGTGAATGCGTGGTTATAGATGGTTTCTTTTGTCTCCAATACGGTTTTGTTCATTTTCAATCCATATCGACACTAACACGAAAGAAAGATGAACCATACACTATTGATTAAAATTGCACCCTAAATAGTATTTCAAAAATGAGTAACCCGTGCATCTGCACGGGCTAGTTACTCGTATGATATGCCAAGATAAAATATTATTATTAGTATACTCATTGAATACACAAATATTTATATATTTATAATATATAATATTCGGAAATTCAACGATCAAATATTAGTATTGAAAATATTAGACCTTTCCTTACCACATGAAATGTTTGAGATATTGGTAGAGCATTTGCATAGATTTTTCATATTCACGGAAGTATATAAGTAAATCAAAAAATATTTTAAGGTAACAAAAATTTGACTTTGGACCTACTCGAAATCACATATTGGCATGTCATACACACAGAAAAGACATGTCATGCACAAAAATATCACAGGGAAAATGCATTCTCATCTGCGGTTGCCAAGTGGTATAAATATATTGCCACAAAAATTCACTATCACGGCTTTTATGTGAACTCTTGCACACTATTCAACGTATGGCAAGAGCCTTAACATTAGTTGTCATTTATTTACTTAAACTAATTAGATAGTATAATAAATGAAATTTGTTGATAGTAAATAGAGAGAGTTGTAAAATGATATGCAAATCAAGAATCTCCAATATGAGAATCAGACCAAACACAATGTATCTGCAGCTCACGGATCATAATAAGAATTTGATGAAGCATTTGACTAGTTAAAATGAAGGTAGCAATGCATCAAAGTAAGGAACCATCTTCTAACAAAAGAGTACGCCGTAGATAAGAACTGAATTACAAAGTTTTCTGAACTACATGTGGTCACGTCAATTGATAAGGAAATGTCCATATTGATCTTTCAGTACACGCAAGCCTGAAATAATTTATAATTCAAGGGAACCATTTTAATTAGGAGCAGACAGCTATATCTGAATGCAGTTCCATAATCCAAAAATGGAAAAATATTTAAATGACAACCAAACAATATGATAAATGTAGGCACATATAAAAGAGCAAAGTTGAAGACACACCAGTAATAACCTGAGCAAACATGTAGATGATGTAGTCTAACATGCTAGAATTAACATCAAATAGCATACTTCCGGCAGTGAGTTGGTTCGCCTTCCAACACAAAACACCGTCGTGAATGTACCTATTTATATATAGCTCCTCAACATGAGTATTTTGTGAAGCGACCCCCTTTCCTGTTAGGATAGTGCAATGGTAGCATAACAGAGCTGGATATGTGTTTATTTGAATAACTTAGATAGGAGGTAATACATTTAACAACTACAAATACTAAATTTTATCTCAAGTTCATGTGCCTGTAAGTTTGCATCAGACGAAAACCCATTGGAAGCATACAACATCATTGTTCCTACAAACGGAAAAGGTAGGGGCGCATCTTCAGCTGTGGAGGGCTGTGCAATCCTTGCTTTATCTCCATTTTTTAAATCTGCGTCTATCTTTCCATATAATTCGGTCTAATTAATATTACTGGCTAAGCTGCGCAGATCGGTTGGACCATCTGCATAAGAGATGACAAAGCGAGGAAAATGTGAGGAAACAATGCCAAAGTGAAGCTGTAATCAGTAGAAACTAACTGGAAACAACACTCTGGGTTGTTGAGAAATGTGATTTTCCTAGAGCAATCTAAAGCCTACAACTATCAAAGCAGTAGGACAAAAGTAAACCAATTATTTTTAAGTGTGTCATAATAATGTTGCACCATGTTTGACACGAGAAAAATATCTAGAGAACTCCGGAGAAAGGAAGAGGGGAGTGTATTTCTCTCATGCGTCGGGGAAAGAAAAAACAAAAGTATGGGCGTGCCAGTGTGCCATTAGTAGAAAACAGGGCATCAGTCCCAGTTCCAGAGGGCCTTTAGTCCCGGTTATGCAACCAGGACAAAACGATCGGGACTAATGCCCATCATTTTTAGTCCCGGTTGGCTTACGAACCGGGACTAAAGGAGCTCCACGTGGCCGCCCTGGGGCGCCCAGGCAGGAGGACCTTTAGTCCCGGTTGGTAACACCGACCGGGACTAAAAGGCAGCCACGCGTCAGCCGCTGCCAGGCGCTGAGGTTTTTTTTTTGAAAGGAGGGGTTTTCCTATTGTGTTTCCCCCCTTTTATTTTTGTGTTTACCATTTTTATTTTACGCTTTTCATTCAACTCGACGCTAGCTACTACATATAGCAATGAAGGAACCATTACACAACATTGTCATGATCAATATATAGAGAGAAGTAACCTCTCTTTCTCCGTGCTTGGTCGAACAATATGCAACAAGTTTTCGTAAATCTATTCGACGCTATTACATATAGTACACGTTCATGCATATATACAATATAACATCTCTTACGATCCTAACGTCTATTACCAACATCGCATTCGAGATTCTTATGGCATTCTCCGTCTTTAGGTATGACATGCTCAACAAAGAATCCCGCCAATTCCTCTTGAATTGCTCGTACGCGATCAGTTGGTAGGAGTATGTCCCGCTTCTGCCAGGTCTAATTTAAAGAAGGGGGTCAATAAAACTCAACACAATTGATGGTAATAAAATAAGAATATGAATATTGTTTACGTACTTAAAATTGTTCTAAAGATATGCCCCGGCCCCGCTCAGAGGTCGAGTGGCGAATGAACTCGCAAACGTAGTAAGCACATAAATTAGTCCCGGGTGCCTGCCACAAGCACTTTATGAGAATAGAGTTCAATCAAAATGAAAATCAAGCTTGATAATGGTATTGAAACTAGAATCAATGAGAGATGCGCGGTACTAGAGTAGTACTTACTTTGGGGTGTAAAAATTGCAGCTCTTTTTTCCAGCTGACACCCTTAACCTGTTTGGTGAACTTTTTCCAAACCCTGCCCGGCAAAGAAAATGATTACTTGATATCAGGAAATGAACGAAAGTTGCCGATATGGTGCGATAATGATTGAACTTACTTCTGAAGCATTTGACTCATGCCCGTCCACTCCTTAGGGTCTTTACGTCTCGAGTCCAAGACAGTTACTTTTCCCTCTTCAAGCTGAATGTCTAGCAAAAATAAAGTGGTAACTGCGCACGCATAACTCATTAATTGCACTTAACCTCGAGTAAGCGAAACAGAATGTGCACAAGATAGTAACACTCACTTGAAGTTGTAAGGAAATAGTATTTCCTTTCTGGTTTGTTGTCCAAGTAACGCATCTAGCAAATTTTTCTCTGTATCAGCGGGTAATTCTTTTAACGTATGTTCATTTATGAAATTTGGGTCAATGAACCCAATGTCATATATTTGTAGTTGTTTGCATTCGAGGATCTTCATTCTGCATAATATAGTGTGAGGATAATTAATACATGCAATGAACGAGCTGAGCTAGAGACTTAATTACAGAAAAAATACTTACAGACAATAGGAACTGACGATAGTTTTGTTGAGCTCCTTTTGGTTGTATAACTGAAAAATTTCTTCAAATTCAATGAACAACATCTGGTCTCCATTGAAGAAGGGCACATTTTTTATTCCCACCAAGATATTGTTGGTCCCCTCCTTGCAGGCTTTCAAGTACCATTCATGCAAATGTCGCATCCTCGTTGGTAGACCCTTGAGCTCCTCACGTGTGACGAGAGGCTTCCCGTGATCGTCTCTTAAGGATGGTACTACCTCAGCCTTTTCAAACTGTACCGAATCGGGTAAGTAATCACCAGCAGTGATAGCAAGACTACCGGCCGCTTTCTCTGGATCATTAGCGATATCGGTAACCACCTTGAGTGGAGGGCACGATTGCAGTTCTTGTTCGCCGAGCTGGGGAATTGTTTTCCCACTTCTTGCGCCACTTCTACTTAAGCTTCCCGACCGCCTCGCTTGATCATATGTCTTATTAATACAACGGTCATAGTTTGATGGCGGCGGAGGCGGTGGTGGTTGCCTAAGGGCATCCAGAGTTCGCTTCGCTTTCACCGGATCTATTTTCTCCTCTGGAGGTGGGCGTTTCGGTGCAAGCTGACGTTTCACTTCGGCATCCACGATCTTGTTGTTTTCCTCCTCAGTCATCTTGTATGGTAACTTGGGAGGAACCTTAAGGCTTGGGCCTGCTCTGAATCTCTTCGTTTTCGTACTACTGCTAGCCGCCGGAGCGGCGGTGCCTCTCTTCCGATGTTGCCGAGGCGGCGGAGTCGGATGACACGGCGGAGACAACTGAGGCGGAGGAGGATTCTGCTGAGGGGCCTCCTCCGTCGGAGTCCGCTGAGGCGGCGGAGACGGCTGACGCGCCGGAGACGGTTGACGCACTGGAGACGGTTCAAGCACTGGAGACGGTTGACGCACCGGAGATGGCTGACGCACCGGAGACGACTCGGGCACCGGGGCCTCCTCCGGCTGAGTCTGCTGAGGTGGCGTCCAGTATGGAAGCACGATGTGTTCCTTTCTCCATAGACAGGTAGTCCTTAAGGCATATCGAAGAAGAATCTCCCCTTCACCTGTAGCGTACTCAAGCTCTAGCCCATCAAATCCATCCATTATTTCATCCACCCCGTCAATAGCAAAGCCAGCAGGAACCGGAGTGCAATGGAAAGTTTCATCAGGTCGAGGAGGTAAGACATAGCCGACCGCCGCCTTCAAGGTCAGGTTATGGCATTTCGCCATTAGCACACAATGTTCATTATTCGTGATACCATCCACGGGGTAGCGAGCAGCCGTGCTATCAGGATGAACGAGCTCCGTGGAAGCCACACTGCTTCTCCGCTGAGATGGTGGGGTAGCATCGTGGGTAGTCTCCAATGAAGGATCTTCGTGCCGCTAAGATGGTTGGCTGGTAGCTCGCTCGCTCTCAAGTGCTTCTAGTTTCGCTAATCTGGCATTCATCTTCTGCATTTCGCTTGATTCCACTTTCTTCTTTCTCTGTCGTGTAGGAGATATGCCCTAGAGGCAATAATAAATGTTATTGATTATCTCCCTGTTCATAATTAGGTTTATGTTCCATGCTATAACTGCTATGGTTCTCGAGTCTGCAATAACCACGGGGCTCGGAGGAAGACTCATATGCACGTGTGGAATAATAAACGGTAAAATGTATTCCTAGTCTGGCCTCTAAGACTAGCTCAAGTGTTGCATGATGGTTCTGTTTTCCTGATCATGGGCATGTCTATGCCGGCAACTTTGAGGGCACAATGTTAGTAGAACACTTGTGTTGAATCGACCCGATTGATGTTATGCTATGAGATTCATTCGTCATAAGTTAATGGTTAATAACACAGAGAAGTTAATGTTTGCATAATTCCTTAGACCATGAGAGTGTCGAGTTTCTTCATGCTTGCTTCATGAACTTTGGGGTTTGTTAAACGTCATCCGTAAATGGGTGGCTATTACGGCGGCTTACGGGTTCATGGAAAAGTATGTTAAGTAACTTGATAGCTCAAGATTGGGATTTGCTCCTCCGACGATGGAGAGATATCTCTGGGCCCTCTCGGTGTTACGGTATCCATCATCGTCTGGCCAGACACAAGTGTGATTTGATCACAGGGATACCGGAACACAGAAACGAGAAAAGAGAACAAAAACCGGCAACGAGGTAACTGGCATTGTGGACAAGTGTTGACCCACGAGGATGCCGATGTTTCTCACCTCGGGTATTTGTAACATATCGCGAAGCAACAGGAATAGCACACGGCAACTGGAGGTTCACTCGAATATTCATTCGTGTGGGTATAGGGGTCAATATGGGTGTCCACGGCTCCGATGTTGATAATTGATCGGAAAGAGTTCCGGTCATGTCTATACTTCACCGAACCTATAGGGTCACACACTTAAGGGTCATCTATCTGCAGAATACTAGACAGGGAGTCTGAGAGAAAATCACCGAAAAAGTTTCGGACGAAACGGAAACGTTTCGGAGAGAACACCGGAATAGTTCCGGTGAAACTGAAAAGTTGTTTCAGGGTATTCCATTAAGTCAAATTGGTTCTGGCACACGCCTGGAAATTCTTGGAGGATGCCAGAAGTGTTCTGGAAACTTCTGGGAATTTTCCGGGACAAAAACCGGAAAAGTTCCGGAGCAGCCGGAACCGTTTTGGTTGCTTTTCGCTGAAGAAACATTATTCCGAAATTGTTTCGGAATGCGTTCAAAATTGTTTTGGTGGGTGCTAGAATTATTCTAGGCACACAGAAATAATTTGGGTTTTAACGGACGCAGAAAAATGTCTTCGTGAATAGTGAAAAGCACCTTTTGGGCTGATTTGCAAATGGGGTTTTTCTTCTAGAAGAAAACCACTTTTGGTGTGTGAAAGGGAGGTGGAGCTCCCCAAGGGGGCTGCAAATTTCGTCCATGGCATGGGGGGGCCCTCCTTGAGGTGTCCTTCCACCTCATGGTGGATATCTTCTACACACCCTTATGTGGCATGTGGTGGAAAGATCCTAGGAAGGTCCTTTTGGTCTTTCCTCTACCCCTTGCTCCTCCTATAAATAGAGGTGGAGAGAGCTCTCCAAAATCAGCTCATGCTTGCTCTCATACACATGCCATTGACTTGTCTGGCTTCTCCCTCCCTCCCCGCGAAATAGTTTCGTAGAGCCGAAAGGCTGTCTGGGTTCCGGTGGGAACTAGTTCTGGACGGCGAAGCCCTGCCGGATAGATGACACCGTATGTGTGCAACTCTGTAGAGAGATCGTAGTTTCGGTCTTAGTTCGAGAGTGCCTCCCGAAGGGCTGTCCAAGTGATCGTCTTAGTTTCGACGGTCCTCCCGAAGGGCTGTCCGAGTGACCGTTCGAGTTTCGAAGGTCCTCCCGAAGGGCTGTCCGTGACACCGTCCGAGGGACTGTCCGACCGCCTCCCGGAGGGCTGTCTGAGGGGCAGATGTGGGAGTACATCCTTGCGGTTGGGAGGTTGTAAATCCTAGCTGCGGGGATCTGCACCGCCGATCGTCATTGACTCTACTTCCGCTGCGCTACGAGTCGGTAACGAAACAAATCAAACCTTGTATGCAGTCACCATAGTGATCCTGGGTGGTGCGTAGGTCGGAAAATTTTGTTTTCTGCTGCGTTCCCCTATAGTGGCATCAAGAGCCGTGCTATGCGTAGATGCAGGTTGCGATCTAGAATACATAGAGATGTATGGGTATTGCACAATATAATTAGGTAGTAGATGAGTTCTATTACTGAAAATTATTTGTGCGTGTAGCAGATGAAATCTGTTACCCGATGTTCTTGTTGCTTCCCTGGAATTTGCATATTTCTGATCTTGATAACAGTATGGTGGAGTTTCAATGTTCTGGCAATCCGCGATCCTGATTGATCAACGAAGTGCTAACAGTTCATTGAATTCCACCGTAGTTAAAAAGAAAGATGAAATTTCGCAGACGAAAGGGCAATGCAGATATGATCTGCACGGGGGTCACGCGTATGACGAAGTTTAGTATGGGGCTCGAGATTTTATTATCTCGTGTTTCATACACCCCGCAATGTTAATCTAGCGACTTGGATTATCATGCTTGATGATGGACGTTCGTAGCTTCGGTTTGTTTCGAAACCTTAGAAGCCACGTAAAATAAAATTTTGCATGAACCGATTAGAGGCGTCTAACTTGGTTTTGCAGGATGGTTTGCATGTGCATGTGATGTGGTATAGCAGTGCTCATTATAATTTGATTATGTGTGAGATGACTATATAATGTAAATTGATTAACATGACCTGCGTGTCATGATTCGGCATGATGGCTGGAGCCATATGATTGTCACTTTAATGACCTGCGTGTCAACCTTCAGTAATGCACTTATTTTATTAGCTATAGAGATAGCAATATTATCTGGTGCATCGACAAGGTGGTGGCAATCTTCGCGAAGGTGAACACCAACGCAAATGCCGAAGACGAAGAAATGAAAGACTTCTCCGTCAGAAAGGGCTATACCATATCATGCTATTATGAATTGCCTGAGATGTTTATCCCTTATGATGCACCCTTCTTGATTGCGCAGTAGTCGCTTTTTATTAGGGTGATCTCTCACAAAAATATCAAGTGGTTAGTGTTCTCCCAAGTGTAGCACCGTCACGACACCTAACTTCTCGGAGTGTGCCGTGTCACACGGGTACGAACGATTAGGGAAGTGTGAGGCGGGTGAGTTGAGACCTTGCAGCAAGATCACTTGGTTGTCTTGACGTTCAGGCATGACCGTCATGAGCTCGGAACACACGCATCGAAAGATGAACAAGAATCACATAGAGATGTGATTGGCAAGTTGGCCTACCGGTTGAGATTTTCGTCATCAGTGGTGTTACACCAATGGCGAACAATTGAAATGGGGGTCTTGTATCACTCACAATCAATTATGAGAGATATTGATTTGAGTGGGAGCGCACCGTAGAATTAATTCTTTTAATTCTCAGTGCAATTAATTATGAACACTGTCTAAGTGTTATTTGCATAATAGTTGTAGAATAATGGCTCGCGTTTCCACCTTCCCAATTAAAATTGAATAGCTGTTAAATATCTGGTTAAAACCTTACGGTTGGTAACGTAATGAGAGGATTGTCCTCTAGAGTGCCGAGAAGGACTTGTCCTATCGCATGCTTTCGGTATTCTCTTGCTAATGCTATGGATCATGTGACTCTCGTCCATCGATCCAAAAGCTAGAATTCCGTTTCAGTCAAGTGCAATATGTTTGCTTCCATGAGACCCGAACTTCGAAAGTATGGATAGTTATGTGATATTCATGGAATCTGAAAATCATTTTCAGAGACAGACAAAGGCTAAAAGATATGAGATATCCAAAGCAATGTTTGTTTGCAAACTATTAGTAAAGGAGTTTACTATGCATTAGACTGATAAGAGAGGGATCTAGAAGAACGCCTGTCATATGATGATGGTGAATAAAACAAACAACTTAAAGAGAAAGGAAGTGTCCGAAGGGTGTTAGTGAAACTTTCACGCCTAGGAAGTCCGGGGCTATCGCCACTCTTAAGTTGGGTGCTTCTTCTGAGAGTAGGAGAAATACTGATAGTTAAACTGTTAGAAGTATAAAGGCAAAAGGAAAGAAGACTGGAATATCCAGCTCATGTATGAATGTCATACAGGTTTTTGATGTATAGAAGGCTGGTCAAAGATATAGTTCTTGGGAATTATGGTTAAACATGTTAATCACTAATTCTTGGGTATTGTGAGTTAATCACAAAGATACCCGCTCGATTGCATTCTGTTGCAACTCGATGTAAGAACTACTATGGCCTGAAAGACTAGCCAGGAATGAGGTTTAGATACACGCAGGGAACATAATAAATGTTACTATGCCTTCCATAGGTGTATTCCCTATGTATTTACTTTCATAAATCATTTTAGAGTTTTACACACTCTAGCCCATTGCATAAAGTATCTTGCAAGAAGGTTGTTCATAAGAGAACTTTTAATGTTCGGAGTTATGAATAACAAAAGGGCCATACTTTCATTATGAATGAGAAGTATGTTATGAATATTGATAATAATACATTACCTCTGTATTTACTTTCATAATTCATTTAGAGTTTCATACACTCTAGCCCTTTGCATAAGGTATCTTGCAAGGAGGTTATTCATAAGAGAACTTTTGATGTTCGGTGTTATGAATAACATGAAGGGCCATGCTTCCATCCAGGATGGGATGTATGTTATGAATATTGATGGTAATATGATACATCCATAACACTGACGCTAAATGTCGCAAGACTAAAAGAATACCACATATGTGTGGCACTGCATTTGGTCACATTGGAGAAACCCACATGGAAAATTCCATTATGATGGATTTTAAAGTCATTTGATTTTGAATCATCTGACACTTGCAACTTTCCTCCGAAAAGTGAAGTGACTGAAATACCGTTCACAGGCCATAAGGAACGAGCAACAAACTTATTGGTGATCATACATTTTGATGTGTGTAGTTCAATAAATGTTGTTGCAAGTAGTGGATTTATCTATCTTCAGAAATGACTCAAGTAGATATATTGATATTTACTTGATGAGACGTAAGTCTGGATCTTTTGAATTCATTCATAAGGTTTTCAAAAATGAAGTAGAAGTTGTTGTAACAAGAAAATTATGTTTCTACAATTCGATTGCAGAAAGGAATATTTGAGTTACAAGTTTAGCGAATGTCTGATGAGTTGTGAAAGGGGTTTCATAACTTGCACCTCCCGGAGCACCACTGCAAGTGGAGAGTCCGTGTAGATGTAATCGAACCATTCATGACATGGTAAGATCAAAGATGACATAAATAAATTTTCCATTATCCCTTTTAAAGTGATGCTTTAGAAACTGTGGCTTTTACACTGAAAAGAGCTCCATCGGGTCTGTTGAAATGACGCCATGGTATGGTACGCCCAACCATATTATATCTTTTCTTAACATTTGGAATATGGGGCTTGTGTAAAAGGTTACAAACCTATTCCAAATCAGACAAGTGCTACTTTGTAGGTTATCCCAAGTCATTGGGTATTTCCCCACCACAATACCGAGGCAAATAGGTTTGCCACAAAGAACGGTATGCTTTTTTGAAGAAAATGGTTCTTTCAAAAGGTGAGTGGGAGAACAGTGCAACTCGACGAGATAAACAGTATCATCATCATCAGATCAAAGGAAAGAGACCTTGGAAGTAATTCCGGAGTTTCCTACTGCGACTGATACGGAAGTCTCTACAATAAAATGTATGGACTTCGGTCGAACTTGCAGCTGAAGCACGTAGGCAAAGCTCGTGCAAACCTATTAGGTGCGCAAACGAGATATTGTTGTTAGACAACAGTATACCTACGATTCACAAGGAAGCGTTGATGGGCCCTGACTCCGGAATTGGCTAAATGCCAATACAATCCGAGATAGTTTCCATATAAGTGATTCAAGATTAAGATCTTGATACACCTTTCGGAAGACTTAGAGTCTAACGAATATTTATGGAACTAAAAACTAATACGGATAAAATGTTTTATCCATAAAGCTCGACTTGTTGCAATAACAAGTTCAAGGAGTTGACTACGATGAGATTGTCTCACCGTAGCGATGCTTAAAGTCGGTTCGGGTTGAACTAGCAATTAATACATATTTCAATCATGAGATATGAAACATGGATGACAAAAGGATTTCCATGTGATGGAAATGAAACATAGGACTTGTATGTGATACAGTCCAAAGTAATTTGTCGATCCAGAGGATGCTAGTAAGTATGCAAACTTCAGAGTTCCAGCGATGGACAGAAGAGAGCAAAGTGGAGTTGGAATCTTCGTTTTTGATGGAATGGTCAAAAGGGTTTTGACTTCATCAAATGGGTATCGAAGATGCTTGTGATTCAAGAAAGTAAGTGGGAGCATAATAATATTTCTAAAAACCTTGTGTAGTTGACACATTGTTAATTGGAAATAAATTTCTTGACACGAATTAGGACTTCATTTGAAAATAGTTTTTCCGATGAAGTGCTTGGGCTAAATAGCCTCAATATTAGGCATGATGATCTATGGAGATAGATTTACCTAATGGGGCTAAGCAATGAATACATATTGACAAGATGCTAAAACTTTTTAGCATTTAAAACGCCAAGGAGTGATTCTTGCCGAAGTCACATGGAAAGAGTTTTTGCAAGACTCGGTGTCCCAAAACACTGATGAGTAAAATACATGATGGAGATTCCACACACTCGTGTGTTTGGATTAATCATGTATTCCATGGTATGTAAAACAACCAGATATGTCCGATACTCCAAAAGTTGTTGCGAGTATGGATACCAAAGTGATCAAAGTACTGATCATAGGACAACAGTGAAAGATGTCATTGAGTACTAGAGTAGTAGTGATGACATGTTTTCTCGCAAGCAGAGATTATGAAGTGCTCGTTGTAAGTAATTACATCGATACATTCTTCATCAATGCTCCATGCGATTTTCGATTTAAGCTAAGGGTTTTGTGTAATACACAATATGATGGCACGGTAGTTGGAAATTGTTCCAAACAAGATACTGTGGTGAATTCTATAACAAAGGCTAAGTATGATGACGGTTAAGAAGCGACAAAGAAGTTGTTGAATCATATAGTTCATTCATGAACTTAGTATGGTTCCAAGATGGCTTTGGTCTATGGGACACTATTGCAGATAGTTGCTCCATAGCTCAGTCTGAGGAATCAGGTTTCGACCAATGATTCACACATATGCAAAGCCAAGTCCACACAAAATATGAATTTTGTGAAAGCGTGAAAACGCGAGGATATGCAAAGTTACACACGGAGCTGAAGTCGTGAGATCCGTTGGACATCAGGCTATACCACATGCGAAGCATTTTTTACACCAGTATGCCATAGGTGTAAAGTGCATTAGCATTGACTAGATTATTGACTCTAGTGCAAGTGGGAGTCTGTAGGAGATATGCCCTAGAGGCAATAATAAATGTTATTGATTATCTCCCTGTTCATAATTAGGTTTATGTTCCATGCTATAACTGCTATGGTTCTCGAGTCTGCAATAACCACGAGGCTCGGAGGAAGACTCATATGCATGTGTGGAATAATAAACAGTAAAATGTATTCCTAGTCTGGCCTCTAAGACTAGCTCAAGTGTTGCATGATGGTTCTGTTTTCCTGATCATGGGCATGTCTATGCCGGCAACTTTGAGGGCACAATGTTAGTAGAACACTTGTGTTGAATCGACCCGATTGATGTTATGCTATGAGATTCATTCATCATAAGTTAATGGTTAATAACACAGAGAAGTTAATGTTTGCATAATTCCTTAGACCATGAGAGTGTCGAGTTTCTTCATGCTTGCTTCATGAACTTTGGGGTTTGTTAAACGTCATCCGTAAATGGGTGGCTATTACGGCGGCTTACGGGTTCATGGAAAAGTATGTTAAGTAACTTGATAGCTCAAGATTGGGATTTGCTCCTCCGACGATGGAGAGATATCTCTGGGCCCTCTCGGTGTTACGGTATCCATCATCGTCTGGCCAGACACAAGTGTGATTTGATCACAGGGATACCGGAACACAGAAACGAGAAAAGAGAACAAAAACCGGCAACGAGGTAACTGGCATTGTGGACAAGTGTTGATCCACGAGGATGCCGATGTTTCTCACCTCGGGTATTTGTAACATATCGCGAAGCAACAGGAATAGCACACGGCAACAGGAGGTTCACTCGAATATTCATTCGTGTGGGTATAGGGGTCAATATGGGTGTCCACGGCTCCGATGTTGATAATTGATCGGAAAGAGTTCCGGTCATGTCTATACTTCACCGAACCTATAGGGTCACACGCTTAAGGGTCATCTATCTGCTGAATACTAGACGGGGAGTCTGAGAGAAAATCTCTGAAAAAGTTTCGGACGAAACGGAAACGTTCCGGAGAGAACACCGGAATAGTTCCGGTGAAACTGAAAAGTTGTTTCAGGGTATTCCATTAAGTCAAATTGGTTCTGGCACACGCCTGGAAATTCTTGGAGGATGCCAGAAGTGTTCTGGAAACTTCTGGGAATTTTCCGGGACAAAAACCGGAAATGTTCCGGGGCAGCCGGAACCGTTTTGGTTGCTTTTCGCTGAAGAAACATTATTCCGAAATTGTTTCGGAATGCGTTCAAAATTGTTTTGGTGGGTGCTAGAATTATTCTAGGCACACAGAAATAATTTGGGTTTTAACGGACGCAGAAAAATGTCTTCGTGAATAGTGAAAAGCACCTTTTGGGCTGATTTGCAAATGGGGTTTTTCTTCTAGAAGAAAACCACTTTTGGTGTGTGAAAGGGAGGTGGAGCTCCCCAAGGGGGCTGCAAATTTCGTCCATGGCATGGGGGGGCCCTCCTTGAGGTGTCCTTCCACCTCATGGTGGATATCTTCTACACACCCTTATGTGGCATGTGGTGGAAAGATCCTAGGAAGGTCCTTTTGGTCTTTCCTCTACCCCTTGCTCCTCCTATAAATAGAGGTGGAGAGAGCTCTCCAAAATCAGCTCATGCTTGCTCTCATACACATGCCATTGACTTGTCTGGCTTCTCTCTCCCTCCCAGCGAAATAGTTTCGTGGAGCCGAAAGGCTGTCTGGGTTCCGGTGGGAACTAGTTCTGGACGGCGAAGCCCTGCCGGATAGATGACACCGTATGTGTGCAACTCTGTAGAGAGATCGTAGTTTCGGTCTTAGTTCGAGAGTGCCTCCCGAAGGGCTGTCCAAGTGATCGTCTTAGTTTCGAGGGTCCTCCCGAAGGGCTGTCCGAGTGACCGTTCGAGTTTCGAAGGTCCTCCCGAAGGGCTGTCCGCGACACCGTCCGAGGGACTGTCCGACCGCCTCCCGGAGGGCTGTCTGAGGGGCAGATGTGGGAGTACATCCTCGCGGTTGGGAGGTTGTAAATCCTAGCTGCGGGGATCTGCACCGCCGATCGTCATCGACTCTACTTCCGCTGCGCTACGAGTCGGTAACGAAACAGATCAAACCTTGTATGCAGTCTCCATAGTGATCCTGGGCTGGTGCGTAGGTCGGAAATTTTTGTTTTCTGCTGCGTTCCCCTATATGTCGGCTTCTGTAACCAGTGCTGTCAGGAAACCCAACCTTCCACGGAATGGAGCCTGATGTGCCTCGTGTTCGTCCAGGGTGTTCAGGATTCCCGAGGGCAAATGACAGCTCGTCCTTCTCTCTGTCGGGAACGAACGTCCCTTCCAGTGATTTCTTCATTGTTTCCTCAAGCTTTGTGACGGGTATTTCAAGTTGAGCTTTCGTCCAAACACACTTCCCTGTTTCTGGGTCCAAAGTTCCCCCAACCCCGAAGAACCAAGTTCTTGCACGATCTGGCTAGTGCAATGTCGCTGGTTGTACACCTTTAGCAAGCAGGTCTTGCTCAGCTTTGTCCCATGTAGGCCGGGCTTTACTATAGCTACCTGACCCCGTAACATGGTGATACTGCTTCCTTGTAGCATTTTGCTTATTTATATGTGACCTTTTCTTAGCCTTCTCCGATTTCTTGTAGGCCACAAATTCGGGCCAATAATCTTTTATCTTCACATATTGTCCGATGAATTCTGGAGTCTCGTCTTTTTCGACAAACTTTGTGTTCAATAGTTTCTTCCAGTTCTTGAATAGTTCTGCCATCTTCTTAAGAGCAAACGCCTTGACCTTTCGCTGTAGAACTGGGTTATTCGGATCCTCCTCTGGTGGTAGGCTGAAATTTCTCATTAGCGCATTCCAAAGATCATCTTTTAATCTATCGTGGACATAAGGAACTTCAGGGTCCTTCTTCTTATTCCATTCTTGGACGGTGATCTGGACGCTGTCCCTAACAATAACTCTGCACTGATGTATAAATTTGTCCTTGGTCCGCTTGGGAGCAATCGGTTGGCCTTATGGAGATACTTCTTCGATCGTGTACCTTTCTTGCGGGTCCAACCTTCTCTTCGGGCCTCGTCTCCTTACCGAAGTGGAGCTCGATCCGGATGGCTAATTAAAAGAAGAAAGAAGCGTTAATATATGTACATACAAAACAATTAATGCATCTAGTCAGCAGAGGATTAATTAATATATATATATATACCTCGTCGGACTTTGAAGCAGTTAAGGCTCCCTTCTCCATTCGATCACCGGAGCCGTCATGATCTCCTTCGTCCTCAATTCAATCACCGGAGCCGTCATGATCTCCTTCCTCCTCACCGGAGCCGCCATCCTCTCTTTCCTCACCATCGGTCTCGTTGAGAAACGACAAGGTGATATCACCTCCGGCTAGGATTATATCCCCCAACAACTCTTCTTTTTCTAAGTCTCTGTCGTCCATAGTTTCTGCAAATATTACAACATGGCAATATACAACCATGAGAGATGGATTAGTGGCAAACATAGACTTAATCACAACAAGGAATCATATGCATATGAGCAATGGATTAGTGGGAAACATCATGCAAAGTTCACAAGTTTTATAACAGTCAGTTTTAGACGATCGTCGAGGACTCCTCCCCCTCATGTGTGATGAGTCGTCCTATCTTTCGAGAGAGGATACTTTGCGGACCGCCTCTCTCATGGTCGTTGAGGATAGTTGCGGACCCCCACCCCCCTCATGTCGAAGTTATCGGGGATATGTTGACGGGGATGGCGGGTTTCGGGTTTGGGTATTACTAAAACGGGTTTGAACCCGCGAAACGTGTCGGGTTTTATACTTTACCCAACGACAGCCCCACGGGGTTAAAAAGGCGCCCATCCCCGTCCCCTAATAGGGTAAAAACCCGCGTGGGCCCCGGGTTTCGGGGCCCACTGCCATCTTGATACACATATAGTGCCATACATATACATGAACATATACATACATACATACATACATGAAAAAAAATAGTGCCATACATATACAGAACATATACATACATACATACATGAACATACATACATACATTAAAAAAATATAGTGCCAATGGCGGCGGGAGCGCAGGGCGGCGGCAACGCAGGGCGGTGGCGGCGGTGGCAGCAGAGGCCTTGGGAAAGGGAGGGAGCTCACTGGGGGCGCGCCGCGCCGATGGAGCTGGAGGCCGGCGACGTCGACGAGGGCCGGCTCGGGGGCACGCGGCGACGGGGCGGAGAGCGCGCGAGGAGGTCCGGTGCCGGCAATGGTCAGCGGGCTCGGGGACGACAGGGCGTCGGCGAGGGAGACGGCAAAATCGGGGAGCCTAGCGGCGTCGATGTCGTCGTCGGCACCGTCGGGGGAGAGGAGAGAAGAAACTGGTGGGGGATTGGAAAAACTGCTAAGTCCCGCTTATATAGCCCCCACTTTAGTCCCGGTTGGTGGCTCCAACCCGGACTAATGCCCCCCTTTAGTCCCGGTTGGTGCCACCAACCGGGAGTAAAGGTCAATTTTCGCAGCCCAAAGGGCGGGAAGCAGAGACCTTTAGTCCCGGCTGGTGGTTCCAACCGGGACTAATTCCCCCCTTTAGTCCCGGTTGGAGCCACCAACCGGGACTAAAGGGTTGTGCTTCCTGTACCAAAAGTTTAGTCCCACATCGCTAGTCGAGAGGGGCTCGGAGTGGTTTATAAGCGCTGCTGCCGCTGCCCTCTCGAGCTCCTCTCTAATGCAGGCAGTACATGCCTATTTGACGCCCTGCTGGGCCTTCTAGCACTGCGGGCCTGCATCCTGGCCCATTTGTAGGGTTTCTAGTCGTATGCAGGCCGTGGTGCCTAGTAGGCGGGTCTTTTTTTGCATATATTATGTTTTAAAAATTTTAATGTTATTTTTTGCATATGTTATTTTTAGTTATATAATTTTAGTTGCATAAATTTTATATAATTTTAGTTGCATAAGTTTTATCTTTTATTCATTCTTTTTAGTTAAATTCCTTTTGCTAGTAGAGTTTTATAAAAGCTTTTTAGTTTATATTAAAGCTTGTAACAAAATATACTTTATGAAAATTCATTTTACTATTAAAGTTTTTAACAAATAAATACTTTGACAATTTTAGTTAATATTATTTTGATTCTTTTTGCTAATGAAGAATATTATATTTAATTGATTCTTTTTAGTTCATTCTTTGTGCTATTACAATTTTATAAAAGACTTTTTCTGCATATTTTTAAAAATATTTTAACTCAAGACTTTTTCTGCATTCAATATGCACCATTCAAAGCCACATCATCACTTTTCAACCCTTTTCTGACTTCATTTGCTATTTTCCATGCATTTCATGATTTATTTTGAGCTAAAATGACCCTAAAATTGAAAAGCATTGCAAATGAACTCTGAAATGTTTGAAAGTTGGCATGGTATCATAATTTCACCCACATAGCATGTGCTAAAAAGTTGAGAGGGTTACGGGAAAAACTGGATGCACTTCATGTACAAACTGGACAATCTCCTTTGAAGTATCAAGGTTACGGACGAAAACTCGTCTATTACAAAGGGATTTCTTTTTTTAAAACATATTTCAACTCAAGACTTTTTCTGCATTCAATATGCACCATTCAAAGCCACATCATCACTTTTCAACCCTTTTCTGACTTCATTTGCTATTTTTGATGCATTTCATGATTTATTTTGAGCTAAACTGACCCTGAAATTGAAAAGCACTGGAAATTAACTCTGAAATGGTTGAAAGTTGGCATGGTATCATAATTTCACCCACATAGCATGTGCTAAAAAGTTGAGAGGGTTAAGGGAAAAACTGGATGCACTTCGTGTACAAACTGGACAATCTCCTTCGAAGTATCAGGGTTTCGGACGAAAACTCGTCTATTACAAAGGGATTTCATTTTTTTAAACATATTTTAAGTCAATTTTTTTTCTGCATTCAATATGCACCATTCGAAGCCACATCATCACTTTTCAACCCTTTTCTGACTTCATTTCCTATTTTTCATGCATTTCATGATTTATTTTGAGCAAAAATTACCCTGAAATTGAAAAGCACTGCAAATGAACTCTGAAATGGTTGAAAGTTGGCATGGTATCATAATTTCATCCACATAGCATGTGCTAAAGAGTAGAGAGGGTTACGGGAAAACTGGATGCACTTCGTGTACAAACTGGACAATCTCTTCGAAGTATCAGGGTTTTGGACGAAAACTCGTCTATTACAAAGGGATTTCATTTTTTTAAACATATTTTAACTCAAGACTTTTTATGCATTCAATATGCACCATTCGAAGCCACATCATCACTTTTCCACCCTTTTCTGACTTCATTTGCTATTTTTCATGCATATCATGATTTATTTTGAGCTAAAATGACCCTGAAATTGAAAAGCACTGCAAATGAACTCTGAAATGGTTGAAAGTTCGCATGGTATCATAATTTCACAAACATAGCATGTGCTAAAAAGTTGAGAGTGTTACGGGAAAAACAGGATGCACTTCGTGTACAAACTGGACAATCTCCTTCGAAGTATCTGGGTTTCGGATGAAAACTCGTCTATTACAAAGGGATTTCTTTTTTTTAAACATATTTTAACTCAAGACTTTTTCTGCATTCAATATGCACCATTCAAAGCCACATCATCACTTTTCAACCCTTTTCTGACTTCATTTGCTATTTTTCATGCATTTCATGATTTATTTTGAGCTAAAATGACCCTGAAATTGAAAAGCACTGCAAATGAACTCTGAAATGGTTAAAAGTTGGCGTGGTATCATAATTTCACCCACATAGCATGTGCTAAAAAGTTGAGCGGGTTAAGGGAAAAACTGGATGCACTTCGTGTACAAACTGGACAATCTCCTTCGAAGTATGAGGGTTACGGATGAAAACTCATCTATCACAAAGGGATTTCATTTTTTTAAACATATTTTAACTCAAGACTTTTTCTGCATTCAATATGCACCATTCAAATCCACATCATCACTTTTCAACCCTTTTCTGACTTCATTCACTATTTTTCATGCATTTCATGATTTATTTTGAGCTAAAATGACCCTGAAATTGAAAAGCAATGCAAATGAACTCTGAAATGGTTGAAACTTGGCATGGTATCATAATTTCATCCACATAGCATGTGCTAAAAATTTGAGAGGGTTACGGGAAAAACAGGATGCACTTCGTGTACAAACTGGACAATCTCCTTCGAAGTATCAGGGTTTTGGACAAAAACTCGTCTATTACGAAGGGATTTCATTTTTTTAAACATATTTCAACTCAAGAGTTTTTCTGCATTCAATATGCACCATTCGAAGCCACATCATCACTTTTCAACCCTTTTGTGACTTCATTTGCTATTTTTCATGCATATCATGATTTATTTTGAGCTAAAATGACCCTAAAATTGAAAAGCACTGTAAATGAACTCTGAAATGGTTGAAAGTTGGCATGGTATAATAATTTCACCAACATAGCATGTGCTAAAAAGTTGAGAGGGTTATGGGAAAAACTGGATGCACTTCGTGTACAAACTGGACAATCTCCTTTGAAGTATGAGGATTTCGGACGAAAACTCGTCTATTACAAAGGGATTTCATTTTTTTAACATATTTAACTCAATACTTTTTCTGCATTCCATATACAACATTCAAAGCCACATCATCACTTTTCAACCCTTTTCTGACCTAATTTGGTATTTTTCATGCATTTCATGATTTATTTTGAGCTAAAGTGACCCTGAAATTGAAAAGCAATGCAAATGAACTCTAAAATGGTTGAAAGTTGACATGGCATCATAATTTCACCCACATAGCATGCTCTAAAAAGTTGAGAGGGTTACGGGAAAAACTAGATGCACTTCGTGTACAAACTGGACAATCTCCTTCGAAGTATGAGGGTTTCGGATGAAAACTCGTCTATTACAAAGGGATTTAATTTTTTAAACATATTTTAACTCAAGACTTTTTCTGCATTCAATATGCACCATTCGAAGCCACATCATCACTTTTCAACCCTTTTCTGACTTCATTTGCTATTTTCCATGCATATCATGATTTATTTTGAGCTAAAATGACCCTGAAATTGAAAAGCACTGCAAATGAACTCTGAAATGGTTGAAAGTTGGCATGGTATCATAATTTCACCCACATAGCATGTGCTAAAAAGTTGAGAGGGTCACGGGAAAAACTGGATGCACTTTGTGTACAAACTTGACAATCTCCTTCGAAGTATCAGGGTTTCGGACGAAAACTCGTCTATTACAAAGGGATTTCATTTTTTAAACATATTTTAACTCAAGACTTTTTCTGCATTCAATATGCACCATTCAAAGCCACATCATCACTTTTCAACCCTTTTCTGACTTCATTTGCTATTTTTCATGCATTTCATGATTTATTTTGAGCTAAAATGACCCTGAAATTTAAAAGCACTGCAAATGAACTCTGAAATGGTTGAAAGTTGGCATGGTATCGTAATTTCACCCATATAGCATGTGCTAAAAAGTTGAGAGGGTTACGGAAAAATTGGATGCACTTCGTGTACAAACCGAACAATCTCCTTCGAAGTATTAGGGTGTCGGACGAAAACTCGTCTATTACAAAGGGATTTCATTTTTAAAAAAATATTTTAACTCAAGACTTTTTCTCCTTTCAATATGCACCATTCAAAGCCACATCATCACTTTTCAACTCCTTCCGGACTTCATTTGCTATTTTTCATGCATTTCATGATTTATTTTGAGCTAAAATGAGCTTGGAATTAAAAAGCACTACAAATGAACTCTAAAATGGTTGAAAGTTGGCATGGTATCGTAATTTCACCCACATAGCATGTGCTTAAAAGTGGAGAGGGTTACGGGAAAAACTGGATGCACTTCGTGTACAAACTGGACAATCTACTTCGAAGTATTTGGGTTTTGGATGAAATTCGTCTATTACAAAGGGATTTCATTTTTTTAAACATATTTTAACTCAAGACTTTTTCTACATTCAATATGCACCATTCGAAGCCACATCATCACTTTTCAACCCTTTTCTGACTTCATTTACTATTTTTCATGCATTTCATGATTTATTTTGAGCTAAAATGACCCTGAAATTGAAAAGCACTGCAAATGAACTCTGAAATGGTTGAAAGTTGGCATGGTATCATAATTTCACCCACATAGCATGTGCTAAAAAGTTGAGAGGGTTACGGGAAAAATTGGATGCACTTCTTGTACAAACTGGACAATCTCCTTCGAAGTATGAGGGTTTTGGACGAAAACTTGTCTATTACAAAGGGATTTCATTTTTTTAAACATATTTTAACTCAAGCCTTTTTCTGCATTCAATATGCACCATTCGAAGCCACATCATCACTTTTCAACCCTTTTCTGACTTTATTTGCTATTTTTCATGCATATCATGATTTATTTTGAGCTAAAATGACCCTGAAATTGAAAACCACTGCAAATGAACTCTGAAATGGTTGAAAGTTAGCATGGTATCATAATTTCACCCACATAGCATGTGCTAAAAAGTTGAGAGGGTCACGGGAAAAACTGGATGCACTTCGTGTACAAACTGGACAATCTCCTTCGAAGTATCAGGGTTTCGGACGAAAACTCGTATATTACAAAGGGATTTCATTTTTTAAACATATTTTAACTCAAGACTTTTTCTGCATTCAATATGCACCATTCAAAGCCACATCATCACTTTTCAACCCTTTTCTGACTTCATTTGCTATTTTTCATGCATTTCATGATTTATTTTGATCTAAAATGACCCTGAAATTTAAAAGCACTGCAAATGAACTCTGCAATGGTTGAAAGTTGGCATGGTATCGTAATTTCACCCGCATAGCATGTGCTAAAAAGTTGAGAGGGTTACGGGAAAAACTGGATGCACTTCGTGTACAAACTGGACAATCTCCTTCGAAGTATGAGGATTTCGGACGAAAACTCGTCTATTACAAAGGGATTTCAATTTTTAAACATATTTTAACTCAAGACTTTTTCTGCATTCAATATGCACCATTCAAAGCCACATCATCACTTTTCAACCCTTTTCTGACCTAATTTGCTATTTTTCATGCATTTCATGATTTATTTTGAGCTAAAATGAGCCTGAAATTAAAAAACACTACAGATGAACTCTAAAATGGTTGAAAGTTGACATGGTATCATAATTTCACCCACATTGCATGTGCTAAAAAGTTGAGAGGGTTACGGGAAAAACTGGATGCACTTCGTGTACAAACTAGACAATCTCCTTCGAAGTATCAGGGTGTTGGACGAAAACTCGTCTATTACAAAGGGATTTCATTTTTAAACATATTTTAACGCAAGGCTTTTTCTCCATTCAATATGCACCATTCAAAGCCACATCATCACTTTTCAACACTTTTCTGACTTCATTTGCTATTTTTCATGCATTTCATGATTTATTTTGAGCTAAAATGAGCCTGAAATTAAAAAGCAATACAAATGAACTCTAAAATGGTTGAAAGTTGGCATGATATCATAATTTCACCCACATAGCATGTGCTTAAAATTTGAGAGGGTTATGGGAAAAACTGGATGCACTTCGTGTACAAACTGGACAATCTACTTCGAAGTATTAGGGTTTTGGACGAAAACTCGTCTATTACAAAGAGATTTCATTTATTTAAACATATTTTAACTCTAGACTTTTTCTGCATTCAATATGCACCATTCAAAGTCACATCACTTTTCAACCCTTTTCTGACTTCATTTGCTATTTTTCATGCATTTCATGATTTATTTTAAAATGACCCTGAAATTGAAAAGCACTGCAAATGAACTTTGAAATGGTTGAAAGTTGGCATGGTATCATAATTTCACCCACATAGCATGTGCTAAAAAGGTGAGAGGGTTACGGGAAAAACTGGATGCACTTCGTGTACAAACTGGACAATCTCCTTCAAAGTATCAGGGTTTCGGACGAAAACTCGTCTATTACGACGGGATTTCATTTTTTAAAACATATTTTAACTCAAGACTTTTTATGCATTCAATATGCACCATTCAAAGCCACATCATAACTTTTCAACCCTTTTCTGACGTCGTTAGCTATTTTTCATGCATTTCAGGGTTTCGGACCACTAGTTGAAAACAGGGCATCAGTCCCGGTTTCAGAGGGCCTTTAGTCTCGGTTCTGCAACCGGGACAACATGATCGGGACTAATGCCGATCACTTTTAGTCTCGGTTGGCTTACGAACCTGGACAAAAGGTGCTCCACGTGGCCGCTATGCGGCGCCTAGGCAGGAGGACCTTTAGTCCCGGTTCGTAACACGAACCGGGACAATAAGGCGCTGGTTTTTTTTTGGAAAGGGTCGTGTTTCATTTTTTGATTTCATTTTCTTGGTATTTTGCGTTTCCTACCCATATCTAAAGATAGAAAACAAGAGCACAAAATAAAAACTACTTAGTGATAATGCAAACAAGCACACACGAGAATATTCACCCCACACTATTGCTCCCCGGCAACGGCGCCAGAAAAAAGGTCTTGATAACCCACAAGTGTAGGGGATCGTTTGTAGCCTTTTTCGATAAGTAAGAGTGTCGAATCCAACGAGGAGCTAAAGGTAGAACAAATATTCCCTCAAGTTCTATCGACCACCGATACAACTCTACTCACTCTTTAACGTTTTCTTTACCTAGAACAAGTATGAAACTACTTTGCGGGAATAAAACTAGAAGTACTTTGCAAGATAAAAAAGAACGTGGAAATAAAAGTTAGGTGTTGTTTTAATAAAAGAACAATAAAAGTAAAAAAGTTTAGTAGCAAGCTTTTTGTGTAACGCAGGAGAAAGATTGTCCCTAGGCAATTGAATATGATACGGTAGATACTTGTTATATGCAATGAGGGAGAGGCATACGCTAACACACTTTCCGTACTTGGATCATATGCACTTATGATTGGAACTCTAGCAAGCATCCGCAACTACCAAAGTTCATTAAGGTAAAACCCAACCAGAGCATTAAGTATCAAGTCCCCTTTACTCCCATACGCAACAACCCACCTACTCGGGTTCATGCTTCTATCACTCAAGCAACCCACCATAGACAAATCATGAACATACTGCAACACCCTACAGCGGGGATCCCTCACGTTTGCGCGACACGGAGGGCACCATAGGATAGCACCATATCAACATACAACTCACATCCATAACATCATACCACAATTAACCCATAGGATAAAAGAGATCTACTCAAACATCATAGGATAGCCAAATATCATTGGGAAATAATATATGGAGTTGAGCACCATGTTTAAGTAGATATTACAGTGGAGAAGAGAGGTGTTACACCGCTGCATAGAGGAGGAGAGAGTTGGTGTTGACGGCGGCGAACTTGTTGGTGTAGATCGCCGTCACGATGTTTGCCCCGGCGGCGTTCTGGCACCACCGGGAGAGAGGGGAAGAGAGCCCATCCTTCTTATTCTTCCTTGGCCTCCCCCATAGATGGGAGGAGAGTTCCTCCTCTGGTCCATGGCCTCCATGGCGGCGGAGGGGCAGGAGCCCCTCCTAGATTGGATCTCCCTCTCTGTTCTCTTCTGTTTCACGTCCCTGTTTTCTGGCCGAAAACCGTTTCTTATATTCCCGGAGATCCGTAACTCCGATTGGGCTGAAATTTGAGGGGATTTTTATCCAAAAATTAGCTTCCTTGCGCCAGAAGGAGAGATCCAACCGACGTAGGTGGGCACAACCCACCAGGCCGCGTTTGGGCCACTGGGCACATGCCCTGATGTATCGTGAGGGTTGTGGGCCTCCGATTGCGTTGATTCCCCTTCTCCTAATTCACAAATATTCCAAAACAATTCTCCGTAAATTTTTATTGCGTTTGGACTTTGTTTGATATGGATATTCTGCGAAACAAAAAACATGCAACAAATAGGAACTGGCATTGGGCACTGGATCAATAGGTTAGTCCAATAAATCATATAAAATGTTGCCAAAATATGTGAAAGTTGTATAATATTGGCATGAAACAATAAAAAATTATAGATACGATGGAGATGTATCAGTATTGAAAGCCTTTTGCGCATTGATAAATTCTTTAATAATACTCTCAAGATCAGAGGTGTTCCTATTATTATTGGAAGAAGAATTACCATAGGAATTACCATAATTATTAGAGGAATTTCTAGGAAAAGGCCTAGGATTAAAATTACCTCTCTATAAGCATTGTTATTGAAATTGTTTCGCGAGACAAAGTTCACATCTACGGAATCACTATTTTGCTCAATCAAGGTAGACAAAGGCACATCATTAAGAGCAATAGGAGCATTTTTACTAGCAACCAATTTCATCAAAGCATCAATCTTATCACTCAACGTACTAATTTCTTCAACCGAATTAACTTTTCTACTAGTAGGTGCTCTTTCGGTATGCCATTGTGAATAATTTGCCATGATATTATCTAGCAATTTAGTAGCTTCACCCAAAGTAATTTCCATAAAAGTACCACCCGCGGCGGAATCTAAAAGATTTCTAGAGACAAAATTCAATCCCGCAAAAAAAATTGTACGATCATCCAAAGATTTAAACCATGAGTAGGACAATTTCTTAGCATCAACTTCATTCTTTCCCAAGATTGTGCAACATGTTCATGCTCAAGTTGCTTAAAATTCATGATTTGGGTCCTAAGGGAAATAATTTTTGTGGGCGGAAAATACATAGTAATAAAAGCATCCCTGCACTTATTCCAAGAATTGATACAATTGCGAGGCAAAGAGGAAAACCAAATTTTTGCACGATCCCGCAAGGAAAAAGGAAATAATTTCAACTTCACAATATCATTGTCCACATCTTTTTTCTTTTGCATATCACACAATTCTACGAACGTGTTAAGATGGGACGCGACATCCTCATTAGGAGTACCGGCAAATTGATGTTTCATGACAAGATTCAACAAAGCGGCATTAATATCACAAGACTCCGCACTAGTGGCAGGAGGAGCAATCGAAGTACTAATAAAATCATTGTTATTAGTATTGAAAAAATCACACAACTTGGTGTTTTCTTGAGTCATCGTGACTACGCAAACAAGATTGCAAGCAAGGAAGAGATCCGGCAAGAAAAAGGCAAACGGAAAAGAGGGTGAATAAAACGGCAAATTGGTGAAGTGGGGGAGAGGAAAACGAGAGGCAAATGGCAAATAATGTAATTGCAAGGAGATGAGATTTGTGATTAGGAACCTGGTAGATGATGATGGAGTCCCCTCGGCGCCTTAGATAGGCACGTAGAAGAGACCGCTTCCTCCCCGGCAACGGCGCCAGAAATTCCTTTGACGTGGCTTGAGACTGCGTCGGTATTTCCCCAAAGAGGAAGGGATGATGCAGCACAGCGACGGTAAGTATTTCCCTTAGTTATGAAACCAAGGTTATCGAACCAGTAGGAGGATCACCACCACCCAATAAGCAGCACCTGCACACAAACAACAAATACTTGCAACCCGATACGAAAGAGAGGTTGTCAATCTCTCTACGGTAAAAGGATAGATTAGATAATGATAGATAGGAGAGATAGATCTCTCAACAACACAAAATAAAAAGGGGAGCAATATGTTTTTGTATTTTTGGTTTTGTAGATCTGAAAACAAAGGAGCAAAAAGATAGATCGGAAAGCAATATGTTGGAAAAGTAGACCCCGGGGCCGTAGGATTCACTAGTGGCTTCTCTCATGAGTATAGCGCACGGTGGGTGAACAAATTACTGTTGGGCAGTTGAAAGAAGATCAAATAATCATGACGATATCCAAGGGAATGATCATTATATAGGCATCACGTCCAAGATAAGTAGACCGACTCCTGCCTGCATCTATCACTATTACTCCACACATCGACCGCTATCCAGCATGCATCTAGTGTATTAAGTTCATGGAAAAATGGAGTAATGCAATAAGAACGATGCCATGATGTAGACAAGATCTATTCATGTAGGAATAGACCCCATCTTGTTATCCTTAATGGCAAGGATACATGCGTGCCTTGCTGTCCCTTTTGTCACTAGGAAAGGACACCGCAAGATCGAACCCATCACAAAGCACCTCTTCCCATGGCAAGAAAAATCGATCTAGTTGGCCTAACTAAACCAAAGATTCGAAGAAGAAATACGAGGCTATAAGTAATCATGCATATAAGAGATCAAAGAAGACTCAAATAATATTCATGGATGAAAAGTGATCATGAACTCAAAATTCATCGGATCCCAAGAAACACACCGCAAAAGTTTACACCAAATAGATCTCCAAGAGACCATTGTATTGAGAATCATAAGAGAAAGAGAGAGGAAGCCATCTAGCTATTGCCTACGGACCCGTAGGTCTATGGTGGACTACTCACGCATCATCGGAGAGGCACCTATGAGGAAGATGAACCCCTCCGTGATGGTGTTTAGATTGGATCTCAAGGTTCTAGAGCTTGCGGCGGTTGGAATTGTGTTTCGTCGACTCCCCTAGGGTTTTTGGAATATTTGGGAATTTATAGGCATCAGAGGCGGTGGAGAGGGGCCCCGTGGAGGGCACAACCCATCCGGGTGCGCCGGGGGCCCCCTGGCGCGCCCTGGTGGGTTGTGGTCTCCACGGCCCACCTCTCTGGCACTTCTTTGGCCCACTGGATGTCTTCTGGCCCAAAAAAAATCTCCAAAAAGTTTCGTCGCGATTGGACTTTGTTTTGAATTGGTTTGCAATAGTACTTAAAGTTGTGATTTGCTTTATTATACTAACGGATCTCACGAAGGTTTTGTTGAGTTTTGTGTGATTGAAGTTTTCAAGTTTTGGGTGAGATCACGATGGATGAAGGAATCAGGAGTGAAAAGAGCCTAAGCTTGGGGATGCTACAGCACCCCCAATATATATCCAAAGAGAAACAAGCAACTAAGCTTGGGGATGCCCCGAGTGGCATCCCCTTTTCTTCTAACAACCATCGGTATTTTACTTGGAGCTATATTTTTATTCGTCACATATCATGAGTTTTGCTTGGAGCGTCTTGTATCATTTGAGTCTTTGCTTTCTTTGCTTTTTAGTTTGTAACTAGTATCCTAGCTGGACACACCTATTTGAGAGAGCCAAAATTATGCTATGATTTGTTAGAATTGCTCTATATGCTTCACTTAAACTTTTTGAGCTATGGAATTGTCTAGTGCTTCACTTATATCTTTTTGAGCACGGTGTGCTTGAAAGTTTTTGTATAAATACTCTCATGCTTAACTTAGATAAATTTGAGAGTTAGTAAATTTTGAAGAAATCCTCTCATGCTTCACTTATACTATATTGAGAGATGAAATCTCTATGCTCATGTTCTTCACTTAAATTTGTTTGAGCTTGTCAAAAGCAATGGCAATATATGAAACTAGTCCCAAAGTGATAGATATCCAAGGAGGATATAATAAAAACTTTCATGAGGATCATTGGACAAATTAAACTTGATTCCTTGTAATAGTTTTGAGACATGATGATAGTGATATGTTAGTCATGCTAGTGAGTAATTATGCTTTAGTAGGAATATTGGTGTTAAGGTTTGTGATTCCCTATGCATGCACGAAAGTCAATAGTTATGCAATGAAATTACATCCTACTTATGGTGCATTATTCGGTGTTAGTTATGCTCAATGCTCTCTTATGTGAATTTTCGTTTCTTGGTTGGTTGCTTCTCAATCTATTTGCTAACCTCCACTTGTACTAAGTAGAAATACTACTTGTGCATCCAAAATCCTTAAACCCAATTTTGCCTTATGAGTCCACCATACCTACCTATATGCGGTATTTCCATGCCGTTCTAACCAAATTTTTAGGTGCCATCTCTAATTTTCAAAATAAATTTTCTTTTTGTGTGCTCGTACCGCTCATAAAATAGTAGGGGGTATCCAATATTTTTCCATGCTAGATGTGTTATTCCCCAGATGAGTGTTTATTCACTTGTCATTGCACGAGAAGACGGCGGTAAGAGAGATGCCCAGTCCCGAAATGAATTTTTTTTACTTGATGTTGTCAAATAATAAATTCCTTGGAAAGTGTTGGTATGAAAGGCAACCGTGGATACAGCCAGCTATGGATTGTTAAAGAATGGTGGAAAAAGGAATAAACTTTACTTTATGTTTGGGAACCGCCTATGATATATCTAGCATGGAAAGTATTGTGAACTACTTTGTCGTTTTCGTTGACAGGAAAGGCATGCCACTCAAAATATTTTTTCTCTCTCAATTTAAAACTTTGAGCTCTGGCACCTCTACAAATCCCTACTTCCCTCTGCGAAGGGCCTATCTATTTACTTTATGCAATTTTTATTTTCATTTGAGTCTGCATCTTCTCTTATAAAGTACCAACTAGGGGGCACTATGATCATACTTGAGCATTGGGTGTAGTTAATATTTGATTGTGTTTCATGAATGGATCAATGGTTGAGCATGATGGGCCAGGGATAACTTCCTTTCGTGTTGATATTTTGAAAGACATGGTTGCTTGCTGGCATGCTTGAGTATTAAAGTCATTATGTTAAAACTAGACTATTGCTTTGAACTGTCTAAAAGTCCAAATGTACATGCTACAAAAGAAAACAATATGTGATGAACATGTAAGGCAGCATTCCACATCAAAAATTCTGTTTTTATCATTTACCTACTCGAGGACAAGTAGGAATTAAGCTTGGGGATGCTGATACGTCTCCAACGTATCTATAATTTTTGCTTCTTCCATGCTGTTATATTATCATTCTTGGATGTTTTACAATAATTTTATAGCAACTTTATATCATTTTTTGGGACAAACCTAATGACATAGTGCCAAAGTGCCAGTTGTTGTTTTTGCTTGTTTTTTACTTCGCCGAATATCAGTACCAAACGGAGTCCAATCGCGACGAAACTTTTTGGAGATTTTTTTTTGGGCCAGAAGACATCCAGTAGGCCAAAGAAGTACTAGAGAGGAGGGTCGAGGAGACCACAACCCACCAGGGCGCACCAGAGGCCCCGGGCGCGCCCTAATGGGTTGTGCCCTCCTCGGAATGCCTCTCCACTGCCTCTGATGCCTATAAATTCCCAAATATTCCAGAAATCCTAAGGGAGTCGACGAAAAAAATATCCAGCTGCCGCAAGTTCCAGAACCGCGAGATCCAATCTAACACCATCACGGAGGGGTTCATCATCCTCATCGGTGCCTCTCCGATGATGCGTGAGTAGTCCACCATAGACCTACGGGTGTGTAGGCAGTAGCTAGATGGCTTCCTCTCTTTCTTTTGATTCTCGATACAATGGTCTCTTGGAGATCTATTTGATGTAAACTTTTTGCGGTGTGTTTGTTGGGATCCGATGAATTTTGAGTTCATGATTAGTTTCTATCCATGAATATTATTTGAGTCTTCTTTGATCTCTTATATGCATGATTACTTATAGCCTCGTATTTCTTCTTCGAATCTTTGGTTTAGTTAGGCCAACTAGATCGATTTTTCTTGCCATTGGAAGAGGTGCTTTGTGATGGGTTCGATCTTGCGGTGTCCTCTCCCAGTGACAGAAGGGGCAGCGAGGCACGCATGTATCGTTGCTATTAAGGATAACAAGATGGGGTCTATTCCTACATGAATAGATCTTCTCTACATCATGTCACCGTCCTTATTGCATTACTCTGTTTTTCCATGAACTTAATACACTAGATGCATGTTGGATAGCGGTCGATGTGTGGAGTAATAGTAGTAGATGCAGAATCGTTTCGGTCTACTAATCTTGGACGTGATGCCTATATAATGATCATCGCCTTGGATATCGTCATGATTATTTGATCTTCTATCAATTGCCCAATAATAATTTGTTCACCCACCGTGTGCTATACTCATGAGAGAAGCCACTAGTGAAACCTACGGCCCCCGAGTCTACTTTTCCAACATATTGCTTTCCGATCTATCTTTTTGCTGCTTTTATTTTCAGATCTATTATTCCAAAAACCCAAAAATACCTTTCTACACTTTTTATTTGCCTTTTTTATTTTGTGTTCTTGAGAGATCTATCTATCCAGTCTATCATATCCTAATCTATCTTTTTACCGTAGAGAGATTGACAACCTCTCTTTCGGGTCGGGTTGCAAGTATTTGTTCTTTGTGTGCAGGTGTTGTTTACGTAGTGTTGGTGATCCTCCTACTGGTTCGATACGTTCGTTTCATAATTGAGGGAAATACTTATCGTCGCTTTGCTACATCATCCCTTCCTCTTTGGGGAAATACCGATGCAGTCTCAGGCTACGTCAATGGGAGATGGTCATTTATGTTTAACACCATTATTGAGAGTCTCGATTTGAGGGAGATCGACCTTACTGTTAGTCAGATCACATGGGCGAACACACTACCAGTTCCAAGGTATGAGAAGCTGGATCATGTGCTTACCAGTGTTGAGTGGGAACAAAAGTTTCCTCTGGTAACAGTCTAGGCTTTGCAGAGAGCAGTTTCGGATCATACTCCACTTCTAGTTGACTCGGGGGAAGCAATGCATGTGGGAAATAAATATATATTCTCTTTCGAATTAGGATGGTTCGAGAGAGAGGGCCTTTTGGATCTCGTTGCATCCGAACGGGCCAAAGAGACTAGTGGAGAGACTAGTATGGACAGATGGCAAAACAAAATCCGACACCTACGCTAGTTTTTGAGGTGATGGGCAAAAAATCAAAGTGGACTTTACAAGATGGGAAAAGTGAGGCTTATTCAGCTTATTAATGAGTTAGAGTTGAAAGCTAAGTCCACCGTTCTTAACGTGTTGGATCGGACTATTAAGAATGAGGCTGAGCAGACTTCGTGCTTTACTTCGAGAGGAGGAGATCAAATGGGCTCTTAGAGCAAAGGTGACTAAGGTCATCCAAGGTGATGACAACACCCATTTATTTCACATGATAGCTAATGGGAAGCGGAGAAAGAAGAAAATATTTCAGCTAGAACAGGATGAGGGTACAATCGTAGGTCATGAGAACCTGAAATTGTACATCACCGAGTACTATAAAAAACTTTTCGGACCCCCGAAGTTAACTCTGTGTCGCTAGATGAGAGCGCAATAGGGGATATTCCTCAACTCAATGCTGATGAGAATGAGGTGTTATCTGCTCCGTTTACTGAGAAAGAGGTGTTTGAGGCAATAATGCAAATGAAGCAAAACAAGGCTCCCGGACCTGATGGGTTCCCAGCTGATTTTTACAAGAGGTGTTGGCATATTATTAAAGGTGATCTTATGGCTATGTTCCATGGTTTATTCAATGGTCAGTTACAGCTATTTCACCTAAACTTTGGAACAATCACGTTGCTACCAAAGAAGGAGGAGGCCGTACGCATTGAGCAGTTCAAGCCGATATGTTTGCTCAATGTGAGCTTTAAAATCTTTACTAAGGTTGCAACGAATAGGTTGACGTAGATAGCCCATTCGATTGTTCAACCCACTCATACGACATTCATGCCTGGTAGACACATCCTAGAAGGGGTTGTGGTCTTACACGAGATGCTTCACAAAATCCATTCGAAGAAACTCGATGGAGTCATCTTTAAGGTGGATTTCGAAAAAGCCTATGACAAGGTAAAATGGCCTTTCTTCCAACAAGCTTTAAGAATGAAGGGATTCAATGAAGCCTGGAGGAACCAGGTGGATTCCTTTATTCAGAAAGGTGGTGTTGGAATTAAGATGAATAATGACATAGGTCATTATTTTCAAACTCATAAAGGATTAAGACAGGGAGATTCGATGTCCCCCATCTTATTCAACATTGTTGCTGATATGTTGACAGCTCTCGTAGGGCGGGCTAAAGAGAACGACTTGATAGGAGGACTTGTTCCACATCTTGTGGATGGAGGGGTGTCCATCTTGCAATATGCAGATGATATGGTCATTTTCATGGAACACGACCTCGCTAAAGCTAGAAATATGAAGTTGGTACTTTGCCTTTTTAAACAACTATCGGGACTCAAGATCAATTTTAATAAGAGCGAATTGTTCTGCTTTGGGCGGGCCAAGGAGGAGCAAGATGCTTACTGACAATTATTCGGTTGTGAGATGGGGTCTCTACCTTTTAATTACTTGGTTATCCCCATTCATCACCGCAAACTATCCAATAAGGAATGGAAATGTATAGAAGATCGATTTGAAAAAAGACTAAGTTGCTGGAAGGGTAAGCTTATGTCCTATGGAGGTCGACTCGTGCTAATAAACTCAGTTCCGATGAGTTTGCCGATGTTCCTTCTATCATTCTTCGAAGTACCGATAGGGGTACGGAAAATATTAGACTTTTATCGATCTTGATTTTTCTGGCAAAGTGACGAGATTAAGACGAAATATAGACTTGCGAGATGGGATATTATGTGCAGACCCAAAGACCAGGGGGGGTTGGGGACAGAGAACTTAGAGATTAAGATATAGATGTCTGTTGAGCAAATGGCTTTACATATTGTCTGCTGAGACGGAAGGTACGTGAGTACAAATTTTGCGTAATAAGTACCTGCAATCCAAGACTTTGACCCAGGTTACCGTTAAACCTTCAGACTCACCGTTTTGGAAAGGGTTAATGAGAACGAAAGAAACCTTTTTCCATAGAGTGAAGTTTAACATTGGGAACGGTAACACAACCAGGTTCTGGGAAGACACGTGGTTAGGGGAGACGCCCCTGGCTATACAATACCCGACCTTATATAATATTGTGCAACGTAAAGAAGCTTATGTTGCTACGATATTACAATCGGCCCCTCTTAACATTCAATTTAGGAGGTCTCTGGTGGGAGAACGATGGAATGCGTGGCTCCATTTGGTTCGTAGGTTGATAGAGGTTCAACTTTCTGACCAACCGGACACCATTCATTGGAAGCTAACTACAAGCGGTAGTTTCTCCGCGAAATCGATGTACTTAGACTTAATTAATGCTGGGCCAATATCAACCTCCCCACACATTTGGAAAATTAAGGTTCCGCTTATAATTAAAATCTTTATGTGGTTTGTGCACAAAGGAGTGATCCTGGCAAAAGATAACTTGGTTAAACGCAGATGGGTAGGTAGTTCTAGATGTTGTTTTTTTATCATAATGAGACTATTAAACACCTCTTTCTCGATTGTCCACTTGCCAAACTTCTTTGGCGTACTATACATATAGCCTTCAACATTACTCCTCCACCTAGTATGAACACGTTAGTTGGGACGTGGCTTAATGGAGTGGATGTACGCACAACTAGTCACATTCGGATAGGGATATGTGCAATGCTTTGGGCTATATGGAACTGCAGAAATGATATGATATTTCTCAGAAAAAACTTTACCAACTTTTTGCAGGTTATTTACAGAGCTACAGCTTGGATCCGTACGTGTTCGTTACTCACGCCTGAGGAGTCCAGGAAGCTTTTGGTTACTGGGTGCAACCGGTGGGAGACGGCAGCACGGGCTATCTTCAACCGATTTGGATGGCAGCTAACTAATAGGCTAGGTGTTTAGTCATCATAGCCTGTTCTTGTTTAGCCGGATGTAGCATTTATTTTACCTTTATTTTATGGGCTCTATCTCTGAGATATTGTTGGATATTGCACTTTTGTAGAACTTTCATTACTTAATAAAATGGCTGCATGGATCATCATGATGCAAAGGCAGGGGCCGATCCTCCTTTTCAAAAAAAACTGCATCATGATCGAACTGCCATGGTCTTCCCAAGAGCAACTGACATGCATCCATTGGCAGGACGTCACAATCCACCTTGTCGATATAATCTCGAACAACAAATGGTACACGTACCTTATGTGTAATCTTTAATTTTTTAGAGTTGTATAGCCACTCCACGTGGTGCGGTTGCGACTGCCGCCACATGGACAAACACAATGCTTGCACAAGATCTTTGCTAACCGCGTTAGTAAAACCACCACCATCAATTATCATCTTGCATGCACGATCCTTGATCTTGCACTGTGTTTTAAAAACACTCCACCACTGCCCCTTTGCACCACTATCATTTTGCACCTTCTCTACCAAGAGATTTAGTCCCTTCATCGGTGCATCCACTTCTTTATTTATTTCTTCTTGCTCATCTCTTCTTTTTTGCAAACGACCTTTCCAATCTGTCATGAACACATCCACTGGCATAGGAATAAAACCAATTTGTTGGCCCTTCGATGAGAGAGTAAGTATTTTTCTTGGAATTACGAACAAACGTGACACGTTTTCACCATGGGTTCCCAAGTAGCAGATGACACGACACCATGGGCAGAGGACAAACGTGAAAAAACTCTGCACAACAGTATTTTCCCAAATCAAAAATTAGCAAAGTCCGATGCGTAATTTTGATGTCACCTTTGAACCACTTCAGCGTGTACGGTCTTTCAAGAGGCGTCATATTCAGCCCCAATTTTTCAACCACCTCGATGCTCACCAAGTTGACTGCCGAACCTTCATCGATCCTCAAATTTACACACCGTTCCTTCACGACAGAACGGCTGTGAAAAAGAACGACCTCGCCGATGCCTTCCTCCTCCATCAATATGTTCCTGCTCAACATGTTGATGCTCGCCTCCACAAATAATATTGCAAATTGTATCGCCGTGACTAACCTTTGCTCTGTCGTGCGTGTAGATGACCCGATCTTTCACGTCTGTGCTTTATAAGCAGTTCGTCCCCCGTCTTCCTCCTTACAACCTCCAATATCAATCTCTACCCGTGCACGATCAGTAAACGAACAAAGATAATGATCCCCTTGGATCAACACGTAGGCGTCGATATGATGATCAACCCTCCGTCGTTCGTAAATTTCCACGATGGGAAAATCATAGATAATACACAAGATATGGCCGTTCGTAACTTGGACGTATTTCTGTATATCTCATAACTCGGAATAAATCTCAAACTCAAAAACTGATCCCCCGTACATGGACGCCATCTACTTTTATATATAACCAATGCATGGGATAAGGCCCAAATCTCCTAGACTCCTACCTACGTAACTAGTATGACTTGCCATCACGATTTATATGGCACATAATTAGCACAAGGAAACCTGCTAGCTAACAGGAAGATATACTTTCTATTTTAAAAGGACACATGCGTACGTAAGGTAAACAGACTCAAAAAAAGGATAACTATTCTCCATGCAATTAGGACCCAACGTGCAGCTCCATGGTCCCAATTTTAATCCATCGGGGAGGTGTACGAAAATTGGGCTGCACCTTGTCACGTATGGGTTCCTCCATAATCTCAGGTTTGTTGCCGTGACGAACATATACTTCTTGGAAAGGATTTGACGGTAAATCCTATTTGGCGCTGCAGGCGCCGATTAAAGTGCATTTTTCTTAACCGGCGCCTGCAACGATCGGTCATGGGCCGGCCCATGTAAATTCCAGCGGGACGGAGGTTTTACGGTTTTGTGAAGCTTCTGGAAGTTTCATAGATGGTTTTTTTTTCATTTAGGTTTTTTTAGGACTGGTTTTTCTTAGGTTTTTCTCATTTTCTTTTTCTGTTTCTTTTCTTTACTCTTTTTATTAGTTGTTCATTTCCATTTTATTTTTAAATAACTTTTCATTTTTCGAAAAAGCGCAGCCTTTTTTTTGATGAATTTTTTTCAAACGAACCAAAAAAATATTCAAATCAATGATTTTTTTTCAAAATTTTACGAACTTTTTATTAAAATTCTATGAACTTTTTTGAATATCGATGAACTTTTTTCATTTTTTTATGAGCTTTTTTAAAATTTGATGAACTTTGTTTTGAAATGGATGAACTTTTTTCAAAACTGATGAACTTTTTTAAGATTTGTGAACTTTTTTCTCAGTTGAACGAACTTTTCTAAAACATACATGATTTTTTTTTAATTTAGTGTACTTTTGAAAAAATCGATATTTCTATTCAAATTCGGTGAACTTTTTTTCAAATTCTATGATCGTTTTTCAAACTTTATGACCTTTTTTCGAATTTGATGAACTTTTTTTAAAACTTAATGATTTTTTGTCAAGTTTTATGTCTGTTTTGCAAATTCGATAAACTTTTTTCTGTTTTTGTGAACTTTTTTCAAAATTAATGAACATTTTTTCGAATTGGTGAACTTTTTTTTTCCAAGGATTTGATGAACTTTTCATATTTTTGTGAACTAATTTTCAAATTCGAGATATTGTTTTTAGATGCATGAATTTTTTTTTTCATGATTTTGAAATAATAAGTCAAAAGGCAACGAATTGGTCAACCGATTAGCCGTGACATTATTTTTTAGAAATTCAGCGACTGGTGTATGCGATCGAGTGACCACCTTCTTATTGGGCCGGCCCAGCATGGGGCGCTGCAGGCACCAGGAGAGGGAACGGGCGCCTGTAGCGCCGTATAGGAGCACCCAGATTTGACTTCCTTTTATTTATCAAACCAAATTGATATATAGGCTTTACTAGGAAAAGAGCCCGTGCGTTGCAACTGGGGAAAAAATTATCACACGTTCTAAGCCAATAAACTAAATCAATGACGTTATAATAATTTATATAGCGGAAAAGATGTACACATTCAACATGACCAATTTTCAGGATCACACTATAGCATGTCGCTTTTGTGAGTCCCTTCATGCAGCGACTTGTAATTCCATGGACCTGTGGGTACCATCTCTCTCACATCTAAACTTGGTGCATGCAACATCCTTGCCGTCAGTGACGTTTGTACGTGTTGGTTGTTGGGTCAGCTAACCCCACAAGTTTTTTTAAAAAAGTCAAAAAACAATGTACATTGTGAAGAAGAAAAATCAGACAATTAGCAATGGCGACACTAATATTTGAGATTGGCTTCGCCACTACTTGCTGTGCTTCGTGGAGAAACCGCGGGTTATCATGAATCATCATTGGTCTTGTTGAGGTACTGGGTCGCAGAGCGTTGTCCGTGTCCGACGAAACCAGGTGTGTTTCACAAAGATCCTCCTTTTAGGACTACACATCCTCCTCCGGCTAGCGGTAGCGCTGGGTACGGGAACGGTGACGGGCTAGGACTGTGGGGAAGGAGGACGAGATGGTAGTTGACTTCTGATCTGGTGATTCGTGCCATCTCTCTTTTTCTCTCATCTCGGCACATGACACCATCATGCAACAGTGCTACACATTGTCGTCCATACAGCTGAGAAGAGAACAAAGGTTGAGCCTGCACATAAATATCTTCCTCACCAATCGCTTCTGATATGGGGACTTTGATTTTGCCGTACCAACGAAGAAATGCTCACGAAGGTTACACCGAGACCACATTAACAAAAATTAAATCTTGTATTGTGCAAATTCTTACAAACTGTACCTTATAAATAATAGAAAGAAAGCATATCTCAACCAAAAAACTAATATATGACACCTACAAAAAACAATATGGTAATTAATATCATGAAAAATAAAGAACAATTAGGTAAGAACACCAAATGATCAATATGTGTATATACATAGAACAAGCACTGCTGGTTCTATCTTGTCTCATAATTGAATAATCTGCAAAAAATATGATCATGCATAACAGTCATTAGTTATTTCCCATGAAGAAGCTTAGATTAATGTTTTCAAATTGATTAGCAGTTAATTCTTGATTGATGCTATATATGTTCCTACAGAAAAATCCTTTTGTTATAGTTGAAGCCTTGGCAATAATAATTCCATGAACACTTGAACTGCAGTGTTCTACAACAAAAAATAACGAGAAGGAAAGGAACGTGGAAGGACTGGATCTAGGTAGAGAGAAAAATAGTACCATGCTACTGCCCGGACAGAATAGTGCAACTCCAGGTCAATCTCATCGGCTTTGAAGTCATCGAGCATGGAGTTTGTTCACTGGCAGTGCCAGCCACATGAACAGGCCTTGCCTCCACTATTGTACAAACATGAGCCGCTGCCTATCCTCCCGCACGAGTCTGTATTTCTCCATGCCTGCCTATCCTCCCGGACGCATCTGTATTTCTCCATTCGTTTTCTTCTCTTATTATCCCTTCCATCAACGCATCAGCCCTGGAAGGGGTACTCGTGGTTCCACGGCTGCGCCATCACATCCGCAAAAACAGAACACGCCAGGATCTGCCTTCGTCTGGCTGTCTTGCAGCGGACGGATCTGAAGTTTATTGATTTGTTCGATTTCATTCTCTTGATGCGATCATGTCTCTCATGAATCCATATATGAATCATACATACCACATATAACAATCCAGTTTAAGTAGCCCATATACCAATCATACATGCCACGTAACCGACATATAGCTCTTCAATCTGGATCTGAATCCAATGTAATTAGCCCACCACATATAGCAACCGATGTATGTATATAATCAGGTCTGAATCCATGTGGCCAGCTTTCATGGAGTTGTAAATTATGCACACGTATATTAACTTGTCTGATTTATATTAGATCTAAAAGGGAGAGGTGGCACTAAAATCCTGGCTGCTATGTTTGTCCAGTATTAACTTGTCTGATTTATGTTAGATCTGAAAGGGAGAGGTGGCACTAAAATCCTGGCTGCTATGCTTGTCCAGCACAAAAGCAAAAGGGAGGAAAAAGAAGAAAAAAATGGTAGTTGTGGGGATCGAACCCAGGTCTACTGGGCAGTAGAGTTAGGTTCAATCCAATGCGCTGCTTCTATTTCAGTTATACATAATCGGATCGACTTCTATATGAACAATGGTCGACGACTTCTTGTGAAGGAAAAAACGAATCGTTTTCTTGACTTACGGGTGACGCTGGTGGGTAATTATCGCCAACTTCGAGGGTAATTTGAATGACGTATGACCAGAAATAGTCCGTGTTTTATTATTAGGTAAAGATATATGGACGTTGCTCACATGGCTTCTGTGATTCTTCTATATTTCCTTCTGTATGTGCATGTACAAGATTTGTACACGTACATCTATTCATCAATCTGCTGTCCAGAAAACCAGCTTGATATTCACCCATCTTCGCAGCACAAATACCTGGACCGCATAGCAAACGTTTCTTGCCATCTCTGTCAGTGTGCAATACATCTGGACAGTTCATAATTGTACCACTCTCCTCGCTTGTCTCAGTTGGTTCGAGTTTAGTACCAGCCGCACTCGATAATATTCTAGATGTCACAGTGTCCGATTATCCTCCCTTCCTTGAAACAAAACCGTCCCGAGTTTTGAGTTAGCCTTCCAAGGCACCTCCTTCTCTGGAACTTGCATGTTAACAGTGATTGCACCGTCCATCATCGGTTTTAGTATGTGCTTCTTTCCATCATGTAGGAATGAATATGTGTTGGATTTTCCGGCATGCACTGCATCATGATCGAACTGCCATGGTCTTCCCAAGAGCAATTGACATGCATCCATCGGCAGGACGTCACAATCCACCTTGTCGATATAATCTCCAACAACAAATGGCAAACGTACCCTATGTGTAATCGTTAATTTTCCCGACTTGTATAGTCACTCCACGTGGTGCGGTTGCGGGTGCCGCCACATGGACAAACGCAGTGCTTGCACAAGATCTTTGCTAACCGTGGTAGTAAAACTACCACCATCAATTATCATCTTGCATGCACGATCCTTGATCTTGTACTGTGTTTTAAAAACACTCCACCGCTGCCCCTTTGCACCACTATCATCTTGCACCTTCTCTACCAAGAGATTTAGTCCCTTCATCGGTGCATCAACTTCTTTCTTTATTTCTTCTTGCTTATCTTTTTTTTTTTGCGAACGAACTTTCCAATCTGTCATGAACACATCCACTGGCATAGGAATAAAACAAATGTGTATTTTTTTTGGAATTACGAACAACCCCAACACGTTTGCACCATGGGTTCCCAAGTAGCAGATGACACGGCACCATGGACACAAGACAAACGTGAAAAAACTCCTCACAACAGTATTTTCCCAAATCAAAAATTAGCAAAGTCCGATGCGTAATTTTGATGTCACCTTTGAACCACTTCAGCGTGTACGGTCTTTCAAGAGGCGCCATATTCAGCCCTAATTTTTCAACCTCCTCGATGCTCACCAAGTTGACTGTCAAACCTTCATCGATCGTCAAATTGACACACCATTCCTTCACGACACAACGGCTGTGAAAAAGAATGACCTCGCCGATGCCTTCCTCCTCCATCAATATGTTCCTACTCAACATGTTGATGCTCGCCTCCACAAACAATATTGCAAATTGTTTCGCCGTGACTAACCTTTTCTCTGAATACCACTTGATGAGGCACGGACTAGCGAGATGCTAATTCGTGCGTGTAGATGACCCGATCTTTCACTGCGATGCTTGATGAGTAGTCTTTCTCAATTCAACCTCCAATATCAATCTTTACCCATGCACGATCAGTACACGAACAAAGATTGTATACACAGCAGACAGCAGCCAAACACAAACACAAGAAAAATGCATACGTAAGCTTCACGAGATCTCATTAGGAAGCGAAAATGTCAAGACAATGTACGTTGGACTGATAGATCGATGATGCATGCTGTACCTCTGGACGTCGGGTCGTTCCGGTTGGGGAGGTGACCGTCGGCTGGGCGATGTCTTAAATGCATGGAAAGAAACCATTGAGGCTGGGCTTCAAGTGCGTACAAGGCCAGTTCAAAGCTAGACTGGCTTGCGTTTCCTTCCATTTATAGCTATTGATCCAAGATTAATCTTCATGGGTTTTCTTTCCGTGTTTGCCCGCCAAATTATTTGCCAGCACATTAGGCCATAAGTTTTTTCTTTAAAGGACATTACGCCATAAGTAAGTACAAAGAGGAATGCTTCTTGTAACAATGATATATTTATCTTGTAAATAATCGACCTGTTTAGAAACTATAGATAATAAAATTAGTCTAATTGTGCAATACTCACAAAATGGAGAATTGATAGACGTATCTCATGCCATCGTGTCACTCATCATAGAGTGCCAATGGTTCTTAAGGCTTACAAGTTTAGGTCACAGCTTACTTACCATATCAATGTTCAATGATGAGGGTGAAGGGGCCTGTCGTCACCGGTCATCTATTTTCCCATGGGACATAGAGAACACGAGAACAATAAAGGGAGGCATGCGTGTCATCATGAAGGGTGGTGATAGCCATGAAGGCATAGGGGGTAGATTTGGTAGGGTGGCGATCGAGCGGGCCTGCCATGGTCCGAAAGGTTTGGAGGAAAATAATCAGTGAGGTAGAGGCGATGATGCACCTATGTTGAGGTGACAAGAATGCCGCCACCGTAGGTACTATATTTGCTCTATGGGAGGCGGCTCATACCAAAGGACACGGCATCAACATAGGTCACTAGGGAGGCGCCCCATGTTACAGACATAATGGTAAGATGGTAATGCAGAGGAGGGGAATGGAAAGGAGGCTAGGAGCCAAGGCAAAGTGCAGAGGTAAAACATGTGGGGGTGGGCGCGGGTGAGTGGAAAGGAGGCTAGGAGGGGGAGTGTAAAAGAGGCTAGGAGCCAAGGCAAAGTGCAGAGGTAAAACGTTTTCCTACGGCAAACCAACCTGTGGTTGGATGGTTAGAGGGACTGTGGTATCCCCAGCCCACCAGGGTTCAAATCCTGGTGCTTGCATTTATTCCTGGATTTATTTCAGGATTTCCGGCGATGCGCATTCAGTGGGAGGAGACGTTCCCGTCGACGACGAGGTGCCTACGGTGACTTCGTAAATTTCAAGATGATATGCCGTCTCAGTCTCTCGAAGGTGCTCATAGGGGTAGGGTGTGCGTGTGTGCGTTCATTGAGATGAGTGTATGCGCATGTATATGAGCGCTTCGTCTGTACTGTGTTAAAAAAACGTTTTCCTACGTGAAATTACGTGGTCATGAGGGTTACGTGGTGAGTTGGCTGATTTTTATTGGCCATTAGCTGTGGGAGCAGGCCCACCTTGAAAATCATGGGGGTGGTTTGATTAGTGGCAAAAGTAATTACGTAGGTTTACGTTAAACCCTTCCTAAGCCTAGCATTTTTTATTATGGCCCCTCCAGCAGCCCCACCCCGCGCGCGCTCCTTCCGATAGAGCTCCAACGTCAATTGGGACGATGGCCTGCAGAAGTTGCATCGCCTCTGACTGCATCAGATTGGGGCGGCCCATAGGCGACTATGGCTTTGACGGGCAGGGACGGGAGGGATGTTTGGCAAAACGGATTCGGCCCATGCCAGGCATGCCTGACACAATTGACCGGTACGCGAAAGTGACAAACGAGTGATTTGGCCCAGGTTGAAGCTTAGCCGAGCTATGTATGTAGGCGGACTCAGCCCAGCCGAGCGGAAGAAACCAAAAATAGGTCACCGAATTAGTATCACCTCGCATATCTTTACCTAATATAATAAAAGTGATTAGTGCTTCTGATGGTTCATCATTAAATTAGCCTCAAAGTTCACATAAATTACCGCTCAATGCCACCCATCACTAGTAGAAAAAGGCCCATTTGTCCCGGTTCCAGAGGCCCATTTGTCCCGGTTCTGGAACCGGGACTAAAGGGTCGGGACTAAAGCCAAAACCTTTAGTCCCGGTTCGCTTACGAACCGAGACCAAAGGGGATCCACGTGGCCACTGCGGTGAGCCCAGGCAGGAGGACCTTTCGTCCCGGTTGGTCACACCAACCGGGACCAAAACGCATCCACGCGTCAGCATCTGGCAGGACCTGGGGTTTTTGTTTTTTTTTTAAAGGGGGGGGGGGGTTTAGGGGGTTTTGAAGGGTTAATTTAGGGGTTTCATATTGTGTTAGCTAGCTAATAGAGAGAAGTGTCCTCTCTTTCTCCGTGCTTGGTCGACGGTAGCTACTATAGAGAGAACTCGACACGCTAGCTAGTAAGCAAATGAAGGAACCATTAAGTACACAAGATCGTCATGAACATATACAGAGAGAAGTGATCGACCTCTCTTTCTCCGAGAGATTGGTCGAACAACAAGTTTTCGTATATCTATCCGACGCTACTAGCTACATATATACAATATAAGATCTCTTACAATCCCTAACATCTAATGTCAAATTCCAGATGGTATTCTCCGGCTTTATTTATGACGTGGTCAAGAAAGAATCCCGTCAATTCCTCTTGAATTGCTCGTATGCGATCATGTGGTAGGAGTTCATCCCACATCTACCACATCTAATTTGAAGAAGGGGGTCAATACATATATATGAATGAAACTCAACACAAATCATGGTAATAAAATAAAATTGTGAATATTATTGCTTATGCACTTGAAATTGTTTTTCAGAGTAGCCCCGCTTAGGGGTCGTCGCGTTGTAGATGAACTCGCAAATGTAGTATCCACAAAAATCATTCCCGGTTTCCTGCCACAAGCACTTTACGAGAAATAGAGTTCAATCAAACTGATAATCAAGCATGATAAATGGTATTGATGAAACTAGAATCAATGGGAGATGCGCGGAACTAGCTAGTAGTACTTACTTTCGGGTGTGTAAATCACAGCTCCCTCGGCAGTGCCTGAACAATTGCGGTGAACTCTTTCCAAACCCTGCCAGACAAAGAAAATAATTACTTGATATCAGGAAAGTAACAAAGTTGCCGATATGATGCGATAATGATCAATTGAACTTACTTCTGGAGCATTTCAGTCATGTCCGCATATTCCTGGGGATCTTTTCGTTTCGAGTCTAAGACGATTACTACTCCCCGCTCAAGCTTAATCTCTAGCAGAATAAAGTGGAACCTGCGCACGCATGCATAACTCATCAATTACATTACTATAACCTCGAGTAATAAGGGAAACCGAATATACACAAGACAGTAACACTCACTTGAAGTTGTAAGGAAAGAGTATTGTCTCTTTGTTTTGATTTTTAAGCAACGATTGTAGCAAGTTGTCCTCGGTTTGTGTGACATTGTTTTTAACCGTAAACTCATGTATGATATTTGGGTTAATGAACCCAATGTCATAGATTTGTGCTTTTCTGCATTCGACGATCTTCAATCTGCATAATATAGTGAGGATAATTATATATACATGCAATGAAAGAGCTGAGCTATATATAGTGACTTAATTACAGAAGTAGTACTTACAGACAGTAGCAAGTCAAAATTGTTTTGTCGAGGGCCTTTTGATTGTATAACTGGAATAACTCGTCAAATTCAACAGACAGCTGATCCATTCCAACGAGGTCGTGCTCCTCTTTAATTCTCAGCATCAAAGTATCCCTCCCAGACTCGCTGCAGGTTTTCATGTACCATTCATGGAATTTTCGCATCATCGTTGTTAGAGGAGGATGATCAGGTTTGACGAGAGGCTGCCCGTACTGGTAACTGAATTCGTCCACCTCCAACGGCTCAAACTGTACATCATCGCTCAGGTAATCACCAGGATTGGTACCGGGCACCATCCCCGGATGATTAGCGACGATATGGCTAGACACCTTGAGCGGGGGCACGATTGGTTCGCCTGTTCGCCGAGCTAGGGAATTTTTTTCCCACTTCTTCGTTTTGCTAACCTTGCATCACTGGAAGTACTTCCCGACTGCCGCGCATCTTGATATGTCTTTTTAATACAGAGGACAAAGTTGGAATCCGGCGGAGGCGGTGGTGGTCGCTTCAGGGCATCGATAGTGCGCTTCACTTTCACCGGATCTAGCTTCTCCTTTGGAGGTGGAGTTTTCTTTGCAAAATGGTCCCTCACTTGGGCACGACATATCTCCTCGTTTTCAGACTCAGTCCTCTCATATGGTAACTTTTCCAGAGGCTTGAGAGATGGACCGTATCTAAATTGCCTCCCGCCTCTACTTGTACTGCTAGCCGCCGGACCGGCGGCGTCTCTCTTTCGTCGTTGCTTACGAGGCGGAGAAGGAGGCGGAGTGCTCCGACGCGCCGGAGGAGCCGGAGCGGCGGCGTATGTCTTCCGCCGTTGCCGATGATGCGGAGGAGGAGGCGGACTGCTCCGACACGCCGGAGTAGGCGAAGGAGGAGGTGAAGTGCCCTCACGCATCGGAGGAGCCGAAGAAGAAGGTGGGGTGCCCTGATCACTCGCCGGAGGAGGAGAAGGACAAGGAGGCGGAGTGCCCTGACTCGCCGGAGGAGGAGGAGGAGGCGGAGGCATCCAGTTTGGAAGCTTGATGTACTCCTTCTGCCATAGACATGTACTCCTCAGAGCACGAACCAGCTGATTCTCCCCTTCACCTGTAGAGTGGTCAAGCTCGAGCTCCTCAAATCCCTCCATTACTTCATCCACCATCACAACAACATAGCCATGTGGAATCGGAAGGCAGTGAAAAGTTCCGTTGGGTTGAGGAGGTGCAACAGAGCCGACAGCCACCTTGAAAGTGAGGTTCCGACATTTCGTCATAAGCTCGCAATGTTGAGCCTCCGTGATAGTGTCCACGGGGTAGATAGGAGCCGTGAAGTCAGGCTGAACGGGCTCCGTGGAAGCCACGCCGCTTCTCCGCTGAGATGGCGGGGTAGCTTCTGGGGTAGCTTCGTGCCGCTGAGATGGTTGGCCGGCAGCTCGCTCGCTCTCAAGTTCCTCTAGCTTTTGTAGTCTTGCACTGATCTTCTGCATGTCGCTCAGCTCCGCTTTCCTCTTTCTCTCCCGGCTTCTGTAACCGCCTGCGTCGGGAAACCCAACCTTCCACGGAACGGAGCCCGGTGTGCCTCGTGTTCGTCCAGGGTGCTCAGCATTCCCTAGGGCCTCAGTCAGCTCGTCCTTCTCTCTCTCGATAATGAACGTCCCTTCCTGCGTTGCGTTGATATACTTCTGAAGCTTCGTGACGGGTATTGCAAGTTTCTCGTCCGTCCAACGGCACTTCCCTGTTTCAGGTCCAAAGTTCCCCCAACCCCGAAGAACCAAGTCCTTGAACGGTCTGGCCAGTTCAATGTCTGTGGTACGACCCCTTTAGCAATCAGGTCATTCTCAGCTTTGTCCCACAACGGCCGGGCTTTGAGGTAGCCACCTGACCCCGTGTGATGGTGATACTGCTTCTTTGCAGCATTGTTCTTGTTTGTCTCTGACATTTTCTTACTCTTGTCCGATGTCTTGTAGGCCATAAATGCGGGCCAGTGATCTTCTCAAATCGGCCGGTGAATTCTGGAGTCTTCCCTTTGTCGACAAACTTTGATTTCAACTCATTCTTCCACCTCCTGAATAGATCTGCCATCTTCTTAAGAACACACGCCTTGACCAGTTGCTCTATAACTGGCTTATTCGGATCCTCCTCTGGCGGTAGGGTGAAATTTGCCTTCAGCGCGGTCCAAAGATCATCTTTCTGTCTATCGGTGACATAATCACCTTCAAGGGCGTCGTCCTTAGGCTTATTCCATTGCTTGATGCTGATCAGGATGTTGTCCCTAACAATAGCTCCGCACTGAGCAGAAAATGCGTCCTTGGTCCCCTTGGGTTCAATCGGTAGGCCATCGTCCGCGAGTGCTGTGATCGTGAACCTTTCATCCTTGCGCAACCTCTTCTTCGGGCCTCGTCTCGTTACCGAAGTTTGGCTCGATCCGGAGGGCTATAAAAGAAGAAAGAAGAGTTAATATATGTACATACCAAAACAATTAATGCATCAATTAGCTAGTCAGCACAGGCTTAATTAATATATATACCTCGCCGGACTTTGCAACAGCTCCCTCCTCCGTTCGGTCACCAGAGCTGTCATCATGGTCTCCTTCTTCCTCCGGCATTCGGTCACCGGAGCCATCATGATCATGTCCTTCCTCCTCCATTGTTCGATCACCGGAGCCGTCATCCTCTCCTTCCAGACCATCGGTGTCGTTGAGAAACGACAAGACATCACGTCCGGCGAGGATTATGTCCCCCAACACCTATTCTTGTTCCAAGTCTCTTTGATCCATAGCTTCTGCAAATATTACAACATGGCAATTAATATACAAACATGAATGTCAGACGTCCGGACCGCCTCTCTCATGAATGTCCGACGTCCGGACCGCCTCTCTCATGAATGTCAAACAAGGGATTCTCTTAACCTTTAAGGGATTTAACAAAATGGCGCCATTCTGAATGTGCAGAAAATGGTCCATATTTTTCCTGATCTCATCTACCCTTCTATATGTCACGTTGTCTAGTGTCAAAGGATTCAAGAAAACCAAGGCTTCATCATTAGCCGGAAGTAACAGGCGCATAATGGTACGAAGCTCTCCAAAATTGTTTTGGAACGGAGTCCCGGATAGGATAATTAATTAGCTTTTTGGTACGAAGTTCAGCAAGAGCCTTCGGAATATCGCTATTTGGAAGGCCTTTGCTGAAATTCATACCAAAAAGCGAATTATTCTATCCGGAACTCCGTTCCAAAACAACTTTGAAGAGCTTCGTAGCATCATACGCATGTTACTTTCGGCTAATGATGAAGCCATGGATTTCTTCAATACTTTGACAGACAACGTGACATATAGAAGAATATATATATATGAGATCAGAAAAAAATTGGATCAACTTGTGCACATCCATAATGGGGGCATTCTTGATAAATCTATGTTACCGGAGTTTTCTATATGAACAAAAAAAATTCCACATGACATGTCCGACGTCCCCCCTCATGTCGAAGTTATCGGGGAGGGGGTAGATCGACAACGACGCTCTTTCTTCTAGGGTTTGGGTGGCCTCGATAGTTAGTCGGGCGAGCAGACCACCTCTCTCTCATGCATGTCTGACGTCCCCCCTCATTTCGAAGTTATCGGGGAGGGGGTAGATCGACAACGACGCTCTTTCTTCTAGGGTTTGGGTGGCCTTGATAGTTGGTCGGGCGAGCGGACCTCCTCTCTCACTCATGCATGTCCGGCGTCCCCCCTCATGTCGAAGTTATCGGGGAGGGGGTAGATCGACAACGACGCTCTTTCTTCTAGGGTTTGGGTGGCCTCGATAGTTGGTCGGGCGAGCGGACCGCCTCTCTCACTCATGCATGTCCGACGTCCCCCCTCATGTCGAAGTTATCGGGGAGGGGGTAGATCGACAACGACGCTCTTTCTTCTAGGGTTTGGGTGGCCTCGATAGTTGGTCGGGCGAGCGGACCGCCTCTCTCTCTCATGCATGTCCGACGTCCCCCCTCATGTCGAAATTATCGGGGAGGGCCGGGGTTGATCGACAATGACGCTCTTTCTTCTACGGTTTGGGTGGCCTCGATAGTTGGTCGGGCGAGCGGACCGCCTCTCTCACTCATGCATGTCCAACGTCCCCCCTCATGTCGAAGTTATCGGGTAGGGGGTAGATCGACAACGGCGCTCTTTCTTCTGGGGTTTGGGTGGCCTCGATAGTTGGTCGGGCGAGCGGACCGCCTCTCTCTCTCATGCATGTCCGACGTCCCCCCTCATGTCGAAATTATCGGGGAGGGCCGGGGTAGATCGACAACGACGCTCTTTCTTCTACGGTTTGGGTGGCCTCGATAGTTGGTCGGGCGAGCGTACCGCCTCTCTCACTCATGCATGTGTGACGTCCCCCCTCATGTCAAAGTTATCGGGGAGGGGGTAGATCGACAACGACGCTCTTTCTTCTAGGGTTTGGGTGGCCTCGATAGTTGGTTGGACGAGCGGACCGCCTCTCTCTCTCATGCATGTCCGACGTCCCCCCTCATGTCGAAATTATCGGAGAAGGCCGGGGTAGATCGACAACGATGCTCTTTCTTCTACGGTTTGGGTGGCGTCGATAGTTGGTCGGGCGAGCGTACCGCCTCTCTCTCATGCATGTCCGACGTCCCCCCCTCATGTCGAAGTTATCGGGAAGGGGGTAAATTTTAACTTAGTGAGTCTTTTAATTAACTCATTTAGAATATATGAACCAAAAAATGCTATGAACAAAAAATGCTATGAACAAAAAAAATCATATTAACAGTAAATGCATCCATCCATACACACATACATATATACATCCATCGGAGTATATTAACAGTAAATGCATACATATATACAAAAAATGCTATGAACAAAAAAAATTCCATGAACAAAAAAAATGGCGGCGGCGGCGGCGGCGCAGGGGCGGCGTGGCGGCAGAACAGGGGCGGCGGCAGCGGCAGCGCGGCGATAGCGCAGGAACGGCGGCGACGCAGGGGAAGGGGAGCTCACTGGGGGTCGGTGCGTCGGGGCAGGGAGCGGCAGAGCAGCTGGCGGCGTCGGGAGCGGCGGACGGCGACCGGGAGCGGCGGACGGCGACGGGGAGCTCGGGCAGCCTGGCGGCGTCGATGTGCTCGGCGTCGTTGGGGGCAACTGGTAGATGAAAACTGAAAAATTTCCAAGTGTTTGCTCATATACACAGAGCATTGGTCCCGGTTCGTGGCACCAACCGGGACCAATGCCTACCTTTCGTCCCGGTTGGTGCCACCAACCGGGACTAAAGGTCTATTTTCAGCAGCCCAAAGGGCGGGAAGCCTAGACCTTTGGTCCCGGTTGGTGGCACAAACCGGGACGAAAGGGTGGCATTGGTCCCGGTTGGTGGCACCAACCGGGACCAATAGCCTGGCACAGCGGTGTGGTGGAAATTTAGTCCCACCTCGCTAGTTGAGAGGCGCCAAGAGTGGTTTATAAGCGCTGCTGCGCCAACCCTCTCGAGCTCCTCTCTTTAGCAGGCCTACGGGCCTAAACGCACTCTCTGCCTGTGGGCCTACTGAGCCTTATGTGGGCCTGCATCCTGGCCCAACTAGCCATATGCAGGCCGTGTTGGCCCAGTAGGCGGCATTTTAAAAAAAATCCAGTATTTTTGTTTTGTTTTTTTGCTTTATTTATTTTCTTTTTAGTTCATTCTTTTTACTATTAAAGTTTTTAACAAATAAATACTTTGATAATTTTAGTTAATATTATTTTGATTCTTTTTGCTATTGAAAAATATTATATTTAATTGATTCTTTTTAGTTCATTCTTTTTTACTATTAAAGTTTTTAACAAAAAAATACTTTGATAATTTTAGTTAATATTATTTTGATTCTTTTTAGTTGATTCTTTTTGCTATTGAAAAATATTATATTTAATTGATTCTTTTTAGTTCATTCTTTTTACTATTAAAGTTTTTAACAAATAAATACTTTGATAATTTTAGTTAATATTATTTTGATTCTTTTTAGTTATTTCTTTTTGCTATTGAAAAATATTATATTTAATTGATTCTTGTTAGTTCATTCTTTTTGCTATTAGAGTTTTATGAAACCTTTTTAGTTCATTCTTTTTGCTATTAGAATTTTATAAAAACTTTTTAATTCATTCTTTTTGCATGGTTGAAAGTTGGCATGGTATCATCATTTCACCCACATAGCATGTGCTAAAAAGTTGAGAGGGTTACGGCAAAAACTGGATGCACTTCGTGTACAAAATGGACAATCTCTTTCGAAGTATCAGGGTTTCGGACGAAAACTCATATGTTACAAAGGCATTCCATTTTTTAAACTTATTTCAACTCCAGACTTTTTGTGTGTTCAACATGCACCATTAAAAGCCATATCATCAATTTTCAGCCCTTTCTGACTTCATCTGGTATTTTTCATGCATTTACTGATTTTTTTGAGCTAAATGACCCTGAAAATGGAAAGCATTACAAATGAACTCTGAAAAGGTTGAAAGTTGGCATGGTATCATCATTTCACCCACATAGCATGTGCTAAAAAGTTGAGAGGGTTACGACAAAAACTGCATGCACTTCGTGTACAAAACGGACAATCTCTTTCGAAGTATCAGGGTTCGGACGAAAACTCATCTGTTACAAAGGTATTTCATTTTTTTGAACTTATTTGAACTCCAGATTTTTTGTGTGTTCCAAGTGAACCATTCAAAGCCACATCATCAATTTTCAACCCTTTCTGACTTCATCTGGGATTTTTCATGCATTTACTGATTTTTTTAAGCTAAATGACCCTGAAATTGAAAAGCATTACAAATGAACTCTGAAAAGGTTGAAAGTTGGCATGGTATCATCATTTCACCCACATAGCATGTGCTAAAAAGTTGAGAGGGTTACGGCAAAAACTGGATGCACTTCGTGTACAAAATGGACAATCTCTTTCGAAGCATCAGGGTTTCGGACGAAAACTCATATGTTACAAAGGCATTCCATTTTTTTAAGTTATTTCAACTCCAGACTTTTTGTGTGTTCAACATGCACCATTCAAAGCCACATCATCAATTTTCAGCCCTTTCTGACTTCATCTGGTATTTTTCATGCATTTACTGATTCTTTTGAGCTAAATGACCCTGAAAATGAAAAGCATTACAAATGAACTCTGAAAAGGTTGAAAGTTGGCATGGTATCATCATTTAACCCAAATAGCATGTCATAAAAAGTTGAGAGGGTTACGGCAAAAACTGGATGCACTTCATGTACAAAACGGACAATCTCTTTCGAAGTATCAGGGTTTCATACGAAAACTCATCTGTTACAAAGGTATTTCATTTTTTGAACTTATTTGAACTCCAGACTTTTTGTGTGTTCAAAATGAACCATTCAAAGCCACATCATCAATTTTCAACCCTTTCTGACTTCATCTGGTATTTTTCATGCATTTACTGATTTTTTTAAGCTAAATGACCCTGAAATTGAAAAGCATTACAAATGAACTCTGAAAAGGTTGAAAGTTGGCATGGTATCATCATTTCACCCACATAGCATGTGCTAAAAAGTTGAGAGGGTTACGGCAAAAACTGGATGCACTTCGTGTACAAAATGGACAATCTCTTTCGAAGTATCAGGGTTTCGGACGAAAACTCATATGTTACAAAGGCATTCCATTTTTTTAACTTATTTCAACTCCAGACTTTTTGTGTGTTCAACATGCACCATTCAAAGCCACATCATCAATTTTCAGCCCTTTCTGACTTCATCTGGTATTTTTCATGCATTTACTGATTCTTTTGAGCTAAATGACCCTGAAAATGAAAAGCATTACAAATGAACTCTGAAAAGGTTGAAAGTTGGCATGGTATCATCATTTAACCCACATAGCATGTCATAAAAAGTTGAGAGGGTTACGGCAAAAACTGGATGCACTTCATGTACAAAACGGACAATCTCTTTCGAAGTATCAGGGTTTCATACGAAAACTCATCTGTTACAAAAGGCAATTCATTTCTTCACATGTAACTGCAGTGATATTCTAGATCAAAGGCATCATCATACTAGTTGTGGAGAGAAAGTCTTCACTTTTTCTTCGCTTGTGTCCTTTGCTTATTGCGCCGTAACCATGGATAATCTTCATCGTTTAACAGGGTGCTTGGGTCAGCCTTGACTTTGAAGGGAGGAATTTCATGAAACTTTTCATAATCTTCAGACATGTCTGTCTTGCCCTCCAATCCCACGATGTCTCTTTTTCCTGAAAGAACTATGTGGCGCTTTGGTTCATCGTATGATGTATTCGCTTCCTTATCTTTTCTTTTTCTCGGTTTGGTAGACATGTCCTTCACATAGAAAACATGCGCCACATCATTGGCTAGGACGAATGGTTCGTCTGTGTACCCAAGATTGTTCAGATCCACTGTTGTCATTCCGTACTGCGGGTCTTCCTGTACCCCGCCTCCTGACAGATTGACCCATTTGCACTGAAACAAAGGGACCTTCAAATCATGTCCTTAGTCAAGTTCCCATATGTCCACTATGTAACCATAATATGTGTCCTTTCCCCTCTTGGTTGCTGCATCAAAGCAGACACCGCTGTTTTGGTTGGTGCTCTTTTGATCTTGAGCGATCGTGTAAAATGTATTCCCATTTATCTCGTACCCTTTGTAAGTCAATACAGTCGAAGATGGTCCCCTCGCCAACGAGTACAGCTCATCAGAAACAGTGTTGTCACCCATGAGACGTGTTTGCAACCAACTGCCGAAAGTCCTGATGTGTTCATATGTAATCCAGTCGTCACACTGCTCCGGGTGTTTGGAGCGCAGAATATTCTTATGTTCATCGACATACGGGGTCACCAAGGTAGAATTCTGTAGAACTGTGTAGTGTGCTTGAGACCAAGAATGCCCGTCCCTACATATTATTGAGTCCGCTCCTAGCGTGCCTTTTCCAGTCAGTCTCCCCTCATACCGCGATTGAGGGAGACTAATCTTCTTAAGGTCAGGAATGAAGTCAACACAAAACCCAATGACATCCTCTGTTTGATGGCCCATGGAGATGCTTGCTTCTGGCCTAGCGCGGTTACGAACATATTTCTTTAAGACTCCCATGAACCTCTGAAAGGGGAACATATTGTGTAGAAATACAGGGCCCAGAACGACAATCTCGTCGACTAGATGAACTAGGACGTGCGTCATGATATTGAAGAAGGATGGTGGGAACACCAGCTCGAAACTAACAAGACATTGCACCAAATCACTCCTTAACCTTGGCAGGATTTCTGGATCGGTCACCTTCTGAGAGATTGCATTGAGGAATGCACATAGCTTCATAATGGCTAATCGAACGTTTTCCGGTAGAAGCCCCATCAATGCAACTGGAAGCAGTTGCGTCATAATCACGTGGCAGTCATGAGACTTTAGGTTCTGGAACTTTTTCTCTGCCATATTTATTATTCCCTTTATATTCGACGAGAAGCCAGACGGGACCTTCATACTGAGCAGGCATTCAAAGAAGATTTCCTTCTCTTCTTTGGTAAGAGCGTAGCTGGCAGGACCTTCATACTGCTTTGGATGCATGCCGTCTTTTTCATGCACATGTTGCTGTTCCTCCCGTGCCTCCGGTGTATCTTTTGTCTTCCCATACACTCCCAAGAAGCCTAGCAGGTTCACGCAAAGTTTCTTCATCACGTGCATCACGTCGATTGCAGAGCGGACCTCTAAGTCTTTCCAATTGGGTAGGTCCCAAAATATAGATTTGTTCTTCCACATGGGTGCGCGTCCCGCATCGTCAGTCAGAACAGATAGTCCGCCAGGACCCTTTCCAAAGATTACTTGTAAATCATTGACCATATCAAGTATGTGATCACCAGTACGGAGGGCGGGCTTCTTCCGGTGATCTGCCTCACCTTTGAAATGCTTTCCTTTTTTTCGACATTGCTGGTTGGTCGGAAGAAATCGACGATGCCCCAGGTACACATTCTTCCTGCATTTGTCCAAATATATACTGTCGGTGTCATCTAAACAGTGTGTGCATGCGTGGTATCCCTTGTTTGTCTGTCCTGTCAGGTTACTGACAGCAGGCCAATCGTTGATGGTTACAAACAGCAACGCATGTAGGTCAAATTCCTCCTGTTCGTTCTCATCCCACACACGTACACCTCTTCCATTCCATAGCTGTAAAAGTTCATCAACTAATGGCCTTAGGTACACATCAATGTCATTGCCGGGTTGCTTAGGGCCTTGGATGAGCACTGGCATCATAATGAACTTCCTCTTCATGCGCAACCAAGGAGGAAGGTTATACATACATAGAGTCACAGGCCATGTGCTATGCTTGCTGCTCTGCTCCCCAAAAGGATTAACGCCATCTGCACTTAAACCAAACCATACGTTCCTCGGGTCACCTGTAAAGTCGCTCCACTTTCTCTCGATCTTTCTCCACTGCGACCCGTCAGCGGGTGCTCTCAACTTACCGTCTTTCTTACGGTCTTTTATGTGCCATTGCATCAACTCGGCATGCTTTTTGTTTCTGAACAGACGTTTCAACCGTGGTATTATAGGAGCATACCACATCACCTTGGCAGGAACCCTCTTCCTGGTGCGCTGGCCCTTAACATCATCAGGGTCATCTCTTCTGATCTTATACCGCAATGCACCGCATACCGGGCATGCGTTCAAATCCTCGTACGCACCGCGGTAGAGGATGCAGTCATTAGGGCATGCATGTATCTTCTGCACCTCCAATCCTAGAGGGCATAGAACCTTCTTTGCTTCGTACGTACTGCCGGGCAATTCGTTATCCTTTGGAAGCTTCTTCTTCATTATTTTCAGTAGCGAACTAAATCCCTTGTCAGATACACCATTGTCTGCCTTCCATTGCAGCAATTCTAGTGTGGTACCGAGCTTTCTGTCGTCATCTTCGCAATTTGGGTACAACCATTTTTTGTGATCCTCTAACATGCGATCGAACTTCAACTTCTCCCTTTCACTTTCGCATTCTCTCTGTGCATCAACAATGACCCGGCGAAGATCATCATCGGGCACATCGTCTGGTTCCTCTTGATCTTCAGCTTCCCCCATTGCAGCATCACCGTATTCAGGGGGCGGGTAGTTGTCATCATCCTCTTCTTCTTTGTTGTCTTCCATCATAACCCCTCTTTCTCCGTGCTTGGTCCAAACATTATAGTGTGGCATAAAATCCTTCTCAAGCAGGTGGAAGTGAAGGGTTTTAGAGTTGGAGAAAGCCTTCGTATTCTCACAGACAGTACATGGACAATGCATAAAACCATTCTGCTTGTTTGCCTCAGCCGCTTCGAGAAAATTATGCAGGCCCTTAATATACTCGGAGGTGCGTCGGTTACCGTACATCCATTGCCGGTTCATCTGCGTGCGTTATATAATAAAGTGTATTAAAAACCAAATTAATAGAAATTCATCATCACATTAAAGCCAAAGTACAGTAGTGACCAAAATAAATACATAACGTTCATACATAGTTCTCATTATTGAACAACATATAGCTCTCTAGAGCATCTAATTAAAACATACATTAAAACTATAAAAATTTAATGCAACAACAAATGCAATCATAACCGCAACTAAGGTACCAATTGATCCAATGGCATAATGATACCAAGCCTCAGTATGAATGGCATATTTTCTAATCTTTCTAATCTTCAAGCGCATTGCATCCATCTTGATCTTGTGATCGTCGACGACATCGGCAACATGCAACTCCAACTTCATCTTCTCCTCTTCAACTCTTTGTAATTTTTCTTTCAAGTAATTGTTTTCTTTTTCAACCAAATTTAACTTCTCGACAAGAATTTCTATGTCGGTTGGAATTTCCGGTTCACATACCTCCTAGATTAAAAAATCTATGTCACGTTGGTCGGCATAATTGTCATAAATTACACAAGTATCTATCTAAATCATACAAGTAAGAACTTTTTTCTTTTAGAAAGAAGATAAGAAGAAGAGGCTAACCACGGTGGTGCTGACGCCGAGATGGGCGCGGGCGATCGACGGCGGTGAGGACGGGGACGGGACAGGACGGACCGCCAAACCTAGACAAATCTTGAGGAAAATGGAGCTTGGACAAGGAGCTTCGAGAGGAGAAAGCTTAAGTGTGGCTCGGGCATTTCATCGAACACCTCATGTGCATAGGAGGTGAGCTAGAGCACCACAAAGCTCTCCCAACGGCCGGCCAAAAAAACAGAGCAGTGCACTGCTCTGCTCGCGGGCAGGGGGTATATATAGGCCGATCATTGGTCCCGGTTTGTGGCTGGAACCGGGACTAAAGGACACCATTGGTCCCGGTTCCAGCCACAAACCGGGACCAATGGTTGTGGGCCAGGAGCCAGGCCCATTGGTCCCGGTTCGTGTCTGGAACCGGGACCAAAGGGGTCAGACGAACCGGGACCAATGGCCCACGAGGCCCGGCCGGCGCCCTGGCCTCACGAACCGGGACCGATGCCCCCATTGGTCCCGGTTCGTGAGTGAACCGGGGTTAATGGGCTTTTCAGGGCTAGACCAAAGCCCTGTTTTCTACTAGTGCATAAGTGAAAAATGTTTCAGCTTTGTTTTCCAGATCCGCTTGGCCGGCTAAGTCATGTAGGTCCGAACCTCCTTTATAGTAGAAACTGAAGTTGTTCCTGATGGCTTGCGTATATCCAACCATCTACCGTGAAATCTTGGGTTCAAATCCTAGATCCATCATTTTTTTTCCTATATCCGCTTGCAAAATTTGCATGCTTGAACCTAAGATTCATGAGAAAAAGGGTTCAAGCCCTTTTTTTGTTTATTTTTTCCTAGATCAACTTGCAAAATTTGCATACTTGAACATAAGTTTCATGAGAAATAGGGTTCAAGTCCTTTTCTTCCCATCCATGGCATATCCAAAATCCTAGCCGGACTAGGCCTGGGACTACTAGCTAACTTTTTAAAAGAAAACTAGTCTACTAGCTTGCTTACTGCTATATATATCTACGTGTTGAAATAATTCCAATCACATGGAAAAAAAGACCAAGACCAACACACCTTATTTCCATTAAATATCGTGTCATGTGGATGTGATGTGTAGCCAAGGAAATGTTTAATCTAAAGGATTTGGGTATTTTGTATAGATATGTGACTAAGTTTTGTATACGTACACGACTACGCCGATAAGAATCAACCTAAGGTGCTTAAGCCCATGTACTTGTGTCTCATCATAAAACAATCGGAGAAAACTAAATATGAGTGCTTCTCGTGGTGGAAAGAATTTATCATCAGGTGTGCCATCAATTCTAAAGCAAACATAGGATGTCGCACGCATCGTGGAGATGCCTAGACGTTGTTGTGTACAATGGATCAGCTGCGTTGCGTGTGAGCGAGCCTGCCAATGTGTAGTAGTGCATGGCTGGCTACAATAGCATAGACATGAAAGGAGCAGTGTTGGAGTCGGGGGTCGACGGAGCTAGGGTTTGGAGTTCGCGCGAGTCGTAACATAAGACAATGAGTGGAAGGGGAGGTGGTCTCGGGCTCTTGGCAAGATACAAATCCTGATCCCGCTGAACACAAACAAGTAGCTTTTGCTTGCTGTTGCTGTTACTTCACGCTAATTTGGTTGATTTTTCCAGTTGCAACGCACGGGGTTATTTTTTCCTAGATCCACGCGCAAAATTTGCATACTTGAACCTAAGGTACATGAGAAATAGGGTACAAGCCCTTTTCTTCCCATCCACGGAATACACAAAATCCTAACCGGACTGGGCCTGGGACTACTAGCTAACTTTTTTTAAAGAAAAATACTGTACTAGCTTGCTTAATGCTCTATATATATCTACGTGTTGAAACAATTCCAATCACACGGAAAAAAGACCAGGACCAACACACCTTATTGCCATTAAATATCGTCTCATGTGGATGTGATGTGTAGCCAAAGGAAATGTTTAATCTAAAGGATCTGGGTATTTTGTATACTTTTTTTGAGTCTAAACACACTTTATTTATTAATCATAGTCCAAATACATTGGGATACAATTTAGGTCTGGAGTTTCAACGAGCAACACATGGCGTCCAGTAGAAAGTCCTAAAGTATGCTTAGCGAGACTATGTGCCTCGATATTAGAATCATGTCCCTCGAAGATGAAGGAGCAAGCTGTCAACTGATTAGCCATCGCAATGACCTCTCTAACAATACACGCATATAGTCCTCCCATGCCTTTGTTGATGTTCGTGACAACTTCTCGGCAGTTCGACGCTATTATCACATGTGATAAATCCAAATCCAAGGCAAGAGAAAGAGCCTCTCGACAAGTGAATGCCTCGAGCGTAGCCGGGTCAGTTATACCTACGCACTTGATAGCTGAAGCACCCAAGTATTTTTCCTGTATCATCTCTGCATACGGCGCTGTACGATCCCCCATCCAAGGCACGTGAAGTAGCAACATCGACTTTGATTTTTGCATGACCAGCGGCCGGTCGCACCGAGCGCGTGTGTACTGATCTGGTCACTAGTGTTGCCTGAGGTTTCTTAGGCTCACAATATTCACCCAACTCCCTTAAATAGCTGATCACAAAATGGTGCATTGAGTGAGGCGACTGGAAGGTATGTTCATGGAGCGCTTTTCTTCGGGCGTGCCACACAGCCCACATGGTGACCACGACCCTGATAAAATCGGCATGAGGTAATCCCTCGATCAGTGCAAACAACCACCTTTTAGCATCCGGTTCTCTGCTGCTCTCCATAGCCTCGACCAGGTTCGGATCTTCAAGGGCCCAAACACACCTCGCCATATGGCAGTGGAGAAGGGAATGTTGCCAAGAATCTTCTGAACCGCAAATTCCACAAGTTGACGTAGTTGACATATTACGGTGATGCAGTAAATCAACAGAGGGAAGAGATTGTTGAGCTAATCTCCAAAGAAACTTAACTTTGGATGACACTTCAGTTTTCCACAGGCTATTCCACGCCTTCTTTTCTGCATCTGAATTTGACGAATCAACGCATCCATCTAACCACGCTTCATGCCTCAGCTTTGTGGAAACAAGCATTTTGTACGCCGACCGTACACTGAAAATCACATTATTCTCGTGTATCCATGACCAAAAGTCGTCCACCTGTCTCGTACACAATGGTATTGTCGTGATGGCTTGGGCATCGGTGGGCAGAAAAATTTCATCTAACTTCTCCGTGCCCCAAGATACATTAGGTGTGAGTAGCTCAGCCACCAGAGTGGGTGGGTGTGGTACTTTGCTGACTATCGGTCGCATGTCAAAATCTCTAGGGATTCAATTTTGCTACCATATATGTGTTGACATCCCGTCCCCAACTCGTCTAATGAGCCCTTGTGTTGAGGTGTCACAACCCTCCAGAATAGATCGCCAAATTTGTGATGGCGCAGCTCCAAGTTCTGCATTCAAGAAATCACAAGCCGGGAAGTATTTCACTTTAAGTGTTCTGGCACTCAACGAGTTTTGGTCCATTAGTGCTCGCCAAGCTTGCCTTGCCAAGAGCTACAGGTTAAAAATCTCTATGTCTCGAAAGCCAAGACCTCCACAGGATTTAGGTCTCGTCATTACACTCCAAGAAACCCAGCTAGGTTTCCTTTTGCCCTCCTTACTGCCCCCCTAAAATTTGCGAATCAGTGAATTGATATGCTCATTGAGGCCACGTGGGAGTTTGAAGCACGCCATAGAGTAAACCGGTACTGCCTGGGCTATGGATTTAATAAGCACCACTTTCCCGCCAACAGATAAATTTTTCTCCAACCAACCTTTCACCTTATTTCAAACTCTGTCCTTTAAGAACTTAAAAGCCCCATTCTTTGAGTTTCCGACATCAGATGGCATCCCCAAATATCTTTCGGAGAGAGACTCATTTGGAACATTTAGAGCATTTTTCACTTCTAGTCTGAGGTCTGTAGAACAACCTTTACTGACGAAAAGAGAAGACTTGTACAAATTTACCTTTTGACCTGAAGCATTACAATATGAATCCAGGAGAGAGGACAACTCATTAGCTCCATCAATACTGGCCTTTACAAACAGCAGGCTATCATCGGCGAAAAGTAAGTGGTTAACCGGCGGAGCCGACGGCGCCACTTTGATTCCAGTGAGGTGCGATGACTCATTCTTATTTTCTAAGAGGCACGAAAGGCCCTCCGTTGCAAGTAAGAACAAATAAGGAGATATTGGGTCCCCCTGCCGAATTCCTCGTGTTGGCTTGAATTCCTCCAACTTTTCCCCATTGAACAAAACAGAGAATTTGACAGAGCTAACCATCTTCATAATCAAAGAAACCCATGAAGATGCAAACCCCATCTTGGTCATGATAGCTTCCAGATATGCCCATTCAACACGGTCATACGCTTTCATCGTATCCAGTTTCAATGCACAAAATCTATTCCTCTTTGATTATTCCTTTTCATAAAATTTGTCATCAGGTGTGCCATCAGTTCTAAAGCAAACACAGGATGTCGCATGCGCCGTGGAGATGCCTAGACGTTGTTGTGTACAATGGATCGGGCTCGTTGCATGTGAGCGAGCCTGCCAATGTGTAGTACTTCATGGCCGGCTACAATGGCATGGACATGAAAGGAGCAGTGTTGGAGTCAGGGGTCGACAGAGCTAGGTTCGGAGTTCGCGTGAGTCGTAACATAAGACAACGATTGGAAGGGGAGGTGGTCTCGGGCTCTTGGCAAGATACAAATCCTGATCCCGCCGAACACAAACAAGTAGCTTTTGCTTGCTATTGCTGTTACTTCACGCTAATTTGGTTGATTTTTCCCGTTGCAATGCACGGGCTTGTTTGCTAGTATAGATTAAATATAAAATCATCTAAGCGGGAAAAAAATCAAGAATATCATCTTGCTTTATTAATAGGTATAGGTAGAGATATAGATATAGATATATATATATATACAGATACAGATACAGATACTGATACACATAGATATAGATATATAGATATAGATATAGATATAGATATAGATATAGATATAGATATAGATATAGAGGTATATAGATTACATATCCATATAGTTATACACAGATCGATCGACCTACGTGGCTCACATAATACCCTCATCACCACAAATTTTGCTCCAAGGATATATCCATGCATGCCCTCTACGGTACCTGCAACCATACCAACCCAGCTGCATGCTTCCACAACGATCTACTAGTCCAAGAGATTGAGAAGAATTATGTACACAACACAGCCAGGTACGCACGAGAGCGCGGGCCCGTGGGGTGTTGCTCTACGGCTCTGCATTGCCTTTGGGGACGGATAAATGAGTCTCCTTCGATCCCGCGGCCGACTCATCGAAGTCAGAGTTGGGCGACTTGGACATGGAGACCACGAGCTCCTTCATATCGGAGCTGGAGGAGCGGAGGTGCGCGAGCATCTTGCTGAACTTGGGCTTCCTCTGGGTGATGGCGATGGAGACATCGTTGGGGAAGAGGTCCTTGAACACGAAGGCGTGTAACATGGTCGTCACCAGCAGGCCGGCTACCGTGACGGTGGCAACGCCAGAGAGGCCGATCGACAGCGTCCGCGTCAGCACGTTGTTCACCTCTGTGGCGTATGTTATGGTCGCGATTGACGCGCCGGTCATCGGGAACGTGTATGCCCACCACGCTAGTGAGAACCGAAATCCTCTAAAGAAGTTGATCCGCACGGCCTGATCATTCCAAAGACAAATAAACCTTTACAAATCACTAGTAGTCTATCTAATACGACCATATCAGGTGTACGCATACGCACGCAAACGGGCTCAAGTAGAATATGTTGGTTACGTACCAGTGACATGTACAGGAAGAGTGCGATGAAGAAGGCGACCCGCGCGCCGTTGTTGAACTCGCCATTGATCTTTGCCCAGGCCATGGAGGCGACGCTAGGCGCAGCGACGAAGAGGAAGAAGACCGGGTGGAGCTCCTTGGGCAGCGTTTCGTTGGTGGGGAGCCGTTGGTAGAGCGTGACGAATAGGACGCTATAGTGTGCGAGCCCGACGGCAAAGAAGAAGATGGGGCCCTCGCGGAGGCCCATCTTGGCGCCCAGCAGCGCGCCGACAAAGTTGCCGACGATGGAGAGGTGGTTGGACGGGTTAGCCACCTTGGACAGCCGACGCTGGCCGCCGGAAATCCATTGCCCGTAGATCTTGAGCTCGAGGCAGAAGATGGGCGCCATGATAGCGTACCATGCGCCGGGGTGGATCTTGGCCATGTCCCGTGGCGCGCCCTGCACGAGGAAGAGGCAGGCGATCCACGGCGCGAAGAAGAAGTTGGCGCGGATGGGGTGGTAGAACTCGCGCCGGACGGCCTCGAAGTAGAAAACGACCTTGAGGAAATAGATGGAGGAGACGAGGGCCATGAGCGCCAGCGAGATGTACCACATCACGTGGGGCACCAGGAGGCTGACGTGGAGGAACGCCGTCGGCGGCGCCCACGCCAGCGTCTTCCACAGGATCCCCTGGCTGCTCACGCCAAGGACCATCCCGAATGCGCTGATCGGGAACCGCAGCAGGAACGGCCACTGCTCGTCATTCGGCACCACCGGTATCTCGCTAGCCTGCACGGCCAAATTTTTGTTTAGCCTAACGATAAAACAGAACGTGTGGCGGATGGACTGGAAGCTAGATCACCCCAGATTCACAGTATACCCTGAGAGTGTCGAGCTCGGGGCCTTCCAGGGCGTCGAAGTAGCGGTCAGTGCCTGGGACCTGGTCGGTCTCCTCCTCGGAGATGTTGGGATCCTGGGACTCGAGGTCCATGGGGTGCAGTTGCCGGCCCCGAAGGTTGGAGAGCTGCCGCTCCAGCCGGCCGGAGAAGGTTTTGAACGGATCGAACCGCTTATCGCGGGCGCTGTCGACGCGCTGCGCGCCGCCGTTAATCAGCTGGGACGCACGAAGGATTGGCTGCGAGTGGAAGCGCATCTGCTTCAGCAGGAGCGGGGGCTCGTACTGTACCTCCACCTGCCGGACCGGCTTGGGGTCGGACGCCGTCATGCACTGCGAGGAGTGGAACCCCGACGGCGACGCCGGCATGCTGAAGCAAAGGGAGTATGGTGTCTGCGTGTCGTCGGCGTCCTTGTCCTGCTGCTCGTCCAGGCCGACGCAGTCGAAGCCGGCTATAGTCCGCGACGGGACCTGGATGAGCAACGACGGGAGAGCTTCTTCCCGTCGCTGGCTAGCCATTTGGATTTTCACGTCCGTGCTGCTTAACTCCGTCGTACCAAATCAACAACCTGCACAATCACTCACACTGAGACAGTACTCCATGCACCAAGCAAACATAATCAACAACAAGGACGTAGTAATAATCAAACATCACACACAGTAGACCCACGCTCGGCCGAAGCACGGCCAGGCTAGCTGCGCATTCCCGCATGGCGACCCTTGCCAAGTTGCCATCCTAATTCCTAGTACAAGGTAGCTACCACTACCGTATATTCGTCTCACCTGGGCTAGCTAGTATATACTATGTGCGTTTGTGCGTTCGTGATGAACGGTTCTTGGACTTTCTTCCTGCGCGCTTGCAGTATATCGGACTCAAGTTGCCGCTCGGCGTTCTTGATTTATAGAGTTATTAGCCCCCCCCCCCCCCCCCCGGGCCCCCCCTCCCCCCCCCCCCCCCCCCCCCCGGGGGGTGGGGGTAGGGGGTGGGGTTGCAAAGCTTCGATTCCTTTTCTAAACGCACGCGCGCGCGCGAGTTGTGCCTGGCAGAGCACGCCGCCGGCCGGTGACCGCGACGGCTCCGCAGGCACTTGCCATACATGCATACATCGCGAAGGTTCGGTGTACCGCCAACGCCCGTCGCCGTCAGCCGAGGAAAAACTTGCCGGTTTCCCATGTCAAAGTTTGACACTACTTCCTTCCTCCTCTCCAAAGTCCACGCCATGGAGCGCAAGGAGATCTCTGCGGTCTTCCTCCAGGGTACGGTACGGCATCAAGCCAGTCGGGAATAAACCTTTTTTCTCCTTCCACCTTCTGCTTGCCCAGAGGACAGGGAAGGATGGCATGTGGTAGGTATGAGTAGTAGTATGATAGTACCGGAGAGCCTCGTCATACGACCGATGGATACGATATGCCTTTTGACTTGTTGCGCTTAATCATGTGACACTGTGCTGTTGCCATAGTAGTAGTAATTAAGACTAGTAGTAGACTAACTAGCTTTATTGCAGATCCTTAGAGAAAACTAGTTTTACTGTCGAAATTACGCATAGTTAACTACGGACGCACGTCGCGGTCAGTCAACTGTAATATAGTAAGAGCCTCCCCGCCAAAAAAAAAAATGTATATAGTAAACCTGTGTTTCCATGCACTACCGGGTTGGACGTACCCTCCCTGGATGTGACCGGGAAATCCAGCTAGCTGTATTGTAGTATGACAACAAGAGCATCTTGCTTCCCTGGATTTTAACTATTTTTGTGGGTAGCATTTCTAGCTAGGTTAGGTTAGCGATTCATAGCCCTGGCGTAAATATATTCTCAATCAGCATGCATGGCATGAGCCATGCAACACCGAGCAGGAGATTAGAACCAAGCAGGAACATATGCATTCCCGGGATGGCACCAATTTATGGGCTGATGGGCACCAGGATGGACAAGAATACAAATCCAACACATGGATATTCGGTGGATGCATGCATGCAATACTTCTTACTCCATCACAACTGTCCTCTTCTCTAGCCAGTTGCCCATATAAGTAGGAAGAATAAATAATTTATTTTTTAGATGAAGACCTCCCGGCTCCATTAACAGGAACGAAACCACATTCTTTATCTATACTACCACTAGTAGAAAACAGGGCACTAGTCCCGGTTCCAGAGGGCCTTTAGTCCCGATTCTGGAACCGAGACAAACCGATCGGGACTAATGCCCAAAACCTTTAGTCCCGGTTTGCTTACAAACCGGGACCAAAGGGGCTCCACGTGGCCTCTACGAGGCGCCCAGGCAGGAGGACCTTTAGTCCCGGTTGGTGTTACCAACCGGGACTAAAGGCTAAAGGAATTTTTAGAAAGAAAAAAATTTGAATTTTTTTTTGAAATTTTTTATTTGTTTTTAAGTTTTATTCCGATTTTCAAATCTTTGAATTATTTGACAATTTAATCTCTAATCACCCGTCCTCACTGCTCCAGCGTGGAGCACTCATTTCAAATCGTCTAACTTCCCGATCGGTCACCCATTCCCAGCACGCTTAACTTCCTGGTTCTATCGCCCCTAGTTTCCAAGTTTGCACTTGTTGTTTTCCTGACAATAGTAAGCTATCAATCCTATTAACCCTTAGGTCTTGATGTCACATGATTTAATTTTTTGAATTCCAAAAATTTATTAAAATAAAAAAAATAAGTAATAATAATATTGAATTTCAATGAAAATAAAATAAGTAATAATATTATTTTATTCATTTTTTGCCATTTATTCATTTAATATGGCATAATTAATATCTTTAAATCTGTAAATTGAAATTTGATAAATAATATATACATTATTATCAGAAAAATGTGAGGAATCCAAATATGACATCATTTATTTATTTTTAAATAAAATTAATTTTTAAAATTATTAAAATTATTTTTTTGATTTTGTAGGAAAAAATCTTCTTTTTGAAATAACTTTTTTTACTTTTGGAATTTTGAGAATCTGAGAAAACTTCACTGGGTAAACCCGGGTGAAATCGAGTCCCAATTTTTCTCTAGTTTTTTTTTATATATTAAACTTTTTTTTTCAACGTCGTATGCAAAAGTTATGGCCGTTTTACATTTTTTCCCCGTTATTTTGCAAAAACGGTCAAAATTCATATTTCAAAATTTCTATACCAACTAGACACTAAAACCTAACTACAGCTCAAAGGATTTTATTTTTTGAAGATTTTATCATTTTTGTTTATTTTCTACAAAACTAAAAAAGGCGGTCCACGGGGGGGGGGGGGGTAGAGTTTGAAAATTTTCAGAACCCCTTTTGTCCCGGTTGGTGTCTCCAACCGGGACTAAAGGTCTAACCTTTAGTCCCGGTTGGAGACACCAACCGGGACTAAAGCCTCAACCCCTTTAGTCCCGGTTGGTGTCTCCAACCGGGACTAAAGCCTTCACCTTTAGTCCCGGTTGGAGACACCAACCGGGACTAAAGGGTATCGGCCCCTTTAGTCCCGGTTGGTGTCTCCAACAGGGACTAAAGGTCCCATTTGAACTGGGACTGATGCCCGACCGGCGCCCTAGCCGCTCGAACCGGGACTAATGCTCACATTAGTCCCGGTTCGTAATGCAACCGGGACTAATGTGTAGATCGAGCTGGGACGAAAGCCCTGTTTTCTACTAGTGTACTTATAAAAGAGCAAACACAAACTTTCTTAAACGCACCCCATAGAATATACACAGACTCATTACCACCACATGATTAGATCCACTAGACACAATCTAACAGCCCATGTTAATCTAAACGGTTATCTGTGTGTGTTTAAGAATTTACATTCACTGACCGTGTTTCACCAGAGAGGAGAAATACTAGACACCACGTCCCGTACGCACGTCGCCTCTTGCCCTATCCCCCGCCTCTACCATCCCATCTAGCGGCCGGCCGGCAGTCGCACGCTGCTCCTCCGCTATCTCTCCTACGAGTAGGTCGCCGGCCTACCGCCCGCACGGGTCACCGCCCTCACGCGTGCAGTGGTGCCCGGCACGCACGGCCCGCAACGGTGCCGCTCCATCGTCCGGCCTCGCCTTCTACCCATGTCGCCGGCGGCGAGGCCGCCAAGGAGATCTCGAGCGGCACATCCCTCCCCGCCCCCGGCGCTCCATCCCCGGCTGCCCATCGTTGAACCAGTCGGGCCTCTCGCTCACGGCACCGCACGGAGCACGCCCAGCACACCGCGCCTCGCTGCAGGGTTTCCTTCTTGTTGTGGCACGGTGCGAAATCTGCCCCATGGTTGATCTGGATCCATAGAAGCGGTAGAGGAGCACGGCAACGTCGCACACTATGAAGAGGCCTCTATTCTTCCTTTTCCACCTCCAATCAGATGCCATGTTACTTTCCTCTCTATGATTTCATCTGAATTTTCATACGGGAATGTGACTTTACTGGAGACAGTGAGTTATTTGTGAAGCGGATTAATTATGCATGCAAAGATGAACTTCAATCACCATCAGGTGGCTCTCAGCAACCTTCAATTTAGGAGTTCCTTTTTATCCCCACCTTCTTTTTCAACTTACTGTACAGACGGCCATGGTGCCCTGCAAGATGATACTGAACATTAAAGTGGAGTGGCCCAACTGAATCAAGGGGACTTACTGGTATTTATTTTTCAAGGATAATTCTACTGTTATATGGTGTCTAGATCTTCATGAATCCTTGCGTACAGGATCTGACTTAAGAATTATGTCATCTGTTGATGTTGTGCAGGTTTATGCTATCGACCTGGTGACCTGTAGGGTGGCTGCAGGTGCTTCATTTTAGGTGTTGCAAATATCTCGAGGCTGTACAAACGAGTGAGTTAGTTATCATTTTATTTTAGATTGTAAGTACCAGGGAACAATGTGTGGTTACTTACTACAGCCAACTGTTTGTTTTCTGTTGCTAACATCTTGATAACATGGCACACACACATTCCTGGTATTCTGTAACTTCTTCATTGTCCTCTGCGCATAAATTATTATCTGCTATGCCACATGGACAAGTTGGGAGACGAATTTTGCTATTAGTTGGCCACATGGACAAGTTGGGAGACGAATTTTGCTATTAGTTGGAACCGACTGGAAGTATACAAAAAACAATGGTTTTATTTTTTATGGTTGTCTAATTTGAGTTTCCTAACAAATAGAAATGCCCTGATTTTGTCTCTTGGAGCAGTGATCGATACCAAATGGTAGCACCGTAGCAGTGCAGGTGAGGAGCGAGCGGAGGGGGGTGTCGTCGCTGGCTAATCAATATAACTTTCTTCACTTGCTCGGTTGTGGACCATGGTACCTTTCCTTGTTCTCAAACTTTCCCTCTTTTAGATTTGATCTTATGCCTTTGTTGGTTTTTGCGGGCTGCTGGACTGTCCTCCAAACTAAACTGGAAATTTTTTTAAGGATGGAAAACCCAAAATAATCTTAATTGCTGACTTGATTATGTCTGAATTTCGTTAATATAAGTGTCAGCTCCTTTTTACATGTACAATTTTTTTCCGCTATGATACCCTAGATAGCAATATCTTCATTTCATATGGTATTAAAGCATGAATCTTTTTTGTTGGTGCATCTCCTATTTCTGTCATCTATGGTTGTCCCTGACCTAACTCTACGTGAATAATTTATCAAACAGCTTTGGTGTGTTTGACATATAGATATGTATATATTTCAATTGCCTTCATAAAGTTCTGTAAATGGATCCATTATCTTTATTATTTTTAATTCTTACATTTTGGTGAAAGTCACAGTGGTGGCAGTGTTCTCATAGCATGGGTGGACGGTACCACCCATAGTGAATCATCAATAGTAAAGGTATGTTCTCTGCCCATATATGTATTTTGTGTTTTACATGATAGCTTGATTTAACTCAGTTTTACCATGTTATGACTTAAGCGTACAGAGCTGATTCTGTTTAGGTAGAGACTGATATATTAAAATGTGTATTTATATACTTTGCCTTTTCTTTTCATTTCCTTGCTTCTTGCTTGTTTTTCTGTTTTGTGTAACCTTGGAGCAATAGTTCATTTGTACTATTATGTTGTTCTACCAGAATATCTTCTCTATGCATATGAATTCTCATATCTGGTTATAATATTAATCAAGACGTGCGTTGCACGTGCATGCTAACTATGCTGAGAAATAAGTAAGATATGCGTATCACCTATGTCTTGCTAGGCAGCCAGACCCAGATTTCAGAGAAAAATACAAAAACAAATGTATCAACATTCTAAAGGCATCAATGGATATATGCACAGGTGGGTGTTGGCTTGTTGATCTCCCAGCAATTGGGAATGATAAATGGTGAAGGATTTATGCAACTTGTATCCTTACTTAGTAGGTACTTAAATATTGTGATCATTGTGTTGTCCCTTTCTAACAGTTCTGCATGAAAAGTATTTATTTATCTCAAATTCAGAATTTTCAGGAAAATTTGGAATCATGTAGATTGGCATTAATCATGTTTGTCATATACTACTTTCCGTAAATCTTGTTGAGCACTAGGATTTTGTTTGTAACCATGATCATTTGAAATTGTCATCACATTGTTTGACGCCATCCTCATGGATATGAGTGGAAGAAGGATTCTTCTAACGGTATAAGATGATACATTGCCGAGCTGATGCATACAAAGACAATGTTTTGAGAATCTTTTGTTATACAGGTCTACACATATGAAACATTCCCGAGCTTCCTTTTGACATGAATATCATTCAACCTATAGGTAACAATATATTTCTGAACCGTAGTGATAGAAAAATGATCTTGGTAGACTGGCAGGCTATCGCAAGTTAATGTTAAGAAGAAAAACAGTGGCAAGGAAAGCTTATTTTGTTTGTTGTTTGTGTATGCAACCTGAATGTTGAATGATGTTTTTGGCGCATGGTCTGTTCTTGTAACGTGTTCCCTAATTGGCCCTTTCGGGCATCATGGTAAGGAGTATGTCAGTTATGTATCTGCATTGTGTTCTGTTTTTAGGGTCATTGTATTTTCTTGTAGTATGGTTCTAATGATTTCTGAAAAATGTATCTTCTGAATGTTATATTCACTTGGAGTATGGTTCCAAAGAGTTTCGAAATAATTATCTTCTGAATGTTGATCAACCATCCAATCTGATGAAGATTTTCACTTTGTGAAACCATGATCGATTTGTACAATTTATTTTGTACTAACATATCCTTTTTATATGTATATTTTCAAAAACAGTGGGGTTTTGGATAGCTTCTTTTGCAGAATGATAAAACTGAAGATCAAGACAAGCCTTGTGTCCATATACCGATAAAGGCTGGTTAAGAGAAATGCTATTACTCTGCACTCATGCAACACTACGGGTGCCATGCATTCTGCTTGGACGTGATCTAAGTTAGAACCTAGCAACGCTATCTTTTTCGGGCTGTAGGAATTGAATTACGGCTTCAGTTTTCCCAGTGATTTATATCTCAATGTAGCACTGGATCCTTTGTTGTGACTGTTGACTTGGCTTCTCCGGCTCAATGTATATTTGACTTCTTGTTTGACCACGTGAGCCGATGTATGCTTCTATTTTTGTATATTTACTTATTGTTTAGTCAGTTGAATTCAGGTATGCGTGATGCTTTTCCTGGCAACATTTTTCAAGAAAAAATTTCTTTGCAGGCATTTCCAAGTTTGGATGGTTTTGATGTTTCATTTTTATTCCTAAACATTCTTTTACTTTGAGATGTTGCAAGAAAACTATATTTTGATAAACTAATATTATGTGAGGCTTCGATAATTATGTGTATGCATAAAGTCATCCGAAGGCATAAAAATCTGGAATTCTAACAAGACGTGCGTTGCACGTGCACGCTTACTAGTATATATAGTATGAATACACAAATGTATGTTAACCGTAGCTAGCACCAAATTTCGATTAGATGACTCAAAAGTTGCTGGTGACTGTTTGGAGGGTAGCCATGGTGGAACACCAGCGACAAAATGAGTGTAACCTCAAACTAATACTACTCCTGCTACCTTTAGACAGCGAAGGATAGGTGTCGAGGGAGAAGACCCCGGGCCCTATCACTGAATTCAGATTTCCAGGCGAATTGTTTGACCACAACGCGATGCTCTTATACATACATTCAGAGTGTTGCACTAGCAGGGAGTTGTGAAGACGAAAGAAGGTTTGAATTTTTTCTGTTGGAGGTCGGCCATCTATCCTAATATCCTGTCATGCATGCGAATAGTAATCATGTCGTCGTCCGAAAGTATATAGGGGCTAAGAAATTTGTTTGCTAGAAATGACCGTCCCTGGGTACAAGCTGGGCGCTGAGCAGCCGAATCCAGCCAAGTAATTTCGGATCCACCTGCATCATCACGGAGACGGTGACTCGTCGACTTATAGTACTCAGTGCTGAAACTAGCATCGCCTGGCTAGTTGTACTTGAATATGCAGATCGTCAGCGCTCTAGTTGTGGACAGCTATTACACAGGACAGTGCACATACATATATAAATGGAGTAGTAATAAATAATTAAGTTGGGAGTACATGCCGTACGACACCCTTAACTAGTGGACAACAGACGGGACGGTGCAGCAGATCGAACGAGGCCTCCGGATCGCAGCAGAGAGGTGAATGCATGACGATGTGCGCGTAAACGACAAGCGCATCAGGACCGTGGGTCGTTCACGTCCCCGTCGACCTCATCCGGCCCGTAGAGGCAGAAGTAGAACCTCAACCAACCCCCAGGCCTGGGCGCTTAAACAAAGCGGCGCCCGGCGCGTATCCATCCATAACCACGAGATTTTGATTTTGAACCTGCGCTGCGGGAGTACGTACTACCTGGCCAGTAGTGCCGGGCCGCTACTCTCCAACCCAACTCAGCTCCTCGCCGTGCAACTTGTTTGACTGCTGCGCTCGCGCTGACAACGGCAGCCGCTACAGCAACATGGACATTTATTGTAAGATACCTCGAACGTTGTTGCCAAAACATTTTAAAATGTAATTTAATGAGGTTTGGTTGTATGGGACATGCATATGCATTCGGGAAAAAAAACGTGAATATGCGAGGATAATATGATACGGAGTACAATATAAATTAATGGAATATTTAGTAAGATATCTTGAAGGAAATATAATCTAATGAATATGTAATACGATATGATATAATAAAGATACCTTGACCAAAATGTTTTACAATATATTTTAATGAAATTTGGCTGTATGAAACATGAATATGCCATGGTACTAATATGATATGTTGCGTTTTACTATTGTATAGTTGTCGAATGTAAATAAATGGAACTTCTAATGCATACTTGCACATGGAGGTAATCTCTTTTCTATCCATGGTTGCATGCAGTGGTGAATCTAGGACGGAAATGAAGGGTGGGTTCAAAGTTACACATGACTATGCTTAACTTTTTTTTTTTTTTTTTTTTGCAGAAGCCCCTTTGTAATAAAACTCTATCTCCCTTCATTCCTCAGTCTCCAAAATATCAATTTTGAACTAAAATTTAGATCCGTTTGTAAATTAGCCATTTCCTTCTAATCATATAGTCTAAATAAGCTTAAAGTTTTCCAGATTAGGAACGGCCCGGATTAAATGCGGCGCGTTGGTTGCGAGCGCGTCGTGTGAGGCTGCGAGAGCGTTGCTCTATCTGTTTTCCTTCCTTTTCTTCCCCGAAGAATCACTCTGCACGAACATGCTTCTAATAGTAGATGGGCTAGGCTATTGTTCAACATTGTGGTTGAGATGTGAAAACTAGTAGTAAAAAAAGTTTGATTTATTTGGAGGGTAGGCTTCAGCCTGTTGAAGCCTGCCCACCGACGAACATGTTGAGGAGACATTCATGCATGCTGAGAAAAATAGCTTAGTGGGGGCTAAGGTATTTATATATAGAAGATACATGGAATGTTTTTATAATGCATGAGACACACTAGTAGGAAACGGCCCATTTGTCCCGGTTCGTAAGGGCCTTTAGTCCCGGTTCTGGAACCGGGACTAAAGGGTCGGGACTAAAGCCCAAAACCTTTAGTCCCGGTTCGCTTACGAACCGGCTTACGAACCGGGACTAAAGGCCCTCCACGTGGCGCTGTCTGGGGCGGGGGAGGGAGGACCTTTAGTCCCTGCTGGTGTTACCAACCGGGACTAAAGGTGAATCCTTTAGTCCCGGTTGGAGACACCAACCGGGACTAAAGGAATTTTTTTTTTGATTTTTTTAAATTTTTTTATTTGTTTTTAAATTTTATTCCGATTTTCAATTTTTTGGATTATTTGACAATTTAATCTCTAATCACCCGTCATTTGACAATTTAATCTCTACTCACCCGTCCTCACTTCTCCAGCGTGGAGCACTCATTCCAAATCGTCTAACCTCCCGGCCGGTCACCCATCCTCTCACTGCTCCAGCCCCAGCATGCTTAACTTCCTGGTTCTATCGCCCCTGGTTTCCAAGTCTGCACTTGTTGTTTTCCTGACAATAGTAAGCTAGCAATCCTATTAACCCTTAGGTCTTGATGTCACATGATTTAATTTTTTGAATTCCAAACAATTATTAAAATAAACAAAATAAGTAATAATAATATTGAATTTCAATGAAACTAAAATAAGTAATAATATTATTTATTTCATTTTTTTGGCATTTTTCATTTAATATGGCATAATTAATATCTTTAAATCTGTAAATCGAAATTCATCAAATAATATATCCATTATTATTAGAAAAATGTGAGGAATCCAAATATGACATAATTTATTTATTATTAAATAAAATTAATTTTTTGAAAAAATCTTCTTTTTGAAATAAGTTTTTTTACTTTTGGAATTTTGAGAATCTGAGAAAAATTCACCGGGTAATCCCCGGTGAAATCGAGGTCCAATTTTTCTCTAGTTTTTTTTATATATTAAACTTTTTTTTTCGACGTCGTATGCAAAAGTTATGGCCGTTTTACATTTTTTTTCGTTTTATTGCAAAAACGGTCAAAATTCATATTTCAAAATATCTATACCAACTAGACACTAAAACCTAACTACATCTCAAAGGATTTTATTTTTTTGAAGATTTTATCATTTTTGTTTATTTTCTACAAAACTAAAAAAGGCGGTCCACAGGGGGGGGAGTTTGAAAAGTCCGGGTTGGTGTCCATCCAATCATACCGTCGACTACATCTGCTAGCACCGTCCTAGCCAGAGTCACAACTAAGGTTAACCAAGCCAGAGTCAACCCTTTCTAACTTCATTTGCTATTTATCATGCATTTAATGATTTTTTGAGCTAAATGACCCTTAATTTGAAAAGCACTACAAATGAACTCTGAAAAAGTTGAAACTTGGCATGGTATCATCATTTCACCCACATAGCTTGTGCTAAAAAGTTGAGAGGGTTATGGCAAAAACTGGATACACTTCGTGTACAAACTGGACCATCTCCTTCGAAGTATCAAGGTTTCGGACGAAAACCCATCTGTTACAAAGGCATTTCATTTTTTTTACTTATTTCAACTACAGACTTTTTGTGCATTCAATATGCATGATTCAAAGCCACATCCTCAAATTTCCACCTTTTCTAACTTCATTTGCTATTTTTCATGCATTTAATGATTTTTTTTAGCTAAATGACCCTGAAATTGAAAAGCCCTAAAAATGAACTCTGAAAAGGTTGAAACTTGGCATGGTATCATCATTTCACCCACATAGCATGTGCTACAAAGTTGAGAGGGTTACGGCAAAAACTGGATGCACTTCGTGTACAAACTGGACCATCTCCTTCGAAGTATCAAGGTTTCGGATGAAAACTCGTCTGTTACAAAGGCATTTCATTTTTTTTAACTTATTTCAACTCCAGACTTTTTGTGCATTCAATATGCACCATACTACAACATGTTAAAATCTACAGAAAGAACTAACTAAAAATAATAAAAAACAACAATTAAATGACTAAAACAACTATATAAGCAAAACAGTATTGTTTTCATTAAAATCCTAATTTAAATTATTCTAAAAATAACCAAATAAATCTTACCGTGACAACAATCTAACACGTGACTAGGAGCAAAAATAATTAAATTAAAAACTATTTGTAAACTCAAGTTATTCACAATCTTGGGTTTGAAGCAAATTTGAACAAATTCAAATTTAAACCATTCAAATTTGAAAACTAATGGCACAAACAGAAACTAGACAAAATTTTGAATCTAATGCAAAAAGAATCACTCAAAAACATCAAATATCCTAAAAGATATAAGCAATTTAATACAGAAACTAAAAACAGATCCCACTTGTAAAAACATAAAAAAAAAACTTTCAGAACCCCTTTAGTCCCGGTTGGTGTCTCCAACCGGGACTAAAGGTCTAATCTTTAGTCCCGGTTGGAGACACCAACCGGGACTAAAGCCTCAACCCCTTTAGTCCCGGTTGGTGCCTCCAACCGGGACTAAAGGCTTAACCTTTAGTGCCGGTTGGAGACACCAACCGAGACTAAAGGGTATGCCCCTTTAGTCCCGGTTCGTGTCTCCAACCGGGACTAAAGGTCCCATTTGAACCGGGACTAATGCCTGACCGGCGCCCTAGCCGCTCGAACCGGGACTAATGCTCACATTAGTCCCGGTTCGTAATGCAACCGGGACTAATGTGTAGATCGACCTGTGACGAAAGCCCTGTTTTCTACTAGTGACACTTCATATTGCGAGCGCGTCGTGTGAGGCTGCGAGAGCGTTGCTCTATCTGTTTTCCTTCCTTTTTTTCCCCAAAGAATCACTCTGCACGAACATGCTTGTAATAGTAGATGGGCTAGGCTATTGTTCAACATAGTGGTTGAGATGTGAAAACTAGTAGTAAAAAATGTTTGATTTATTTGGAGGGTAGGCTTCAACCTGTTGAAGCCTGCCCACCGGCGAACATGTTGAGGAGACATTCATGCATGCTGAGAAAAATAGCCTAGTGGGGGCTAAGGTATTTATATATAGAAGATACATGGAATGTTTTTATAATGCATGAGACACTTCATATTATTATGTGAACATTTTCTCGAAACATGGAAAAATATTTTAATGTGTCGACCATTTTTTATTTTTATTCTTTTAAAATATATAAACATCTTATGAAAACTACCCAAACAGTTGCATGAATATTTTATTCTTGGAAAGGGACAAACACTTTCTAATATTACGTGGACATTTGAAAATATGAACATAATTTTAATTGCATGGTAGTTTTTATGCATTGAACACTTTCTCTAAAATACATGAGCAATGTTCTATAAGTACATGTTTTCTTAATTTTATTTATATTTTATATTCCTTTACAACATATGTTGCACACTTATTTTTTATCACTTAAATTTATTTTAAATAAAATAAATAAATATATTTTGAAGTTTATATACCTTTTGGTCGAAATTTGAAAATTAAAAAGAAAAGAAGATAAAACCGTACCTATCTTAATGTGCCGCACTGGACTGCGGCATATTGAAGCCCCCTGATGGGCCGCATCAACTCATGGACACGCCCTGGTCCATTTCCAGTGCGTGCAACAACATGGGTTAGGAACAAACATGAGACCATTATTATTAGAAAAAGAGCCGTTGTTCCAACGGAAAAGAATAGCACACGTCTCTAATCCAATAACCATGACTTATGACCTTGATATGTTCATGTCCTTTATTTCAACACATGACATCTCATATGTGTTGCTACGTATCGTCCTTCCCATCCTCATCGGAGGTGGCATGTGTGCTCACACAATAACAACACATTTGAATGTGGTCAACCCTAAGTCATTTCTCTCTTGGCATAAGATGTGAAATCTGCATTTTTAATTCCTCCAAGGTTTTATATGAGGAGTGAATGCGTGGTTATAGATGGTTTCTTTTGTCTCCAATACGGTTTTGTTCATTTTCAATCCATATCGACACTAACACGAAAGAAAGATGAACCATACACTATTGATTAAAATTGCACCCTAAATAGTATTTCAAAAATGAGTAACCCGTGCATCTGCACGGGCTAGTTACTCGTATGATATGCCAAGATAAAATATTATTATTAGTATACTCATTGAATACACAAATATTTATATATTTATAATATATAATATTCGGAAATTCAACGATCAAATATTAGTATTGAAAATATTAGACCTTTCCTTACCACATGAAATGTTTGAGATATTGGTAGAGCATTTGCATAGATTTTTCATATTCACGGAAGTATATAAGTAAATCAAAAAATATTTTAAGGTAACAAAAATTTGACTTTGGACCTACTCGAAATCACATATTGGCATGTCATACACACAGAAAAGACATTTCATGCACAAAAATATCACAGGGAAAATGCATTCTCATCTGCGGTTGCAAAGTGGTATAAATATATTGCCACAAAAATTCACTATCACGGCTTTTATGTGAACTCTTGCACACTATTCAACGTATGGCAAGAGCCTTAACATTAGTTGTCATTTATTTACTTAAACTAATTAGATAGTATAATAAATGAAATTTGTTGATAGTAAATAGAGAGAGTTGTAAAATGATATGCAAATCAAGAATCTCCAATATGAGAATCAGACCAAACACAATGTATCTGCAGCTCACGGATCATAATAAGAATTTGATGAAGCATTTGACTAGTTAAAATGAAGGTAGCAATGCATCAAAGTAAGGAACCATCTTCTAACAAAAGAGTACGCCGTAGATAAGAACTGAATTACAAAGTTTTCTGAACTACATGTGGTCACGTCAATTGATAAGGAAATGTCCATATTGATCTTTCAGTACACGCAAGCCTGAAATAATTTATAATTAAAGGGAACCATTTTAATTAGGAGCAGACAGCTATATCTGAATGCAGTTCCATAATCCAAAAATGGAAAAATATTTAAATGACAACCAAACAATATGATAAATGTAGGCACATATAAAAGAGCAAAGTTGAAGACACACCAGTAATAACCTGAGCAAACATGTAGATGATGTAGTCTAACATGCTAGAATTAACATCAAATAGCATACTTCCGGCAGTGAGTCGGTTCGCCTTCCAACACAAAACACCGTCGTGAATGTACCTATTTATATATAGCTCCTCAACATGAGTATTTTGTGAAGCGACCCCCTTTCCTGTTAGGATAGTGCAATGGTAGCATAACAGAGCTGGATATGTGTTTATTTGAATAACTTAGATAGGAGGTAATACATTTAACAACTACAAATACTAAATTTTATCTCAAGTTCATGTGCCTGTAAGTTTGCATCAGACGAAAACCCATTGGAAGCATACAACATCATTGTTCCTACAAACGGAAAAGGTAGGGGCGCATCTTCAGCTGTGGAGGGCTGTGCAATCCTTGCTTTATCTCCATTTTTTAAATCTGCGTCTATCTTTCCATATAATTCGGTCTAATTAATATTACTGGCTAAGCTGCGCAGATCGGTTGGACCATCTGCATAAGAGATGACAAAGCGAGGAAAATGTGAGGAAACAATGCCAAAGTGAAGCTGTAATCAGTAGAAACTAACTGGAAACAACACTCTGGGTTGTTGAGAAATGTGATTTTCCTAGAGCAATCTAAAGCCTACAACTATCAAAGCAGTAGGACAAAAGTAAACCAATTATTTTTAAGTGTGTCATAATAATGTTGCACCATGTTTGACACGAGAAAAATATCTAGAGAACTCCGGAGAAAGGAAGAGGGGAGTGTATTTCTCTCATGCGTCGGGGAAAGAAAAAACAAAAGTATGGGCGTGCCAGTGTGCCATTAGTAGAAAACAGGGCATCAGTCCCGGTTCCAGAGGGCCTTTAGTCCCGGTTATGCAACCAGGACAAAACGATCGGGACTAATGCCCATCATTTTTAGTCCCGGTTGGCTTACGAACCGGGACTAAAGGAGCTCCACGTGGCCGCCCTGGGGCGCCCAGGCAGGAGGACCTTTAGTCCCGGTTGGTAACACCGACCGGGACTAAAAGGCAGCCACGCGTCAGCAGCTGCCAGGCGCTGAGGTTTTTTTTTTTGAAAGGAGGGGTTTTCCTATTGTGTTTCCTCCCTTTTATTTTTGTGTTTACCATTTTTATTTTACGCTTTTCATTCAACTCGACGCTAGCTACTACATATAGCAATGAAGGAACCATTACACAACATTGTCATGATCAATATATAGAGAGAAGTAACCTCTCTTTCTCCGTGCTTGGTCGAACAATATGCAACAAGTTTTCGTAAATCTATTCGACGCTATTACATATAGTACACGTTCATGCATATATACAATATAACATCTCTTACGATCCTAACGTCTATTACCAACATCGCATTCGAGATTCTTATGGCATTCTCCGTCTTTAGGTATGACATGCTCAACAAAGAATCCCGCCAATTCCTCTTGAATTGCTCGTACGCGATCAGTTGGTAGGAGTATGTCCCGCTTCTGCCAGGTCTAATTTAAAGAAGGGGGTCAATAAAACTCAACACAATTGATGGTAATAAAATAAGAATATGAATATTGTTTACGTACTTCAAATTGTTCTAAAGATATGCCCCGGCCCCGCTCAGAGGTCGAGTGGCGAATGAACTCGCAAACGTAGTAAGCACATAAATTAGTCCCGGGTGCCTGCCACAAGCACTTTACGAGAATAGAGTTCAATCAAAATGAAAATCAAGCATGATAATGGTATTGAAACTAGAATCAATGAGAGATGCGCGGTACTAGAGTAGTACTTACTTTGGGGTGTAAAAATTGCAGCTCTTTTTTCCAGCTGACACCCTTAACCTGTTTGGTGAACTTTTTCCAAACCCTGCCCGGCAAAGAAAATGATTACTTGATATCAGGAAATGAACGAAAGTTGCCGATATGGTGCGATAATGATTGAACTTACTTCTGAAGCATTTGACTCATGCCCGTCCACTCCTTAGGGTCTTTACGTCTCGAGTCCAAGACAGTTACTTTTCCCTCTTCAAGCTGAATGTCTAGCAAAAATAAAGTGGTAACTGCGCACGCATAACTCATTAATTGCACTTAACCTCGAGTAAGCGAAACAGAATGTGCACAAGATAGTAACACTCACTTGAAGTTGTAAGGAAATAGTATTTCCTTTCTGGTTTGTTGTCCAAGTAACGCATCTAGCAAATTTTTCTCTGTATCAGCGGGTAATTCTTTTAACGTATGTTCATTTATGAAATTTGGGTCAATGAACCCAATGTCATATATTTGTAGTTGTTTGCATTCGAGGATCTTCATTCTGCATAATATAGTGTGAGGATAATTAATACATGCAATGAACGAGCTGAGCTAGAGACTTAATTACAGAAAAAATACTTACAGACAATAGGAACTGACGATAGTTTTGTCGAGCTCCTTTTGGTTGTATAACTGAAAAATTTCTTCAAATTCAATGAACAACATCTGGTCTCCATTGAAGAAGGGCACATTTTTTATTCCCACCAAGATATTGTTGGTCCCCTCCTTGCAGGCTTTCAAGTACCATTCATGCAAATGTCGCATCCTCGTTGGTAGACCCTTGAGCTCCTCACGTGTGACGAGAGGCTTCCCGTGATCGTCTCTTAAGGATGGTACTACCTCAGCCTTTTCAAACTGTACCGAATCGGGTAAGTAATCACCAGCAGTGATAGCAAGACTACCGGCCGCTTTCTCTGGATCATTAGCGATATCGGTAACCACCTTGAGTGGAGGGCACGATTGCAGTTCTTGTTCGCCGAGCTGGGGAATTGTTTTCCCACTTCTTGCGCCACTTCTACTTAAGCTTCCCGACCGCCTCGCTTGATCATATGTCTTATTAATACAACGGTCATAGTTTGATGGCGGCGGAGGCGGTGGTGGTTGCCTAAGGGCATCCAGAGTTCGCTTCGCTTTCACCGGATCTATTTTCTCCTCTGGAGGTGGGCGTTTCGGTGCAAGCTGACGTTTCACTTCGGCATCCACGATCTTGTTGTTTTCCTCTTCAGTCATCTCGTATGGTAACTTGGGAGGAACCTTAAGGCTTGGGCCTGCTCTGAATCTCTTCGTTTTCGTACTGCTGCTAGCCGCCGGAGCGGCGGTGCCTCTCTTCCGATGTTGCCGAGGCGGCGGAGTCGGATGACACGGCGGAGACAACTGAGGCGGAGGAGGATTCTGCTGAGGGGCCTCCTCCATCGGAGTCCGCTGAGGCGGCGGAGACGGCTGACGCGCCGGAGACGGTTGACGCACTGGAGACGGTTGAAGCACTGGAGACGGTTGACGCACCGGAGATGGCTGACGCACCGGAGACGACTCAGGCACCGGGGCCTCCTCCGGCTGAGTCTGCTGAGGTGGCGTCCAGTATGGAAGCACGATGTGTTCCTTTCTCCATAGACAGGTAGTCCTTAAGGCATATCGAAGAAGAATCTCCCCTTCACCTGTAGCGTACTCAAGCTCTAGCCCATCAAATCCATCCATTATTTCATCCACCCCGTCAATAGCAAAGCCAGCAGGAACCGGAGTGCAATGGAAAGTTTCATCAGGTCGAGGAGGTAAGACATAGCCGACCGCCGCCTTCAAGGTCAGGTTATGGCATTTCGCCATTAGCACACAATGTTCATTATTCGTGATACCATCCACGGGGTAGCGAGCAGCCGTGCTATCAGGATGAATGAGCTCCGTGGAAGCCACACTGCTTCTCCGTTGAGATGGTGGGGTAGCATCGTGGGTAGTCTCCAATGAAGGATCTTCGTGCCGCTAAGATGGTTGGCTGGTAGCTCGCTCGCTCTCAAGTGCTTCTAGTTTCGCTAATCTGGCATTCATCTTCTGCATTTCGCTTGATTCCTCTTGCTTCTTTCTCTGTCGTGTAGGAGATATGCCCTAGAGGCAATAATAAATGTTATTGATTATCTCCCTGTTCATAATTAGGTTTATGTTCCATGCTATAACTGCTATGGTTCTCGAGTCTGCAATAACCACGAGGCTCGGAGGAAGACTCATATGCACGTGTGGAATAATAAACGGTAAAATGTATTCCTAGTCTGGCCTCTAAGACTAGCTCAAGTGTTGCATGATGGTTCTGTTTTCCTGATCATGGGCATGTCTATGCCGGCAACTTTGAGGGCACAATGTTAGTAGAACACTTGTGTTGAATCGACCCGATTGATGTTATGCTATGAGATTCATTCGTCATAAGTTAATGGTTAATAACACAGAGAAGTTAATGTTTGCATAATTCCTTAGACCATGAGAGTGTCGAGTTTCTTCATGCTTGCTTCATGAACTTTGGGGTTTGTTAAACGTCATCCGTAAATGGGTGGCTATTACAGCGGCTTACGGGTTCATGGAAAAGTATGTTAAGTAACTTGATAGCTCAAGATTGGGATTTGCTCCTCCGACGATGGAGAGATATCTCTGGGCCCTCTCGGTGTTACGGTATCCATCATCGTCTGGCCAGACACAAGTGTGATTTGATCACAGGGATACCGGAACACAGAAACGAGAAAAGAGAACAAAAACCGGCAACGAGGTAACTGGCATTGTGGACAAGTGTTGACCCACGAGGATGCCGATGTTTCTCACCTCGGGTATTTGTAACATATCGCGAAGCAACAGGAATAGCACACGGCAACTGGAGGTTCACTCGAATATTCATTCGTGTGGGTATAGGGGTCAATATGGGTGTCCACGGCTCCGATGTTGATAATTGATCGGAAAGAGTTCCGGTCATGTCTATACTTCACCGAACCTATAGGGTCACACGCTTAAGGGTCATCTATCTGCTGAATACTAGACGGGGAGTCTGAGAGAAAATCACCGAAAAAGTTTCGGACGAAACGGAAACGTTTCGGAGAGAACACCGGAATAGTTCCGGTGAAACTGAAAAGTTGTTTCAGGGTATTCCATTAAGTCAAATTTGTTCTGGCACACGCCTGGAAATTCTTGGAGGATGCCAGAAGTGTTCTGGAAACTTCTGGGAATTTTCCGGGACAAAAACCGGAAATGTTCCGGAGCAGCCGGAACCGTTTTGGTTGCTTTTCGCTGAAGAAATATTATTCCGAAATTGTTTCGGAATGCGTTCAAAATTGTTTTGGTGGGTGCTAGAATTATTCTAGGCACACAGAAATAATTTGGGTTTTAACGGACGCAGAAAAATGTCTTCGTGAATAGTGAAAAGCACTTTTTGGGCTGATTTGCAAATGGGGTTTTTCTTCTAGAAGAAAACCACTTTTGGTGTGTGAAAGGGAGGTGGAGCTCCCCAAGGGGGCTGCAAATTTCGTCCATGGCATGGGGGGGCCCTCCTTGAGGTGTCCTTCCACCTCATGGTGGATATCTTCTACACACCCTTATGTGGCATGTGGTGGAAAGATCCTAGGAAGGTCCTTTTGGTCTTTCCTCTACCCCTTGCTCCTCCTATAAATAGAGGTGGAGAGAGCTCTCCAAAATCAGCTCATGCTTGCTCTCATACACATGCCATTGACTTGTCTGGCTTCTCTCTCCCTCCCCGCGAAATAGTTTCGTAGAGCCGAAAGGCTGTCTGGGTTCCGGTGGGAACTAGTTCTGGACGGCGAAGCCCTGCCGGATAGATGACACCGTATGTGTGCAACTCTGTAGAGAGATCGTAGTTTCGGTCTTAGTTCGAGAGTGCCTCTCGAAGGGCTGTCCAAGTGATCGTCTTAGTTTCGAGGGTCCTCCCGAAGGGCTGTCCGAGTGACCGTTCGAGTTTCGAAGGTCCTCCCGAAGGGCTGTCCGCGACACCGTCCGAGGGACTGTCCGACCGCCTCCCGGAGGGCTGTCTGAGGGGCAGATGTGGGAGTACATCCTCGCGGTTGGGAGGTTGTAAATCCTAGCTGCGGGGATCTGCACCGCCGATCGTCATCGACTCTACTTCCGCTGCGCTACGAGTCGGTAACGAAACAAATCAAACCTTGTATGCAGTCTCCATAGTGATCCTGGGCTGGTGCGTAGGTCGGAAATTTTTGTTTTCTGCTGCGTTCCCCTATAGTGGCATCAAGAGCCGTGCTATGCGTAGATGCACGTTGCGATCTAGAATACATAGAGATGTATGGGTATTGCACAATATAATTAGGTAGTAGATGAGTTCTATTACTGAAAATTATTTGTGCGGGTAGCAGATGAAATCTGTTACCCGATGTTCTTGTTGCTTCCCTGGAATTTGCATATTTCTGATCTTGATAACAGTATGGTGGAGTTTCAATGTTCTGGCAATCCGCGATCCTGATTGATCAACGAAGTGCTAACAGTTCATTGAATTCCACCGTAGTTAAAAAGAAAGATGAAATTTCGCAGACGAAAGGGCAATGCAGATATGATCTGCACGGGGGTCACGCGTATGACGAAGTTTAGTATGGGGCTCGAGATTTTATTATCTCGTGTTTCATACACCCCGCAATGTTAATCTAGCGACTTGGATTATCATGCTTGATGATGGACGTTCGTAGCTTCTGTTTGTTCGAAACCTTAGAAGCCACGTAAAATAAAATTTTGCATGAACCGATTAGAGGCGTCTAACTTGGTTTTGCAGGATGGTTTGCATGTGCATGTGATGTGGTATAGCAGTGCTCATTATAATTTGATTATGTATGAGATGACTATATAATGTAAATTGATTAACATGACCTGCGTGTCATGATTCGGCATGATGGCTGGAGCCATATGATTGTCACTTTAATGACCTGCGTGTCAACCTTCAGTAATGCACTTATTTTATTAGCTATAGAGATAGCAATATTATCTGGTGCATCGACAAGGTGGTGGCAATCTTCGCGAAGGTGAACACCAACGCGAATGCCGAAGACGAAGAAATGAAAGACTTCTCCGTCAGAAAGGGCTATACCATATCATGCTATTATGAATTGCCTGAGATGTTTATCCCTTATGATGCACCCTTCTTGATTGCGCAGTAGTCGCTTTTTATTAGGGTGATCTCTCACAAAAATATCAAGTGGTTAGTGTTCTCCCAAGTGTAGCACCGTCACGACACCTAACTTCTCGGAGTGCGCCGTGTCACACGGGTACGAACGATTAGGGAAGTGTGAGGCGGGTGAGTTGAGACCTTGCAGCAAGATCACTTGGTTGTCTTGACGTTCAGGCATGACCGTCATGAGCTCGGAACACGCGCATCGAAAGATGAACAAGAATCACATAGAGATGTGATTGGCAAGTTGGCCTACCGGTTGAGATTTTCGTCATCAGTGGTGTTACACCAATGGCGAACAATTGAAATGGGGGTCTTGTATCACTCACAATCAATTATGAGAGATATTGATTTGAGTGGGAGCGCACCATAGAATTAATTCTTTTAATTCTCAGTGCAATTAATTATGAACACTGTCTAAGTGTTATTTGCATAATAGTTGTAGAATAATGGCTCGCGTTTCCACCTTCCCAATTAAAATTGAATAGCTGTTAAATATCTGGTTAAAACCTTACGGTTGGTAACGTAATGAGAGGATTGTCCTCTAGAGTGCCGAGAAGGACTTGTCCTATCGCATGCTTTCGGTATTCTCCTGCTAATGCTATGGATCATGTGACTCTCGTCCATCGATCCAAAAGCTAGAATTCCGTTTCAGTCAAGTGCAATATGTTTGCTTCCATGAGACCCGAACTTCGAAAGTTTGGATAGTTATGTGATATTCATGGAATCTAAAAATCATTTTCAGAGACAGACAAAGGCTAAAAGATATGAGATATCCAAAGCAATGTTTGTTTGCAAACTATTAGTAAAGGAGTTTACTATGCATTAGACTGATAAGAGAGGGATCTAGAAGAACGCCTGTCATATGATGATGGTGAATAAAACAAACAACTTAAAGAGAAAGGAAGTGTCCGAAGGGTGTTAGTGAAACTTTCACGCCTAGGAAGTCCGGGGCTATCGCCACTCTTAAGTTGGGTGCTTCTTCTGAGAGTAGGAGAAATACTGATAGTTAAACTGTTAGAAGTATAAAGGCAAAAGGAAAGAAGACTAGAATATCCAGCTCATGTATGAATGTCATACAGGTTTTTGATGTATAGAAGGCTGGTCAAAGATATAGTTCTTGGGAATTATGGTTAAACATGTTAATCACTAATTCTTGGGTATTGTGAGTTAATCACAAAGATACCCGCTCGATTGCATTCTGTTGCAACTCGATGTAAGAACTACTATGGCCTGAAAGACTAGCCAGGAATGAGGTTTAGATACACGCAGGGAACATAATAAATGTTACTATGCCTTCCATATGTGTATTCCCTATGTATTTACTTTCATAAATCATTTTAGAGTTTTACACACTCTAGCCCATTGCATAAAGTATCTTGCAAGAAGGTTGTTCATAAGAGAACTTTTAATGTTCGGAGTTATGAATAACAAAAGGGCCATACTTTCATTATGAATGAGAAGTATGTTATGAATATTGATAATAATACATTACCTCTGTATTTACTTTCATAATTCATTTAGAGTTTCATACACTCTAGCCCTTTGCATAAGGTATCTTGCTAGGAGGTTATTCATAAGAGAACTTTTGATGTTCGGTGTTATGAATAACATGAAGGGCCATGCTTCCATCCAGGATGGGATGTATGTTATGAATATTGATGGTAATATGATACATCCATAACACTGACGCTAAATGTCCCAAGACTAAAAGAATACCACATATGTGTGGCACTGCATTTGGTCACATTGGAGAAACCCGCATGGAAAATTCCATTATGATGGATTTTAAAGTCATTTGATTTTGAATCATCTGACACTTGCAACTTTCCTCCGAAAAGTGAAGTGACTGAAATACCGTTCACAGGCCATAAGGAACGAGCAACAAACTTATTGGTGATCATACATTTTGATGTGTGTAGTTCAATAAATGTTGTTGCAAGTAGTGGATTTATCTATCTTCAGAAATGACTCAAGTAGATATATTGATATTTACTTGATGAGACGTAAGTCTGGATCTTTTGAATTCATTCATAAGGTTTTCAAAAATGAAGTAGAAGTTGTTGTAACAAGAAAATTATGTTTCTACAATTCGATTGCAGAAAGGAATATTTGAGTTACAAGTTTAGCGAATGTCTGATGAGTTGTGAAAGGGGTTTCATAACTTGCACCTCCCGGAGCACCACTGCAAGTGGAGAGTCCGTGTAGATGTAATCGAACCATTCATGACATGGTAAGATCAAAGATGACATAAATAAATTTGCCATTATCCCTTTTAAAGTGATGCTTTAGAAACTGTGGCTTTTACACTGAAAAGAGCTCCATCGGGTCTGTTGAAATGACGCCATGGTATGGTACGCCCAACCATATTATATCTTTTCTTAACATTTGGAATATGGGGCTTGTGTAAAAGGTTACAAACCTATTCCAAATCAGACAAGTGCTACTTTGTAGGTTATCCCAAGTCATTGGGTATTTCCCCACCACAATACCGAGGCAAATAGGTTTGCCACAAAGAACGGTATGCTTTTTTGAAGAAAATGGTTCTTTCAAAAGATGAGTGGGAGAACAGTGCAACTCGACGAGATAAACAGTATCATCATCATCAGATCAAAGGAAAGAGACCTTGGAAGTAATTCCGGAGTTTCCTACTGCGACTGATACGGAAGTCTCTATAATAAAATGTATGGACTTCGGTCGAACTTGCAGCTGAAGCACGTAGGCAAAGCTCGTGCAAACCTATTAGGTGCGCAAACGAGATATTGTTGTTAGACAACAGTATACCTACGATTCACAAGGAAGCGTTGATGGGCCCTGACTCCGGAATTGGCTAAATGCCAATACAATACGAGATAGTTTCCATATAAGTGATTCAAGATTAAGATCTTGATACACCTTTCGGAAGACTTAGAGTCTAACGAATATTTATGGAACTAAAAACTAATACGGATAAAATGTTTTATCCATAAAGCTCGACTTGTTGCAATAACAAGTTCAAGGAGTTGACTACGATGAGATTGTCTCACCGTAGCGATGCTTAAAGTCGGTTCGGGTTGAACTAGCAATTAATACATATTTCAATCATGAGATATGAAACATGGATGACAAAAGGATTTCCATGTGATGGAAATGAAACCTAGGACTTGTATGTGATACAGTCCAAAGTAATTTGTCGATCCAGAGGATGCTAGTAAGTATGCAAACTTCAGAGTTCCAGCGATGGACAGAAGAGAGCAAAGTGGAGTTGGAATCTTCGTTTTTGATGGAATGGTCAAAAGGGTTTTGACTTCATCAAATGGGTATCGAAGATGCTTGTGATTCAAGAAAGTAAGTGGGAGCATAATAATATTTCTAAAAACCTTGTGTACTTGACACATTGTTAATTGGAAATAAATTTCTTGACACGAATTAGGACTTCATTTGAAAATAGTTTTTCCAATGAAGTGCTTGGGCTAAATAGCCTCAATATTAGGCATGATGATCTATGGAGATAGATTTACCTAATGGGGCTAAGCAATGAATACATATTGACAAGATGCTAAAACTTTTTAGCATTTAAAACGCCAAGGAGTGATTCTTGCCGAAGTCACATGGAAAGAGTTTTTGCAAGACTCGGTGTCCCAAAACACTGATGAGTAAAATACATGATGGAGATTCCACACACTCTTGTGTTTGGATTAATCATGTATTCCATGGTATGTAAAACAACCAGATATGTCCGATACTCCAAAAGTTGTTGCGAGTATGGATACCAAAGTGATCAAAGTACTGATCATAGGACAACAGTGAAAGATGTCATTGAGTACTAGAGTAGTAGTGATGACATGTTTTCTCGCAAGCAGAGATTATGAAGTGCTCATTGTAAGTAATTACATCGATACATTCTTCATCAATGCTCCATGCGATTTTCGATTTAAGCTAAGGGTTTTGTGTAATACACAATATGATGGCACGGTAGTTGGAAATTGTTCCAAACAAGATACTGTGGCGAATTCTATAACAAAGGCTAAGTATGATGACGGTTAAGAAGCGACAAAGAAGTTGTTGAATCATATAGTTCATTCATGAACTTAGTATGGTTCCAAGATGGCTTTGGTCTATGGGACACTATTGCAGATAGTTGCTCCATAGCTCAGTCTGAGGAATCAGGTTTCGACCAATGATTCACACATATGCAAAGCCAAGTCCACACAAAATATGAATTTTGTGAAAGCGTGAAAACGCGAGGATATGCAAAGTTACACACGGAGCTGAAGTCGTGAGATCCGTTGGACATCAGGCTATACCACATGCGAAGCATTTTTTACACCAGTATGCCATAGGTGTAAAGTGCATTAGCATTGACTAGATTATTGACTCTAGTGCAAGTGGGAGTCTATAGGAGATATGCCCTAGAGGCAATAATAAATGTTATTGATTATCTCCCTGTTCATAATTAGGTTTATGTTCCATGCTATAACTGCTATGGTTCTCGAGTCTGCAATAACCACGAGGCTCGGAGGAAGACTCATATGCATGTGTGGAATAATAAACAGTAAAATGTATTCCTAGTCTGGCCTCTAAGACTAGCTCATGTGTTGCATGATGGTTCTGTTTTCCTGATCATGGGCATGTCTATGCCGGCAACTTTGAGGGCACAATGTTAGTAGAACACTTGTGTTGAATCGACCCGATTGATGTTATGCTATGAGATTCATTCGTCATAAGTTAATGGTTAATAACACAGAGAAGTTAATGTTTGCATAATTCCTTAGAACATGAGAGTGTCGAGTTTCTTAATGCTTGCTTCATGAACTTTGGGGTTTGTTAAACGTCATCCGTAAATGGGTGGCTATTACGGCGGCTTACGGGTTCATGGAAAAGTATGTTAAGTAACTTGATAGCTCAAGATTGGGATTTGCTCCTCCGACGATGGAGAGATATCTCTGGGCCCTCTCGGTGTTACGGTATCCATCATCGTCTGGCCAGACACAAGTGTGATTTGATCACAGGGATACCGGAACACAGAAACGAGAAAAGAGAACAAAAACCGGCAACGAGGTAACTGGCATTGTGGACAAGTGTTGATCCACGAGGATGCCGATGTTTCTCACCTCGGGTATTTGTAACATATCGCGAAGCAACAGGAATAGCACACGGCAACTGGAGGTTCACTCGAATATTCATTCGTGTGGGTATAGGGGTCAATATGAGTGTCCACGGCTCCGATGTTGATAATTGATCGGAAAGAGTTCCGGTCATGTCTATACTTCACCGAACCTATAGGGTCACACGCTTAAGGGTCATCTATCTGCTGAATACTAGACGGGGAGTCTGAGAGAAAATCTCTGAAAAAGTTTCGGACGAAACGGAAACGTTCCGGAGAGAACACCGGAATAGTTCCGGTGAAACTGAAAAGTTGTTTTAGGGTATTCCATTAAGTCAAATTGGTTCTGGCACACGCCTGGAAATTCTTGGAGGATGCCAGAAGTGTTCTGGAAACTTCTGGGAATTTTCCGAGACAAAAACCGGAAATGTTCCGGAGCAGCCGGAACCGTTTTGGTTGCTTTTCGCTGAAGAAACATTATTCCGAAATTGTTTCGGAATGTGTTCAAAATTGTTTTGGTGGGTGCTAGAATTATTCTAGGCACACAGAAATAATTTGGGTTTTAACGGACGCAGAAAAATGTCTTCGTGAATAGTGAAAAGCACTTTTTGGGCTGATTTGCAAATGGGGTTTTTCTTCTAGAAGAAAACCACTTTTGGTGTGTGAAAGGGAGGTGGAGCTCCCCAAGGGGGCTGCAAATTTCGTCCATGGCATGGGGGGGCCCTCCTTGAGGTGTCCTTCCACCTCATGGTGGATATCTTCTACACACCCTTATGTGGCATGTGGTGGAAAGATCCTAGGAAGGTCCTTTTGGTCTTTCCTCTACCCCTTGCTCCTCCTATAAATAGAGGTGGAGAGAGCTCTCCAAAATCAGCTCATGCTTGCTCTCATACACATGCCATTGACTTGTCTGGCTTCTCTCTCCCTCCCCGCGAAATAGTTTCGTAGAGCCGAAAGGCTGTCTGGGTTCCGGTGGGAACTAGTTCTGGACGGCGAAGCCCTGCCGGATAGATGACACCGTATGTGTGCAACTCTGTAGAGAGATCGTAGTTTCGGTCTTAGTTCGAGAGTGCCTCCCGAAGGGCTGTCCAAGTGATCGTCTTAGTTTCGAGGGTCCTCCCGAAGGGCTGTCCGAGTGACCGTTCGAGTTTCGAAGGTCCTCCCGAAGGGCTGTCCGCGACACCGTCCGAGGGACTGTCTGACCGCCTCCCGGAGGGCTGTCTGAGGGGCAGATGTGGGAGTACATCCTCGCGGTTGGGAGGTTGTAAATCCTAGCTGCGGGGATCTGCACCGCCGATCGTCATCGACTCTACTTCCGCTGCGCTACGAGTCGGTAACGAAACAGATCAAACCTTGTATGCAGTCTCCATAGTGATCCTGGGCTGGAGCGTAGGTCGGAAATTTTTGTTTTCTGCTGCATTCCCCTATATGTCGGCTTCTGTAACCAGTGCTGTCAGGAAACCCAACCTTCCATGGAACGGAGCCTGATGTGCCTCGTGTTCGTCCAGGGTGTTCAGGATTCCCGAGGGCAAATGACAGCTCGTCCTTCTCTCTGTCGGGAACGAACGTCCCTTCCAGTGATTTCTTCATTGTTTCCTCAAGCTTTGTGACGGGTATTTCAAGTTGAGCTTTCGTCCAAACACACTTCCCTGTTTCTGGGTCCAAAGTTCCCCCAACCCCGAAGAACCAAGTTCTTGCACGATCTGGCTAGTGCAATGTCGCTGGTTGTACACCTTTAGCAAGCAGGTCTTGCTCAGCTTTGTCCCATGTAGGCCGGGCTTTACTATAGCTACCTGACCCCGTAACATGGTGATACTGCTTCCTTGTAGCATTTTGCTTATTTATATGTGACCTTTTCTTAGCCTTCTCCGATTTCTTGTAGGCCACAAATTCGGGCCAATAATCTTTTATCTTCACATATTGTCCGATGAATTCTGGAGTCTCGTCTTTTTCGACAAACTTTGTGTTCAATAGTTTCTTCCAGTTCTTGAATAGTTCTGCCATCTTCTTAAGAGCAAACGCCTTGACCTTTCGCTGTAGAACTGGGTTATTCGGATCCTCCTCTAGTGGTAGGCTGAAATTTCTCATTAGCGCATTCCAAAGATCATCTTTTAATCTATCGTGGACATAAGGAACTTCAGGGTCCTTCTTCTTATTCCATTCTTGGACGGTGATCTGGACGCTGTCCCTAACAATAACTCTGCACTGATGTATAAATTTGTCCTTGGTCCGCTTGGGAGCAATCGGTTGGCCTTATGGAGATACTTCTTCGATCGTGTACCTTTCTTGCGGGTCCAACCTTCTCTTCGGGCCTCGTCTCCTTACCGAAGTGGAGCTCGATCCGGATGGCTAATTAAAAGAAGAAAGAAGCGTTAATATATGTACATACAAAACAATTAATGCATCTAGTCAGCAGAGGATTAATTAATATATATATATACCTCGTCGGACTTTGAAGCAGTTAAGGCTCCCTTCTCCATTCGATCACCGGAGCCGTCATGATCTCCTTCGTCCTCAATTCAATCACCGGAGCCGTCATGATCTCCTTCCTCCTCACCGGAGCCGCCATCCTCTCTTTCCTCACCATCGGTCTCGTTGAGAAACGACAAGGTGATATCACCTCCGGCTAGGATTATATCCCCCAACAACTCTTCTTTTTCTAAGTCTCTGTCGTCCATAGTTTCTGCAAATATTACAACATGGCAATATACAACCATGAGAGATGGATTAGTGGCAAACATAGACTTAATCACAACAAGGAATCATATGCATATGAGCAATGGATTAGTGGGAAACATCATGCAAAGTTCACAAGTTTTATAACAGTCAGTTTTAGACGATCGTCGAGGACTCCTCCCCCTCATGTGTGATGAGTCGTCCTATCTTTCGAGAGAGGATACTTTGCGGACCGCCTCTCTCATGGTCGTTGAGGATAGTTGCGGACCCCCACCCCCCTCATGTCGAAGTTATCGGGGATATGTTGACGGGGATGGCGGGTTTCGGGTTTGGGTATTACTGAAACGGGTTTGAACCCGCGAAACGTGTCGGGTTTTATACTTTACCCAACGACAGCCCCACGGGGTTAAAAAGGCGCCCATCCCCGTCCCCTAATAGGGTAAAAACCAGCGTGGGCCCCGGGTTTCGGGGCCCACTGCCATCTTGATACACATATAGTGCCATACATATACATACATACATACATACATGAAAAAAAATAGTGCCATACATATACAGAACATATACATACATACATACATGAACATACATACATATATTAAAAAAATATAGTGCCAATGGCGGCGGGAGCGCAGGGCGGCGGCAACGCAGGGCGGTGGCGGCGGTGGTAGCAGAGGCCTTGGGAAAGGGAGGGAGCTCACTGGGGGCGCGCCGCGCCGATGGAGCTGGAGGCCGGCGACGTCGACGAGGGCCGGCTCGGGGGCACGCGGCGACGGGGCGGAGAGCGCGCGAGGAGGTCCGGTGCCGGCAATGGTTAGCGGGCTCGGGGACGACAGGGCGTCGGCGAGGGAGACGGCAAAATCGGGGAGCCTAGCGGTGTCGATGTCGTCGTCGGCACCGTCGGGGGAGAGGAGAGAAGAAACTGGTGGGGGATTGGAAAAACTGCTAAGTCCCGCTTATATAGCCCCCACTTTAGTCCCGGTTGGTGGCTCCAACCCGGACTAATGCCCCCCTTTAGTCCCGGTTGGTGCCACCAACCGGGACTAAAGGTCAATTTTCGCAGCCCAAAGGGCGGGAAGCAGAGACCTTTAGTCCCGGCTGGTGGTTCCAACCGGGACTAATTCCCCCCTTTAGACCCGGTTGGAGCCACCAACCGGGACTAAAGGGTTGTGCTTCCTGTACCAAAAGTTTAGTCCCACCTCGCTAGTCGAGAGGGGCTCGGAGTGGTTTATAAGCGCTGCTGCCGCTGCCCTCTCGAGCTCCTCTCTAATGCAGGCAGTACATGCCTATTTGACGCCCTGCTGGGCCTTCTAGCACTGCGGGCCTGCATCCTGGCCCATTTGTAGGGTTTCTAGTCGTATGCAGGCCGTGGTGCCTAGTAGGCGGGTCTTTTTTTTGCATATATTATGTTTTAAAAATTTTAATGTTATTTTTTGCATATGTTATTTTTAGTTATATAATTTTAGTTGCATAAATTTTATATAATTTTAGTTGCATAAGTTTTATTTTTTATTCATTCTTTTTAGTTAAATTCCTTTTGCTAGTAGAGTTTTATAAAAGCTTTTTAGTTTATATTAAAGCTTGTAACAAAATATACTTTATGAAAATTCATTTTACTATTAAAGTTTTTAACAAATAAATACTTTGACAATTTTAGTTCATATTATTTTGATTCTTTTTGCTAATGAAGAATATTATATTTAATTGATTCTTTTTAGTTCATTCTTTGTGCTATTACAATTTTATAAAAGACTTTTTCTGCATATTTTTAAAAATATTTTAACTCAAGACTTTTTCTGCATTCAATATGCACCATTCAAAGCCACATCATCACTTTTCAACCCTTTTCTGACTTCATTTGCTATTTTCCATGCATTTCATGATTTATTTTGAGCTAAAATGACCCTAAAATTGAAAAGCATTGCAAATGAACTCTGAAATGTTTGAAAGTTGGCATGGTATCATAATTTCACCCACATAGCATGTGCTAAAAAGTTGAGAGGGTTACGGGAAAAACTGGATGCACTTCATGTACAAACTGGACAATCTCCTTTGAAGTATCAAGGTTACGGACGAAAACTCGTCTATTACAAAGGGATTTCTTTTTTTAAAACAAATTTCAACTCAAGACTTTTTCTGCATTCAATATGCACCATTCAAAGCCACATCATCACTTTTCAACCCTTTTCTGACTTCATTTGCTATTTTTGATGCATTTCATGATTTATTTTGAGCTAAATTGACCCTGAAATTGAAAAGCACTGCAAATTAACTCTGAAATGGTTGAAAGTTGGCATGGTATCATAATTTCACCCACATAGCATGTGCTAAAAAGTTGAGAGGGTTAAGGGAAAAACTGGATGCACTTCGTGTACAAACTGGACAATCTCCTTCGAAGTATCAGGGTTTCGGACGAAAACTCGTCTATTACAAAGGGATTTCATTTTTTAAACATATTTTAAGTCAAATTTTTTTCTGCATTCCATATGCACCATTCGAAGCCACATCATCACTTTTCAACCCTTTTCTGACTTCATTTCCTATTTTTGATGCATTTCATGATTTATTTTGAGCAAAAATTACCCTGAAATTGAAAAGCACTGCAAATGAACTCTGAAATGGTTGAAAGTTGGCATGGTATCATAATTTCATCCACATAGCATGTGCTAAAGAGTAGAGAGGGTTACGGGAAAAACTGGATGCACTTCGTGTACAAACTGGACAATCTCTTCGAAGTATCAGGGTTTTGGACGAAAACTCGTCTATTACAAAGGGATTTCATTTTTTTAAACATATTTTAACTCAAGACTTTTTATGCATTCAATATGCACCATTCGAAGCCACATCATCACTTTTCCACCCTTTTCTGACTTCATTTGCTATTTTTCATGCATATCATGATTTATTTTGAGCTAAAATGACCCTGAAATTGAAAAGCACTGCAAATGAACTCTGAAATGGTTGAAAGTTCGCATGGTATCATAATTTCACCCACATAGCATGTTCTAAAAAGTTGAGATTGTTACGGGAAAAACAGGATGCACTTCGTGTACAAACTGGACAATCTCCTTCGAAGTATCTGGGTTTCGGATGAAAACTCGTCTATTACAAAGGGATTTCTTTTTTGAAACATATTTTAACTCAAGACTTTTTCTGCATTCAATATGCACCATTCAAAGCCACATGATCACTTTTCAACCCTTTTCTGACTTCATTTGCTATTTTTCATGCATTTCATGATTTATTTTGAGCTAAAATGACCCTGAAATTGAAAAGCACTGCAAATGAACTCTGAAATGGTTAAAAGTTGGCGTGGTATCATAATTTCACCCACATAGCATGTGCTAAAAAGTTGAGCGGGTTAAGGGAAAAACTGGATGCACTTCGTGTACAAACTGGACAATCTCCTTCGAAGTATGAGGGTTACGGATGAAAACTCGTCTATTACAAAGGGATTTCATTTTTTTAAACATATTTTAACTCAAGACTTTTTCTGCATTCAATATGCACCATTCAAATCCACATCATCACTTTTCAACCCTTTTCTGACTTCATTCACTATTTTTCATGCATTTCATGATTTATTTTGAGCTAAAATGACCCTGAAATTGAAAAGCAATGCAAATGAACTCTGAAATGGTTGAAACTTGGCATGGTATCATAATTTCATCCACATAGCATGTGCTAAAAATTTGAGAGGGTTACGGGAAAAACAGGATGCACTTCGTGTACAAACTGGACAATCTCCTTCGAAGTATCAGGGTTTTGGACAAAAACTCGTCTATTACGAAGGGATTTCATTTTTTTAAACATATTTCAACTCAAGACTTTTTCTGCATTCAATATGCACCATTCGAGGCCACATCATCACTTTTCAACCCTTTTGTGACTTCATTTGCTATTTTTCATGCATATCATGATTTATTTTGAGCTAAAATGACCCTAAAATTGAAAAGCACTGTAAATGAACTCTGAAATGGTTGAAAGTTGGCATGGTATAATAATTTCACCAACATAGCATGTGCTAAAAAGTTGAGAGGGTTATGGGAAAAACTGGATGCACTTCGTGTACAAACTGGACAATCTCCTTCGAAGTATGAGGATTTCGGACGAAAACTCGTCTATTACAAAGGGATTTCATTTTTTTAACATATTTAACTCAATACTTTTTCTGCATTCCATATACAACATTCAAAGCCACATCATCACTTTTCAACCCTTTTCTGACCTAATTTGGTATTTTTCATGCATTTCATGATTTATTTTGAGCTAAAGTGACCCTGAAATTGAAAAGCAATGCAAATGAACTCTAAAATGGTTGAAAGTTGACATGGCATCATAATTTCACCCACATAGCATGCTCTAAAAGGTTGAGAGGGTTACGGGAAAAACTAGATGCACTTCGTGTACAAACTGGACAATCTCCTTCGAAGTATGAGGGTTTCGGATGAAAACTCGTCTATTACAAAGGGATTTCATTTTTTTAAACATATTTTTACTCAAGACTTTTTCTGCATTCAATATGCACCATACGAAGCCACATCATCACTTTTCAACCCTTTTCTGACTTCATTTGCTATTTTTCATGCATATCATGATTTATTTTGAGCTAAAATGACCCTGAAATTGAAAAGCACTGCAAATGAACTCTGAAATGGTTGAAAGTTGGCATGGTATCATAATTTCACCCACATAGCATGTGCTAAAAAGTTGAGAGGGTCACGGGAAAAACTGGATGCACTTTGTGTACAAACTGGACAATCTCCTTCGAAGTATCAGGGTTTCGGACGAAAACTCGTCTATTACAAAGGGATTTCATTTTTTAAACATATTTTAACTCAAGACTTTTTCTGCATTCAATATGCACCATTCAAAGCCACATCATCACTTTTCAACCCTTTTCTGACTTCATTTGCTATTTTTCATGCATTTCATGATTTATTTTGAGCTAAAATGACCCTGAAATTTAAAAGCACTGCAAATGAACTCTGAAATGGTTGAAAGTTGGCATGGTATCGTAATTTCACCCATATAGCATGTGCTAAAAAGTTGAGAGGGTTACGGGAAAAATTGGATGCACTTCGTGTACAAACCGAACAATCTCCTTCGAAGTATCAGGGTGTCGGACGAAAACTCATCTATTACAAAGGGATTTCATTTTTAAAAAAATATTTTAACTCAAGACTTTTTCTCCTTTCAATATGCACCATTCAAAGCCACATCATCACTTTTCAACTCCTTCCGGACTTCATTTGCTATTTTTCATGCATTTCATGATTTATTTTGAGCTAAAATGAGCTTGGCATTAAAAAGCACTGCAAATGAACTCTAAAATGGTTGAAAGTTGGCATGGTATCGTAATTTCACCCACATAGCATGTTCTTAAAAGTGGAGAGGGTTACGGGAAAAACTGGATGCACTTCGTGTACAAACAGGACAATCTACTTCGAAGTATTTGGGTTTTGGACGAAATTCGTCTATTACAAAGGGATTTCATTTTTTTAAACATATTTTAACTCAAGACTTTTTCTGCATTCAATATGCACCATTCGAAGCCACATCATCACTTTTCAACCCTTTTCTGACTTCATTTACTATTTTTCATGCATTTCATGATTTATTTTGAGCTAAAATGACCCTGAAATTGAAAAGCACTGCAAATGAACTCTGAAATGGTTGAAAGTTGGCATGGTATCATAATATCACCCACATAGCATGTGCTAAAAAGTTGAGAGGGTTACGGGAAAAATTGGATGCACTTCTTGTACAAACTGGACAATCTCCTTCGAAGTATGAGGGTTTTGGACGAAAACTTGTCTATTTCAAAGGGATTTCATTTTTTTAAACATATTTTAACTCAAGACTTTTTCTGCATTCAATATGCACCACTCGAAGCCACATCATCACTTTTCAACCCTTTTCTGACTTCGTTTGCTATTTTTCATGCATATCATGATTTATTTTGAGCTAAAATGACCCTAAAATTGAAAACCACTGCAAATGAACTCTGAAATGGTTGAAAGTTAGCATGGTATCATAATTTCACCCACATAGCATGTGCTAAAAAGTTGAGAGGGTCACGGGAAAAACTGGATGCACTTCGTGTACAAACTGGACAATCTCCTTCGAAGTATCAGGGTTTCGGACGAAAACTCGTATATTACAAAGGGATTTCATTTTTTAAACATATTTTAACTCAAGACTTTTTCTGCATTCAATATGCACCATTCAAAGCCACATCATCACTTTTCAACCCTTTTCTGACTTCATTTGCTATTTTTCATGCATTTCATGATTTATTTTGATCTAAAATGACCCTGAAATTTAAAAGCACTGCAAATGAACTCTGAAATGGTTGAAAGTTGGCATGGTATCGTAATTTCACCCGCATAGCATGTGCTAAAAAGTTGAGAGGGTTACGGGAAAAACTGGATGCACTTCGTGTACAAACTGGACAATCTCCTTCGAAGTATGAGGATTTCGGACGAAAACTCGTCTATTACAAAGGGATTTCATTTTTAAACATATTTTAACTCAAGACTTTTTCTGCATTCAATATGCACCATTCAAAGCCACATCATCACTTTTCAACCCTTTTCTGACCTAATTTGCTATTTTTCATGCATTTCATGATTTATTTTGAGCTAAAATGAGCCTGAAATTAAAAAAACACTACAGATGAACTCTAAAATGGTTGAAAGTTGACATGGTATCATAATTTCACCCACATTGCATGTGCTAAAAAGTTGAGAGGGTTATGGGAAAAACTGGATGCACTTCGTGTACAAACTAGACAATCTCCTTCGAAGTATCAGGGTGTTGGACGAAAACTCGTCTATTACAAAGGGATTTCATTTTTTAAACATATTTTAACTCAAGACTTTTTCTCCATTCAATATGCACCATTCAAAGCCACATCATCACTTTTCAACTCTTTTCTGACTTCATTTGCTATTTTTCATGCATTTCATGATTTATTTTGAGCTAAAATGAGCCTGAAATTAAAAAGCAATACAAATGAACTCTAAAATGGTTGAAAGTTGGCATGGTATCATAATTTCACCCACATAGCATGTGCTTAAATTTTGAGAGGGTTATGGGAAAAACTGGATGCACTTCGTGTACAAACTGGACAATCTACTTCGAAGTATTAGGGTTTTGGACGAAAACTCGTCTATTACAAAGAGATTTCATTTATTTAAACATATTTTAACTCAAGACTTTTTCTGCATTCAATATGCACCATTCAAAGTCACATCACTTTTCAACCCTTTTCTGACTTCATTTGCTATTTTTCATGCATTTCATGATTTATTTTAAAATGACCCTGAAATTGAAAAGCACTGCAAATGAACTTTGAAATGGTTGAAAGTTGGCATGGTATCATAATTTTACCCACATAGCATGTGCTAAAAAGGTGAGAGGGTTACGGGAAAAACTGGATGCACTTCGTGTACAAACTGGACAATCTCCTTCAAAGTATCAGGGTTTCGGACGAAAACTCGTCTATTACGACGGGATTTCATTTTTTTAAACATATTTTAACTCAAGACTTTTTATGCATTCAATATGCACCATTCAAAGCCACATCATAACTTTTCAACCCTTTTCTGACGTCGTTAGCTATTTTTCATGCATTTCAGGGTTTCGGACCACTAGTAGAAAACAGGGCATCAGTCCCGGTTTCAGAGGGCCTTTAGTCTCGGTTCTGCAACCGGGACAACATGATCGGGACTAATGCCGATCACTTTTAGTCTCGGTTGGCTTACGAACCTGGACAAAAGGTGCTCCACGTGGCCGCTATGCGGCGCCTAGGCAGGAGGACCTTTAGTCCCGGTTCGTAACACGAACCGGGACAATAAGGCGCTGGTTTTTTTTTGGAAAGGGCCGTGTTTCATTTTTTGTTTTCATTTTCTTTTATATTTATATTGTATTTTCACGCGGTTAAATATATTAATATACAACATCATCAATACAAATTATGGAAAAAACAACCAACATCTGTACAAATTAGATGGATGCAATAGACCAATTTGAATTAGAGGACGTATTTTCCTCTAATTCAACTTGGTCTATTGCATCCATCTAATTTGTACTCGTATATGTCATATAACAACTCATCATCATCATCTTAATCAACTCTTCATCATTCAACATCCAACAACTCATCATCATCTTAATCAACGATCCTCATTATTGTAGTTATCAAAAGGTTGAAACACTAACTACTGCTAGGTAAAAAAGCAAAATAAAGGCGAACTCCGCCATCTCCCGATTGAAGAACACAGATCAACCTATCTCCAACTTGTGGGATGCGCAAGTATTCCTGTCCAAGTGGTAGCGTAAATGCTTGTATTGCATTTCTCCATACTGTGATTTTCAGGGTTTCTTCACTTTTAGATATCCTGTAGCTACCACTGTAATTAATCGGGAGTGGCCGTAAGCTAAACATTTTCAAATCACCATTTGTGAACATCCATCTAGGCACGGTATCTGGGGGGAGTACCTATTGAAAAACATTAGTAATAATAACATAGTTAGCAAACTAGTTTTGCTTAAGTACAATGTATATATGAAAAAGATGGACTAGTGATGCAATGGTAAAAAAATTCTTACAAAGTTGTTTGAAGTGATGTTATGATGGTTCAACTTGTGCACTAGTGGCACATATCCATTATAAATGTTGCCAGTCCGGTAATGTTTAGCATGATCCTCAACATCATGAATAAATGAGATGAGATGATTTATCTCCGAACAAGTAAGTTTGGAGTCATGACTGTAGTACGTCCGATCTATTATCTGTCGGGTAGTTCTTGTAGCACGGAAATAAGCTGATAATTAAAAATAAAGAAATTTAGTCGGGATGAGTACCAAATACTTTTCAATAATAAATATAAAGTATCTAACAAATCTGTTGACAAACGCACCTGGAGGTAGCACCGGAATCAAGTCATCCTCCGCATGCACCCAAATATCTATATTATTATCACGAACATCGTCATTACCAAGATCGAAGGTAATGTTCATGTCCTCATCCAACCCATACGCGTTGCAAAATGCTCTCCAATTAGAACAACCAAAATATGTGTGATCTTCGTTATTTTTCACCTTAACAACAAAAGTGTAATGCTCTGTTCTTAGGTGAGCTATCTTAGGCTCTCTACTATCCTTCTCTTTGAAATGGAACTTGTCCAAGACAGCGGATCTTGAATGACAGGGAACGCACTAGTCGAATTGTACAAAAGAAAATTAAAGGTTAATTAATGCAAAAAAGCACACGTAAAACTTCATTCACAAAAGACATGTCGTCTGTACATACCGTAATAATACTAAATTCTTCAGTTAGCTTGACAGTGAACGACCTATCGTTGTCCAGGTGAGGATAAATGTCGCATAGATCCCTGTCGTCCCAGCACAAAGGGCACTGAGGGATCCTATCGTCGTCAGACAACGTCGACATTTCCTGTGTTCATGATTCTAAGATTAAAAATCGACGGCAAAATTTTGAAGCAAGATCATCATATAATATACTAATACATATGATATCACCGGCGATCGTCGGGGACTCTTCATATAATATTATCATATAATATCACTAATACATCTTGAATAATCCAGTTAATGAAGCATCGAATATTATCGCTAATACAGCTCAAATATTATCATATAATATCATTAATTAATACAGATCGAGTTGACGTCTCACGGCGCAGGCGGTGGACACCCAAAGAGAAGGAACAATCGTCGGATCATAGCTCGGGTAAGATCCCTGAATAACCTGTCAGATATTGGAGAACCTGGCATCCAACGCGGCCATGTAGCGACAGACGTGCTCGTCCTCCTCCCTGACACGACGACGTACCACCTCCGCGGGGGCCGGCTCCCTCTGCACCGATAGTAGCCCGCGCGACCACCACCAAAGAAGCTCTAGGTCGACGACGAGACCCGGATTTCTCACCAAGGTGCGCGCCCCGGAAGGTAGCACCTCCCAGTGCCAGCCCAGCGGAGCCCAGTCCCGGACATGGCGCCTCTCAAACTGGTTGTCGGCGTCGAGTCGACGACGAGGATGCGGGATTGGCATCGTCGACGACAACAAATTGTGGCTATATAGCAAATATCATTTTATTTAACAACAATAACAATGACATATCAATTTATAATTCTATCCTATGATAATCCTAGCTACTCATTGGTTAGGCAGGAGCAAAGTCATGTTTGTTGTGTATTATTTAGTTTGCTCATGCGGTTATACCCAAAACTCTGTGAGGTAAATGATTAGTTAAGGTCAGTCAGATGTAAACTTTGTTCATTGCCTGTGAAGCCAGAAATGTAGCTAGGAGAAATACAAGCTATTACTTTGATATCTTACAATTTGTTAATGCAAATTTTCTTTCCATACGGACTGTACTCTCTCTATATATGCTCAATATGCTATATCTATGCATCATTACTTATGTGATCAATCAAAACCAAAAACACTCTCCAAAAACTTAAAAAAACACCGCATATCAATCAGCACGACGCGGCGTGCCGCCGCGCACTACACGCTAGTATATCCGATGAACCAAACTATATATGAGACTCCATGGATTTTGGATCCCACGCCGCCACTGCTTCGGCCGGCGACGGACGATGATGTTGACCGCGGGAGGGGGGGGGGATAGGAGGAGGGGAACGGCGGTGTGGCGCCCGGCGGCTTACCTAGCTAGGAGGAGGGGAGCGGGGCTCAGGGCGGTGACGACGTCGGGGGCGGCGACGGGGACGGCGTCGGGGGCGGCGACGGGGACGGCTTTGGGGGCGGCGACGGGGACGGCGTCGGGGGCGGCGACGGGGACGGCGTCGGGGGCGGCGACGGGGACGGCGTCGGGGGCGGCGACGGGGGCGGCACGACGAGGAGCGAACTCGGGGAGGCGACGGCGCAGTCCGGCAGCCTGGCGGTGTCGAGGTTTTCTTCGGCGCCATCGGGGGAGATGGAGATCGAAAACTGTAGATGGATTTTGGTCCACTTATATACCCCAACCTTTAGTCCCGGTTGATGGCTCTAACCGGGACTAAAGGTCCCCCTTTAGTCCCGGTTGGAGCCACCAACCGGGACTAAAGGAGAATTTCAGCAGCCCAAAGGGCGGGAAGCCCAACCCTTTAGTCCCGGTTGGTGGCTCCAACCGGGACTAAAGGGGGGCATTAGTCCCGGTTGGAGCCACCAACCGGGACTAAAGGTGAATTTCAGCAGCCCAAAGGGCGGGAAGCCCAGCCCTTTAGTCCCGGTTGGAGCCACCAACCGGGACTAAAGGGTTGGTCCTGGCTGTGGTGGGAGTTTAGTCCCACGTCGCCTAGCGAGAGGCTCTCGCGCTGGTTTATAAGCTCGCCCCTCTCTGCCTTGTTAAGTTCCTCTCAAAGCCCAGACAGCTCACCGTCTGACCTCGCCCATCTCTGCCCTGGGGGCCTACTGTTAGGAGTTATTCGGGCCTGTGGGCCTACATCCTGGCTCATATAGGTTTCGAGTCGTATGCAGGCTGTGGTGTGTGATTCTCCTACCTTGTAGGCGGGCAATTTTTTTAGTTTTTGCATATGTTATGTCATTTTTTTGAGGAGCACGATGGGAGTTTAGTCCCACCTCGCTAGTTGAGCAGCACGACGACCAGCTTATAAGCCCCGCTGTGAGAGAGGCAGCACGAGCCTCTCTCAAACCGAACATGTGCTTACTATGTCGTTGTTACTAAAGTGAAAATAGATGCGCTTATACAGAAAATTCAACCTAAATTCAAAGTGCTAGTAAATTCAAAGGGCTAGTTACTAGCACTTTGAATTTATGTTGAATTTTCTCTATAAGCACATCTATTTTCACTTTTGCTATTTTTATGTTATTTTTTTGCATATTAAAAGTTCTTAACAAAAAATACTTTATGAATATTCTTTTTGCTATTCAAGTTTTTAACAAAAATAACTTTGATAATTTTAGTTGCATAAATTTTATATAATATTAAGTTAAATAACTTTGATCGGACGAAAACACGTCTATTACAAAGAGATTTCAATTTTTTAAACATATTTTAACTCAAGATTTTTTCTGCATTCAATATGCACCATTCAAAGCCACATCATCGCTTTTCAACCTTTTTCTGACTTTATTTGCTATTTTTCATGGATTTCATGATTTATTTTGAGCTAAAATGTCACTGAATTGAAAAGCACTGCAAATGAACTCTGAAATGGTTGAAAGTTGGCATGGTATCATAATTTCACCCACATAGCATGTGCTAAAAAGTTGAGAGGGTTACCGGAGAAACTGGATGCACTTCGTGTACAAACTAGACAATCTCTTTCGAAGTATGAGGATTTCAGACGAAAACACGTCTATTACAAAGGGATTTCAATTTTTTAAACATCACTAGTAGAAAATCGGGCTTTGAAACGGGCCAGAATATTGCATTAGTCCCGGTCGTGTTACGAACCGGGACTGATGGGTGCATCAGTCCCGGTTCGTGAGGCCAGGGCGCCGGCCGGGCCTCGGCTGGAACCAGTCACGGTTCGTGTGACACCTAATTTAGTCCCGGTTCCAGACACGAACCGGGACTAAATGTCCTCGCTACCCTTTAGTCCCGGTTGTTGGCTGGAACCGGGACTAAAGATTCACCTTTAGTCCCGGTGCTAGCCACCAACCGGGACTTATACATCGCCTATATATGCTCGCCCCTGCCCGCTCACTCCTCTGTTTTTTGGCCAGGCGGCGTTTGGGAGGTGTGTTGCTCTCTGTTCTCACATCCCATGCACATGAGGTGTTCGATGAAATGCCGCAGCCACACTTAAGTTTTCTCCTCTCCAAGCTTGACCTCCAAGCTACATTTTCCCTAAGATTTGTTTAGGTTTGGCGGTGCACCAACTACACAAGTGTTCTAAAAGGTTAACGACTTCATCGTTTTATCTCTCACTGCTAGTTTAGCTCATTTCAAATACCCTAGAAGTATGAATTTTATGTATTTATTTTGGTCACTACTGTACTTTGATTTTAATGTGATGATGAACTTCTATTAATTTGGTCACTTCTCTATTCATGATGTTTTGCAATGGTTTTTGATACACTTAATTATATAATGCACGCAGATGAACCGGCAATGGATGTACGGTGACCGACGGACCTCCGAGTACATTAAGGGCTTGCATAATTTTCTCGAAGTGGCCGAGGCAACCAAGCAGAATGGTTTTATGTATTGTCCATGTACTATCTGTGGAAATACGAAGGATTACTCTAACTCGAGAACCCTTCATGTCCACCTGCTTGAGAAGAGTTTCATGTCACACTATAATGTTTGGACCAAGCACGGAGAAAGAGGGGTTATGATGGAAGACAACGAAGAAGAAGTGGATGATGACAACTATCCGCCCCCTAAATATGGTGATGCTGCAATGGGGGAAGCTGAAGATCAAGAGGAAGAACCAGACGATGTGCCCGATGATGATCTTCGCCGGGTCATTGTTGATGCAAAGAGACAATGCCAAAGTGAAAGGGTGAAGTTGAAGTTCGATCGCATGTTAGAGGATCACAAAAAAGGGTTGTACCCAAATTGCGAAGATGACAACACAAAGCTCGGTACCACACTGGAATTGCTGCAATGGAAGGCAGAGAATGGTGTATCTGACAAGGCATTTGAAAAGGTGCTGAAAATAATGAAGAATAAGCTTCCAAAGGACAACGAATTGCCCGACAGTACAAACGAAGCAAAGAAGGTTGTCTGCCCTCTAGGATTGGAGGTGCAGAAGATACATGCATGCCCTAATGATTGCATCCTCTACCGCGGTGCGTACGAGAATTTGAACGCATGCCCGGTATGCTGTGCATTGCGGTATAAGATCAGACGAGATGACCCTGGTGATGTTGAGGGCCAGCGCACCGGGAAGAGGGTTCCTGCCAAGGTGATGTGGTATGCTCCTATAATACCACGGTTGAAACGTTTGTTTATAAACAAAGAGCATGCCAAGTTGATGCGATGGCACAAGGAAGACCGTAAGAAAGACGGGAAGTTGAGAGCACCCGGTGATGGGTCGCAGTGGAGAAAGATCGAGAGAAAGTGGGGGGGACTTTACAGGTGACCCAAGGAACGTATGGTTTGGTTTAAGTGCAGATGGTGTTAATCCTTTTGGGGATCAGAGCAGCAAGCATAGCACATGGCCTGTGACTCTATGTATGTATAACCTTCCTCCTTGGTTGTGCATGAAGCGGAAGTTCATTATGATGCCAGTGCTCATCCAAGGTCCTAAGCAACCCGGCAATGACATTGATGTGTACCTAAGGCCATTAGTTGATGAACTTTTACAACTGTGGAATGGAAAAGGTGTACGTGTGTGGGATGAGAACGAATAGGAGGAATTTGACCTATATGCGTTACCGTTTGTAACCATCAATGATTGGCCTGCTCTCAGTAACTTTTCAGGATAGACAAACAAGGGATACCACGCATGCACGCATTGTTTAGATGACACCGATAGTATATATTTGGATAAATGCAGGAAGAATGTGTACCTGGGGCATCGTCGATTTCTTCCGACCAGCCATCAATGTCGAAAGAAAGGAAAGTATTTCAAAGGTGAGACAGATCACCGGAAGAAGCCCGCCCTCCGTACTGGTGATCACATACTTGATATGGTCCATGATTTACAAGTAATCTTTGGAAAGGGTCCTGGCGGACTATCTGTTCCGAATGACGCTGAGGGACGTGCACCCATGTGGAAGAAGAAATCTATATTTTGGGACCTACCCTGTTGGAAAGACCTAGAGGTCCGCTCTGCAATCGACGTGATGCACGTGACGAAGAATCTTTGCGTGAACCTGCTAGGCTTCTTGGGAGTGTATGGGAAGACAAAAGATACACCAGAGGCACGGGAGGACCAGCAACGTGCGCACGAAAAAGACGGCATGCATCCAAAGCAATATGAAGGTCCTGCCAGCTACGCTCTTACCAAAGAAGAGAAGGAAATCTTCTTTGAATGCGTGCTCAGTATGAAGGTCCCGTCTGGCTTCTCATTGAATATAAAGGGAATAATAAATATGGCAGAGATAAAGTTCCAGAACCTAAAGTCTCATGACTGCCACGTGATTATGACGCATCTGCTTCCGGTTGCATTGAGAGTGCTTCTACCGGAAAACGTTCGATTAGCCATTGTGAAGCTATGTGCATTGCTCAATGCAATATCTCAGAAGGTAATCGATCCAGAAATCCTACCAAGGTTAAAAAGTGATTTGGTTCAATGTCTTGTCAGTTTCGAGCTGGTGTTCCCACCATCCTTCTTCAATATCATGACGCACGTCCTAGTTCATCTAGTCGACAAGATTGGCATTCTGGGCCCTGTATTTCTACACAACATGTTCCCCTTTGAGAGGTTCATGGGAGTCTTAAAGAAATATGTTCGTAACCATGCTAGGCCAGAAGGAAGCATCTCCATGGGCCATCAAACAGAGGAAAGCATTGGGTTTTGTGTTGACTTTATTCCTGACCTTAAGCCGGCTGGTCTCCCTCAATCGCGGTATGAGGGGAGACTGACTGGAAAAGGCATGCTAGGAGCGAATTCAATAATATGTAGGGACGGGCATTCTTGGTCTCAAGCACACTACACTGTTCTACAGAATTCTACCTTGGTGACCCCGTATGTCAATGAACACGAGAATATTCTGCGCTCCAAACACCCGGAGCAGTGTGACGACTGGATTACATGTGAACACATCAGGACTTTTGGCAGTTGGTTGCAAACACATCTCATGGGTAACACCACTATTGCAGATGAGTTGTACTCGTAGGCCAGGGGACCATCTTCGACTATATTGACTTACAAAGGGTACGAGATAAATGGGAATACATTTTACACGATCGCCCAAGATCAAAAGAGCACCAACCAAAACAGTGGTGTCCGCTTTGATGCAGCAACCAACAGGGGAAATGACACATATTATGGTTACATAGTGGACATATGGGAACTTGACTATGGACATGATTTTAAGGTCCCTTTGTTTCGGTGCAAATGGGTCAATCTGTCAGGAGGCGGGGTACAGGAAGACCCGCGGTACGGAATGACAATAGTGGATCTGAACAATCTTGGGTACACAGACGAACCATTCGTCCTAGCCAATGATGTGGTGCATGTTTTCTATGTGAAGGACATGTCTACCAAACCGAGAAAAAGAAAAGATATGGAAGCGAATACATCATACGACGAGCCAAAGCGCCACATAGTTCTTTCAGGGAAAAGATACATCGTGGGAGTGGAGGGCAAGACCGACATGTCTGAAGATTATGAAAAGTTTCATGAAATTCCTCCCTTCAAAGTGAAGGCTGACCCAAGCTCCCTGTTAAAAGAAGAAGATTATCCATGGTTACGGCGCAATAAGCAAGGGACACACGCGAAGAAAAAGTGAATACTTTCTCTCCACAACTATTCTGATGATGGCTTTGATCTAGAATATCACTTCATTTACATGTCAAGAAATGAAATGCCTTTTGTAACGGATGAGTTTTCGTCTGAAACCCTGATACTTCGAAAGAGATTGTTCATTTTGTACACGAAGTGCATCCAGTTTATGCCGTAACCCTCTCAACTTTTTAGCACATGCTATGTGGGTGAAATGATGAGACCATGCCAAGTTTCAACCATTTCAGAGTTCATTTGCAGTGCTTTTCAATTCTGGGTCATCTTAGCTCAAAATAAATCATGAAATGCATGAAAAATAGCAAATGAAGTCAGAAATGGTTTGAAAAGTGATGATGTGGCTTTGAGTGGTGCATATTGAATGCATAAAAAGTCTTGAGTTGAAATATGTTTAAAAATTTGAAATCCTTTTGTAACTGATGAGTTTTCGTCTGAAACCCTGATACTACGAAAGAGATTGTTCATTTTGTACACGAAGTGCATCCAGTTTTTGCCGTAACCTCTCATCTTTTCAGCACATGCTATGTGGGTGAAATGATGATACCATGCCAAGTTTCAACCATTTTAGAGTTCATTTGCAGTGCTTTTCAATTCAGGGTCATCTTTGCTCAAAATAAATCATGAAATGCATGAAAAATAACAAATGAAGTCAGAAAAGGTTTGAAAAGTGATGACGTGGCTTTGAATGGTGCATATTGAATGCATAAAAAGTCTTGAGTTGAAATATGTTTAAAAATTTGAAATCCTTTTGTAACTGATGAGTTTTCATGTGAAACCCTGATACTTCGAAAGAGATTGTTCATTTTGTACACAAAGTGCATCCAGTTTTTGCCGTAACCCTCTCAGCGTTTTAGCACATGCTATGTGGGTGAAATGATGATACCATGCCAAGTTTCAACGATTTCAGAGTTCATTTGCAGTGCTTTTCAATTCAGGGTCATCTTAGCTCAAAATAAATCATGAAATGCATGAAAAATAGCAAATGAAGTCAGAAAAGGGTTGAAAAGTGATGATGTGGCTTTGAATGGTGCATATTGAATGCATAAAAAGTCCTGAGTTTAAATATGTTTAAAAAATTGAAATCCTTTTGTAACTGATGAGTTTTCGTTTGAAACCCTGATACTTCGAAAGAGATTGTTCGTTTTGTACACGAAGTGCATCCAGTTTTTGCCGTAACCCTCTCAACGTTTTAGCACATGCTATGTGGGTGAAATGATGATACCATGCCAAGTTTCAACCATTTCAGAGTTCATTTGCAGTGCTTTTCAATTCAGGGTAATCTTAGCTCAAAATAAATCATGAAATGCATGAAAAATAGCAAATGAAGTCAGAAAAGGTTTGAAAAGTGATGATGTGGCTTTGAATGGTGCATATTGAATGCATAAAAAGTCTTGAGTTGAAATATGTTTAAAAATTTGAAATCCTTTTGTAACTGATGAGTTTTCATTTGAAATCCTGATACTTCGAAAGAGATTGTTCATTTTGTACACAAAGTGCATCCAGTTTTTGCCGTAACCCTCTCAACGTTTTAGCACATGCTATGTGGGTGAAATGATGATACCATGCCAAGTTTCAACCATTTCAGAGTTCATTTGCAGTGCTTTTCAATTCAGGGTAATCTTAGCTCAAAATAAATCATGAAATGCATGAAAAATAGCAAATGAAGTCAGAAAAGGTTTGAAAAGTGATGATGTGGCTTTGAATGGTGCATATTGAATGCATAAAAAGTCTTGAGTTGAAATATGTTTAAAAATTTGAAATCCTTTTGTAACTGATGAGTTTTCATTTGAAACCCTGATACTTCGAAAGAGGTCTCTGGTGGGAGAACGATGGAATGCGTGGCTCCATTTGGTTCGTAGGTTGATAGAGGTTCAACTTTCTGACCAACCGGACACCATTCATTGGAAGCTAACTACAAGCGGTAGTTTCTCCGCGAAATCGATGTACTTAGACTTAATTAATGCTGGGCCAATATCAACCTCCCCACACATTTGGAAAATTAAGGTTCCGCTTATAATTAAAATCTTTATGTGGTTTGTGCACAAAGGAGTGATCCTGGCGAAAGATAACTTGGTTAAACGCAGATGGGTAGGTAGTTCTAGATGTTGTTTTTTTATCATAATGAGACTATTAAACACCTCTTTCTCGATTGTCCACTTGCCAAACTTCTTTGGCGTACTATACATATAGCCTTCAACATTACTCCTCCACCTAGTATGAACACGTTAGTTGGGACGTGGCTTAATGGAGTGGATGTACGCACAACTAGTCACATTCGGATAGGGATATGTGCAATGCTTTGGGCTATATGGAACTGCAGAAATGATATGATATTTCTCAGAAAAAACTTTACCAACTTTTTGCAGGTTATTTACAGAGCTACAGCTTGGATCCGTACGTGTTCGTTACTCACGCCTGAGGAGTCCAGGAAGCTTTTGGTTACTGGGTGCAACCGGTGGGAGACGGCAGCACGGGCTATCTTCAACCGATTTGGATGGCAGCTAACTAATAGGCTAGGTGTTTAGTCATCATAGCCTGTTCTTGTTTAGCCGGATGTAGCATTTATTTTACCTTTATTTTATGGGCTCTATCTCTGAGATATTGTTGGATATTGCACTTTTGTAGAACTTTCATTACTTAATAAAATGGCTGCATGGATCATCATGATGCAAAGGCAGGGGCCGATCCTCCTTTTCAAAAAAAACTGCATCATGATCGAACTGCCATGGTCTTCCCAAGAGCAACTGACATGCATCCATTGGCAGGACGTCACAATCCACCTTGTCGATATAATCTCGAACAACAAATGGTACACGTACCTTATGTGTAATCTTTAATTTTTTAGAGTTGTATAGCCACTCCACGTGGTGCGGTTGCGACTGCCGCCACATGGACAAACACAATGCTTGCACAAGATCTTTGCTAACCGCGTTAGTAAAACCACCACCATCAATTATCATCTTGCATGCACGATCCTTGATCTTGCACTGTGTTTTAAAAACACTCCACCACTGCCCCTTTGCACCACTATCATTTTGCACCTTCTCTACCAAGAGATTTAGTCCCTTCATCGGTGCATCCACTTCTTTATTTATTTCTTCTTGCTCATCTCTTCTTTTTTGCAAACGACCTTTCCAATCTGTCATGAACACATCCACTGGCATAGGAATAAAACCAATTTGTTGGCCCTTCGATGAGAGAGTAAGTATTTTTCTTGGAATTACGAACAAACGTGACACGTTTTCACCATGGGTTCCCAAGTAGCAGATGACACGACACCATGGGCAGAGGACAAACGTGAAAAAACTCTGCACAACAGTATTTTCCCAAATCAAAAATTAGCAAAGTCCGATGCGTAATTTTGATGTCACCTTTGAACCACTTCAGCGTGTACGGTCTTTCAAGAGGCGTCATATTCAGCCCCAATTTTTCAACCACCTCGATGCTCACCAAGTTGACTGCCGAACCTTCATCGATCCTCAAATTTACACACCGTTCCTTCACGACAGAACGGCTGTGAAAAAGAACGACCTCGCCGATGCCTTCCTCCTCCATCAATATGTTCCTGCTCAACATGTTGATGCTCGCCTCCACAAATAATATTGCAAATTGTATCGCCGTGACTAACCTTTGCTCTGTCGTGCGTGTAGATGACCCGATCTTTCACGTCTGTGCTTTATAAGCAGTTCGTCCCCCGTCTTCCTCCTTACAACCTCCAATATCAATCTCTACCCGTGCACGATCAGTAAACGAACAAAGATAATGATCCCCTTGGATCAACACGTAGGCGTCGATATGATGATCAACCCTCCGTCGTTCGTAAATTTCCACGATGGGAAAATCATAGATAATACACAAGATATGGCCGTTCGTAACTTGGACGTATTTCTGTATATCTCATAACTCGGAATAAATCTCAAACTCAAAAACTGATCCCCCGTACATGGACGCCATCTACTTTTATATATAACCAATGCATGGGATAAGGCCCAAATCTCCTAGACTCCTACCTACGTAACTAGTATGACTTGCCATCACGATTTATATGGCACATAATTAGCACAAGGAAACCTGCTAGCTAACAGGAAGATATACTTTCTATTTTAAAAGGACACATGCGTACGTAAGGTAAACAGACTCAAAAAAAGGATAACTATTCTCCATGCAATTAGGACCCAACGTGCAGCTCCATGGTCCCAATTTTAATCCATCGGGGAGGTGTACGAAAATTGGGCTGCACCTTGTCACGTATGGGTTCCTCCATAATCTCAGGTTTGTTGCCGTGACGAACATATACTTCTTGGAAAGGATTTGACGGTAAATCCTATTTGGCGCTGCAGGCGCCGATTAAAGTGCATTTTTCTTAACCGGCGCCTGCAACGATCGGTCATGGGCCGGCCCATGTAAATTCCAGCGGGACGGAGGTTTTACGGTTTTGTGAAGCTTCTGGAAGTTTCATAGATGGTTTTTTTTTCATTTAGGTTTTTTTAGGACTGGTTTTTCTTAGGTTTTTCTCATTTTCTTTTTCTGTTTCTTTTCTTTACTCTTTTTATTAGTTGTTCATTTCCATTTTATTTTTAAATAACTTTTCATTTTTCGAAAAAGCGCAGCCTTTTTTTTGATGAATTTTTTTCAAACGAACCAAAAAAATATTCAAATCAATGATTTTTTTTCAAAATTTTACGAACTTTTTATTAAAATTCTATGAACTTTTTTGAATATCGATGAACTTTTTTCAATTTTTTATGAGCTTTTTTAAAATTTGATGAACTTTGTTTTGAAATGGATGAACTTTTTTCAAAACTGATGAACTTTTTTAAGATTTGTGAACTTTTTTCTCAGTTGAACGAACTTTTCTAAAACATACATGATTTTTTTTTAATTTAGTGTACTTTTGAAAAAATCGATATTTCTATTCAAATTCGGTGAACTTTTTTTCAAATTCTATGATCGTTTTTCAAACTTTATGACCTTTTTTCGAATGTGATGAACTTTTTTTAAAACTTAATGATTTTTTGTCAAGTTTTATGTCTGTTTTGCAAATTCGATAAACTTTTTTCTGTTTTTGTGAACTTTTTTCAAAATTAATGAACATTTTTTCGAATTGGTGAACTTTTTTTTTCCAAGGATTTGATGAACTTTTCATATTTTTGTGAACTAATTTTCAAATTCGAGATATTGTTTTTAGATGCATGAATTTTTTTTTTCATGATTTTGAAATAATAAGTCAAAAGGCAACGAATTGGTCAACCGATTAGCCGTGACATTATTTTTTAGAAATTCAGCGACTGGTGTATGCGATCGAGTGACCACCTTCTTATTGGGCCGGCCCAGCATGGGGCGCTGCAGGCACCAGGAGAGGGAACGGGCGCCTGTAGCGCCGTATAGGAGCACCCAGATTTGACTTCCTTTTATTTATCAAACCAAATTGATATATAGGCTTTACTAGGAAAAGAGCCCGTGCGTTGCAACTGGGGAAAAAATTATCACACGTTCTAAGCCAATAAACTAAATCAATGACGTTATAATAATTTATATAGCGGAAAAGATGTACACATTCAACATGACCAATTTTCAGGATCACACTATAGCATGTCGCTTTTGTGAGTCCCTTCATGCAGCGACTTGTAATTCCATGGACCTGTGGGTACCATCTCTCTCACATCTAAACTTGGTGCATGCAACATCCTTGCCGTCAGTGACGTTTGTACGTGTTGGTTGTTGGGTCAGCTAACCCCACAAGTTTTTTTAAAAAAGTCAAAAAACAATGTACATTGTGAAGAAGAAAAATCAGACAATTAGCAATGGCGACACTAATATTTGAGATTGGCTTCGCCACTACTTGCTGTGCTTCGTGGAGAAACCGCGGGTTATCATGAATCATCATTGGTCTTGTTGAGGTACTGGGTCGCAGAGCGTTGTCCGTGTCCGACGAAACCAGGTGTGTTTCACAAAGATCCTCCTTTTAGGACTACACATCCTCCTCCGGCTAGCGGTAGCGCTGGGTACGGGAACGGTGACGGGCTAGGACTGTGGGGAAGGAGGACGAGATGGTAGTTGACTTCTGATCTGGTGATTCGTGCCATCTCTCTTTTTCTCTCATCTCGGCACATGACACCATCATGCAACAGTGCTACACATTGTCGTCCATACAGCTGAGAAGAGAACAAAGGTTGAGCCTGCACATAAATATCTTCCTCACCAATCGCTTCTGATATGGGGACTTTGATTTTGCCGTACCAACGAAGAAATGCTCACGAAGGTTACACCGAGACCACATTAACAAAAATTAAATCTTGTATTGTGCAAATTCTTACAAACTGTACCTTATAAATAATAGAAAGAAAGCATATCTCAACCAAAAAACTAATATATGACACCTACAAAAAACAATATGGTAATTAATATCATGAAAAATAAAGAACAATTAGGTAAGAACACCAAATGATCAATATGTGTATATACATAGAACAAGCACTGCTGGTTCTATCTTGTCTCATAATTGAATAATCTGCAAAAAATATGATCATGCATAACAGTCATTAGTTATTTCCCATGAAGAAGCTTAGATTAATGTTTTCAAATTGATTAGCAGTTAATTCTTGATTGATGCTATATATGTTCCTACAGAAAAATCCTTTTGTTATAGTTGAAGCCTTGGCAATAATAATTCCATGAACACTTGAACTGCAGTGTTCTACAACAAAAAATAACGAGAAGGAAAGGAACGTGGAAGGACTGGATCTAGGTAGAGAGAAAAATAGTACCATGCTACTGCCCGGACAGAATAGTGCAACTCCAGGTCAATCTCATCGGCTTTGAAGTCATCGAGCATGGAGTTTGTTCACTGGCAGTGCCAGCCACATGAACAGGCCTTGCCTCCACTATTGTACAAACATGAGCCGCTGCCTATCCTCCCGCACGAGTCTGTATTTCTCCATGCCTGCCTATCCTCCCGGACGCATCTGTATTTCTCCATTCGTTTTCTTCTCTTATTATCCCTTCCATCAACGCATCAGCCCTGGAAGGGGTACTCGTGGTTCCACGGCTGCGCCATCACATCCGCAAAAACAGAACACGCCAGGATCTGCCTTCGTCTGGCTGTCTTGCAGCGGACGGATCTGAAGTTTATTGATTTGTTCGATTTCATTCTCTTGATGCGATCATGTCTCTCATGAATCCATATATGAATCATACATACCACATATAACAATCCAGTTTAAGTAGCCCATATACCAATCATACATGCCACGTAACCGACATATAGCTCTTCAATCTGGATCTGAATCCAATGTAATTAGCCCACCACATATAGCAACCGATGTATGTATATAATCAGGTCTGAATCCATGTGGCCAGCTTTCATGGAGTTGTAAATTATGCACACGTATATTAACTTGTCTGATTTATATTAGATCTAAAAGGGAGAGGTGGCACTAAAATCCTGGCTGCTATGTTTGTCCAGTATTAACTTGTCTGATTTATGTTAGATCTGAAAGGGAGAGGTGGCACTAAAATCCTGGCTGCTATGCTTGTCCAGCACAAAAGCAAAAGGGAGGAAAAAGAAGAAAAAAATGGTAGTTGTGGGGATCGAACCCAGGTCTACTGGGCAGTAGAGTTAGGTTCAATCCAATGCGCTGCTTCTATTTCAGTTATACATAATCGGATCGACTTCTATATGAACAATGGTCGACGACTTCTTGTGAAGGAAAAAACGAATCGTTTTCTTGACTTATGGGTGACGCTGGTGGGTAATTATCGCCAACTTCGAGGGTAATTTGAATGACGTATGACCAGAAATAGTCCGTGTTTTATTATTAGGTAAAGATATATGGACGTTGCTCACATGGCTTCTGTGATTCTTCTATATTTCCTTCTGTATGTGCATGTACAAGATTTGTACACGTACATCTATTCATCAATCTGCTGTCCAGAAAACCAGCTTGATATTCACCCATCTTCGCAGCACAAATACCTGGACCGCATAGCAAACGTTTCTTGCCATCTCTGTCAGTGTGCAATACATCTGGACAGTTCATAATTGTACCACTCTCCTCGCTTGTCTCAGTTGGTTCGAGTTTAGTACCAGCCGCACTCGATAATATTCTAGATGTCACAGTGTCCGATTATCCTCCCTTCCTTGAAACAAAACCGTCCCGAGTTTTGAGTTAGCCTTCCAAGGCACCTCCTTCTCTGGAACTTGCATGTTAACAGTGATTGCACCGTCCATCATCGGTTTTAGTATGTGCTTCTTTCCATCATGTAGGAATGAATATGTGTTGGATTTTCCGGCATGCACTGCATCATGATCGAACTGCCATGGTCTTCCCAAGAGCAATTGACATGCATCCATCGGCAGGACGTCACAATCCACCTTGTCGATATAATCTCCAACAACAAATGGCAAACGTACCCTATGTGTAATCGTTAATTTTCCCGACTTGTATAGTCACTCCACGTGGTGCGGTTGCGGGTGCCGCCACATGGACAAACGCAGTGCTTGCACAAGATCTTTGCTAACCGTGGTAGTAAAACTACCACCATCAATTATCATCTTGCATGCACGATCCTTGATCTTGTACTGTGTTTTAAAAACACTCCACCGCTGCCCCTTTGCACCACTATCATCTTGCACCTTCTCTACCAAGAGATTTAGTCCCTTCATCGGTGCATCAACTTCTTTCTTTATTTCTTCTTGCTTATCTTTTTTTTTTTGCGAACGAACTTTCCAATCTGTCATGAACACATCCACTGGCATAGGAATAAAACAAATGTGTATTTTTTTTGGAATTACGAACAACCCCAACACGTTTGCACCATGGGTTCCCAAGTAGCAGATGACACGGCACCATGGACACAAGACAAACGTGAAAAAACTCCTCACAACAGTATTTTCCCAAATCAAAAATTAGCAAAGTCCGATGCGTAATTTTGATGTCACCTTTGAACCACTTCAGCGTGTACGGTCTTTCAAGAGGCGCCATATTCAGCCCTAATTTTTCAACCTCCTCGATGCTCACCAAGTTGACTGTCAAACCTTCATCGATCGTCAAATTGACACACCATTCCTTCACGACACAACGGCTGTGAAAAAGAATGACCTCGCCGATGCCTTCCTCCTCCATCAATATGTTCCTACTCAACATGTTGATGCTCGCCTCCACAAACAATATTGCAAATTGTTTCGCCGTGACTAACCTTTTCTCTGAATACCACTTGATGAGGCACGGACTAGCGAGATGCTAATTCGTGCGTGTAGATGACCCGATCTTTCACTGCGATGCTTGATGAGTAGTCTTTCTCATTTCAACCTCCAATATCAATCTTTACCCATGCACGATCAGTACACGAACAAAGATTGTATACACAGCAGACAGCAGCCAAACACAAACACAAGAAAAATGCATACGTAAGCTTCACGAGATCTCATTAGGAAGCGAAAATGTCAAGACAATGTACGTTGGACTGATAGATCGATGATGCATGCTGTACCTCTGGACGTCGGGTCGTTCCGGTTGGGGAGGTGACCGTCGGCTGGGCGATGTCTTAAATGCATGGAAAGAAACCATTGAGGCTGGGCTTCAAGTGCGTACAAGGCCAGTTCAAAGCTAGACTGGCTTGCGTTTCCTTCCATTTATAGCTATTGATCCAAGATTAATCTTCATGGGTTTTCTTTCCGTGTTTGCCCGCCAAATTATTTGCCAGCACATTAGGCCATAAGTTTTTTCTTTAAAGGACATTACGCCATAAGTAAGTACAAAGAGGAATGCTTCTTGTAACAATGATATATTTATCTTGTAAATAATCGACCTGTTTAGAAACTATAGATAATAAAATTAGTCTAATTGTGCAATACTCACAAAATGGAGAATTGATAGACGTATCTCATGCCATCGTGTCACTCATCATAGAGTGCCAATGGTTCTTAAGGCTTACAAGTTTAGGTCACAGCTTACTTACCATATCAATGTTCAATGATGAGGGTGAAGGGGCCTGTCGTCACCGGTCATCTATTTTCCCATGGGACATAGAGAACACGAGAACAATAAAGGGAGGCATGCGTGTCATCATGAAGGGTGGTGATAGCCATGAAGGCATAGGGGGTAGATTTGGTAGGGTGGCGATCGAGCGGGCCTGCCATGGTCCGAAAGGTTTGGAGGAAAATAATCAGTGAGGTAGAGGCGATGATGCACCTATGTTGAGGTGACAAGAATGCCGCCACCGTAGGTACTATATTTGCTCTATGGGAGGCGGCTCATACCAAAGGACACGGCATCAACATAGGTCACTAGGGAGGCGCCCCATGTTACAGACATAATGGTAAGATGGTAATGCAGAGGAGGGGAATGGAAAGGAGGCTAGGAGCCAAGGCAAAGTGCAGAGGTAAAACATGTGGGGGTGGGCGCGGGTGAGTGGAAAGGAGGCTAGGAGGGGGAGTGTAAAAGAGGCTAGGAGCCAAGGCAAAGTGCAGAGGTAAAACGTTTTCCTACGGCAAACCAACCTGTGGTTGGATGGTTAGAGGGACTGTGGTATCCCCAGCCCACCAGGGTTCAAATCCTGGTGCTTGCATTTATTCCTGGATTTATTTCAGGATTTCCGGCGATGCGCATTCAGTGGGAGGAGACGTTCCCGTCGACGACGAGGTGCCTACGGTGACTTCGTAAATTTCAAGATGATATGCCGTCTCAGTCTCTCGAAGGTGCTCATAGGGGTAGGGTGTGCGTGTGTGCGTTCATTGAGATGAGTGTATGCGCATGTATATGAGCGCTTCGTCTGTACTGTGTTAAAAAAACGTTTTCCTACGTGAAATTACGTGGTCATGAGGGTTACGTGGTGAGTTGGCTGATTTTTATTGGCCATTAGCTGTGGGAGCAGGCCCACCTTGAAAATCATGGGGGTGGTTTGATTAGTGGCAAAAGTAATTACGTAGGTTTACGTTAAACCCTTCCTAAGCCTAGCATTTTTTATTATGGCCCCTCCAGCAGCCCCACCCCGCGCGCGCTCCTTCCGATAGAGCTCCAACGTCAATTGGGACGATGGCCTGCAGAAGTTGCATCGCCTCTGACTGCATCAGATTGGGGCGGCCCATAGGCGACTATGGCTTTGACGGGCAGGGACGGGAGGGATGTTTGGCAAAACGGATTCGGCCCATGCCAGGCATGCCTGACACAATTGACCGGTACGCGAAAGTGACAAACGAGTGATTTGGCCCAGGTTGAAGCTTAGCCGAGCTATGTATGTAGGCGGACTCAGCCCAGCCGAGCGGAAGAAACCAAAAATAGGTCACCGAATTAGTATCACCTCGCATATCTTTACCTAATATAATAAAAGTGATTAGTGCTTCTGATGGTTCATCATTAAATTAGCCTCAAAGTTCACATAAATTACCGCTCAATGCCACCCATCACTAGTAGAAAAAGGCCCATTTGTCCCGGTTCCAGAGGCCCATTTGTCCCGGTTCTGGAACCGGGACTAAAGGGTCGGGACTAAAGCCAAAACCTTTAGTCCCGGTTCGCTTACGAACCGAGACCAAAGGGGATCCACGTGGCCACTGCGGTGAGCCCAGGCAGGAGGACCTTTCGTCCCGGTTGGTCACACCAACCGGGACCAAAACGCATCCACGCGTCAGCATCTGGCAGGACCTGGGGTTTTTGTTTTTTTTTGAAAGGGGGGGGGGGGGGGGGGTTTAGGGGGTTTTGGAGGGTTAATTTAGGGGTTTCATATTGTGTTAGCTAGCTAATAGAGAGAAGTGTCCTCTCTTTCTCCGTGCTTGGTCGACGGTAGCTACTATAGAGAGAACTCGACACGCTAGCTAGTAAGCAAATGAAGGAACCATTAAGTACACAAGATCGTCATGAACATATACAGAGAGAAGTGATCGACCTCTCTTTCTCCGAGAGATTGGTCGAACAACAAGTTTTCGTATATCTATCCGACGCTACTAGCTACATATATACAATATAAGATCTCTTACAATCCCTAACATCTAATGTCAAATTCCAGATGGTATTCTCCGGCTTTATTTATGACGTGGTCAAGAAAGAATCCCGTCAATTCCTCTTGAATTGCTCGTATGCGATCATGTGGTAGGAGTTCATCCCACATCTACCACATCTAATTTGAAGAAGGGGGTCAATACATATATATGAATGAAACTCAACACAAATCATGGTAATAAAATAAAATTGTGAATATTATTGCTTACGCACTTGAAATTGTTTTTCAGAGTAGCCCCGCTTAGGGGTCGTCGCGTTGTAGATGAACTCGCAAATGTAGTATCCACAAAAATCATTCCCGGTTTCCTGCCACAAGCACTTTACGAGAAATAGAGTTCAATCAAACTGATAATCAAGCATGATAAATGGTATTGATGAAACTAGAATCAATGGGAGATGCGCGGAACTAGCTAGTAGTACTTACTTTCGGGTGTGTAAATCACAGCTCCCTCGGCAGTGCCTGAACAATTGCGGTGAACTCTTTCCAAACCCTGCCAGACAAAGAAAATAATTACTTGATATCAGGAAAGTAACAAAGTTGCCGATATGATGCGATAATGATCAATTGAACTTACTTCTGGAGCATTTCAGTCATGTCCGCATATTCCTGGGGATCTTTTCGTTTCGAGTCTAAGACGATTACTACTCCCCGCTCAAGCTTAATCTCTAGCAGAATAAAGTGGAACCTGCGCACGCATGCATAACTCATCAATTACATTACTATAACCTCGAGTAATAAGGGAAACCGAATATACACAAGACAGTAACACTCACTTGAAGTTGTAAGGAAAGAGTATTGTCTCTTTGTTTTGATTTTTAAGCAACGATTGTAGCAAGTTGTCCTCGGTTTGTGTGACATTGTTTTTAACCGTAAACTCATGTATGATATTTGGGTTAATGAACCCAATGTCATAGATTTGTGCTTTTCTGCATTCGACGATCTTCAATCTGCATAATATAGTGAGGATAATTATATATACATGCAATGAAAGAGCTGAGCTATATATAGTGACTTAATTACAGAAGTAGTACTTACAGACAGTAGCAAGTCAAAATTGTTTTGTCGAGGGCCTTTTGATTGTATAACTGGAATAACTCGTCAAATTCAACAGACAGCTGATCCATTCCAACGAGGTCGTGCTCCTCTTTAATTCTCAGCATCAAAGTATCCCTCCCAGACTCGCTGCAGGTTTTCATGTACCATTCATGGAATTTTCGCATCATCGTTGTTAGAGGAGGATGATCAGGTTTGACGAGAGGCTGCCCGTACTGGTAACTGAATTCGTCCACCTCCAACGGCTCAAACTGTACATCATCGCTCAGGTAATCACCAGGATTGGTACCGGGCACCATCCCCGGATGATTAGCGACGATATGGCTAGACACCTTGAGCGGGGGCACGATTGGTTCGCCTGTTCGCCGAGCTAGGGAATTTTTTTCCCACTTCTTCGTTTTGCTAACCTTGCATCACTGGAAGTACTTCCCGACTGCCGCGCATCTTGATATGTCTTTTTAATACAGAGGACAAAGTTGGAATCCGGCGGAGGCGGTGGTGGTCGCTTCAGGGCATCGATAGTGCGCTTCACTTTCACCGGATCTAGCTTCTCCTTTGGAGGTGGAGTTTTCTTTGCAAAATGGTCCCTCACTTGGGCACGACATATCTCCTCGTTTTCAGACTCAGTCCTCTCATATGGTAACTTTTCCAGAGGCTTGAGAGATGGACCGTATCTAAATTGCCTCCCGCCTCTACTTGTACTGCTAGCCGCCGGACCGGCGGCGTCTCTCTTTCGTCGTTGCTTACGAGGCGGAGAAGGAGGCGGAGTGCTCCGACGCGCCGGAGGAGCCGGAGCGGCGGCGTATGTCTTCCGCCGTTGCCGATGATGCGGAGGAGGAGGCGGACTGCTCCGACACGCCGGAGTAGGCGAAGGAGGAGGTGAAGTGCCCTCACGCATCGGAGGAGCCGAAGAAGAAGGTGGGGTGCCCTGATCACTCGCCGGAGGAGGAGAAGGACAAGGAGGCGGAGTGCCCTGACTCGCCGGAGGAGGAGGAGGAGGCGGAGGCATCCAGTTTGGAAGCTTGATGTACTCCTTCTGCCATAGACATGTACTCCTCAGAGCACGAACCAGCTGATTCTCCCCTTCACCTGTAGAGTGGTCAAGCTCGAGCTCCTCAAATCCCTCCATTACTTCATCCACCATCACAACAACATAGCCATGTGGAATCGGAAGGCAGTGAAAAGTTCCGTTGGGTTGAGGAGGTGCAACAGAGCCGACAGCCACCTTGAAAGTGAGGTTCCGACATTTCGTCATAAGCTCGCAATGTTGAGCCTCCGTGATAGTATCCACGGGGTAGATAGGAGCCGTGAAGTCAGGCTGAACGGGCTCCGTGGAAGCCACGCCGCTTCTCCGCTGAGATGGCGGGGTAGCTTCTGGGGTAGCTTCGTGCCGCTGAGATGGTTGGCCGGCAGCTCGCTCGCTCTCAAGTTCCTCTAGCTTTTGTAGTCTTGCACTGATCTTCTGCATGTCGCTCAGCTCCGCTTTCCTCTTTCTCTCCCGGCTTCTGTAACCGCCTGCGTCGGGAAACCCAACCTTCCACGGAACGGAGCCCGGTGTGCCTCGTGTTCGTCCAGGGTGCTCAGCATTCCCTAGGGCCTCAGTCAGCTCGTCCTTCTCTCTCTCGATAATGAACGTCCCTTCCTGCGTTGCGTTGATATACTTCTGAAGCTTCGTGACGGGTATTGCAAGTTTCTCGTCCGTCCAACGGCACTTCCCTGTTTCAGGTCCAAAGTTCCCCCAACCCCGAAGAACCAAGTCCTTGAACGGTCTGGCCAGTTCAATGTCTGTGGTACGACCCCTTTAGCAATCAGGTCATTCTCAGCTTTGTCCCACAACGGCCGGGCTTTGAGGTAGCCACCTGACCCCGTGTGATGGTGATACTGCTTCTTTGCAGCATTGTTCTTGTTTGTCTCTGACATTTTCTTACTCTTGTCCGATGTCTTGTAGGCCATAAATGCGGGCCAGTGATCTTCTCAAATCGGCCGGTGAATTCTGGAGTCTTCCCTTTGTCGACAAACTTTGATTTCAACTCATTCTTCCACCTCCTGAATAGATCTGCCATCTTCTTAAGAACACACGCCTTGACCAGTTGCTCTATAACTGGCTTATTCGGATCCTCCTCTGGCGGTAGGGTGAAATTTGCCTTCAGCGCGGTCCAAAGATCATCTTTCTGTCTATCGGTGACATAATCACCTTCAAGGGCGTCGTCCTTAGGCTTATTCCATTGCTTGATGCTGATCAGGATGTTGTCCCTAACAATAGCTCCGCACTGAGCAGAAAATGCGTCCTTGGTCCCCTTGGGTTCAATCGGTAGGCCATCGTCCGCGAGTGCTGTGATCGTGAACCTTTCATCCTTGCGCAACCTCTTCTTCGGGCCTCGTCTCGTTACCGAAGTTTGGCTCGATCCGGAGGGCTATAAAAGAAGAAAGAAGAGTTAATATATGTACATACCAAAACAATTAATGCATCAATTAGCTAGTCAGCACAGGCTTAATTAATATATATACCTCGCCGGACTTTGCAACAGCTCCCTCCTCCGTTCGGTCACCGGAGCTGTCATCATGGTCTCCTTCTTCCTCCGGCATTCGGTCACCGGAGCCATCATGATCATGTCCTTCCTCCTCCATTGTTCGATCACCGGAGCCGTCATCCTCTCCTTCCAGACCATCGGTGTCGTTGAGAAACGACAAGACATCACGTCCGGCGAGGATTATGTCCCCCAACACCTATTCTTGTTCCAAGTCTCTTTGATCCATAGCTTCTGCAAATATTACAACATGGCAATTAATATACAAACATGAATGTCAGACGTCCGGACCGCCTCTCTCATGAATGTCCGACGTCCGGACCGCCTCTCTCATGAATGTCAAACAAGGGATTCTCTTAACCTTTAAGGGATTTAACAAAATGGCGCCATTCTGAATGTGCAGAAAATGGTCCATATTTTTCCTGATCTCATCTACCCTTCTATATGTCACGTTGTCTAGTGTCAAAGGATTCAAGAAAACCAAGGCTTCATCATTAGCCGGAAGTAACAGGCGCATAATGGTACGAAGCTCTCCAAAATTGTTTTGGAACGGAGTCCCGGATAGGATAATTAATTAGCTTTTTGGTACGAAGTTCAGCAAGAGCCTTCGGAATATCGCTATTTGGAAGGCCTTTGCTGAAATTCATACCAAAAAGCGAATTATTCTATCCGGAACTCCGTTCCAAAACAACTTTGAAGAGCTTCGTAGCATCATACGCATGTTACTTTCGGCTAATGATGAAGCCATGGATTTCTTCAATACTTTGACAGACAACGTGACATATAGAAGAATATATATATATGAGATCAGAAAAAAATTGGATCAACTTGTGCACATCCATAATGGGGGCATTCTTGATAAATCTATGTTACCGGAGTTTTCTATATGAACAAAAAAAATTCCACATGACATGTCCGACGTCCCCCCTCATGTCGAAGTTATCGGGGAGGGGGTAGATCGACAACGACGCTCTTTCTTCTAGGGTTTGGGTGGCCTCGATAGTTAGTCGGGCGAGCAGACCACCTCTCTCTCATGCATGTCTGACGTCCCCCCTCATTTCGAAGTTATCGGGGAGGGGGTAGATCGACAACGACGCTCTTTCTTCTAGGGTTTGGGTGGCCTTGATAGTTGGTCGGGCGAGCGGACCTCCTCTCTCACTCATGCATGTCCGGCGTCCCCCCTCATGTCGAAGTTATCGGGGAGGGGGTAGATCGACAACGACGCTCTTTCTTCTAGGGTTTGGGTGGCCTCGATAGTTGGTCGGGCGAGCGGACCGCCTCTCTCACTCATGCATGTCCGACGTCCCCCCTCATGTCGAAGTTATCGGGGAGGGGGTAGATCGACAACGACGCTCTTTCTTCTAGGGTTTGGGTGGCCTCGATAGTTGGTCGGGCGAGCGGACCGCCTCTCTCTCTCATGCATGTCCGACGTCCCCCCTCATGTCGAAATTATCGGGGAGGGCCGGGGTTGATCGACAATGACGCTCTTTCTTCTACGGTTTGGGTGGCCTCGATAGTTGGTCGGGCGAGCGGACCGCCTCTCTCACTCATGCATGTCCAACGTCCCCCCTCATGTCGAAGTTATCGGGTAGGGGGTAGATCGACAACGGCGCTCTTTCTTCTGGGGTTTGGGTGGCCTCGATAGTTGGTCGGGCGAGCGGACCGCCTCTCTCTCTCATGCATGTCCGACGTCCCCCCTCATGTCGAAATTATCGGGGAGGGCCGGGGTAGATCGACAACGACGCTCTTTCTTCTACGGTTTGGGTGGCCTCGTTAGTTGGTCGGGCGAGCGTACCGCCTCTCTCACTCATGCATGTGTGACGTCCCCCCTCATGTCAAAGTTATCGGGGAGGGGGTAGATCGACAACGACGCTCTTTCTTCTAGGGTTTGGGTGGCCTCGATAGTTGGTTGGACGAGCGGACCGCCTCTCTCTCTCATGCATGTCCGACGTCCCCCCTCATGTCGAAATTATCGGAGAAGGCCGGGGTAGATCGACAACGATGCTCTTTCTTCTACGGTTTGGGTGGCGTCGATAGTTGGTCGGGCGAGCGTACCGCCTCTCTCTCATGCATGTCCGACGTCCCCCCCTCATGTCGAAGTTATCGGGAAGGGGGTAAATTTTAACTTAGTGAGTCTTTTAATTAACTCATTTAGAATATATGAACCAAAAAATGCTATGAACAAAAAATGCTATGAACAAAAAAAATCATATTAACAGTAAATGCATCCATCCATACACACATACATATATACATCCATCGGAGTATATTAACAGTAAATGCATACATATATACAAAAAATGCTATGAACAAAAAAAATTCCATGAACAAAAAAAATGGCAGCGGCGGTGGCGGCGCAGGGGCGGCGGCGGCGGCAGAACAGGGGCGGCGGCAGCGGCAGCGCGGCGATAGCGCAGGAACGGCGGCGACGCAGGGGAAGGGGAGCTCACTGGGGGTCGGTGCGTCGGGGCAGGGAGCGGCAGAGCAGCTGGCGGCGTCGGGAGCGGCGGACGGCGACCGGGAGCGGCGGACGGCGACGGGGAGCTCGGGCAGCCTGGCGGCGTCGATGTGCTCGGCGTCGTTGGGGGCAACTGGTAGATGAAAACTGAAAAATTTCCAAGTGTTTGCTCATATACACAGAGCATTGGTCCCGGTTCGTGGCACCAACCGGGACCAATGCCTACCTTTCGTCCCGGTTGGTGCCACCAACCGGGACTAAAGGTCTATTTTCAGCAGCCCAAAGGGCGGGAAGCCTAGACCTTTGGTCCCGGTTGGTGGCACAAACCGGGACGAAAGGGTGGCATTGGTCCCGGTTGGTGGCACCAACCGGGACCAATAGCCTGGCACAGCGGTGTGGTGGAAATTTAGTCCCACCTCGCTAGTTGAGAGGCGCCAAGAGTGGTTTATAAGCGCTGCTGCGCCAACCCTCTCGAGCTCCTCTCTTTAGCAGGCCTACGGGCCTAAACGCACTCTCTGCCTGTGGGCCTACTGAGCCTTATGTGGGCCTGCATCCTGGCCCAACTAGACATATGCAGGCCGTGTTGGCCCAGTAGGCGGCATTTTAAAAAAAATCCAGTATTTTTGTTTTGTTTTTTTGCTTTATTTATTTTCTTTTTAGTTCATTCTTTTTACTATTAAAGTTTTTAACAAATAAATACTTTGATAATTTTAGTTAATATTATTTTGATTCTTTTTGCTATTGAAAAATATTATATTTAATTGATTCTTTTTAGTTCATTCTTTTTTACTATTAAAGTTTTTAACAAATAAATACTTTGATAATTTTAGTTAATATTATTTTGATTCTTTTTAGTTGATTCTTTTTGCTATTGAAAAATATTATATTTAATTGATTCTTTTTAGTTCATTCTTTTTACTATTAAAGTTTTTAACAAATAAATACTTTGATAATTTTAGTTAATATTATTTTGATTCTTTTTAGTTATTTCTTTTTGCTATTGAAAAATATTATATTTAATTGATTCTTGTTAGTTCATTCTTTTTGCTATTAGAGTTTTATGAAACCTTTTTAGTTCATTCTTTTTGCTATTAGAATTTTATAAAAACTTTTTAATTCATTCTTTTTGCATGGTTGAAAGTTGGCATGGTATCATCATTTCACCCACATAGCATGTGCTAAAAAGTTGAGAGGGTTACGGCAAAAACTGGATGCACTTCGTGTACAAAATGGACAATCTCTTTCGAAGTATCAGGGTTTCGGACGAAAACTCATATGTTACAAAGGCATTCCATTTTTTAAACTTATTTCAACTCCAGACTTTTTGTGTGTTCAACATGCACCATTAAAAGCCATATCATCAATTTTCAGCCCTTTCTGACTTCATCTGGTATTTTTCATGCATTTACTGATTTTTTTGAGCTAAATGACCCTGAAAATGGAAAGCATTACAAATGAACTCTGAAAAGGTTGAAAGTTGGCATGGTATCATCATTTCACCCACATAGCATGTGCTAAAAAGTTGAGAGGGTTACGACAAAAACTGCATGCACTTCGTGTACAAAACGGACAATCTCTTTCGAAGTATCAGGGTTCGGACGAAAACTCATCTGTTACAAAGGTATTTCATTTTTTTGAACTTATTTGAACTCCAGATTTTTTGTGTGTTCCAAGTGAACCATTCAAAGCCACATCATCAATTTTCAACCCTTTCTGACTTCATCTGGGATTTTTCATGCATTTACTGATTTTTTTAAGCTAAATGACCCTGAAATTGAAAAGCATTACAAATGAACTCTGAAAAGGTTGAAAGTTGGCATGGTATCATCATTTCACCCACATAGCATGTGCTAAAAAGTTGAGAGGGTTACGGCAAAAACTGGATGCACTTCGTGTACAAAATGGACAATCTCTTTCGAAGCATCAGGGTTTCGGACGAAAACTCATATGTTACAAAGGCATTCCATTTTTTTAAGTTATTTCAACTCCAGACTTTTTGTGTGTTCAACATGCACCATTCAAAGCCACATCATCAATTTTCAGCCCTTTCTGACTTCATCTGGTATTTTTCATGCATTTACTGATTCTTTTGAGCTAAATGACCCTGAAAATGAAAAGCATTACAAATGAACTCTGAAAAGGTTGAAAGTTGGCATGGTATCATCATTTAACCCAAATAGCATGTCATAAAAAGTTGAGAGGGTTACGGCAAAAACTGGATGCACTTCATGTACAAAACGGACAATCTCTTTCGAAGTATCAGGGTTTCATACGAAAACTCATCTGTTACAAAGGTATTTCATTTTTTGAACTTATTTGAACTCCAGACTTTTTGTGTGTTCAAAATGAACCATTCAAAGCCACATCATCAATTTTCAACCCTTTCTGACTTCATCTGGTATTTTTCATGCATTTACTGATTTTTTTAAGCTAAATGACCCTGAAATTGAAAAGCATTACAAATGAACTCTGAAAAGGTTGAAAGTTGGCATGGTATCATCATTTCACCCACATAGCATGTGCTAAAAAGTTGAGAGGGTTACGGCAAAAACTGGATGCACTTCGTGTACAAAATGGACAATCTCTTTCGAAGTATCAGGGTTTCGGACGAAAACTCATATGTTACAAAGGCATTCCATTTTTTTAACTTATTTCAACTCCAGACTTTTTGTGTGTTCAACATGCACCATTCAAAGCCACATCATCAATTTTCAGCCCTTTCTGACTTCATCTGGTATTTTTCATGCATTTACTGATTCTTTTGAGCTAAATGACCCTGAAAATGAAAAGCATTACAAATGAACTCTGAAAAGGTTGAAAGTTGGCATGGTATCATCATTTAACCCACATAGCATGTCATAAAAAGTTGAGAGGGTTACGGCAAAAACTGGATGCACTTCATGTACAAAACGGACAATCTCTTTCGAAGTATCAGGGTTTCATACGAAAACTCATCTGTTACAAAAGGCAATTCATTTCTTCACATGTAACTGCAGTGATATTCTAGATCAAAGGCATCATCATACTAGTTGTGGAGAGAAAGTCTTCACTTTTTCTTCGCTTGTGTCCTTTGCTTATTGCGCCGTAACCATGGATAATCTTCATCGTTTAACAGGGTGCTTGGGTCAGCCTTGACTTTGAAGGGAGGAATTTCATGAAACTTTTCATAATCTTCAGACATGTCTGTCTTGCCCTCCAATCCCACGATGTCTCTTTTTCCTGAAAGAACTATGTGGCGCTTTGGTTCATCGTATGATGTATTCGCTTCCTTATCTTTTCTTTTTCTCGGTTTGGTAGACATGTCCTTCACATAGAAAACATGCGCCACATCATTGGCTAGGACGAATGGTTCGTCTGTGTACCCAAGATTGTTCAGATCCACTGTTGTCATTCCGTACTGCGGGTCTTCCTGTACCCCGCCTCCTGACAGATTGACCCATTTGCACTGAAACAAAGGGACCTTCAAATCATGTCCTTAGTCAAGTTCCCATATGTCCACTATGTAACCATAATATGTGTCCTTTCCCCTCTTGGTTGCTGCATCAAAGCAGACACCGCTGTTTTGGTTGGTGCTCTTTTGATCTTGAGCGATCGTGTAAAATGTATTCCCATTTATCTCGTACCCTTTGTAAGTCAATACAGTCGAAGATGGTCCCCTCGCCAACGAGTACAGCTCATCAGAAACAGTGTTGTCACCCATGAGACGTGTTTGCAACCAACTGCCGAAAGTCCTGATGTGTTCATATGTAATCCAGTCGTCACACTGCTCCGGGTGTTTGGAGCGCAGAATATTCTTATGTTCATCGACATACGGGGTCACCAAGGTAGAATTCTGTAGAACTGTGTAGTGTGCTTGAGACCAAGAATGCCCGTCCCTACATATTATTGAGTCCGCTCCTAGCGTGCCTTTTCCAGTCAGTCTCCCCTCATACCGCGATTGAGGGAGACTAATCTTCTTAAGGTCAGGAATGAAGTCAACACAAAACCCAATGACATCCTCTGTTTGATGGCCCATGGAGATGCTTGCTTCTGGCCTAGCGCGGTTACGAACATATTTCTTTAAGACTCCCATGAACCTCTGAAAGGGGAACATATTGTGTAGAAATACAGGGCCCAGAACGACAATCTCGTCGACTAGAGGAACTAGGACGTGCGTCATGATATTGAAGAAGGATGGTGGGAACACCAGCTCGAAACTAACAAGACATTGCACCAAATCACTCCTTAACCTTGGCAGGATTTCTGGATCGGTCACCTTCTGAGAGATTGCATTGAGGAATGCACATAGCTTCATAATGGCTAATCGAACGTTTTCCGGTAGAAGCCCCATCAATGCAACTGGAAGCAGTTGCGTCATAATCACGTGGCAGTCATGAGACTTTAGGTTCTGGAACTTTTTCTCTGCCATATTTATTATTCCCTTTATATTCGACGAGAAGCCAGACGGGACCTTCATACTGAGCAGGCATTCAAAGAAGATTTCCTTCTCTTCTTTGGTAAGAGCGTAGCTGGCAGGACCTTCATACTGCTTTGGATGCATGCCGTCTTTTTCATGCACATGTTGCTGTTCCTCCCGTGCCTCCGGTGTATCTTTTGTCTTCCCATACACTCCCAAGAAGCCTAGCAGGTTCACGCAAAGTTTCTTCATCACGTGCATCACGTCGATTGCAGAGCGGACCTCTAAGTCTTTCCAATTGGGTAGGTCCCAAAATATAGATTTGTTCTTCCACATGGGTGCGCGTCCCGCATCGTCAGTCAGAACAGATAGTCCGCCAGGACCCTTTCCAAAGATTACTTGTAAATCATTGACCATATCAAGTATGTGATCACCAGTACGGAGGGCGGGCTTCTTCCGGTGATCTGCCTCACCTTTGAAATGCTTTCCTTTTTTTCGACATTGCTGGTTGGTCGGAAGAAATCGACGATGCCCCAGGTACACATTCTTCCTGCATTTGTCCAAATATATACTGTCGGTGTCATCTAAACAGTGTGTGCATGCGTGGTATCCCTTGTTTGTCTGTCCTGTCAGGTTACTGACAGCAGGCCAATCGTTGATGGTTACAAACAGCAACGCATGTAGGTCAAATTCCTCCTGTTCGTTCTCATCCCACACACGTACACCTCTTCCATTCCATAGCTGTAAAAGTTCATCAACTAATGGCCTTAGGTACACATCAATGTCATTGCCGGGTTGCTTAGGGCCTTGGATGAGCACTGGCATCATAATGAACTTCCTCTTCATGCGCAACCAAGGAGGAAGGTTATACATACATAGAGTCACAGGCCATGTGCTATGCTTGCTGCTCTGCTCCCCAAAAGGATTAACGCCATCTGCACTTAAACCAAACCATACGTTCCTCGGGTCACCTGTAAAGTCGCTCCACTTTCTCTCGATCTTTCTCCACTGCGACCCGTCAGCGGGTGCTCTCAACTTACCGTCTTTCTTACGGTCTTTTATGTGCCATTGCATCAACTCGGCATGCTTTTTGTTTCTGAACAGACGTTTCAACCGTGGTATTATAGGAGCATACCACATCACCTTGGCAGGAACCCTCTTCCTGGTGCGCTGGCCCTTAACATCATCAGGGTCATCTCTTCTGATCTTATACCGCAATGCACCGCATACCGGGCATGCGTTCAAATCCTCGTACGCACCGCGGTAGAGGATGCAGTCATTAGGGCATGCATGTATCTTCTGCACCTCCAATCCTAGAGGGCATAGAACCTTCTTTGCTTCGTACGTACTGCCGGGCAATTCGTTATCCTTTGGAAGCTTCTTCTTCATTATTTTCAGTAGCGAACTAAATCCCTTGTCAGATACACCATTGTCTGCCTTCCATTGCAGCAATTCTAGTGTGGTACCGAGCTTTCTGTCGTCATCTTCGCAATTTGGGTACAACCATTTTTTGTGATCCTCTAACATGCGATCGAACTTCAACTTCTCCCTTTCACTTTCGCATTCTCTCTGTGCATCAACAATGACCCGGCGAAGATCATCATCGGGCACATCGTCTGGTTCCTCTTGATCTTCAGCTTCCCCCATTGCAGCATCACCGTATTCAGGGGGCGGGTAGTTGTCATCATCCTCTTCTTCTTTGTTGTCTTCCATCATAACCCCTCTTTCTCCGTGCTTGGTCCAAACATTATAGTGTGGCATAAAATCCTTCTCAAGCAGGTGGAAGTGAAGGGTTTTAGAGTTGGAGAAAGCCTTCGTATTCTCACAGACAGTACATGGACAATGCATAAAACCATTCTGCTTGTTTGCCTCAGCCGCTTCGAGAAAATTATGCAGGCCCTTAATATACTCGGAGGTGCGTCGGTTACCGTACATCCATTGCCGGTTCATCTGCGTGCGTTATATAATAAAGTGTATTAAAAACCAAATTAATAGAAATTCATCATCACATTAAAGCCAAAGTACAGTAGTGACCAAAATAAATACATAACGTTCATACATAGTTCTCATTATTGAACAACATATAGCTCTCTAGAGCATCTAATTAAAACATACATTAAAACTATAAAAATTTAATGCAACAACAAATGCAATCATAACCGCAACTAAGGTACCAATTGATCCAATGGCATAATGATACCAAGCCTCAGTATGAATGGCATATTTTCTAATCTTTCTAATCTTCAAGCGCATTGCATCCATCTTGATCTTGTGATCGTCGACGACATCGGCAACATGCAACTCCAACTTCATCTTCTCCTCTTCAACTCTTTGTAATTTTTCTTTCAAGTAATTGTTTTCTTTTTCAACCAAATTTAACTTCTCGACAAGAATTTCTATGTCGGTTGGAATTTCCGGTTCACATACCTCCTAGATTAAAAAATCTATGTCACGTTGGTCGGCATAATTGTCATAAATTACACAAGTATCTATCTAAATCATACAAGTAAGAACTTTTTTCTTTTAGAAAGAAGATAAGAAGAAGAGGCTAACCACGGTGGTGCTGACGCCGAGATGGGCACGGGCGATCGACGGCGGTGAGGACGGGGACGGGACAGGACGGACCGCCAAACCTAGACAAATCTTGAGGAAAATGGAGCTTGGACAAGGAGCTTCGAGAGGAGAAAGCTTAAGTGTGGCTCGGGCATTTCATCGAACACCTCATGTGCATAGGAGGTGAGCTAGAGCACCACAAAGCTCTCCCAACGGCCGGCCAAAAAAACAGAGCAGTGCACTGCTCTGCTCGCGGGCAGGGGGTATATATAGGCCGATCATTGGTCCCGGTTTGTGGCTGGAACCGGGACTAAAGGACACCATTGGTCCCGGTTCCAGCCACAAACCGGGACCAATGGTTGTGGGCCAGGAGCCAGGCCCATTGGTCCCGGTTCGTGTCTGGAACCGGGACCAAAGGGGTCAGACGAACCGGGACCAATGGCCCACGAGGCCCGGCCGGCGCCCTGGCCTCACGAACCGGGACCGATGCCCCCATTGGTCCCGGTTCGTGAGTGAACCGGGGTTAATGGGCTTTTCAGGGCTAGACCAAAGCCCTGTTTTCTACTAGTGCATAAGTGAAAAATGTTTCAGCTTTGTTTTCCAGATCCGCTTGGCCGGCTAAGTCATGTAGGTCCGAACCTCCTTTATAGTAGAAACTGAAGTTGTTCCTGATGGCTTGCGTATATCCAACCATCTACCGTGAAATCTTGGGTTCAAATCCTAGATCCATCATTTTTTTTCCTATATCCGCTTGCAAAATTTGCATGCTTGAACCTAAGATTCATGAGAAAAAGGGTTCAAGCCCTTTTTTTGTTTATTTTTTCCTAGATCAACTTGCAAAATTTGCATACTTGAACATAAGTTTCATGAGAAATAGGGTTCAAGTCCTTTTCTTCCCATCCATGGCATATCCAAAATCCTAGCCGGACTAGGCCTGGGACTACTAGCTAACTTTTTAAAAGAAAACTAGTCTACTAGCTTGCTTACTGCTATATATATCTACGTGTTGAAATAATTCCAATCACATGGAAAAAAAGACCAAGACCAACACACCTTATTTCCATTAAATATCGTGTCATGTGGATGTGATGTGTAGCCAAGGAAATGTTTAATCTAAAGGATTTGGGTATTTTGTATAGATATGTGACTAAGTTTTGTATACGTACACGACTACGCCGATAAGAATCAACCTAAGGTGCTTAAGCCCATGTACTTGTGTCTCATCATAAAACAATCGGAGAAAACTAAATATGAGTGCTTCTCGTGGTGGAAAGAATTTATCATCAGGTGTGCCATCAATTCTAAAGCAAACATAGGATGTCGCACGCATCGTGGAGATGCCTAGACGTTGTTGTGTACAATGGATCAGCTGCGTTGCGTGTGAGCGAGCCTGCCAATGTGTAGTAGTGCATGGCTGGCTACAATAGCATAGACATGAAAGGAGCAGTGTTGGAGTCGGGGGTCGACGGAGCTAGGGTTTGGAGTTCGCGCGAGTCGTAACATAAGACAATGAGTGGAAGGGGAGGTGGTCTCGGGCTCTTGGCAAGATACAAATCCTGATCCCGCTGAACACAAACAAGTAGCTTTTGCTTGCTGTTGCTGTTACTTCACGCTAATTTGGTTGATTTTTCCAGTTGCAACGCACGGGGTTATTTTTTCCTAGATCCACGCGCAAAATTTGCATACTTGAACCTAAGGTACATGAGAAATAGGGTACAAGCCCTTTTCTTCCCATCCACGGAATACACAAAATCCTAACCGGACTGGGCCTGGGACTACTAGCTAACTTTTTTTAAAGAAAAATACTGTACTAGCTTGCTTAATGCTCTATATATATCTACGTGTTGAAACAATTCCAATCACACGGAAAAAAGACCAGGACCAACACACCTTATTGCCATTAAATATCGTCTCATGTGGATGTGATGTGTAGCCAAAGGAAATGTTTAATCTAAAGGATCTGGGTATTTTGTATACTTTTTTTGAGTCTAAACACACTTTATTTATTAATCATAGTCCAAATACATTGGGATACAATTTAGGTCTGGAGTTTCAACGAGCAACACATGGCGTCCAGTAGAAAGTCCTAAAGTATGCTTAGCGAGACTATGTGCCTCGATATTAGAATCATGTCCCTCGAAGATGAAGGAGCAAGCTGTCAACTGATTAGCCATCGCAATGACCTCTCTAACAATACACGCATATAGTCCTCCCGTGCCTTTGTTGATGTTCGTGACAACTTCTCGGCAGTTCGACGCTATTATCACATGTGATAAATCCAAATCCAAGGCAAGAGAAAGAGCCTCTCGACAAGTGAATGCCTCGAGCGTAGCCGGGTCAGTTATACCTACGCACTTGATAGCTGAAGCACCCAAGTATTTTTCCTGTATCATCTCTGCATACGGCGCTGTACGATCCCCCATCCAAGGCACGTGAAGTAGCAACATCGACTTTGATTTTTGCATGACCAGCGGCCGGTCGCACCGAGCGCGTGTGTACTGATCTGGTCACTAGTGTTGCCTGAGGTTTCTTAGGCTCACAATATTCACCCAACTCCCTTAAATAGCTGATCACAAAATGGTGCATTGAGTGAGGCGACTGGAAGGTATGTTCATGGAGCGCTTTTCTTCGGGCGTGCCACACAGCCCACATGGTGACCACGACCCTGATAAAATCGGCATGAGGTAATCCCTCGATCAGTGCAAACAACCACCTTTTAGCATCCGGTTCTCTGCTGCTCTCCATAGCCTCGACCAGGTTCGGATCTTCAAGGGCCCAAACACACCTCGCCATATGGCAGTGGAGAAGGGAATGTTGCCAAGAATCTTCTGAACCGCAAATTCCACAAGTTGACGTAGTTGACATATTACGGTGATGCAGTAAATCAACAGAGGGAAGAGATTGTTGAGCTAATCTCCAAAGAAACTTAACTTTGGATGACACTTCAGTTTTCCACAGGCTATTCCACGCCTTCTTTTCTGCATCTGAATTTGACGAATCAACGCATCCATCTAACCACGCTTCATGCCTCAGCTTTGTGGAAACAAGCATTTTGTACGCCGACCGTACACTGAAAATCACATTATTCTCGTGTATCCATGACCAAAAGTCGTCCACCTGTCTCGTACACAATGGTATTGTCGTGATGGCTTGGGCATCGGTGGGCAGAAAAATTTCATCTAACTTCTCCGTGCCCCAAGATACATTAGGTGTGAGTAGCTCAGCCACCAGAGTGGGTGGGTGTGGTACTTTGCTGACTATCGGTCGCATGTCAAAATCTCTAGGGATTCAATTTTGCTACCATATATGTGTTGACATCCCGTCCCCAACTCGTCTAATGAGCCCTTGTGTTGAGGTGTCACAACCCTCCAGAATAGATCGCCAAATTTGTGATGGCGCAGCTCCAAGTTCTGCATTCAAGAAATCACAAGCCGGGAAGTATTTCACTTTAAGTGTTCTGGCACTCAACGAGTTTTGGTCCATTAGTGCTCGCCAAGCTTGCCTTGCCAAGAGCTACAGGTTAAAAATCTCTATGTCTCGAAAGCCAAGACCTCCACAGGATTTAGGTCTCGTCATTACACTCCAAGAAACCCAGCTAGGTTTCCTTTTGCCCTCCTTACTGCCCCCCTAAAATTTGCGAATCAGTGAATTGATATGCTCATTGAGGCCACGTGGGAGTTTGAAGCACGCCATAGAGTAAACCGGTACTGCCTGGGCTATGGATTTAATAAGCACCACTTTCCCGCCAACAGATAAATTTTTCTCCAACCAACCTTTCACCTTATTTCAAACTCTGTCCTTTAAGAACTTAAAAGCCCCATTCTTTGAGTTTCCGACATCAGATGGCATCCCCAAATATCTTTCGGAGAGAGACTCATTTGGAACATTTAGAGCATTTTTCACTTCTAGTCTGAGGTCTGTAGAACAACCTTTACTGACGAAAAGAGAAGACTTGTACAAATTTACCTTTTGACCTGAAGCATTACAATATGAATCCAGGAGAGAGGACAACTCATTAGCTCCATCAATACTGGCCTTTACAAACAGCAGGCTATCATCGGCGAAAAGTAAGTGGTTAACCGGCGGAGCCGACGGCGCCACTTTGATTCCAGTGAGGTGCGATGACTCATTCTTATTTTCTAAGAGGCACGAAAGGCCCTCCGTTGCAAGTAAGAACAAATAAGGAGATATTGGGTCCCCCTGCCGAATTCCTCGTGTTGGCTTGAATTCCTCCAACTTTTCCCCATTGAACAAAACAGAGAATTTGACAGAGCTAACCATCTTCATAATCAAAGAAACCCATGAAGATGCAAACCCCATCTTGGTCATGATAGCTTCCAGATATGCCCATTCAACACGGTCATACGCTTTCATCGTATCCAGTTTCAATGCACAAAATCTATTCCTCTTTGATTATTCCTTTTCATAAAATTTGTCATCAGGTGTGCCATCAGTTCTAAAGCAAACACAGGATGTCGCATGCGCCGTGGAGATGCCTAGACGTTGTTGTGTACAATGGATCGGGCTCGTTGCATGTGAGCGAGCCTGCCAATGTGTAGTACTTCATGGCCGGCTACAATGGCATGGACATGAAAGGAGCAGTGTTGGAGTCAGGGGTCGACAGAGCTAGGTTCGGAGTTCGCGTGAGTCGTAACATAAGACAACGATTGGAAGGGGAGGTGGTCTCGGGCTCTTGGCAAGATACAAATCCTGATCCCGCCGAACACAAACAAGTAGCTTTTGCTTGCTATTGCTGTTACTTCACGCTAATTTGGTTGATTTTTCCCGTTGCAATGCACGGGCTTGTTTGCTAGTATAGATTAAATATAAAATCATCTAAGCGGGAAAAAAATCAAGAATATCATCTTGCTTTATTAATAGGTATAGGTAGAGATATAGATATAGATATATATATATATACAGATACAGATACAGATACTGATACACATAGATATAGATATATAGATATAGATATAGATATAGATATAGATATAGATATAGATATAGATATAGAGGTATATAGATTACATATCCATATAGTTATACACAGATCGATCGACCTACGTGGCTCACATAATACCCTCATCACCACAAATTTTGCTCCAAGGATATATCCATGCATGCCCTCTACGGTACCTGCAACCATACCAACCCAGCTGCATGCTTCCACAACGATCTACTAGTCCAAGAGATTGAGAAGAATTATGTACACAACACAGCCAGGTACGCACGAGAGCGCGGGCCCGTGGGGTGTTGCTCTACGGCTCTGCATTGCCTTTGGGGACGGATAAATGAGTCTCCTTCGATCCCGCGGCCGACTCATCGAAGTCAGAGTTGGGCGACTTGGACATGGAGACCACGAGCTCCTTCATATCGGAGCTGGAGGAGCGGAGGTGCGCGAGCATCTTGCTGAACTTGGGCTTCCTCTGGGTGATGGCGATGGAGACATCGTTGGGGAAGAGGTCCTTGAACACGAAGGCGTGTAACATGGTCGTCACCAGCAGGCCGGCTACCGTGACGGTGGCAACGCCAGAGAGGCCGATCGACAGCGTCCGCGTCAGCACGTTGTTCACCTCTGTGGCGTATGTTATGGTCGCGATTGACGCGCCGGTCATCGGGAACGTGTATGCCCACCACGCTAGTGAGAACCGAAATCCTCTAAAGAAGTTGATCCGCACGGCCTGATCATTCCAAAGACAAATAAACCTTTACAAATCACTAGTAGTCTATCTAATACGACCATATCAGGTGTACGCATACGCACGCAAACGGGCTCAAGTAGAATATGTTGGTTACGTACCAGTGACATGTACAGGAAGAGTGCGATGAAGAAGGCGACCCGCGCGCCGTTGTTGAACTCGCCATTGATCTTTGCCCAGGCCATGGAGGCGACGCTAGGCGCAGCGACGAAGAGGAAGAAGACCGGGTGGAGCTCCTTGGGCAGCGTTTCGTTGGTGGGGAGCCGTTGGTAGAGCGTGACGAATAGGACGCTATAGTGTGCGAGCCCGACGGCAAAGAAGAAGATGGGGCCCTCGCGGAGGCCCATCTTGGCGCCCAGCAGCGCGCCGACAAAGTTGCCGACGATGGAGAGGTGGTTGGACGGGTTAGCCACCTTGGACAGCCGACGCTGGCCGCCGGAAATCCATTGCCCGTAGATCTTGAGCTCGAGGCAGAAGATGGGCGCCATGATAGCGTACCATGCGCCGGGGTGGATCTTGGCCATGTCCCGTGGCGCGCCCTGCACGAGGAAGAGGCAGGCGATCCACGGCGCGAAGAAGAAGTTGGCGCGGATGGGGTGGTAGAACTCGCGCCGGACGGCCTCGAAGTAGAAAACGACCTTGAGGAAATAGATGGAGGAGACGAGGGCCATGAGCGCCAGCGAGATGTACCACATCACGTGGGGCACCAGGAGGCTGACGTGGAGGAACGCCGTCGGCGGCGCCCACGCCAGCGTCTTCCACAGGATCCCCTGGCTGCTCACGCCAAGGACCATCCCGAATGCGCTGATCGGGAACCGCAGCAGGAACGGCCACTGCTCGTCATTCGGCACCACCGGTATCTCGCTAGCCTGCACGGCCAAATTTTTGTTTAGCCTAACGATAAAACAGAACGTGTGGCGGATGGACTGGAAGCTAGATCACCCCAGATTCACAGTATACCCTGAGAGTGTCGAGCTCGGGGCCTTCCAGGGCGTCGAAGTAGCGGTCAGTGCCTGGGACCTGGTCGGTCTCCTCCTCGGAGATGTTGGGATCCTGGGACTCGAGGTCCATGGGGTGCAGTTGCCGGCCCCGAAGGTTGGAGAGCTGCCGCTCCAGCCGGCCGGAGAAGGTTTTGAACGGATCGAACCGCTTATCGCGGGCGCTGTCGACGCGCTGCGCGCCGCCGTTAATCAGCTGGGACGCACGAAGGATTGGCTGCGAGTGGAAGCGCATCTGCTTCAGCAGGAGCGGGGGCTCGTACTGTACCTCCACCTGCCGGACCGGCTTGGGGTCGGACGCCGTCATGCACTGCGAGGAGTGGAACCCCGACGGCGACGCCGGCATGCTGAAGCAAAGGGAGTATGGTGTCTGCGTGTCGTCGGCGTCCTTGTCCTGCTGCTCGTCCAGGCCGACGCAGTCGAAGCCGGCTATAGTCCGCGACGGGACCTGGATGAGCAACGACGGGAGAGCTTCTTCCCGTCGCTGGCTAGCCATTTGGATTTTCACGTCCGTGCTGCTTAACTCCGTCGTACCAAATCAACAACCTGCACAATCACTCACACTGAGACAGTACTCCATGCACCAAGCAAACATAATCAACAACAAGGACGTAGTAATAATCAAACATCACACACAGTAGACCCACGCTCGGCCGAAGCACGGCCAGGCTAGCTGCGCATTCCCGCATGGCGACCCTTGCCAAGTTGCCATCCTAATTCCTAGTACAAGGTAGCTACCACTACCGTATATTCGTCTCACCTGGGCTAGCTAGTATATACTATGTGCGTTTGTGCGTTCGTGATGAACGGTTCTTGGACTTTCTTCCTGCGCGCTTGCAGTATATCGGACTCAAGTTGCCGCTCGGCGTTCTTGATTTATAGAGTTATTAGCCCCCCCCCCCCCCCCCCCGGGCCCCCCCTCCCCCCCCCCCCCCCCCCCCCCCCCCCCGGGGTGGGGGTAGGGGGTGGGGTTGCAAAGCTTCGATTCCTTTTCTAAACGCACGCGCGCGCGCGAGTTGTGCCTGGCAGAGCACGCCGCCGGCCGGTGACCGCGACGGCTCCGCAGGCACTTGCCATACATGCATACATCGCGAAGGTTCGGTGTACCGCCAACGCCCGTCGCCGTCAGCCGAGGAAAAACTTGCCGGTTTCCCATGTCAAAGTTTGACACTACTTCCTTCCTCCTCTCCAAAGTCCACGCCATGGAGCGCAAGGAGATCTCTGCGGTCTTCCTCCAGGGTACGGTACGGCATCAAGCCAGTCGGGAATAAACCTTTTTTCTCCTTCCACCTTCTGCTTGCCCAGAGGACAGGGAAGGATGGCATGTGGTAGGTATGAGTAGTAGTATGATAGTACCGGAGAGCCTCGTCATACGACCGATGGATACGATATGCCTTTTGACTTGTTGCGCTTAATCATGTGACACTGTGCTGTTGCCATAGTAGTAGTAATTAAGACTAGTAGTAGACTAACTAGCTTTATTGCAGATCCTTAGAGAAAACTAGTTTTACTGTCGAAATTACGCATAGTTAACTACGGACGCACGTCGCGGTCAGTCAACTGTAATATAGTAAGAGCCTCCCCGCCAAAAAAAAAAATGTATATAGTAAACCTGTGTTTCCATGCACTACCGGGTTGGACGTACCCTCCCTGGATGTGACCGGGAAATCCAGCTAGCTGTATTGTAGTATGACAACAAGAGCATCTTGCTTCCCTGGATTTTAACTATTTTTGTGGGTAGCATTTCTAGCTAGGTTAGGTTAGCGATTCATAGCCCTGGCGTAAATATATTCTCAATCAGCATGCATGGCATGAGCCATGCAACACCGAGCAGGAGATTAGAACCAAGCAGGAACATATGCATTCCCGGGATGGCACCAATTTATGGGCTGATGGGCACCAGGATGGACAAGAATACAAATCCAACACATGGATATTCGGTGGATGCATGCATGCAATACTTCTTACTCCATCACAACTGTCCTCTTCTCTAGCCAGTTGCCCATATAAGTAGGAAGAATAAATAATTTATTTTTTAGATGAAGACCTCCCGGCTCCATTAACAGGAACGAAACCACATTCTTTATCTATACTACCACTAGTAGAAAACAGGGCACTAGTCCCGGTTCCAGAGGGCCTTTAGTCCCGATTCTGGAACCGAGACAAACCGATCGGGACTAATGCCCAAAACCTTTAGTCCCGGTTTGCTTACAAACCGGGACCAAAGGGGCTCCACGTGGCCTCTACGAGGCGCCCAGGCAGGAGGACCTTTAGTCCCGGTTGGTGTTACCAACCGGGACTAAAGGCTAAAGGAATTTTTAGAAAGAAAAAAATTTGAATTTTTTTTTGAAATTTTTTATTTGTTTTTAAGTTTTATTCCGATTTTCAAATCTTTGAATTATTTGACAATTTAATCTCTAATCACCCGTCCTCACTGCTCCAGCGTGGAGCACTCATTTCAAATCGTCTAACTTCCCGATCGGTCACCCATTCCCAGCACGCTTAACTTCCTGGTTCTATCGCCCCTAGTTTCCAAGTTTGCACTTGTTGTTTTCCTGACAATAGTAAGCTATCAATCCTATTAACCCTTAGGTCTTGATGTCACATGATTTAATTTTTTGAATTCCAAAAATTTATTAAAATAAAAAAATAAGTAATAATAATATTGAATTTCAATGAAAATAAAATAAGTAATAATATTATTTTATTCATTTTTTGCCATTTATTCATTTAATATGGCATAATTAATATCTTTAAATCTGTAAATTGAAATTTGATAAATAATATATACATTATTATCAGAAAAATGTGAGGAATCCAAATATGACATCATTTATTTATTTTTAAATAAAATTAATTTTTAAAATTATTAAAATTATTTTTTTGATTTTGTAGGAAAAAATCTTCTTTTTGAAATAACTTTTTTTACTTTTGGAATTTTGAGAATCTGAGAAAACTTCACTGGGTAAACCCGGGTGAAATCGAGTCCCAATTTTTCTCTAGTTTTTTTTTATATATTAAACTTTTTTTTTCAACGTCGTATGCAAAAGTTATGGCCGTTTTACATTTTTTCCCCGTTATTTTGCAAAAACGGTCAAAATTCATATTTCAAAATTTCTATACCAACTAGACACTAAAACCTAACTACGGCTCAAAGGATTTTATTTTTTGAAGATTTTATCATTTTTGTTTATTTTCTACAAAACTAAAAAAGGCGGTCCACGGGGGGGGGGGGGGGGGGGGTAGAGTTTGAAAATTTTCAGAACCCCTTTTGTCCCGGTTGGTGTCTCCAACCGGGACTAAAGGTCTAACCTTTAGTCCCGGTTGGAGACACCAACCGGGACTAAAGCCTCAACCCCTTTAGTCCCGGTTGGTGTCTCCAACCGGGACTAAAGCCTTCACCTTTAGTCCCGGTTGGAGACACCAACCGGGACTAAAGGGTATCGGCCCCTTTAGTCCCGGTTGGTGTCTCCAACAGGGACTAAAGGTCCCATTTGAACTGGGACTGATGCCCGACCGGCGCCCTAGCCGCTCGAACCGGGACTAATGCTCACATTAGTCCCGGTTCGTAATGCAACCGGGACTAATGTGTAGATCGAGCTGGGACGAAAGCCCTGTTTTCTACTAGTGTACTTATAAAAGAGCAAACACAAACTTTCTTAAACGCACCCCATAGAATATACACAGACTCATTACCACCACATGATTAGATCCACTAGACACAATCTAACAGCCCATGTTAATCTAAACGGTTATCTGTGTGTGTTTAAGAATTTACATTCACTGACCGTGTTTCACCAGAGAGGAGAAATACTAGACACCACGTCCCGTACGCACGTCGCCTCTTGCCCTATCCCCCGCCTCTACCATCCCATCTAGCGGCCGGCCGGCAGTCGCACGCTGCTCCTCCGCTATCTCTCCTACGAGTAGGTCGCCGGCCTACCGCCCGCACGGGTCACCGCCCTCACGCGTGCAGTGGTGCCCGGCACGCACGGCCCGCAACGGTGCCGCTCCATCGTCCGGCCTCGCCTTCTACCCATGTCGCCGGCGGCGAGGCCGCCAAGGAGATCTCGAGCGGCACATCCCTCCCCGCCCCCGGCGCTCCATCCCCGGCTGCCCATCGTTGAACCAGTCGGGCCTCTCGCTCACGGCACCGCACGGAGCACGCCCAGCACACCGCGCCTCGCTGCAGGGTTTCCTTCTTGTTGTGGCACGGTGCGAAATCTGCCCCATGGTTGATCTGGATCCATAGAAGCGGTAGAGGAGCACGGCAACGTCGCACACTATGAAGAGGCCTCTATTCTTCCTTTTCCACCTCCAATCAGATGCCATGTTACTTTCCTCTCTATGATTTCATCTGAATTTTCATACGGGAATGTGACTTTACTGGAGACAGTGAGTTATTTGTGAAGCGGATTAATTATGCATGCAAAGATGAACTTCAATCACCATCAGGTGGCTCTCAGCAACCTTCAATTTAGGAGTTCCTTTTTATCCCCACCTTCTTTTTCAACTTACTGTACAGACGGCCATGGTGCCCTGCAAGATGATACTGAACATTAAAGTGGAGTGGCCCAACTGAATCAAGGGGACTTACTGGTATTTATTTTTCAAGGATAATTCTACTGTTATATGGTGTCTAGATCTTCATGAATCCTTGCGTACAGGATCTGACTTAAGAATTATGTCATCTGTTGATGTTGTGCAGGTTTATGCTATCGACCTGGTGACCTGTAGGGTGGCTGCAGGTGCTTCATTTTAGGTGTTGCAAATATCTCGAGGCTGTACAAACGAGTGAGTTAGTTATCATTTTATTTTAGATTGTAAGTACCAGGGAACAATGTGTGGTTACTTACTACAGCCAACTGTTTGTTTTCTGTTGCTAACATCTTGATAACATGGCACACACACATTCCTGGTATTCTGTAACTTCTTCATTGTCCTCTGCGCATAAATTATTATCTGCTATGCCACATGGACAAGTTGGGAGACGAATTTTGCTATTAGTTGGCCACATGGACAAGTTGGGAGACGAATTTTGCTATTAGTTGGAACCGACTGGAAGTATACAAAAAACAATGGTTTTATTTTTTATGGTTGTCTAATTTGAGTTTCCTAACAAATAGAAATGCCCTGATTTTGTCTCTTGGAGCAGTGATCGATACCAAATGGTAGCACCGTAGCAGTGCAGGTGAGGAGCGAGCGGAGGGGGGTGTCGTCGCTGGCTAATCAATATAACTTTCTTCACTTGCTCGGTTGTGGACCATGGTACCTTTCCTTGTTCTCAAACTTTCCCTCTTTTAGATTTGATCTTATGCCTTTGTTGGTTTTTGCGGGCTGCTGGACTGTCCTCCAAACTAAACTGGAAATTTTTTTAAGGATGGAAAACCCAAAATAATCTTAATTGCTGACTTGATTATGTCTGAATTTCGTTAATATAAGTGTCAGCTCCTTTTTACATGTACAATTTTTTTCCGCTATGATACCCTAGATAGCAATATCTTCATTTCATATGGTATTAAAGCATGAATCTTTTTTGTTGGTGCATCTCCTATTTCTGTCATCTATGGTTGTCCCTGACCTAACTCTACGTGAATAATTTATCAAACAGCTTTGGTGTGTTTGACATATAGATATGTATATATTTCAATTGCCTTCATAAAGTTCTGTAAATGGATCCATTATCTTTATTATTTTTAATTCTTACATTTTGGTGAAAGTCACAGTGGTGGCAGTGTTCTCATAGCATGGGTGGACGGTACCACCCATAGTGAATCATCAATAGTAAAGGTATGTTCTCTGCCCATATATGTATTTTGTGTTTTACATGATAGCTTGATTTAACTCAGTTTTACCATGTTATGACTTAAGCGTACAGAGCTGATTCTGTTTAGGTAGAGACTGATATATTAAAATGTGTATTTATATACTTTGCCTTTTCTTTTCATTTCCTTGCTTCTTGCTTGTTTTTCTGTTTTGTGTAACCTTGGAGCAATAGTTCATTTGTACTATTATGTTGTTCTACCAGAATATCTTCTCTATGCATATGAATTCTCATATCTGGTTATAATATTAATCAAGACGTGCGTTGCACGTGCATGCTAACTATGCTGAGAAATAAGTAAGATATGCGTATCACCTATGTCTTGCTAGGCAGCCAGACCCAGATTTCAGAGAAAAATACAAAAACAAATGTATCAACATTCTAAAGGCATCAATGGATATATGCACAGGTGGGTGTTGGCTTGTTGATCTCCCAGCAATTGGGAATGATAAATGGTGAAGGATTTATGCAACTTGTATCCTTACTTAGTAGGTACTTAAATATTGTGATCATTGTGTTGTCCCTTTCTAACAGTTCTGCATGAAAAGTATTTATTTATCTCAAATTCAGAATTTTCAGGAAAATTTGGAATCATGTAGATTGGCATTAATCATGTTTGTCATATACTACTTTCCGTAAATCTTGTTGAGCACTAGGATTTTGTTTGTAACCATGATCATTTGAAATTGTCATCACATTGTTTGACGCCATCCTCATGGATATGAGTGGAAGAAGGATTCTTCTAACGGTATAAGATGATACATTGCCGAGCTGATGCATACAAAGACAATGTTTTGAGAATCTTTTGTTATACAGGTCTACACATATGAAACATTCCCGAGCTTCCTTTTGACATGAATATCATTCAACCTATAGGTAACAATATATTTCTGAACCGTAGTGATAGAAAAATGATCTTGGTAGACTGGCAGGCTATCGCAAGTTAATGTTAAGAAGAAAAACAGTGGCAAGGAAAGCTTATTTTGTTTGTTGTTTGTGTATGCAACCTGAATGCTGAATGATGTTTTTGGCGCATGGTCTGTTCTTGTAACGTGTTCCCTAATTGGCCCTTTCGGGCATCATGGTAAGGAGTATGTCAGTTATGTATCTGCATTGTGTTCTGTTTTTAGGGTCATTGTATTTTCTTGTAGTATGGTTCTAATGATTTCTGAAAAATGTATCTTCTGAATGTTATATTCACTTGGAGTATGGTTCCAAAGAGTTTCGAAATAATTATCTTCTGAATGTTGATCAACCATCCAATCTGATGAAGATTTTCACTTTGTGAAACCATGATCGATTTGTACAATTTATTTTGTACTAACATATCCTTTTTATATGTATATTTTCAAAAACAGTGGGGTTTTGGATAGCTTCTTTTGCAGAATGATAAAACTGAAGATCAAGACAAGCCTTGTGTCCATATACCGATAAAGGCTGGTTAAGAGAAATGCTATTACTCTGCACTCATGCAACACTACGGGTGCCATGCATTCTGCTTGGACGTGATCTAAGTTAGAACCTAGCAACGCTATCTTTTTCGGGCTGTAGGAATTGAATTACGGCTTCAGTTTTCCCAGTGATTTATATCTCAATGTAGCACTGGATCCTTTGTTGTGACTGTTGACTTGGCTTCTCCGGCTCAATGTATATTTGACTTCTTGTTTGACCACGTGAGCCGATGTATGCTTCTATTTTTGTATATTTACTTATTGTTTAGTCAGTTGAATTCAGGTATGCGTGATGCTTTTCCTGGCAACATTTTTCAAGAAAAAATTTCTTTGCAGGCATTTCCAAGTTTGGATGGTTTTGATGTTTCATTTTTATTCCTAAACATTCTTTTACTTTGAGATGTTGCAAGAAAACTATATTTTGATAAACTAATATTATGTGAGGCTTCGATAATTATGTGTATGCATAAAGTCATCCGAAGGCATAAAAATCTGGAATTCTAACAAGACGTGCGTTGCACGTGCACGCTTACTAGTATATATAGTATGAATACACAAATGTATGTTAACCGTAGCTAGCACCAAATTTCGATTAGATGACTCAAAAGTTGCTGGTGACTGTTTGGAGGGTAGCCATGGTGGAACACCAGCGACAAAATGAGTGTAACCTCAAACTAATACTACTCCTGCTACCTTTAGACAGCGAAGGATAGGTGTCGAGGGAGAAGACCCCGGGCCCTATCACTGAATTCAGATTTCCAGGCGAATTGTTTGACCACAACGCGATGCTCTTATACATACATTCAGAGTGTTGCACTAGCAGGGAGTTGTGAAGACGAAAGAAGGTTTGAATTTTTTCTGTTGGAGGTCGGCCATCTATCCTAATATCCTGTCATGCATGCGAATAGTAATCATGTCGTCGTCCGAAAGTATATAGGGGCTAAGAAATTTGTTTGCTAGAAATGACCGTCCCTGGGTACAAGCTGGGCGCTGAGCAGCCGAATCCAGCCAAGTAATTTCGGATCCACCTGCATCATCACGGAGACGGTGACTCGTCGACTTATAGTACTCAGTGCTGAAACTAGCATCGCCTGGCTAGTTGTACTTGAATATGCAGATCGTCAGCGCTCTAGTTGTGGACAGCTATTACACAGGACAGTGCACATACATATATAAATGGAGTAGTAATAAATAATTAAGTTGGGAGTACATGCCGTACGACACCCTTAACTAGTGGACAACAGACGGGACGGTGCAGCAGATCGAACGAGGCCTCCGGATCGCAGCAGAGAGGTGAATGCATGACGATGTGCGCGTAAACGACAAGCGCATCAGGACCGTGGGTCGTTCACGTCCCCGTCGACCTCATCCGGCCCGTAGAGGCAGAAGTAGAACCTCAACCAACCCCCAGGCCTGGGCGCTTAAACAAAGCGGCGCCCGGCGCGTATCCATCCATAACCACGAGATTTTGATTTTGAACCTGCGCTGCGGGAGTACGTACTACCTGGCCAGTAGTGCCGGGCCGCTACTCTCCAACCCAACTCAGCTCCTCGCCGTGCAACTTGTTTGACTGCTGCGCTCGCGCTGACAACGGCAGCCGCTACAGCAACATGGACATTTATTGTAAGATACCTCGAACGTTGTTGCCAAAACATTTTAAAATGTAATTTAATGAGGTTTGGTTGTATGGGACATGCATATGCATTCGGGAAAAAAAACGTGAATATGCGAGGATAATATGATACGGAGTACAATATAAATTAATGGAATATTTAGTAAGATATCTTGAAGGAAATATAATCTAATGAATATGTAATACGATATGATATAATAAAGATACCTTGACCAAAATGTTTTACAATATATTTTAATGAAATTTGGCTGTATGAAACATGAATATGCCATGGTACTAATATGATATGTTGCGTTTTACTATTGTATAGTTGTCGAATGTAAATAAATGGAACTTCTAATGCATACTTGCACATGGAGGTAATCTCTTTTCTATCCATGGTTGCATGCAGTGGTGAATCTAGGACGGAAATGAAGGGTGGGTTCAAAGTTACACATGACTATGCTTAACTTTTTTTTTTTTTTTTTTTTGCAGAAGCCCCTTTGTAATAAAACTCTATCTCCCTTCATTCCTCAGTCTCCAAAATATCAATTTTGAACTAAAATTTAGATCCGTTTGTAAATTAGCCATTTCCTTCTAATCATATAGTCTAAATAAGCTTAAAGTTTTCCAGATTAGGAACGGCCCGGATTAAATGCGGCGCGTTGGTTGCGAGCGCGTCGTGTGAGGCTGCGAGAGCGTTGCTCTATCTGTTTTCCTTCCTTTTCTTCCCCGAAGAATCACTCTGCACGAACATGCTTGTAATAGTAGATGGGCTAGGCTATTGTTCAACATTGTGGTTGAGATGTGAAAACTAGTAGTAAAAAAAGTTTGATTTATTTGGAGGGTAGGCTTCAGCCTGTTGAAGCCTGCCCACCGACGAACATGTTGAGGAGACATTCATGCATGCTGAGAAAAATAGCTTAGTGGGGGCTAAGGTATTTATATATAGAAGATACATGGAATGTTTTTATAATGCATGAGACACACTAGTAGGAAACGGCCCATTTGTCCCGGTTCGTAAGGGCCTTTAGTCCCGGTTCTGGAACCGGGACTAAAGGGTCGGGACTAAAGCCCAAAACCTTTAGTCCCGGTTCGCTTACGAACCGGCTTACGAACCGGGACTAAAGGCCCTCCACGTGGCGCTGTCTGGGGCGGGGGAGGGAGGACCTTTAGTCCCTGCTGGTGTTACCAACCGGGACTAAAGGTGAATCCTTTAGTCCCGGTTGGAGACACCAACCGGGACTAAAGGAATTTTTTTTTTGATTTTTTTAAATTTTTTTATTTGTTTTTAAATTTTATTCCGATTTTCAATTTTTTGGATTATTTGACAATTTAATCTCTAATCACCCGTCATTTGACAATTTAATCTCTACTCACCCGTCCTCACTTCTCCAGCGTGGAGCACTCATTCCAAATCGTCTAACCTCCCGGCCGGTCACCCATCCTCTCACTGCTCCAGCCCCAGCATGCTTAACTTCCTGGTTCTATCGCCCCTGGTTTCCAAGTCTGCACTTGTTGTTTTCCTGACAATAGTAAGCTAGCAATCCTATTAACCCTTAGGTCTTGATGTCACATGATTTAATTTTTTGAATTCCAAACAATTATTAAAATAAACAAAATAAGTAATAATAATATTGAATTTCAATGAAACTAAAATAAGTAATAATATTATTTATTTCATTTTTTTGGCATTTTTCATTTAATATGGCATAATTAATATCTTTAAATCTGTAAATCGAAATTCATCAAATAATATATCCATTATTATTAGAAAAATGTGAGGAATCCAAATATGACATAATTTATTTATTATTAAATAAAATTAATTTTTTGAAAAAATCTTCTTTTTGAAATAAGTTTTTTTACTTTTGGAATTTTGAGAATCTGAGAAAAATTCACCGGGTAATCCCCGGTGAAATCGAGGTCCAATTTTTCTCTAGTTTTTTTTATATATTAAACTTTTTTTTTCGACGTCGTATGCAAAAGTTATGGCCGTTTTACATTTTTTTTCGTTTTATTGCAAAAACGGTCAAAATTCATATTTCAAAATATCTATACCAACTAGACACTAAAACCTAACTACATCTCAAAGGATTTTATTTTTTTGAAGATTTTATCATTTTTGTTTATTTTCTACAAAACTAAAAAAGGCGGTCCACAGGGGGGGGAGTTTGAAAAGTCCGGGTTGGTGTCCATCCAATCATACCGTCGACTACATCTGCTAGCACCGTCCTAGCCAGAGTCACAACTAAGGTTAACCAAGCCAGAGTCAACCCTTTCTAACTTCATTTGCTATTTATCATGCATTTAATGATTTTTTGAGCTAAATGACCCTTAATTTGAAAAGCACTACAAATGAACTCTGAAAAAGTTGAAACTTGGCATGGTATCATCATTTCACCCACATAGCTTGTGCTAAAAAGTTGAGAGGGTTATGGCAAAAACTGGATACACTTCGTGTACAAACTGGACCATCTCCTTCGAAGTATCAAGGTTTCGGACGAAAACCCATCTGTTACAAAGGCATTTCATTTTTTTTACTTATTTCAACTACAGACTTTTTGTGCATTCAATATGCATGATTCAAAGCCACATCCTCAAATTTCCACCTTTTCTAACTTCATTTGCTATTTTTCATGCATTTAATGATTTTTTTTAGCTAAATGACCCTGAAATTGAAAAGCCCTAAAAATGAACTCTGAAAAGGTTGAAACTTGGCATGGTATCATCATTTCACCCACATAGCATGTGCTACAAAGTTGAGAGGGTTACGGCAAAAACTGGATGCACTTCGTGTACAAACTGGACCATCTCCTTCGAAGTATCAAGGTTTCGGATGAAAACTCGTCTGTTACAAAGGCATTTCATTTTTTTTAACTTATTTCAACTCCAGACTTTTTGTGCATTCAATATGCACCATACTACAACATGTTAAAATCTACAGAAAGAACTAACTAAAAATAATAAAAAACAACAATTAAATGACTAAAACAACTATATAAGCAAAACAGTATTGTTTTCATTAAAATCCTAATTTAAATTATTCTAAAAATAACCAAATAAATCTTACCGTGACAACAATCTAACACGTGACTAGGAGCAAAAATAATTAAATTAAAAACTATTTGTAAACTCAAGTTATTCACAATCTTGGGTTTGAAGCAAATTTGAACAAATTCAAATTTAAACCATTCAAATTTGAAAACTAATGGCACAAACAGAAACTAGACAAAATTTTGAATCTAATGCAAAAAGAATCACTCAAAAACATCAAATATCCTAAAAGATATAAGCAATTTAATACAGAAACTAAAAACAGATCCCACTTGTAAAAACATAAAAAAAAAACTTTCAGAACCCCTTTAGTCCCGGTTGGTGTCTCCAACCGGGACTAAAGGTCTAATCTTTAGTCCCGGTTGGAGACACCAACCGGGACTAAAGCCTCAACCCCTTTAGTCCCGGTTGGTGCCTCCAACCGGGACTAAAGGCTTAACCTTTAGTGCCGGTTGGAGACACCAACCGAGACTAAAGGGTATGCCCCTTTAGTCCCGGTTCGTGTCTCCAACCGGGACTAAAGGTCCCATTTGAACCGGGACTAATGCCTGACCGGCGCCCTAGCCGCTCGAACCGGGACTAATGCTCACATTAGTCCCGGTTCGTAATGCAACCGGGACTAATGTGTAGATCGACCTGTGACGAAAGCCCTGTTTTCTACTAGTGACACTTCATATTGCGAGCGCGTCGTGTGAGGCTGCGAGAGCGTTGCTCTATCTGTTTTCCTTCCTTTTTTTCCCCAAAGAATCACTCTGCACGAACATGCTTGTAATAGTAGATGGGCTAGGCTATTGTTCAACATAGTGGTTGAGATGTGAAAACTAGTAGTAAAAAATGTTTGATTTATTTGGAGGGTAGGCTTCAACCTGTTGAAGCCTGCCCACCGGCGAACATGTTGAGGAGACATTCATGCATGCTGAGAAAAATAGCCTAGTGGGGGCTAAGGTATTTATATATAGAAGATACATGGAATGTTTTTATAATGCATGAGACACTTCATATTATTATGTGAACATTTTCTCGAAACATGGAAAAATATTTTAATGTGTCGACCATTTTTTATTTTTATTCTTTTAAAATATATAAACATCTTATGAAAACTACCCAAACAGTTGCATGAATATTTTATTCTTGGAAAGGGACAAACACTTTCTAATATTACGTGGACATTTGAAAATATGAACATAATTTTAATTGCATGGTAGTTTTTATGCATTGAACACTTTCTCTAAAATACATGAGCAATGTTCTATAAGTACATGTTTTCTTAATTTTATTTATATTTTATATTCCTTTACAACATATGTTGCACACTTATTTTTTATCACTTAAATTTATTTTAAATAAAATAAATAAATATATTTTGAAGTTTATATACCTTTTGGTCGAAATTTGAAAATTAAAAAGAAAAGAAGATAAAACCGTACCTATCTTAATGTGCCGCACTGGACTGCGGCATATTGAAGCCCCCTGATGGGCCGCATCAACTCATGGACACGCCCTGGTCCATTTCCAGTGCGTGCAACAACATGGGTTAGGAACAAACATGAGACCATTATTATTAGAAAAAGAGCCGTTGTTCCAACGGAAAAGAATAGCACACGTCTCTAATCCAATAACCATGACTTATGACCTTGATATGTTCATGTCCTTTATTTCAACACATGACATCTCATATGTGTTGCTACGTATCGTCCTTCCCATCCTCATCGGAGGTGGCATGTGTGCTCACACAATAACAACACATTTGAATGTGGTCAACCCTAAGTCATTTCTCTCTTGGCATAAGATGTGAAATCTGCATTTTTAATTCCTCCAAGGTTTTATATGAGGAGTGAATGCGTGGTTATAGATGGTTTCTTTTGTCTCCAATACGGTTTTGTTCATTTTCAATCCATATCGACACTAACACGAAAGAAAGATGAACCATACACTATTGATTAAAATTGCACCCTAAATAGTATTTCAAAAATGAGTAACCCGTGCATCTGCACGGGCTAGTTACTCGTATGATATGCCAAGATAAAATATTATTATTAGTATACTCATTGAATACACAAATATTTATATATTTATAATATATAATATTCGGAAATTCAACGATCAAATATTAGTATTGAAAATATTAGACCTTTCCTTACCACATGAAATGTTTGAGATATTGGTAGAGCATTTGCATAGATTTTTCATATTCACGGAAGTATATAAGTAAATCAAAAAATATTTTAAGGTAACAAAAATTTGACTTTGGACCTACTCGAAATCACATATTGGCATGTCATACACACAGAAAAGACATTTCATGCACAAAAATATCACAGGGAAAATGCATTCTCATCTGCGGTTGCAAAGTGGTATAAATATATTGCCACAAAAATTCACTATCACGGCTTTTATGTGAACTCTTGCACACTATTCAACGTATGGCAAGAGCCTTAACATTAGTTGTCATTTATTTACTTAAACTAATTAGATAGTATAATAAATGAAATTTGTTGATAGTAAATAGAGAGAGTTGTAAAATGATATGCAAATCAAGAATCTCCAATATGAGAATCAGACCAAACACAATGTATCTGCAGCTCACGGATCATAATAAGAATTTGATGAAGCATTTGACTAGTTAAAATGAAGGTAGCAATGCATCAAAGTAAGGAACCATCTTCTAACAAAAGAGTACGCCGTAGATAAGAACTGAATTACAAAGTTTTCTGAACTACATGTGGTCACGTCAATTGATAAGGAAATGTCCATATTGATCTTTCAGTACACGCAAGCCTGAAATAATTTATAATTCAAGGGAACCATTTTAATTAGGAGCAGACAGCTATATCTGAATGCAGTACCATAATCCAAAAATGGAAAAATATTTAAATGACAACCAAACAATATGATAAATGTAGGCACATATAAAAGAGCAAAGTTGAAGACACACCAGTAATAACCTGAGCAAACATGTAGATGATGTAGTCTAACATGCTAGAATTAACATCAAATAGCATACTTCCGGCAGTGAGTCGGTTCGCCTTCCAACACAAAACACCGTCGTGAATGTACCTATTTATATATAGCTCCTCAACATGAGTATTTTGTGAAGCGACCCCCTTTCCTGTTAGGATAGTGCAATGGTAGCATAACAGAGCTGGATATGTGTTTATTTGAATAACTTAGATAGGAGGTAATACATTTAACAACTACAAATACTAAATTTTATCTCAAGTTCATGTGCCTGTAAGTTTGCATCAGACGAAAACCCATTGGAAGCATACAACATCATTGTTCCTACAAACGGAAAAGGTAGGGGCGCATCTTCAGCTGTGGAGGGCTGTGCAATCCTTGCTTTATCTCCATTTTTTAAATCTGCGTCTATCTTTCCATATAATTCGGTCTAATTAATATTACTGGCTAAGCTGCGCAGATCGGTTGGACCATCTGCATAAGAGATGACAAAGCGAGGAAAATGTGAGGAAACAATGCCAAAGTGAAGCTGTAATCAGTAGAAACTAACTGGAAACAACACTCTGGGTTGTTGAGAAATGTGATTTTCCTAGAGCAATCTAAAGCCTACAACTATCAAAGCAGTAGGACAAAAGTAAACCAATTATTTTTAAGTGTGTCATAATAATGTTGCACCATGTTTGACACGAGAAAAATATCTAGAGAACTCCGGAGAAAGGAAGAGGGGAGTGTATTTCTCTCATGCGTCGGGGAAAGAAAAAACAAAAGTATGGGCGTGCCAGTGTGCCATTAGTAGAAAACAGGGCATCAGTCCCGGTTCCAGAGGGCCTTTAGTCCCGGTTATGCAACCAGGACAAAACGATCGGGACTAATGCCCATCATTTTTAGTCCCGGTTGGCTTACGAACCGGGACTAAAGGAGCTCCACGTGGCCGCCCTGGGGCGCCCAGGCAGGAGGACCTTTAGTCCCGGTTGGTAACACCGACCGGGACTAAAAGGCAGCCACGCGTCAGCAGCTGCCAGGCGCTGAGGTTTTTTTTTTTGAAAGGAGGGGTTTTCCTATTGTGTTTCCTCCCTTTTATTTTTGTGTTTACCATTTTTATTTTACGCTTTTCATTCAACTCGACGCTAGCTACTACATATAGCAATGAAGGAACCATTACACAACATTGTCATGATCAATATATAGAGAGAAGTAACCTCTCTTTCTCCGTGCTTGGTCGAACAATATGCAACAAGTTTTCGTAAATCTATTCGACGCTATTACATATAGTACACGTTCATGCATATATACAATATAACATCTCTTACGATCCTAACGTCTATTACCAACATCGCATTCGAGATTCTTATGGCATTCTCCGTCTTTAGGTATGACATGCTCAACAAAGAATCCCGCCAATTCCTCTTGAATTGCTCGTACGCGATCAGTTGGTAGGAGTATGTCCCGCTTCTGCCAGGTCTAATTTAAAGAAGGGGGTCAATAAAACTCAACACAATTGATGGTAATAAAATAAGAATATGAATATTGTTTACGTACTTCAAATTGTTCTAAAGATATGCCCCGGCCCCGCTCAGAGGTCGAGTGGCGAATGAACTCGCAAACGTAGTAAGCACATAAATTAGTCCCGGGTGCCTGCCACAAGCACTTTACGAGAATAGAGTTCAATCAAAATGAAAATCAAGCATGATAATGGTATTGAAACTAGAATCAATGAGAGATGCGCGGTACTAGAGTAGTACTTACTTTGGGGTGTAAAAATTGCAGCTCTTTTTTCCAGCTGACACCCTTAACCTGTTTGGTGAACTTTTTCCAAACCCTGCCCGGCAAACAAAATGATTACTTGATATCAGGAAATGAACGAAAGTTGCCGATATGGTGCGATAATGATTGAACTTACTTCTGAAGCATTTGACTCATGCCCGTCCACTCCTTAGGGTCTTTACGTCTCGAGTCCAAGACAGTTACTTTTCCCTCTTCAAGCTGAATGTCTAGCAAAAATAAAGTGGTAACTGCGCACGCATAACTCATTAATTGCACTTAACCTCGAGTAAGCGAAACAGAATGTGCACAAGATAGTAACACTCACTTGAAGTTGTAAGGAAATAGTATTTCCTTTCTGGTTTGTTGTCCAAGTAACGCATCTAGCAAATTTTTCTCTGTATCAGCGGGTAATTCTTTTAACGTATGTTCATTTATGAAATTTGGGTCAATGAACCCAATGTCATATATTTGTAGTTGTTTGCATTCGAGGATCTTCATTCTGCATAATATAGTGTGAGGATAATTAATACATGCAATGAACGAGCTGAGCTAGAGACTTAATTACAGAAAAAATACTTACAGACAATAGGAACTGACGATAGTTTTGTCGAGCTCCTTTTGGTTGTATAACTGAAAAATTTCTTCAAATTCAATGAACAACATCTGGTCTCCATTGAAGAAGGGCACATTTTTTATTCCCACCAAGATATTGTTGGTCCCCTCCTTGCAGGCTTTCAAGTACCATTCATGCAAATGTCGCATCCTCGTTGGTAGACCCTTGAGCTCCTCACGTGTGACGAGAGGCTTCCCGTGATCGTCTCTTAAGGATGGTACTACCTCAGCCTTTTCAAACTGTACCGAATCGGGTAAGTAATCACCAGCAGTGATAGCAAGACTACCGGCCGCTTTCTCTGGATCATTAGCGATATCGGTAACCACCTTGAGTGGAGGGCACGATTGCAGTTCTTGTTCGCCGAGCTGGGGAATTGTTTTCCCACTTCTTGCGCCACTTCTACTTAAGCTTCCCGACCGCCTCGCTTGATCATATGTCTTATTAATACAACGGTCATAGTTTGATGGCGGCGGAGGCGGTGGTGGTTGCCTAAGGGCATCCAGAGTTCGCTTCGCTTTCACCGGATCTATTTTCTCCTCTGGAGGTGGGCGTTTCGGTGCAAGCTGACGTTTCACTTCGGCATCCACGATCTTGTTGTTTTCCTCTTCAGTCATCTCGTATGGTAACTTGGGAGGAACCTTAAGGCTTGGGCCTGCTCTGAATCTCTTCGTTTTCGTACTGCTGCTAGCCGCCGGAGCGGCGGTGCCTCTCTTCCGATGTTGCCGAGGCGGCGGAGTCGGATGACACGGCGGAGACAACTGAGGCGGAGGAGGATTCTGCTGAGGGGCCTCCTCCATCGGAGTCCGCTGAGGCGGCGGAGACGGCTGACGCGCCGGAGACGGTTGACGCACTGGAGACGGTTGAAGCACTGGAGACGGTTGACGCACCGGAGATGGCTGACGCACCGGAGACGACTCAGGCACCGGGGCCTCCTCCGGCTGAGTCTGCTGAGGTGGCGTCCAGTATGGAAGCACGATGTGTTCCTTTCTCCATAGACAGGTAGTCCTTAAGGCATATCGAAGAAGAATCTCCCCTTCACCTGTAGCGTACTCAAGCTCTAGCCCATCAAATCCATCCATTATTTCATCCACCCCGTCAATAGCAAAGCCAGCAGGAACCGGAGTGCAATGGAAAGTTTCATCAGGTCGAGGAGGTAAGACATAGCCGACCGCCGCCTTCAAGGTCAGGTTATGGCATTTCGCCATTAGCACACAATGTTCATTATTCGTGATACCATCCACGGGGTAGCGAGCAGCCGTGCTATCAGGATGAATGAGCTCCGTGGAAGCCACACTGCTTCTCCGTTGAGATGGTGGGGTAGCATCGTGGGTAGTCTCCAATGAAGGATCTTCGTGCCGCTAAGATGGTTGGCTGGTAGCTCGCTCGCTCTCAAGTGCTTCTAGTTTCGCTAATCTGGCATTCATCTTCTGCATTTCGCTTGATTCCTCTTGCTTCTTTCTCTGTCGTGTAGGAGATATGCCCTAGAGGCAATAATAAATGTTATTGATTATCTCCCTGTTCATAATTAGGTTTATGTTCCATGCTATAACTGCTATGGTTCTCGAGTCTGCAATAACCACGAGGCTCGGAGGAAGACTCATATGCACGTGTGGAATAATAAACGGTAAAATGTATTCCTAGTCTGGCCTCTAAGACTAGCTCAAGTGTTGCATGATGGTTCTGTTTTCCTGATCATGGGCATGTCTATGCCGGCAACTTTGAGGGCACAATGTTAGTAGAACACTTGTGTTGAATCGACCCGATTGATGTTATGCTATGAGATTCATTCGTCATAAGTTAATGGTTAATAACACAGAGAAGTTAATGTTTGCATAATTCCTTAGACCATGAGAGTGTCGAGTTTCTTCATGCTTGCTTCATGAACTTTGGGGTTTGTTAAACGTCATCCGTAAATGGGTGGCTATTACAGCGGCTTACGGGTTCATGGAAAAGTATGTTAAGTAACTTGATAGCTCAAGATTGGGATTTGCTCCTCCGACGATGGAGAGATATCTCTGGGCCCTCTCGGTGTTACGGTATCCATCATCGTCTGGCCAGACACAAGTGTGATTTGATCACAGGGATACCGGAACACAGAAACGAGAAAAGAGAACAAAAACCGGCAACGAGGTAACTGGCATTGTGGACAAGTGTTGACCCACGAGGATGCCGATGTTTCTCACCTCGGGTATTTGTAACATATCGCGAAGCAACAGGAATAGCACACGGCAACTGGAGGTTCACTCGAATATTCATTCGTGTGGGTATAGGGGTCAATATGGGTGTCCACGGCTCCGATGTTGATAATTGATCGGAAAGAGTTCCGGTCATGTCTATACTTCACCGAACCTATAGGGTCACACGCTTAAGGGTCATCTATCTGCTGAATACTAGACGGGGAGTCTGAGAGAAAATCACCGAAAAAGTTTCGGACGAAACGGAAACGTTTCGGAGAGAACACCGGAATAGTTCCGGTGAAACTGAAAAGTTGTTTCAGGGTATTCCATTAAGTCAAATTTGTTCTGGCACACGCCTGGAAATTCTTGGAGGATGCCAGAAGTGTTCTGGAAACTTCTGGGAATTTTCCGGGACAAAAACCGGAAATGTTCCGGAGCAGCCGGAACCGTTTTGGTTGCTTTTCGCTGAAGAAATATTATTCCGAAATTGTTTCGGAATGCGTTCAAAATTGTTTTGGTGGGTGCTAGAATTATTCTAGGCACACAGAAATAATTTGGGTTTTAACGGACGCAGAAAAATGTCTTCGTGAATAGTGAAAAGCACTTTTTGGGCTGATTTGCAAATGGGGTTTTTCTTCTAGAAGAAAACCACTTTTGGTGTGTGAAAGGGAGGTGGAGCTCCCCAAGGGGGCTGCAAATTTCGTCCATGGCATGGGGGGGCCCTCCTTGAGGTGTCCTTCCACCTCATGGTGGATATCTTCTACACACCCTTATGTGGCATGTGGTGGAAAGATCCTAGGAAGGTCCTTTTGGTCTTTCCTCTACCCCTTGCTCCTCCTATAAATAGAGGTGGAGAGAGCTCTCCAAAATCAGCTCATGCTTGCTCTCATACACATGCCATTGACTTGTCTGGCTTCTCTCTCCCTCCCCGCGAAATAGTTTCGTAGAGCCGAAAGGCTGTCTGGGTTCCGGTGGGAACTAGTTCTGGACGGCGAAGCCCTGCCGGATAGATGACACCGTATGTGTGCAACTCTGTAGAGAGATCGTAGTTTCGGTCTTAGTTCGAGAGTGCCTCTCGAAGGGCTGTCCAAGTGATCGTCTTAGTTTCGAGGGTCCTCCCGAAGGGCTGTCCGAGTGACCGTTCGAGTTTCGAAGGTCCTCCCGAAGGGCTGTCCGCGACACCGTCCGAGGGACTGTCCGACCGCCTCCCGGAGGGCTGTCTGAGGGGCAGATGTGGGAGTACATCCTCGCGGTTGGGAGGTTGTAAATCCTAGCTGCGGGGATCTGCACCGCCGATCGTCATCGACTCTACTTCCGCTGCGCTACGAGTCGGTAACGAAACAAATCAAACCTTGTATGCAGTCTCCATAGTGATCCTGGGCTGGTGCGTAGGTCGGAAATTTTTTTTTTCTGCTGCGTTCCCCTATAGTGGCATCAAGAGCCGTGCTATGCGTAGATGCAGGTTGCGATCTAGAATACATAGAGATGTATGGGTATTGCACAATATAATTAGGTAGTAGATGAGTTCTATTACTGAAAATTATTTGTGCGGGTAGCAGATGAAATCTGTTACCCGATGTTCTTGTTGCTTCCCTGGAATTTGCATATTTCTGATCTTGATAACAGTATGGTGGAGTTTCAATGTTCTGGCAATCCGCGATCCTGATTGATCAACGAAGTGCTAACAGTTCATTGAATTCCATCGTAGTTAAAAAGAAAGATGAAATTTCGCAGACGAAAGGGCAATGCAGATATGATCTGCACGGGGGTCACGCGTATGACGAAGTTTAGTATGGGGCTCGAGATTTTATTATCTCGTGTTTCATACACCCCGCAATGTTAATCTAGCGACTTGGATTATCATGCTTGATGATGGACGTTCGTAGCTTCGGTTTGTTCGAAACCTTAGAAGCCACGTAAAATAAAATTTTGCATGAACCGATTAGAGGCGTCTAACTTGGTTTTGCAGGATGGTTTGCATGTGCATGTGATGTGGTATAGCAGTGCTCATTATAATTTGATTATGTATGAGATGACTATATAATGTAAATTGATTAACATGACCTGCGTGTCATGATTCGGCATGATGGCTGGAGCCATATGATTGTCACTTTAATGACCTGCGTGTCAACCTTCAGTAATGCACTTATTTTATTAGCTATAGAGATAGCAATATTATCTGGTGCATCGACAAGGTGGTGGCAATCTTCGCGAAGGTGAACACCAACGCGAATGCCGAAGACGAAGAAATGAAAGACTTCTCCGTCAGAAAGGGCTATACCATATCATGCTATTATGAATTGCCTGAGATGTTTATCCCTTATGATGCACCCTTCTTGATTGCGCAGTAGTCGCTTTTTATTAGGGTGATCTCTCACAAAAATATCAAGTGGTTAGTGTTCTCCCAAGTGTAGCACCGTCACGACACCTAACTTCTCGGAGTGCGCCGTGTCACACGGGTACGAACGATTAGGGAAGTGTGAGGCGGGTGAGTTGAGACCTTGCAGCAAGATCACTTGGTTGTCTTGACGTTCAGGCATGACCGTCATGAGCTCGGAACACGCGCATCGAAAGATGAACAAGAATCACATAGAGATGTGATTGGCAAGTTGGCCTACCGGTTGAGATTTTCGTCATCAGTGGTGTTACACCAATGGCGAACAATTGAAATGGGGGTCTTGTATCACTCACAATCAATTATGAGAGATATTGATTTGAGTGGGAGCGCACCATAGAATTAATTCTTTTAATTCTCAGTGCAATTAATTATGAACACTGTCTAAGTGTTATTTGCATAATAGTTGTAGAATAATGGCTCGCGTTTCCACCTTCCCAATTAAAATTGAATAGCTGTTAAATATCTGGTTAAAACCTTACGGTTGGTAACGTAATGAGAGGATTGTCCTCTAGAGTGCCGAGAAGGACTTGTCCTATCGCATGCTTTCGGTATTCTCCTGCTAATGCTATGGATCATGTGACTCTCGTCCATCGATCCAAAAGCTAGAATTCCGTTTCAGTCAAGTGCAATATGTTTGCTTCCATGAGACCCGAACTTCGAAAGTTTGGATAGTTATGTGATATTCATGGAATCTAAAAATCATTTTCAGAGACAGACAAAGGCTAAAAGATATGAGATATCCAAACCAATGTTTGTTTGCAAACTATTAGTAAAGGAGTTTACTATGCATTAGACTGATAAGAGAGGGATCTAGAAGAACGCCTGTCATATGATGATGGTGAATAAAACAAACAACTTAAAGAGAAAGGAAGTGTCCGAAGGGTGTTAGTGAAACTTTCACGCCTAGGAAGTCCGGGGCTATCGCCACTCTTAAGTTGGGTGCTTCTTCTGAGAGTAGGAGAAATACTGATAGTTAAACTGTTAGAAGTATAAAGGCAAAAGGAAAGAAGACTAGAATATCCAGCTCATGTATGAATGTCATACAGGTTTTTGATGTATAGAAGGCTGGTCAAAGATATAGTTCTTGGGAATTATGGTTAAACATGTTAATCACTAATTCTTGGGTATTGTGAGTTAATCACAAAGATACCCGCTCGATTGCATTCTGTTGCAACTCGATGTAAGAACTACTATGGCCTGAAAGACTAGCCAGGAATGAGGTTTAGATACACGCAGGGAACATAATAAATGTTACTATGCCTTCCATAGGTGTATTCCCTATGTATTTACTTTCATAAATCATTTTAGAGTTTTACACACTCTAGCCCATTGCATAAAGTATCTTGCAAGAAGGTTGTTCATAAGAGAACTTTTAATGTTCGGAGTTATGAATAACAAAAGGGCCATACTTTCATTATGAATGAGAAGTATGTTATGAATATTGATAATAATACATTACCTCTGTATTTACTTTCATAATTCATTTAGAGTTTCATACACTCTAGCCCTTTGCATAAGGTATCTTGCTAGGAGGTTATTCATAAGAGAACTTTTGATGTTCGGTGTTATGAATAACATGAAGGGCCATGCTTCCATCCAGGATGGGATGTATGTTATGAATATTGATGGTAATATGATACATCCATAACACTGACGCTAAATGTCCCAAGACTAAAAGAATACCACATATGTGTGGCACTGCATTTGGTCACATTGGAGAAACCCGCATGGAAAATTCCATTATGATGGATTTTAAAGTCATTTGATTTTGAATCATCTGACACTTGCAACTTTCCTCCGAAAAGTGAAGTGACTGAAATACCGTTCACAGGCCATAAGGAACGAGCAACAAACTTATTGGTGATCATACATTTTGATGTGTGTAGTTCAATAAATGTTGTTGCAAGTAGTGGATTTATCTATCTTCAGAAATGACTCAAGTAGATATATTGATATTTACTTGATGAGACGTAAGTCTGGATCTTTTGAATTCATTCATAAGGTTTTCAAAAATGAAGTAGAAGTTGTTGTAACAAGAAAATTATGTTTCTACAATTCGATTGCAGAAAGGAATATTTGAGTTACAAGTTTAGCGAATGTCTGATGAGTTGTGAAAGGGGTTTCATAACTTGCACCTCCCGGAGCACCACTGCAAGTGGAGAGTCCGTGTAGATGTAATCGAACCATTCATGACATGGTAAGATCAAAGATGACATAAATAAATTTGCCATTATCCCTTTTAAAGTGATGCTTTAGAAACTGTGGCTTTTACACTGAAAAGAGCTCCATCGGGTCTGTTGAAATGACGCCATGGTATGGTACGCCCAACCATATTATATCTTTTCTTAACATTTGGAATATGGGGCTTGTGTAAAAGGTTACAAACCTATTCCAAATCAGACAAGTGCTACTTTGTAGGTTATCCCAAGTCATTGGGTATTTCCCCACCACAATACCGAGGCAAATAGGTTTGCCACAAAGAACGGTATGCTTTTTTGAAGAAAATGGTTCTTTCAAAAGATGAGTGGGAGAACAGTGCAACTCGACGAGATAAACAGTATCATCATCATCAGATCAAAGGAAAGAGACCTTGGAAGTAATTCCGGAGTTTCCTACTGCGACTGATACGGAAGTCTCTATAATAAAATGTATGGACTTCGGTCGAACTTGCAGCTGAAGCACGTAGGCAAAGCTCGTGCAAACCTATTAGGTGCGCAAACGAGATATTGTTGTTAGACAACAGTATACCTACGATTCACAAGGAAGCGTTGATGGGCCCTGACTCCGGAATTGGCTAAATGCCAATACAATACGAGATAGTTTCCATATAAGTGATTCAAGATTAAGATCTTGATACACCTTTCGGAAGACTTAGAGTCTAACGAATATTTATGGAACTAAAAACTAATACGGATAAAATGTTTTATCCATAAAGCTCGACTTGTTGCAATAACAAGTTCAAGGAGTTGACTACGATGAGATTGTCTCACCGTAGCGATGCTTAAAGTCGGTTCGGGTTGAACTAGCAATTAATACATATTTCAATCATGAGATATGAAACATGGATGACAAAAGGATTTCCATGTGATGGAAATGAAACCTAGGACTTGTATGTGATACAGTCCAAAGTAATTTGTCGATCCAGAGGATGCTAGTAAGTATGCAAACTTCAGAGTTCCAGCGATGGACAGAAGAGAGCAAAGTGGAGTTGGAATCTTCGTTTTTGATGGAATGGTCAAAAGGGTTTTGACTTCATCAAATGGGTATCGAAGATGCTTGTGATTCAAGAAAGTAAGTGGGAGCATAATAATATTTCTAAAAACCTTGTGTACTTGACACATTGTTAATTGGAAATAAATTTCTTGACACGAATTAGGACTTCATTTGAAAATAGTTTTTCCGATGAAGTGCTTGGGCTAAATAGCCTCAATATTAGGCATGATGATCTATGGAGATAGATTTACCTAATGGGGCTAAGCAATGAATACATATTGACAAGATGCTAAAACTTTTTAGCATTTAAAACGCCAAGGAGTGATTCTTGCCGAAGTCACATGGAAAGAGTTTTTGCAAGACTCGGTGTCCCAAAACACTGATGAGTAAAATACATGATGGAGATTCCACACACTCTTGTGTTTGGATTAATCATGTATTCCATGGTATGTAAAACAACCAGATATGTCCGATACTCCAAAAGTTGTTGCGAGTATGGATACCAAAGTGATCAAAGTACTGATCATAGGACAACAGTGAAAGATGTCATTGAGTACTAGAGTAGTAGTGATGACATGTTTTCTCGCAAGCAGAGATTATGAAGTGCTCATTGTAAGTAATTACATCGATACATTCTTCATCAATGCTCCATGCGATTTTCGATTTAAGCTAAGGGTTTTGTGTAATACACAATATGATGGCACGGTAGTTGGAAATTGTTCCAAACAAGATACTGTGGCGAATTCTATAACAAAGGCTAAGTATGATGACGGTTAAGAAGCGACAAAGAAGTTGTTGAATCATATAGTTCATTCATGAACTTAGTATGGTTCCAAGATGGCTTTGGTCTATGGGACACTATTGCAGATAGTTGCTCCATAGCTCAGTCTGAGGAATCAGGTTTCGACCAATGATTCACACATATGCAAAGCCAAGTCCACACAAAATATGAATTTTGTGAAAGCGTGAAAACGCGAGGATATGCAAAGTTACACACGGAGCTGAAGTCGTGAGATCCGTTGGACATCAGGCTATACCACATGCGAAGCATTTTTTACACCAGTATGCCATAGGTGTAAAGTGCATTAGCATTGACTAGATTATTGACTCTAGTGCAAGTGGGAGTCTATAGGAGATATGCCCTAGAGGCAATAATAAATGTTATTGATTATCTCCCTGTTCATAATTAGGTTTATGTTCCATGCTATAACTGCTATGGTTCTCGAGTCTGCAATAACCACGAGGCTCGGAGGAAGACTCATATGCATGTGTGGAATAATAAACAGTAAAATGTATTCCTAGTCTGGCCTCTAAGACTAGCTCAAGTGTTGCATGATGGTTCTGTTTTCCTGATCATGGGCATGTCTATGCCGGCAACTTTGAGGGCACAATGTTAGTAGAACACTTGTGTTGAATCGACCCGATTGATGTTATGCTATGAGATTCATTCGTCATAAGTTAATGGTTAATAACACAGAGAAGTTAATGTTTGCATAATTCCTTAGAACATGAGAGTGTCGAGTTTCTTAATGCTTGCTTCATGAACTTTGGGGTTTGTTAAACGTCATCCGTAAATGGGTGGCTATTACGGCGGCTTACGGGTTCATGGAAAAGTATGTTAAGTAACTTGATAGCTCAAGATTGGGATTTGCTCCTCCGATGATGGAGAGATATCTCTGGGCCCTCTCGGTGTTACGGTATCCATCATCGTCTGGCCAGACACAAGTGTGATTTGATCACAGGGATACCGGAACACAGAAACGAGAAAAGAGAACAAAAACCGGCAACGAGGTAACTGGCATTGTGGACAAGTGTTGATCCACGAGGATGCCGATGTTTCTCACCTCGGGTATTTGTAACATATCGCGAAGCAACAGGAATAGCACACGGCAACTGGAGGTTCACTCGAATATTCATTCGTGTGGGTATAGGGGTCAATATGAGTGTCCACGGCTCCGATGTTGATAATTGATCGGAAAGAGTTCCGGTCATGTCTATACTTCACCGAACCTATAGGGTCACACGCTTAAGGGTCATCTATCTGCTGAATACTAGACGGGGAGTCTGAGAGAAAATCTCTGAAAAAGTTTCGGACGAAACGGAAACGTTCCGGAGAGAACACCGGAATAGTTCCGGTGAAACTGAAAAGTTGTTTTAGGGTATTCCATTAAGTCAAATTGGTTCTGGCACACGCCTGGAAATTCTTGGAGGATGCCAGAAGTGTTCTGGAAACTTCTGGGAATTTTCCGAGACAAAAACCGGAAATGTTCCGGAGCAGCCGGAACCGTTTTGGTTGCTTTTCGCTGAAGAAACATTATTCCGAAATTGTTTCGGAATGTGTTCAAAATTGTTTTGGTGGGTGCTAGAATTATTCTAGGCACACAGAAATAATTTGGGTTTTAACGGACGCAGAAAAATGTCTTCGTGAATAGTGAAAAGCACTTTTTGGGCTGATTTGCAAATGGGGTTTTTCTTCTAGAAGAAAACCACTTTTGGTGTGTGAAAGGGAGGTGGAGCTCCCCAAGGGGGCTGCAAATTTCGTCCATGGCATGGGGGGGCCCTCCTTGAGGTGTCCTTCCACCTCATGGTGGATATCTTCTACACACCCTTATGTGGCATGTGGTGGAAAGATCCTAGGAAGGTCCTTTTGGTCTTTCCTCTACCCCTTGCTCCTCCTATAAATAGAGGTGGAGAGAGCTCTCCAAAATCAGCTCATGCTTGCTCTCATACACATGCCATTGACTTGTCTGGCTTCTCTCTCCCTCCCAGCGAAATAGTTTCGTAGAGCCGAAAGGCTGTCTGGGTTCCGGTGGGAACTAGTTCTGGACGGCGAAGCCCTGCCGGATAGATGACACCGTATGTGTGCAACTCTGTAGAGAGATCGTAGTTTCGGTCTTAGTTCGAGAGTGCCTCCCGAAGGGCTGTCCAAGTGATCGTCTTAGTTTCGAGGGTCCTCCCGAAGGGCTGTCCGAGTGACCGTTCGAGTTTCGAAGGTCCTCCCGAAGGGCTGTCCGCGACACCGTCCGAGGGACTGTCTGACCGCCTCCCGGAGGGCTGTCTGAGGGGCAGATGTGGGAGTACATCCTCGCGGTTGGGAGGTTGTAAATCCTAGCTGCGGGGATCTGCACCGCCGATCGTCATCGACTCTACTTCCGCTGCGCTACGAGTCGGTAACGAAACAGATCAAACCTTGTATGCAGTCTCCATAGTGATCCTGGGCTGGAGCGTAGGTCGGAAATTTTTGTTTTCTGCTGCATTCCCCTATATGTCGGCTTCTGTAACCAGTGCTGTCAGGAAACCCAACCTTCCATGGAACGGAGCCTGATGTGCCTCGTGTTCGTCCAGGGTGTTCAGGATTCCCGAGGGCAAATGACAGCTCGTCCTTCTCTCTGTCGGGAACGAACGTCCCTTCCAGTGATTTCTTCATTGTTTCCTCAAGCTTTGTGACGGGTATTTCAAGTTGAGCTTTCGTCCAAACACACTTCCCTGTTTCTGGGTCCAAAGTTCCCCCAACCCCGAAGAACCAAGTTCTTGCACGATCTGGCTAGTGCAATGTCGCTGGTTGTACACCTTTAGCAAGCAGGTCTTGCTCAGCTTTGTCCCATGTAGGCCGGGCTTTACTATAGCTACCTGACCCCGTAACATGGTGATACTGCTTCCTTGTAGCATTTTGCTTATTTATATGTGACCTTTTCTTAGCCTTCTCCGATTTCTTGTAGGCCACAAATTCGGGCCAATAATCTTTTATCTTCACATATTGTCCGATGAATTCTGGAGTCTCGTCTTTTTCGACAAACTTTGTGTTCAATAGTTTCTTCCAGTTCTTGAATAGTTCTGCCATCTTCTTAAGAGCAAACGCCTTGACCTTTCGCTGTAGAACTGGGTTATTCGGATCCTCCTCTAGTGGTAGGCTGAAATTTCTCATTAGCGCATTCCAAAGATCATCTTTTAATCTATCGTGGACATAAGGAACTTCAGGGTCCTTCTTCTTATTCCATTCTTGGACGGTGATCTGGACGCTGTCCCTAACAATAACTCTGCACTGATGTATAAATTTGTCCTTGGTCCGCTTGGGAGCAATCGGTTGGCCTTATGGAGATACTTCTTCGATCGTGTACCTTTCTTGCGGGTCCAACCTTCTCTTCGGGCCTCGTCTCCTTACCGAAGTGGAGCTCGATCCGGATGGCTAATTAAAAGAAGAAAGAAGCGTTAATATATGTACATACAAAACAATTAATGCATCTAGTCAGCAGAGGATTAATTAATATATATATATACCTCGTCGGACTTTGAAGCAGTTAAGGCTCCCTTCTCCATTCGATCACCGGAGCCGTCATGATCTCCTTCGTCCTCAATTCAATCACCGGAGCCGTCATGATCTCCTTCCTCCTCACCGGAGCCGCCATCCTCTCTTTCCTCACCATCGGTCTCGTTGAGAAACGACAAGGTGATATCACCTCCGGCTAGGATTATATCCCCCAACAACTCTTCTTTTTCTAAGTCTCTGTCGTCCATAGTTTCTGCAAATATTACAACATGGCAATATACAACCATGAGAGATGGATTAGTGGCAAACATAGACTTAATCACAACAAGGAATCATATGCATATGAGCAATGGATTAGTGGGAAACATCATGCAAAGTTCACAAGTTTTATAACAGTCAGTTTTAGACGATCGTCGAGGACTCCTCCCCCTCATGTGTGATGAGTCGTCCTATCTTTCGAGAGAGGATACTTTGCGGACCGCCTCTCTCATGGTCGTTGAGGATAGTTGCGGACCCCCACCCCCCTCATGTCGAAGTTATCGGGGATATGTTGACGGGGATGGCGGGTTTCGGGTTTGGGTATTACTGAAACGGGTTTGAACCCGCGAAACGTGTCGGGTTTTATACTTTACCCAACGACAGCCCCACGGGGTTAAAAAGGCGCCCATCCCCGTCCCCTAATAGGGTAAAAACCAGCGTGGGCCCCGGGTTTCGGGGCCCACTGCCATCTTGATACACATATAGTGCCATACATATACATACATACATACATACATGAAAAAAAATAGTGCCATACATATACAGAACATATACATACATACATACATGAACATACATACATATATTAAAAAAATATAGTGCCAATGGCGGCGGGAGCGCAGGGCGGCGGCAACGCAGGGCGGTGGCGGCGGTGGTAGCAGAGGCCTTGGGAAAGGGAGGGAGCTCACTGGGGGCGCGCCGCGCCGATGGAGCTGGAGGCCGGCGACGTCGACGAGGGCCGGCTCGGGGGCACGCGGCGACGGGGCGGAGAGCGCGCGAGGAGGTCCGGTGCCGGCAATGGTTAGCGGGCTCGGGGACGACAGGGCGTCGGCGAGGGAGACGGCAAAATCGGGGAGCCTAGCGGTGTCGATGTCGTCGTCGGCACCGTCGGGGGAGAGGAGAGAAGAAACTGGTGGGGGATTGGAAAAACTGCTAAGTCCCGCTTATATAGCCCCCACTTTAGTCCCGGTTGGTGGCTCCAACCCGGACTAATGCCCTCCTTTAGTCCCGGTTGGTGCCACCAACCGGGACTAAAGGTCAATTTTCGCAGCCCAAAGGGCGGGAAGCAGAGACCTTTAGTCCCGGCTGGTGGTTCCAACCGGGACTAATTCCCCCCTTTAGTCCCGGTTGGAGCCACCAACCGGGACTAAAGGGTTGTGCTTCCTGTACCAAAAGTTTAGTCCCACCTCGCTAGTCGAGAGGGGCTCGGAGTGGTTTATAAGCGCTGCTGCCGCTGCCCTCTCGAGCTCCTCTCTAATGCAGGCAGTACATGCCTATTTGACGCCCTGCTGGGCCTTCTAGCACTGCGGGCCTGCATCCTGGCCCATTTGTAGGGTTTCTAGTCGTATGCAGGCCGTGGTGCCTAGTAGGCGGGTCTTTTTTTTGCATATATTATGTTTTAAAAATTTTAATGTTATTTTTTGCATATGTTATTTTTAGTTATATAATTTTAGTTGCATAAATTTTATATAATTTTAGTTGCATAAGTTTTATTTTTTATTCATTCTTTTTAGTTAAATTCCTTTTGCTAGTAGAGTTTTATAAAAGCTTTTTAGTTTATATTAAAGCTTGTAACAAAATATACTTTATGAAAATTCATTTTACTATTAAAGTTTTTAACAAATAAATACTTTGACAATTTTAGTTCATATTATTTTGATTCTTTTTGCTAATGAAGAATATTATATTTAATTGATTCTTTTTAGTTCATTCTTTGTGCTATTACAATTTTATAAAAGACTTTTTCTGCATATTTTTAAAAATATTTTAACTCAAGACTTTTTCTGCATTCAATATGCACCATTCAAAGCCACATCATCACTTTTCAACCCTTTTCTGACTTCATTTGCTATTTTCCATGCATTTCATGATTTATTTTGAGCTAAAATGACCCTAAAATTGAAAAGCATTGCAAATGAACTCTGAAATGTTTGAAAGTTGGCATGGTATCATAATTTCACCCACATAGCATGTGCTAAAAAGTTGAGAGGGTTACGGGAAAAACTGGATGCACTTCATGTACAAACTGGACAATCTCCTTTGAAGTATCAAGGTTACGGACGAAAACTCGTCTATTACAAAGGGATTTCTTTTTTTAAAACAAATTTCAACTCAAGACTTTTTCTGCATTCAATATGCACCATTCAAAGCCACATCATCACTTTTCAACCCTTTTCTGACTTCATTTGCTATTTTTGATGCATTTCATGATTTATTTTGAGCTAAATTGACCCTGAAATTGAAAAGCACTGCAAATTAACTCTGAAATGGTTGAAAGTTGGCATGGTATCATAATTTCACCCACATAGCATGTGCTAAAAAGTTGAGAGGGTTAAGGGAAAAACTGGATGCACTTCGTGTACAAACTGGACAATCTCCTTCGAAGTATCAGGGTTTCGGACGAAAACTCGTCTATTACAAAGGGATTTCATTTTTTTAAACATATTTTAAGTCAAATTTTTTTCTGCATTCCATATGCACCATTCGAAGCCACATCATCACTTTTCAACCCTTTTCTGACTTCATTTCCTATTTTTGATGCATTTCATGATTTATTTTGAGCAAAAATTACCCTGAAATTGAAAAGCACTGCAAATGAACTCTGAAATGGTTGAAAGTTGGCATGGTATCATAATTTCATCCACATAGCATGTGCTAAAGAGTAGAGAGGGTTACGGGAAAAACTGGATGCACTTCGTGTACAAACTGGACAATCTCTTCGAAGTATCAGGGTTTTGGACGAAAACTCGTCTATTACAAAGGGATTTCATTTTTTTAAACATATTTTAACTCAAGACTTTTTATGCATTCAATATGCACCATTCGAAGCCACATCATCACTTTTCCACCCTTTTCTGACTTCATTTGCTATTTTTCATGCATATCATGATTTATTTTGAGCTAAAATGACCCTGAAATTGAAAAGCACTGCAAATGAACTCTGAAATGGTTGAAAGTTCGCATGGTATCATAATTTCACCCACATAGCATGTTCTAAAAAGTTGAGATTGTTACGGGAAAAACAGGATGCACTTCGTGTACAAACTGGACAATCTCCTTCGAAGTATCTGGGTTTCGGATGAAAACTCGTCTATTACAAAGGGATTTCTTTTTTGAAACATATTTTAACTCAAGACTTTTTCTGCATTCAATATGCACCATTCAAAGCCACATGATCACTTTTCAACCCTTTTCTGACTTCATTTGCTATTTTTCATGCATTTCATGATTTATTTTGAGCTAAAATGACCCTGAAATTGAAAAGCACTGCAAATGAACTCTGAAATGGTTAAAAGTTGGCGTGGTATCATAATTTCACCCACATAGCATGTGCTAAAAAGTTGAGCGGGTTAAGGGAAAAACTGGATGCACTTCGTGTACAAACTGGACAATCTCCTTCGAAGTATGAGGGTTACGGATGAAAACTCGTCTATTACAAAGGGATTTCATTTTTTTAAACATATTTTAACTCAAGACTTTTTCTGCATTCAATATGCACCATTCAAATCCACATCATCACTTTTCAACCCTTTTCTGACTTCATTCACTATTTTTCATGCATTTCATGATTTATTTTGAGCTAAAATGACCCTGAAATTGAAAAGCAATGCAAATGAACTCTGAAATGGTTGAAACTTGGCATGGTATCATAATTTCATCCACATAGCATGTGCTAAAAATTTGAGAGGGTTACGGGAAAAACAGGATGCACTTCGTGTACAAACTGGACAATCTCCTTCGAAGTATCAGGGTTTTGGACAAAAACTCGTCTATTACGAAGGGATTTCATTTTTTTAAACATATTTCAACTCAAGACTTTTTCTGCATTCAATATGCACCATTCGAGGCCACATCATCACTTTTCAACCCTTTTGTGACTTCATTTGCTATTTTTCATGCATATCATGATTTATTTTGAGCTAAAATGACCCTAAAATTGAAAAGCACTGTAAATGAACTCTGAAATGGTTGAAAGTTGGCATGGTATAATAATTTCACCAACATAGCATGTGCTAAAAAGTTGAGAGGGTTATGGGAAAAACTGGATGCACTTCGTGTACAAACTGGACAATCTCCTTCGAAGTATGAGGATTTCGGACGAAAACTCGTCTATTACAAAGGGATTTCATTTTTTTAACATATTTAACTCAATACTTTTTCTGCATTCCATATACAACATTCAAAGCCACATCATCACTTTTCAACCCTTTTCTGACCTAATTTGGTATTTTTCATGCATTTCATGATTTATTTTGAGCTAAAGTGACCCTGAAATTGAAAAGCAATGCAAATGAACTCTAAAATGGTTGAAAGTTGACATGGCATCATAATTTCACCCACATAGCATGCTCTAAAAGGTTGAGAGGGTTACGGGAAAAACTAGATGCACTTCGTGTACAAACTGGACAATCTCCTTCGAAGTATGAGGGTTTCGGATGAAAACTCGTCTATTACAAAGGGATTTCATTTTTTTAAACATATTTTTACTCAAGACTTTTTCTGCATTCAATATGCACCATACGAAGCCACATCATCACTTTTCAACCCTTTTCTGACTTCATTTGCTATTTTTCATGCATATCATGATTTATTTTGAGCTAAAATGACCCTGAAATTGAAAAGCACTGCAAATGAACTCTGAAATGGTTGAAAGTTGGCATGGTATCATAATTTCACCCACATAGCATGTGCTAAAAAGTTGAGAGGGTCACGGGAAAAACTGGATGCACTTTGTGTACAAACTGGACAATCTCCTTCGAAGTATCAGGGTTTCGGACGAAAACTCGTCTATTACAAAGGGATTTCATTTTTTAAACATATTTTAACTCAAGACTTTTTCTGCATTCAATATGCACCATTCAAAGCCACATCATCACTTTTCAACCCTTTTCTGACTTCATTTGCTATTTTTCATGCATTTCATGATTTATTTTGAGCTAAAATGACCCTGAAATTTAAAAGCACTGCAAATGAACTCTGAAATGGTTGAAAGTTGGCATGGTATCGTAATTTCACCCATATAGCATGTGCTAAAAAGTTGAGAGGGTTACGGGAAAAATTGGATGCACTTCGTGTACAAACCGAACAATCTCCTTCGAAGTATCAGGGTGTCGGACGAAAACTCATCTATTACAAAGGGATTTCATTTTTAAAAAAATATTTTAACTCAAGACTTTTTCTCCTTTCAATATGCACCATTCAAAGCCACATCATCACTTTTCAACTCCTTCCGGACTTCATTTGCTATTTTTCATGCATATCATGATTTATTTTGAGCTAAAATGACCCTGAAATTGAAAAGCACTGCAAATGAACTCTGAAATGGTTGAAAGTTCGCATGGTATCATAATTTCACCCACATAGCATGTTCTAAAAAGTTGAGATTGTTACGGGAAAAACAGGATGCACTTCGTGTACAAACTGGACAATCTCCTTCGAAGTATCTGGGTTTCGGATGAAAACTCGTCTATTACAAAGGGATTTCTTTTTTGAAACATATTTTAACTCAAGACTTTTTCTGCATTCAATATGCACCATTCAAAGCCACATGATCACTTTTCAACCCTTTTCTGACTTCATTTGCTATTTTTCATGCATTTCATGATTTATTTTGAGCTAAAATGACCCTGAAATTGAAAAGCACTGCAAATGAACTCTGAAATGGTTAAAAGTTGGCGTGGTATCATAATTTCACCCACATAGCATGTGCTAAAAAGTTGAGCGGGTTAAGGGAAAAACTGGATGCACTTCGTGTACAAACTGGACAATCTCCTTCGAAGTATGAGGGTTACGGATGAAAACTCGTCTATTACAAAGGGATTTCATTTTTTTAAACATATTTTAACTCAAGACTTTTTCTGCATTCAATATGCACCATTCAAATCCACATCATCACTTTTCAACCCTTTTCTGACTTCATTCACTATTTTTCATGCATTTCATGATTTATTTTGAGCTAAAATGACCCTGAAATTGAAAAGCAATGCAAATGAACTCTGAAATGGTTGAAACTTGGCATGGTATCATAATTTCATCCACATAGCATGTGCTAAAAATTTGAGAGGGTTACGGGAAAAACAGGATGCACTTCGTGTACAAACTGGACAATCTCCTTCGAAGTATCAGGGTTTTGGACAAAAACTCGTCTATTACGAAGGGATTTCATTTTTTTAAACATATTTCAACTCAAGACTTTTTCTGCATTCAATATGCACCATTCGAGGCCACATCATCACTTTTCAACCCTTTTGTGACTTCATTTGCTATTTTTCATGCATATCATGATTTATTTTGAGCTAAAATGACCCTAAAATTGAAAAGCACTGTAAATGAACTCTGAAATGGTTGAAAGTTGGCATGGTATAATAATTTCACCAACATAGCATGTGCTAAAAAGTTGAGAGGGTTATGGGAAAAACTGGATGCACTTCGTGTACAAACTGGACAATCTCCTTCGAAGTATGAGGATTTCGGACGAAAACTCGTCTATTACAAAGGGATTTCATTTTTTTAACATATTTAACTCAATACTTTTTCTGCATTCCATATACAACATTCAAAGCCACATCATCACTTTTCAACCCTTTTCTGACCTAATTTGGTATTTTTCATGCATTTCATGATTTATTTTGAGCTAAAGTGACCCTGAAATTGAAAAGCAATGCAAATGAACTCTAAAATGGTTGAAAGTTGACATGGCATCATAATTTCACCCACATAGCATGCTCTAAAAGGTTGAGAGGGTTACGGGAAAAACTAGATGCACTTCGTGTACAAACTGGACAATCTCCTTCGAAGTATGAGGGTTTCGGATGAAAACTCGTCTATTACAAAGGGATTTCATTTTTTTAAACATATTTTTACTCAAGACTTTTTCTGCATTCAATATGCACCATACGAAGCCACATCATCACTTTTCAACCCTTTTCTGACTTCATTTGCTATTTTTCATGCATATCATGATTTATTTTGAGCTAAAATGACCCTGAAATTGAAAAGCACTGCAAATGAACTCTGAAATGGTTGAAAGTTGGCATGGTATCATAATTTCACCCACATAGCATGTGCTAAAAAGTTGAGAGGGTCACGGGAAAAACTGGATGCACTTTGTGTACAAACTGGACAATCTCCTTCGAAGTATCAGGGTTTCGGACGAAAACTCGTCTATTACAAAGGGATTTCATTTTTTAAACATATTTTAACTCAAGACTTTTTCTGCATTCAATATGCACCATTCAAAGCCACATCATCACTTTTCAACCCTTTTCTGACTTCATTTGCTATTTTTCATGCATTTCATGATTTATTTTGAGCTAAAATGACCCTGAAATTTAAAAGCACTGCAAATGAACTCTGAAATGGTTGAAAGTTGGCATGGTATCGTAATTTCACCCATATAGCATGTGCTAAAAAGTTGAGAGGGTTACGGGAAAAATTGGATGCACTTCGTGTACAAACCGAACAATCTCCTTCGAAGTATCAGGGTGTCGGACGAAAACTCATCTATTACAAAGGGATTTCATTTTTAAAAAAATATTTTAACTCAAGACTTTTTCTCCTTTCAATATGCACCATTCAAATCCACATCATCACTTTTCAACTCCTTCCGGACTTCATTTGCTATTTTTCATGCATTTCATGATTTATTTTGAGCTAAAATGAGCTTGGCATTAAAAAGCACTGCAAATGAACTCTAAAATGGTTGAAAGTTGGCATGGTATCGTAATTTCACCCACATAGCATGTTCTTAAAAGTGGAGAGGGTTACGGGAAAAACTGGATGCACTTCGTGTACAAACAGGACAATCTACTTCGAAGTATTTGGGTTTTGGACGAAATTCGTCTATTACAAAGGGATTTCATTTTTTTAAACATATTTTAACTCAAGACTTTTTCTGCATTCAATATGCACCATTCGAAGCCACATCATCACTTTTCAACCCTTTTCTGACTTCATTTACTATTTTTCATGCATTTCATGATTTATTTTGAGCTAAAATGACCCTGAAATTGAAAAGCACTGCAAATGAACTCTGAAATGGTTGAAAGTTGGCATGGTATCATAATATCACCCACATAGCATGTGCTAAAAAGTTGAGAGGGTTACGGGAAAAATTGGATGCACTTCTTGTACAAACTGGACAATCTCCTTCGAAGTATGAGGGTTTTGGACGAAAACTTGTCTATTACAAAGGGATTTCATTTTTTTAAACATATTTTAACTCAAGACTTTTTCTGCATTCAATATGCACCACTCGAAGCCACATCATCACTTTTCAACCCTTTTCTGACTTCATTTGCTATTTTTCATGCATATCATGATTTATTTTGAGCTAAAATGACCCTAAAATTGAAAACCACTCCAAATGAACTCTGAAATGGTTGAAAGTTAGCATGGTATCATAATTTCACCCACATAGCATGTGCTAAAAAGTTGAGAGGGTCACGGGAAAAACTGGATGCACTTCGTGTACAAACTGGACAATCTCCTTCGAAGTATCAGGGTTTCGGACGAAAACTCGTATATTACAAAGGGATTTCATTTTTTAAACATATTTTAACTCAAGACTTTTTCTGCATTCAATATGCACCATTCAAAGCCACATCATCACTTTTCAACCCTTTTCTGACTTCATTTGCTATTTTTCATGCATTTCATGATTTATTTTGATCTAAAATGACCCTGAAATTTAAAAGCACTGCAAATGAACTCTGAAATGGTTGAAAGTTGGCATGGTATCGTAATTTCACCCGCATAGCATGTGCTAAAAAGTTGAGAGGGTTACGGGAAAAACTGGATGCACTTCGTGTACAAACTGGACAATCTCCTTCGAAGTATGAGGATTTCGGACGAAAACTCGTCTATTACAAAGGGATTTCATTTTTAAACATATTTTAACTCAAGACTTTTTCTGCATTCAATATGCACCATTCAAAGCCACATCATCACTTTTCAACCCTTTTCTGACCTAATTTGCTATTTTTCATGCATTTCATGATTTATTTTGAGCTAAAATGAGCCTGAAATTAAAAAAACACTACAGATGAACTCTAAAATGGTTGAAAGTTGACATGGTATCATAATTTCACCCACATTGCATGTGCTAAAAAGTTGAGAGGGTTATGGGAAAAACTGGATGCACTTCGTGTACAAACTAGACAATCTCCTTCGAAGTATCAGGGTGTTGGACGAAAACTCGTCTATTACAAAGGGATTTCATTTTTTAAACATATTTTAACTCAAGACTTTTTCTCCATTCAATATGCACCATTCAAAGCCACATCATCACTTTTCAACTCTTTTCTGACTTCATTTGCTATTTTTCATGCATTTCATGATTTATTTTGAGCTAAAATGAGCCTGAAATTAAAAAGCAATACAAATGAACTCTAAAATGGTTGAAAGTTGGCATGGTATCATAATTTCACCCACATAGCATGTGCTTAAATTTTGAGAGGGTTATGGGAAAAACTGGATGCACTTCGTGTACAAACTGGACAATCTACTTCGAAGTATTAGGGTTTTGGACGAAAACTCGTCTATTACAAAGAGATTTCATTTATTTAAACATATTTTAACTCAAGACTTTTTCTGCATTCAATATGCACCATTCAAAGTCACATCACTTTTCAACCCTTTTCTGACTTCATTTGCTATTTTTCATGCATTTCATGATTTATTTTAAAATGACCCTGAAATTGAAAAGCACTGCAAATGAACTTTGAAATGGTTGAAAGTTGGCATGGTATCATAATTTCACCCACATAGCATGTGCTAAAAAGGTGAGAGGGTTACGGGAAAAACTGGATGCACTTCGTGTACAAACTGGACAATCTCCTTCAAAGTATCAGGGTTTCGGACGAAAACTCGTCTATTACGACGGGATTTCATTTTTTTAAACATATTTTAACTCAAGACTTTTTATGCATTCAATATGCACCATTCAAAGCCACATCATAACTTTTCAACCCTTTTCTGACGTCGTTAGCTATTTTTCATGCATTTCAGGGTTTCGGACCACTAGTAGAAAACAGGGCATCAGTCCCGGTTTCAGAGGGCCTTTAGTCTCGGTTCTGCAACCGGGACAACATGATCGGGACTAATGCCGATCACTTTTAGTCTCGGTTGGCTTACGAACCTGGACAAAAGGTGCTCCACGTGGCCGCTATGCGGCGCCTAGGCAGGAGGACCTTTAGTCCCGGTTCGTAACACGAACCGGGACAATAAGGCGCTGGTTTTTTTTTGGAAAGGGCCGTGTTTCATTTTTTGTTTTCATTTTCTTTTATATTTATATTGTATTTTCACGCGGTTAAATATATTAATATACAACATCATCAATACAAATTATGGAAAAAACAACCAACATCTGTACAAATTAGATGGATGCAATAGACCAATTTGAATTAGAGGACGTATTTTCCTCTAATTCAACTTGGTCTATTGCATCCATCTAATTTGTACTCGTATATGTCATATAACAACTCATCATCATCATCTTAATCAACTCTTCATCATTCAACATCCAACAACTCATCATCATCTTAATCAACGATCCTCATTATTGTAGTTATCAAAAGGTTGAAACACTAACTACTGCTAGGTAAAAAAGCAAAATAAAGGCGAACTCCGCCATCTCCCGATTGAAGAACACAGATCAACCTATCTCCAACTTGTGGGATGCGCAAGTATTCCTGTCCAAGTGGTAGCGTAAATGCTTGTATTGCATTTCTCCATACTGTGATTTTCAGGGTTTCTTCACTTTTAGATATCCTGTAGCTACCACTGTAATTAATCGGGAGTGGCCGTAAGCTAAACATTTTCAAATCACCATTTGTGAACATCCATCTAGGCACGGTATCTGGGGGGAGTACCTATTGAAAAACATTAGTAATAATAACATAGTTAGCAAACTAGTTTTGCTTAAGTACAATGTATATATGAAAAAGATGGACTAGTGATGCAATGGTAAAAAAATTCTTACAAAGTTGTTTGAAGTGATGTTATGATGGTTCAACTTGTGCACTAGTGGCACATATCCATTATAAATGTTGCCAGTCCGGTAATGTTTAGCATGATCCTCAACATCATGAATAAATGAGATGAGATGATTTATCTCCGAACAAGTAAGTTTGGAGTCATGACTGTAGTACGTCCGATCTATTATCTGTCGGGTAGTTCTTGTAGCACGGAAATAAGCTGATAATTAAAAATAAAGAAATTTAGTCAGGATGAGTACCAAATACTTTTCAATAATAAATATAAAGTATCTAACAAATCTGTTGACAAACGCACCTGGAGGTAGCACCGGAATCAAGTCATCCTCCGCATGCACCCAAATATCTATATTATTATCACGAACATCGTCATTACCAAGATCGAAGGTAATGTTCATGTCCTCATCCAACCCATACGCGTTGCAAAATGCTCTCCAATTAGAACAACCAAAATATGTGTGATCTTCGTTATTTTTCACCTTAACAACAAAAGTGTAATGCTCTGTTCTTAGGTGAGCTATCTTAGGCTCTCTACTATCCTTCTCTTTGAAATGGAACTTGTCCAAGACAGCGGATCTTGAATGACAGGGAACGCACTAGTCGAATTGTACAAAAGAAAATTAAAGGTTAATTAATGCAAAAAAGCACACGTAAAACTTCATTCACAAAAGACATGTCGTCTGTACATACCGTAATAATACTAAATTCTTCAGTTAGCTTGACAGTGAACGACCTATCGTTGTCCAGGTGAGGATAAATGTCGCATAGATCCCTGTCGTCCCAGCACAAAGGGCACTGAGGGATCCTATCGTCGTCAGACAACGTCGACATTTCCTGTGTTCATGATTCTAAGATTAAAAATCGACGGCAAAATTTTGAAGCAAGATCATCATATAATATACTAATACATATGATATCACCGGCGATCGTCGGGGACTCTTCATATAATATTATCATATAATATCACTAATACATCTTGAATAATCCAGTTAATGAAGCATCGAATATTATCGCTAATACAGCTCAAATATTATCATATAATATCATTAATTAATACAGATCGAGTTGACGTCTCACGGCGCAGGCGGTGGACACCCAAAGAGAAGGAACAATCGTCGGATCATAGCTCGGGTAAGATCCCTGAATAACCTGTCAGATATTGGAGAACCTGGCATCCAACGCGGCCATGTAGCGACAGACGTGCTCGTCCTCCTCCCTGACACGACGACGTACCACCTCCGCGGGGGCCGGCTCCCTCTGCACCGATAGTAGCCCGCGCGACCACCACCAAAGAAGCTCTAGGTCGACGACGAGACCCGGATTTCTCACCAAGGTGCGCGCCCCGGAAGGTAGCACCTCCCAGTGCCAGCCCAGCGGAGCCCAGTCCCGGACATGGCGCCTCTCAAACTGGTTGTCGGCGTCGAGTCGACGACGAGGATGCGGGATTGGCATCGTCGACGACAACAAATTGTGGCTATATAGCAAATATCATTTTATTTAACAACAATAACAATGACATATCAATTTATAATTCTATCCTATGATAATCCTAGCTACTCATTGGTTAGGCAGGAGCAAAGTCATGTTTGTTGTGTATTATTTAGTTTGCTCATGCGGTTATACCCAAAACTCTGTGAGGTAAATGATTAGTTAAGGTCAGTCAGATGTAAACTTTGTTCATTGCCTGTGAAGCCAGAAATGTAGCTAGGAGAAATACAAGCTATTACTTTGATATCTTACAATTTGTTAATGCAAATTTTCTTTCCATACGGACTGTACTCTCTCTATATATGCTCAATATGCTATATCTATGCATCATTACTTATGTGATCAATCAAAACCAAAAACACTCTCCAAAAACTTAAAAAAACACCGCATATCAATCAGCACGACGCGGCGTGCTGCCGCGCACTACACGCTAGTATATCCGATGAACCAAACTATATATGAGACTCCATGGATTTTGGATCCCACGCCGCCACTGCTTCGGCCGGCGACGGACGATGATGTTGACCGCGGGAGGGGGGGGGGGGATAGGAGGAGGGGAACGGCGGTGTGGCGCCCGGCGGCTTACCTAGCTAGGAGGAGGGGAGCGGGGCTCAGGGCGGTGACGACGTCGGGGGCGGCGACGGGGACGGCGTCGGGGGCGGCGACGGGGACGGCTTTGGGGGCGGCGACGGGGACGGCGTCGGGGGCGGCGACGGGGACGGCTTCGGGGGCGGCGACGGGGACGGCGTCGGGGGCGGCGACGGGGGCGGCACGACGAGGAGCGAACTCGGGGAGGCGACGGCGCAGTCCGGCAGCCTGGCGGTGTCGAGGTTTTCTTCGGCGCCATCGGGGGAGATGGAGATCGAAAACTGTAGATGGATTTTGGTCCACTTATATACCCCAACCTTTAGTCCCGGTTGATGGCTCTAACCGGGACTAAAGGTCCCCCTTTAGTCCCGGTTGGAGCCACCAACCGGGACTAAAGGTGAATTTCAGCAGCCCAAAGGGCGGGAAGCCCAACCCTTTAGTCCCGGTTGGTGGCTCCAACCGGGACTAAAGGGGGGCATTAGTCCCGGTTGGAGCCACCAACCGGGACTAAAGGTGAATTTCAGCAGCCCAAAGGGCGGGAAGCCCAGCCCTTTAGTCCCGGTTGGAGCCACCAACCGGGACTAAAGGGTTGGTCCTGGCTGTGGTGGGAGTTTAGTCCCACGTCGCCTAGCGAGAGGCTCTCGCGCTGGTTTATAAGCTCGCCCCTCTCTGCCTTGTTAAGTTCCTCTCAAAGCCCAGACAGCTCACCGTCTGACCTCGCCCATCTCTGCCCTGGGGGCCTACTGTTAGGAGTTATTCGGGCCTGTGGGCCTACATCCTGGCTCATATAGGTTTCGAGTCGTATGCAGGCTGTGGTGTGTGATTCTCCTACCTTGTAGGCGGGCAATTTTTTTAGTTTTTGCATATGTTATGTCATTTTTTTGAGGAGCACGATGGGAGTTTAGTCCCACCTCGCTAGTTGAGCAGCACGACGACCAGCTTATAAGCCCCGCTGTGAGAGAGGCAGCACGAGCCTCTCTCAAACCGAACATGTGCTTACTATGTCGTTGTTACTAAAGTGAAAATAGATGCGCTTATACAGAAAATTCAACCTAAATTCAAAGTGCTAGTAAATTCAAAGGGCTAGTTACTAGCACTTTGAATTTATGTTGAATTTTCTCTATAAGCACATCTATTTTCACTTTTGCTATTTTTATGTTATTTTTTTGCATATTAAAAGTTCTTAACAAAAAATACTTTATGAATATTCTTTTTGCTATTCAAGTTTTTAACAAAAATAACTTTGATAATTTTAGTTGCATAAATTTTATATAATATTAAGTTAAATAACTTTGATCGGACGAAAACACGTCTATTACAAAGAGATTTCAATTTTTTAAACATATTTTAACTCAAGATTTTTTCTGCATTCAATATGCACCATTCAAAGCCACATCATCGCTTTTCAACCTTTTTCTGACTTTATTTGCTATTTTTCATGGATTTCATGATTTATTTTGAGCTAAAATGTCACTGAATTGAAAAGCACTGCAAATGAACTCTGAAATGGTTGAAAGTTGGCATGGTATCATAATTTCACCCACATAGCATGTGCTAAAAAGTTGAGAGGGTTACCGGAGAAACTGGATGCACTTCGTGTACAAACTAGACAATCTCTTTCGAAGTATGAGGATTTCAGACGAAAACACGTCTATTACAAAGGGATTTCAATTTTTTAAACATCACTAGTAGAAAATCGGGCTTTGAAACGGGCCAGAATATTGCATTAGTCCCGGTCGTGTTACGAACCGGGACTGATGGGTGCATCAGTCCCGGTTCGTGAGGCCAGGGCGCCGGCCGGGCCTCGGCTGGAACCAGTCACGGTTCGTGTGACACCTAATTTAGTCCCGGTTCCAGACACGAACCGGGACTAAATGTCCTCGCTACCCTTTAGTCCCGGTTGTTGGCTGGAACCGGGACTAAAGATTCACCTTTAGTCCCGGTGCTAGCCACCAACCGGGACTTATACATCGCCTATATATGCTCGCCCCTGCCCGCTCACTCCTCTGTTTTTTGGCCAGGCGGCGTTTGGGAGGTGTGTTGCTCTCTGTTCTCACATCCCATGCACATGAGGTGTTCGATGAAATGCCGCAGCCACACTTAAGTTTTCTCCTCTCCAAGCTTGACCTCCAAGCTACATTTTCCCTAAGATTTGTTTAGGTTTGGCGGTGCACCAACTACACAAGTGTTCTAAAAGGTTAACGACTTCATCGTTTTATCTCTCACTGCTAGTTTAGCTCATTTCAAATACCCTAGAAGTATGAATTTTATGTATTTATTTTGGTCACTACTGTACTTTGATTTTAATGTGATGATGAACTTCTATTAATTTGGTCACTTCTCTATTCATGATGTTTTGCAATGGTTTTTGATACACTTAATTATATAATGCACGCAGATGAACCGGCAATGGATGTACGGTGACCGACGGACCTCCGAGTACATTAAGGGCTTGCATAATTTTCTCGAAGTGGCCGAGGCAACCAAGCAGAATGGTTTTATGTATTGTCCATGTACTATCTGTGGAAATACGAAGGATTACTCTAACTCGAGAACCCTTCATGTCCACCTGCTTGAGAAGAGTTTCATGTCACACTATAATGTTTGGACCAAGCACGGAGAAAGAGGGGTTATGATGGAAGACAACGAAGAAGAAGTGGATGATGACAACTATCCGCCCCCTAAATACGGTGATGCTGCAATGGGGGAAGCTGAAGATCAAGAGGAAGAACCAGACGATGTGCCCGATGATGATCTTCGCCGGGTCATTGTTGATGCAAAGAGACAATGCCAAAGTGAAAGGGTGAAGTTGAAGTTCGATCGCATGTTAGAGGATCACAAAAAAGGGTTGTACCCAAATTGCGAAGATGACAACACAAAGCTCGGTACCACACTGGAATTGCTGCAATGGAAGGCAGAGAATGGTGTATCTGACAAGGCATTTGAAAAGGTGCTGAAAATAATGAAGAATAAGCTTCCAAAGGACAACGAATTGCCCGACAGTACAAACGAAGCAAAGAAGGTTGTCTGCCCTCTAGGATTGGAGGTGCAGAAGATACATGCATGCCCTAATGATTGCATCCTCTACCGCGGTGCGTACGAGAATTTGAACGCATGCCCGGTATGCTGTGCATTGCGGTATAAGATCAGACGAGATGACCCTGGTGATGTTGAGGGCCAGCGCACCGGGAAGAGGGTTCCTGCCAAGGTGATGTGGTATGCTCCTATAATACCACGGTTGAAACGTTTGTTTATAAACAAAGAGCATGCCAAGTTGATGCGATGGCACAAGGAAGACCGTAAGAAAGACGGGAAGTTGAGAGCACCCGGTGATGGGTCGCAGTGGAGAAAGATCGAGAGAAAGTGGGGGGGACTTTACAGGTGACCCAAGGAACGTATGGTTTGGTTTAAGTGCAGATGGTGTTAATCCTTTTGGGGATCAGAGCAGCAAGCATAGCACATGGCCTGTGACTCTATGTATGTATAACCTTCCTCCTTGGTTGTGCATGAAGCGGAAGTTCATTATGATGCCAGTGCTCATCCAAGGTCCTAAGCAACCCGGCAATGACATTGATGTGTACCTAAGGACATTAGTTGATGAACTTTTACAACTGTGGAATGGAAAAGGTGTACGTGTGTGGGATGAGAACGAATAGGAGGAATTTGACCTATATGCGTTACCGTTTGTAACCATCAATGATTGGCCTGCTCTCAGTAACTTTTCAGGATAGACAAACAAGGGATACCACGCATGCATGCATTGTTTAGATGACACCGATAGTATATATTTGGATAAATGCAGGAAGAATGTGTACCTGGGGCATCGTCGATTTCTTCCGACCAGCCATCAATGTCGAAAGAAAGGAAAGTATTTCAAAGGTGAGACAGATCACCGGAAGAAGCCCGCCCTCCGTACTGGTGATCACATACTTGATATGGTCCATGATTTACAAGTAATCTTTGGAAAGGGTCCTGGCGGACTATCAGTTCCGAATGACGCTGAGGGACGTGCACCCATGTGGAAGAAGAAATCTATATTTTGGGACCTACCCTGTTGGAAAGACCTAGAGGTCCGCTCTGCAATCGACGTGATGCATGTGACGAAGAATCTTTGCGTGAACCTGCTAGGCTTCTTGGGAGTGTATGGGAAGACAAAAGATACACCAGAGGCACGGGAGGACCAGCAACGTGCGCACGAAAAAGACGGCATGCATCCAAAGCAATATGAAGGTCCTGCCAGCTACGCTCTTACCAAAGAAGAGAAGGAAATCTTCTTTGAATGCGTGCTCAGTATGAAGGTCCCGTCTGGCTTCTCATTGAATATAAAGGGAATAATAAATATGGCAGAGATAAAGTTCCAGAACCTAAAGTCTCATGACTGCCACGTGATTATGACGCATCTGCTTCCGGTTGCATTGAGAGTGCTTCTACCGGAAAACGTTCGATTAGCCATTGTGAAGCTATGTGCATTGCTCAATGCAATATCTCAGAAGGTAATCGATCCAGAAATCCTACCAAGGTTAAAAAGTGATTTGGTTCAATGTCTTGTCAGTTTCGAGCTGGTGTTCCCACCATCCTTCTTCAATATCATGACGCACGTCCTAGTTCATCTAGTCGACAAGATTGGCATTCTGGGCCCTGTATTTCTACACAACATGTTCCCCTTTGAGAGGTTCATGGGAGTCTTAAAGAAATATGTTCGTAACCATGCTAGGCCAGAAGGAAGCATCTCCATGGGCCATCAAACAGAGGAAATCATTGGGTTTTGTGTTGACTTTATTCCTGACCTTAAGCCGGTTGGTCTCCCTCAATCGCGGTATGAGGGGAGACTGACTGGAAAAGGCATGCTAGGAGCGAATTCAATAATATGTAGGGACGGGCATTCTTGGTCTCAAGCACACTACACTGTTCTACAGAATTCTACCTTGGTGACCCCGTATGTCAATGAACACGAGAATATTCTGCGCTCCAAACACCCGGAGCAGTGTGACGACTGGATTACATGTGAACACATCAGGACTTTTGGCAGTTGGTTGCAAACACATCTCATGGGTAACACCACTATTGCAGATGAGTTGTACTCGTAGGCCAGGGGACCATCTTCGACTATATTGACTTACAAAGGGTACGAGATAAATGGGAATACATTTTACACGATCGCCCAAGATCAAAAGAGCACCAACCAAAACAGTGGTGTCCGCTTTGATGCAGCAACCAACAGGGGAAATGACACATATTATGGTTACATAGTGGACATATGGGAACTTGACTATGGACATGATTTTAAGGTCCCTTTGTTTCGGTGCAAATGGGTCAATCTGTCAGGAGGCGGGGTACAGGAAGACCCGCGGTACGGAATGACAATAGTGGATCTGAACAATCTTGGGTACACAGACGAACCATTCGTCCTAGCCAATGATGTGGTGCATGTTTTCTATGTGAAGGACATGTCTACCAAACCGAGAAAAAGAAAAGATAAGGAAGCGAATACATCATACGACGAGCCAAAGCGCCACATAGTTCTTTCAGGGAAAAGATACATCGTGGGAGTGGAGGGCAAGACCGACATGTCTGAAGATTATGAAAAGTTTCATGAAATTCCTCCCTTCAAAGTGAAGGCTGACCCAAGCTCCCTGTTAAAAGAAGAAGATTATCCATGGTTACGGCGCAATAAGCAAGGGACACACGCGAAGAAAAAGTGAATACTTTCTCTCCACAACTATTCTGATGATGGCTTTGATCTAGAATATCACTTCATTTACATGTCAAGAAATGAAATGCCTTTTGTAACGGATGAGTTTTCGTCTGAAACCCTGATACTTCGAAAGAGATTGTTCATTTTGTACACGAAGTGCATCCAGTTTATGCCGTAACCCTCTCAACTTTTTAGCACATGCTATGTGGGTGAAATGATGAGACCATGCCAAGTTTCAACCATTTCAGAGTTCATTTGCAGTGCTTTTCAATTCAGGGTCATCTTAGCTCAAAATAAATCATGAAATGCATGAAAAATAGCAAATGAAGTCAGAAATGGTTTGAAAAGTGATGATGTGGCTTTGAGTGGTGCATATTGAATGCATAAAATGTCTTGAGTTGAAATATGTTTAAAAATTTGAAATCCTTTTGTAACTGATGAGTTTTCGTCTGAAACCCTGATACTACGAAAGAGATTGTTCATTTTGTACACGAAGTGCATCCAGTTTTTGCCGTAACCTCTCATCTTTTCAGCACATGCTATGTGGGTGAAATGATGATACCATGCCAAGTTTCAACCATTTTAGAGTTCATTTGCAGTGCTTTTCAATTCAGGGTCATCTTTGCTCAAAATAAATCATGAAATGCATGAAAAATAACAAATGAAGTCAGAAAAGGTTTGAAAAGTGATGACGTGGCTTTGAATGGTGCATATTGAATGCATAAAAAGTCTTGAGTTGAAATATGTTTAAAAATTTGAAATCCTTTTGTAACTGATGAGTTTTCATGTGAAACCCTGATACTTCGAAAGAGATTGTTCATTTTGTACACAAAGTGCATCCAGTTTTTGCCGTAACCCTCTCAGCGTTTTAGCACATGCTATGTGGGTGAAATGATGATACCATGCCAAGTTTCAACTATTTCAGAGTTCATTTGCAGTGCTTTTCAATTCAGGGTCATCTTAGCTCAAAATAAATCATGAAATGCATGAAAAATAGCAAATGAAGTCAGAAAAGGGTTGAAAAGTGATGATGTGGCTTTGAATGGTGCATATTGAATGCATAAAAAGTCCTGAGTTTAAATATGTTTAAAAAATTGAAATCCTTTTGTAACTGATGAGTTTTCGTTTGAAACCCTGATACTTCGAAAGAGATTGTTCGTTTTGTACACGAAGTGCATCCAGTTTTTGCCGTAACCCTCTCAACGTTTTAGCACATGCTATGTGGGTGAAATGATGATACCATGCCAAGTTTCAACCATTTCAGAGTTCATTTGCAGTGCTTTTCAATTCAGGGTAATCTTAGCTCAAAATAAATCATGAAATGCATGAAAAATAGCAAATGAAGTCAGAAAAGGTTTGAAAAGTGATGATGTGGCTTTGAATGGTGCATATTGAATGCATAAAAAGTCTTGAGTTGAAATATGTTTAAAAATTTGAAATCCTTTTGTAACTGATGAGTTTTCATTTGAAATCCTGATACTTCGAAAGAGATTGTTCATTTTGTACACAAAGTGCATCCAGTTTTTGCCGTAACCCTCTCAACGTTTTAGCACATGCTATGTGGGTGAAATGATGATACCATGCCAAGTTTCAACCATTTCAGAGTTCATTTGCAGTGCTTTTCAATTCAGGGTAATCTTAGCTCAAAATAAATCATGAAATGCATGAAAAATAGCAAATGAAGTCAGAAAAGGTTTGAAAAGTGATGATGTGGCTTTGAATGGTGCATATTGAATGCATAAAAAGTCTTGAGTTGAAATATGTTTAAAAATTTGAAATCCTTTTGTAACTGATGAGTTTTCATTTGAAACCCTGATACTTCGAAAGAGATTGTTCATTTTGTACACAAAGTGCATCCAGTTTTTGCCGTAACCCTCTCAACGTTTTAGCACATGCTATGTGGGTGAAATGATGATACCATGCCAAGTTTCAACCATTTCAGAGTTCATTTGCAGTGCTTTTCAATTCAGGGTAATCTTAGCTCAAATTAAATCATGAAATGCATGAAAAATAGCAAATGAAGTCAGAAAAGGTTTGAAAAGTGATGATGTGGCTTTGAATGGTGCATATTGAATGCATAAAAATTCTTGAGTTGAAATATGTTTAAAAAGTTGAAATCCTTTTGTAACTGATGAGTTTTCGTCTGAAAACCTGATACTTCGAAAGAGATTGTTCATTTTGTACACGAAGTGCATCCAGTTTTTGCCGTAACCCTCTCAACGTTTTAGCACATGCTATGTGGGTGAAATGATGATACCATGCCAAGTTTCAACCATTTCAGAGTTCATTTGCAGTGCTTTTCAATTCAGTGTAATCTTAGCTCAAATTAAATCATGAAATGCATGAAAAATAGCAAATGAAGTCAGAAAAGGTTTGAAAAGTGATGACGTGTCTTTCAATGGTGCATATTGAATGCATAAAAAGTCTTGAGTTGAAATATGTTAAAAATTTGAAATCCATTTGTAACTGATGAGTTTTCGTCTGAAACCCTGATACTTCGAAAGAGATTGTTCATTTTGTACACGAAGTGCGTCCAGTTTTTGCCGTAACCCTCTCAACTTTTTAGCACATGCTATGTGGGTGAAATGATGATACCATGCCAAGTTTCAACCATTTTAGAGTTCATTTGCAGTGCTTTTCAATTCAGGGTCATCTTAGCTCAAAATAAATCATGAAATGCATGAAAAATAGCAAATGAAGTCAGCAAAGGTTTGAAAAGTGATGATGTGGCTTTGAATGTTGCATATTGAATGCATAAAAAGTCTGGAGTTGAAATATGTTTAAAAATTTGAAATCCTTTTGTAACTGATGAGTTTTCGTCTGAAACCCTGATACTTCGAAAGAGATTGTTCATTTTGTACACGAAGTGCATACAGTTTTTGCCGTAACCATCTCAACTTTTCTGCACATGCTATGTCGGTGAAATGATGATACCATGCCAAGTTTCAACCATTTCAGAGTTCATTTGCAGAGCTTTTCAATTCAGGGTCATCTTAGCTCAAAATAAATCATGAAATGCATGAAAAATAGCAAATGAAGTCAGAAAAGGTTTGAAAAGTGAAGGTTGTGGCTTTTAATGGTGCATATTGAATGCATAAAAAGTCTTGAGTTGAAATATGTTTAAAAATTTCAAATCATTTTGTAACTGATGAGATTTCGTATGAAACCGTGATACTTCGAAAGAGATTGTTCATTTTGTACACGAAGTGCATCCAGTTTTTGCCGTAACCCTCTCAACTTTTCAGCACATGCTATGTGGGTGAAATGGTGATACCATGCCAAGTTTCAACCAATTCAGAGTTCATTTGCAGTGCTTTTCAATTCAGGGTCATCTTAGCTCAAAATAAATCATGAAATGCATGAAAAATAGCAAATGAAGTCAGAAAAGGGTTGAAAAGTGATGATGTGGCTTTGAATGGTGCATATTGAATGCATAAAAAGTCCTGAGTTTAAATATGTTTAAAAAATTGAAATCCTTTTGTAACTGATCAGTTTTCGTTTGAAACCCTGATACTTCGAAAGAGATTGTTCGTTTTGTACACGAAGTGCATCCAGTTTTTGCCGTAACCCTCTCAACGTTTTAGCACATGCTATGTGGGTGAAATGATGATACCATGCCAAGTTTCAACCATTTCAGAGTTCATTTGCAGTGCTTTTCAATTCAGGGTAATCTTAGCTCAAAATAAATCATGAAATGCATGAAAAATAGCAAATGAAGTCAGAAAAGGTTTGAAAAGTGATGATGTTGCTTTGAATGGTGCATATTGAATGCATAAAAAGTCTTGAGTTGAAATATGTTTAAAAATTTGAAATCCTTTTGTAACTGATGAGTTTTCATTTGAAACCCTGATACTTCGAAAGAGATTGTTCATTTTGTACACAAAGTGCATCCAGTTTTTGCCGTAACCATCTCAACGTTTTAGCACATGCTATGTGGGTGAAATGATGATACCATGCCAAGTTTCAACCATTTCAGAGTTCATTTGCAGTGCTTTTCAATTCAGGGTAATCTTAGCTCAAATTAAATCATGAAATGCATGAAAAATAGCAAATGAAGTCAGAAAAGGTTTGAAAAGTGATGATGTGGCTTTGAATGGTGCATATTGAATGCATAAAAATTCTTGAGTTGAAATATGTTTAAAAATTTGAAATCCTTTTGTAACTGATGAGTTTTCGTCTGAAACCCTGATACTTCGAAAGAGATTGTTCATTTTGTACACGAAGTGCATCCAGTTTTTGCCGTAACCCTCTCAACTTTTCAGCACATCCTATGTGGTAAAAATGATGATACCATGCCAAGTTTCAACCATTTCAGAGTTCATTTGCAGTGCTTTTCAATTCAGGGTCATCTTAGCTCAAAATAAATCATGAAATGCATGAAAAATAGCAAATGAAGTCAGAAAAGGTTTGAAAATTGATGACGTGTCTTTCAATGGTGCATATTGAATGCATAAAAAGTCTTGAGTTGAAATATGTTAAAAATTTGAAATCCATTTGTAACTGATGAGTTTTCGTCTGAAACCCTGATACTTCGAAAGAGATTGTTCATTTTGTACACGAAGTGCGTCCAGTTTTTGCCGTACCCCTCTCAACTTTTTAGCACATGCTATGTGGGTGAAATGATGATACCATGCCAAGTTTCAACCATTTTAGAGTTCATTTTCAGTGCTTTTCAATTCAGGGTCATCTTAGCTCAAAATAAATCATGAAATGCATGAAAAATAGCAAATGAAGTCAGAAAAGGTTTGAAAAGTGATGATGTGGCTTTGAATGTTGCATATTGAATGCATAAAAAGTCTGGAGTTGAAATATGTTTAAAAATTTGAAATCCTTTTGTAACTGATGAGTTTTCGTCTGAAACCCTGATACTTCGAAAGAGATTGTTCATTTTGTACACGAAGTGCATCCAGTTTTTGCCGTAACCATCTCAACTTTTCTGCACATTCTATGTCGGTGAAATGATGATACCATGCCAAGTTTCAACCATTTCAGAGTTCATTTGCAGAGCTTTTCAATTCAGGGTCATCTTAGCTCAAAATAAATCATGAAATGCATGAAAAATAGCAAATGAAGTCAGAAAAGGTTTGAAAAGTGAAGGTTGTGGCTTTTAATGGTGCATATTGAATGCATAAAAAGTCTTGAGTTGAAATATGTTTAAAAATTTCAAATCATTTTGTAACTGATGAGATTTCGTCTGAAACCGTGATACTTCGAAAGAGATTGTTCATTTTGTACACGAAGTGCATCCAGTTTTTGCCGTAACCCTCTCAACTTTTCAGCACATGCTATGTGGGTGAAATGGTGATACCATGCCAAGTTTCAACCAATTCAGAGTTCATTTGCAGTGCTTTTCAATTCAGGGTCATCTTAGCTCAAAATAAATCATGAAATGCATGAAAAATAGCAAATGAAGTCAGAAAAGGGTTGAAAAGTGATGATGTGGCTTTGAATGGTGCATATTGAATGCATAAAAAGTCCTGAGTTTAAATATGTTTAAAAAATTGAAATCCTTTTGTAACTGATGAGTTTTCGTTTGAAACCCTGATACTTCGAAAGAGATTGTTCGTTTTGTACACGAAGTGCATCCAGTTTTTGCCGTAACCCTCTCAACGTTTTAGCACATGCTATGTGGGTGAAATGATGATACCATGCCAAGTTTCAACCATTTCAGAGTTCATTTGCAGTGCTTTTCAATTCAGGGTAATCTTAGCTCAAAATAAATCATGAAATGCATGAAAAATAGCAAATGAAGTCAGAAAAGGTTTGAAAAGTGATGATGTGGCTTTGAATGGTGCATATTGAATGCATAAAAAGTCTTGAGTTGAAATATGTTTAAAAATTTGAAATCCTTTTGTAACTGATGAGTTTTCATTTGAAACCCTGATACTTCGAAAGAGATTGTTCATTTTGTACACAAAGTGCATCCAGTTTTTGCCGTAACCCTCTCAACGTTTTAGCACATGCTATGTGGGTGAAATGATGATACCATGCCAAGTTTCAACCATTTCAGATTTCATTTGCAGTGCTTTTCAATTCAGGGTAATCTTAGCTCAAATTAAATCATGAAATGCATGAAAAATAGCAAATGAAGTCAGAAAAGGTTTGAAAAGTGATGATGTGGCTTTGAATGGTGCATATTGAATGCATAAAAATTCTTGAGTTGAAATATGTTTAAAAATTTGAAATCCTTTTGTAACTGATGAGTTTTCATCTGAAACCCTGATACTTCGAAAGAGATTGTTCATTTTGTACACGAAGTGCATCCAGTTTTTGCCGTAACCCTCTCAACTTTTCAGCACATCCAATGTGGGTGAAATGATGATACCATGCGAAGTTTCAACCATTTCAGAGTTCATTTGCAGTGCTTTTCAATTCAGGGTCATCTTAGCTCAAAATAAATCATGAAATGCATGAAAAATAGCAAATGAAGTTAGAAAAGGTTTGAAAAGTGATGACGTGTCTTTCAATGGTGCATATTGAATGCATAAAAAGTCTTGAGTTGAAATATGTTAAAAATTTGAAATCCATTTGTAACTGATGAGTTTTCGTCTGAAACCCTGATACTTCGAAAGAGATTGTTCATTTTGTACACGAAGTGCGTCCAGTTTTTGCCGTAACCCTCTCAACTTTTTAGCACATGCTATGTGGGTGAAATGATGATACCATGCCAAGTTTCAACCATTTTAGAGTTCATTTGCAGTGCTTTTCAATTCAGGGTCATCTTAGCTCAAAATAAATCATGAAATGCATGAAAAATAGCAAATGAAGTCAGAAAAGGTTTGAAAAGTGATGATGTGGCTTTGAATGTTGCATATTGAATGCATAAAAAGTCTGGAGTTGAAATATGTTTAAAAATTTGAAATCCTTTTGTAACTGATGAGTTTTCGTCTGAAACCCTGATACTTCGAAAGAGATTGTTCATTTTGTACACGAAGTGCATCCAGTTTTTGCCGTAACCATCTCAACTTTTCTGCACATTCTATGTCGGTGAAATGATGATACCATGCCAAGTTTCAACCATTTCAGAGTTCATTTGCAGAGCTTTTCAATTCAGGGTCATCTTAGCTCAAAATAAATCATGAAATGCATGAAAAATAGCAAATGAAGTCAGAAAAGGTTTGAAAAGTGAAGGTTGTGGCTTTTAATGGTGCATATTGAATGCATAAAAAGTCTTGAGTTGAAATATGTTTAAAAATTTCAAATCATTTTGTAACTGATGAGATTTCGTCTGAAACCGTGATACTTCGAAAGAGATTATTCATTTTGTACACGAAGTGCATCCAGTTTTTGCCGTAACCCTCTCAACTTTTCAGCACATGCTATGTGGGTGAAATGGTGATACCATGCCAAGTTTCAACCAATTCAGAGTTCATTTGCAGTGCTTTTCAATTCAGGGTCATCTTAGCTCAAAATAAATCATGAAATGCATGAAAAATAGCAAATGAAGTCAGAAAAGGGTTGAAAAGTGATGATGTGGCTTTGAATGGTGCATATTGAATGCATAAAAAGTCCTGAGTTTAAATATGTTTAAAAAATTGAAATCCTTTTGTAACTGATGAGTTTTCGTTTGAAACCCTGATACTTCGAAAGAGATTGTTCGTTTTGTACACGAAGTGCATCCAGTTTTTGCCGTAACCCTCTCAACGTTTTAGCACATGCTATGTGGGTGAAATGATGATACCATGCCAAGTTTCAACCATTTCAGAGTTCATTTGCAGTGCTTTTCAATTCAGGGTAATCTTTGCTCAAAATAAATCATGAAATGCATGAAAAATAGCAAATGAAGTCAGAAAAGGTTTGAAAAGTGATGATGTGGCTTTGAATGGTGCATATTGAATGCATAAAAAGTCTTGAGTTGAAATATGTTTAAAAATTTGAAATCCTTTTGTAACTGATGAGTTTTCGTCTGAAACCCTGATACTTCGAAAGAGATTGTTCATTTTGTACACGAAGTGCATCCAGTTTTTGCCGTAACCCTCTCAACTTTTCAGCACATGCTATGTGGGTGAAATGATGATACCATGCCAAGTTTCAACCATTTCAGAGTTCATTTGCAGTGCTTTTCAATTCAGGGTCATCTTAGCTCAAAATAAATCATGAAATGCATGAAAAATAGCAAATGAAGTCAGAAAAGGTTTGAAAAGTGAAGGTTGTGGCTTTGAATGGTGCATATTGAATGCATAAAAAGTCTTGAGTTGTAATATGTTTAAAAATTTGAAATCCTTTTGTTACTGATGAGTTTTCGTGTGAAACCGTGATACTTCGAAAGAGATTGTTCATTTTGTACACGAAGTGCATCCAGTTTTTGCCGTAACCCTCTCAACTTTTCACCACATGCTATGTGGGTGAAATGGTGATACCATGCCAAGTTTCAACCATTTCAGAGTTCATTTGCAGTGCTTTTCAATTCAGGGTCATCTTAGCTCAAAATAAATCATGAAATGCATGAAAAATAGCAAATGAAGTCAGAAAAGGTTTGAAAAGTGATGATGTGTCTTTGAATGGTGCATATTGAATGCATAAAAAGTCTTGAGTTGAAATATGTTTAAAAATTAGAAATCCTGTTGTAACTGATGAGTTTTCGTCTGAAACCCTTATACTTCGAAAGAGATGGTTCATTTTGTACACGAAGTGCATCCAGTTTTTGCCGTAACCCTCTCAACTTTTTAGCACATGCTATGTGGGTGAAATGATGATACCATGCCAAGTTTCAACCATTTCAGAGTTCATTTGCAGTGCTTTTCAATTCAGGGTCATCTTAGCTCAAAATAAATCATCAAATGCATGAAAAATAGCAAATGAAGTGAGAAAAGGTTTGAAAAGTGATGATGTGGCTTTGAAGGGTGCATATTGAATGCATAAAAAGTCTTGAGTTGAAATATGTTTACAAATTTGAAATCCTTTTGTAACTGATGAGTTTTCGTCTGAAAACCTGATACTTCGAAAGAGATTGTTCATTTTGTACACGAAGTGCATCCAGTTTTTGCCGTAACCCTCTCAACTTTTCAGCACATGCTATGTGGGTGAAATGGTGATACCATGCCAAGTTTCAACCATTTCAGAGTTCATTTGCAGTGCTTTTCAATTCAGGGTCATCTCAGCTCAAAATAAATCATGAAATGCATGAAAAATAGCAAATGAAGTCAGAAAAGGTTTGAAAAGTGATGATGTGGCTTTGAATGGTGCATATTGAATGCATAAAAAGTCTTGAGTTGAAATATGTTTAAAAATTTGAAATCCTTTTGTAACTGATGAGTTTTCGTCTGAAACCCTGATACTTCGAAAGAGATTGTTCATTTTGTACACGAAGTGCATCCAATTTTTGCCGTAACCCTCTCAACTTTTCAGCACATGCTATGTGGGTGAAATGATGATACCATGCCAAGTTTCAACCATTTCAGAGTTCATTTGCAGTGCTTTTCAATTCAGGGTCATCTTAGCTCAAAATAAATCATCAAATGCATGAAAAATAGCAAATGAAGTCAGAAAAGGTTTGAAAAGTGAAGGTTGTGGCTTTGAATGGTGCATATTGAATGCATAAAAAGTCTTGAGTTGTAATATGTTTAAAAATTTGAAATCCTTTTGTTACTGATGAGTTTTCGTCTGAAACCGTGATACTTCGAAAGAGATTGTTCATTTTGTACACGAAGTGCATCCAGTTTTTGCCGTCACCCTCTCAACTTTTCAGCACATGCTATGTGGGTGAAATGATGATACCATGCCAAGTTTCAACCATTTCAGAGTTCATTTGCAGTGCTTTTCAATTCAGGGTCATCTTAGCTCAAAATAAATCATCAAATGCATGAAAAATAGCAAATGAAGTCAGAAAAGGTTTGAAAAGTGATGATGTGGCTTTGAATGGTGCATATTGAATGCATAAAAAGTCTTGAGTTGAAATATGTTTACAAATTTGAAATCCTTTTGTAACTGATGAGTTTTCGTCTGAAAACCTGATACTTCGAAAGAGATTGTTCATTTTGTACACGAAGTGCATCCAGTTTTTGCCGTAACCCTCTCAACTTTTCAGCACATGGTATGTGGGTGAAATGGTGATACCATGCCAAGTTTCAACCATTTCAGAGTTCGTTTGCAGTGCTTTTCAATTCAGGGTCATCTCAGCTCAAAATAAATCATGAAATGCATGAAAAATAGCAAATGAAGTCAGAAAAGGTTTGAAAAGTGATGATGTGGCTTTGAATGGTGCATATTGAATGCATAAAAAGTCTTGAGTTGAAATATGTTTAAAAATTTGAAATCCTTTTGTAACTGATGAGTTTTCGTCTGAAACCCCGATACTTCGAAAGAGATTGTTCATTTTGTACACGAAGTGCATCCAATTTTTGCCGTAACCCTCTCAACTTTTCAGCACATGCTATGTGGGTGAAATGATGATACCATGCCAAGTTTCAACCATTTCAGAGTTCATTTGCAGTGCTTTTCAATTCAGGGTCATCTTAGCTCAAAATAAATCATGAAATGCATGAAAAATAGCAAATGAAGTCAGAAAAGGTTTGAAAAGTGAAGGTTGTGGCTTTGAATGGTGCATATTGAATGCATAAAAAGTCTTGAGTTGTAATATGTTTAAAAATTTGAAATCCTTTTGTTACTGATGAGTTTTCGTCTGAAACCGTGATACTTCGAAAGAGATTGTTCATTTTGTACACGAAGTGCATCCAGTTTTTGCCGTAACCCTCTCAACTTTTCAGCACATGCTATGTGGGTGAAATGGTGATACCATGCCAAGTTTCAACCATTTCAGAGTTCATTTGCAGTGCTTTTCAATTCAGGGTCATCTTAGCTCAAAATAAATCATGAAATGCATGAAAAATAGCAAATGAAGTCAGAAAAGGTTTGAAAAGTGATGATGTGTCTTTGAATGGTGCATATTGAATGCATAAAAAGTCTTGAGTTGAAATATGTTCAAAAATTAGAAATCCTTTTGTAACTGATGAGTTTTCGTCTGAAACCCTTATACTTCGAAAGAGATGGTTCATTTTGTACACGAAGTGCATCCAGTTTTTGCCGTAACCCTCTCAACTTTTTAGCACATGCTATGTGGGTGAAATGATGATACCATGCCAAGTTTCAACCATTTCAGAGTTCATTTGCAGTGCTTTTCAATTCAGGGTCATCTTAGCTCAAAATAAATCATCAAATGCATGAAAAATAGCAAATGAAGTCAGAAAAGGTTTGAAAAGTGATGATGTGGCTTTGAATGGTGCATATTGAATGCATAAAAAGTCTTGAGTTGAAATATGTTTACAAATTTGAAATCCTTTTGTAACTGATGAGTTTTCGTCTGAAAACCTGATACTTCGAAAGAGATTGTTCATTTTGTACACGAAGTGCATCCAGTTTTTGCCGTAACCCTCTCAACTTTTCAGCACATGCTATGTGGGTGAAATGGTGATACCATGCCAAGTTTCAACCATTTCAGAGTTCATTTGCAGTGCTTTTCAATTCAGGGTCATCTCAGCTCGAAATAAATCATGAAATGCATGAAAAATAGCAAATGAAGTCAGAAAAGGTATGAAAAGTGATGATGTGGCTTTGAATGGTGCATATTGAATGCATAAAAAGTCTTGAGTTGAAATATGTTTAAAAATTTGAAATCCTTTTGTAACTGATGAGTTTTCGTCTGAAACCCTGATACTTCGAAAGAGATTGTTCATTTTGTACACGAAGTGCATCCAGTTTTTGCCGTAACCATCTCAACTTTTTAGCACATGCTATGTCTGTGAAATGATGATACCATGCGAAGTTTGAACCATTTCAAAGTTCATTTGCAGTGCTTTTCAATTCAGGGTCATCTTAGCTCAAAATTAATAATGAAATGCATGAAAAATAGCAAATGAAGTCAGAAAAGGTTTGAAAAGTTAAGGTTGTGGCTTTGAATGGTGCATATTGAAGGCATAAAAAGTCTTGAGTTGAAATATGTTTAAAAATTTGAAATCCTTTTGTAACTGATGAGTTTTCGTCTGAAACGCTGATACTTCGAAAGAGATTGTTCATTTTGTACACGAAGTGCATCTAGTTTTTGCCGTAACCTCTCAACTTTTCAGCACATGCTATGTGGGTGAAATGATGATACCATGCCAAGTTTCAACCATTTCAGAGTTCATTTGCAGTGCTTTTCAATTCAGGGTCATCTTAGCTCAAAATAAATCATGAAATGCATGAAAAATAGCAAATGAAGTCAGAAAAGGTTTGAAAAGTGATGATGTAGCTTTGAATGGTGCATATTGAATGCATAAAAAGTCTTGAGTTGAAATATGTTTAAAAATTAGAAATCCTTTTGTAACTGATGAGTTTTCGTCTGAAACCCTTATACTTCGAAAGAGATGGTTCATTTTGTACACGAAGTGCATCCAGTTTTTGCCGTAACCCTCTCAACTTTTTAGCACATGCTATGTGGGTGAAATGATGATACCATGCCAAGTTTCAACCATTTCAGAGTTCATTTGCAGTGCTTTTCAATTCAGGGTCATCTTAGCTCAAAATTAATAATGAAATGCATGAAAATAGCAAATGAAGTCAGAAAAGGTTTGAAAAGTGATGATGTGTCTTTGAATGGTGCATATTGAATGCATAAAAAGTCTTGAGTTGAAATATGTTTAAAAATTTGAAATCCTTTTGTAACTGATGAGTTTTCGTCTGAAACGCTGATACTTCGAAAGAGATTGTTCATTTTGTACACGAAGTGTATCCAGTTTTTGCCGTAACCTCTCAACTTTTTAGCACATGCTATGTGGGTGAAATGATGATACCATGCCAAGTTTCAACCATTTCAGAGTTCATTTGCAGTGCTTTTCAATTCAGGGTCATCTCAGCTCAAAATAAATAATGAAATGCATGAAAAATAGCAAATGAAGTCAGAAAAGGTTTGAAAAGTGATGATGTGTCTTTCAATGGTGCATATTGAATGCATAAAAAGTCTTGAGTTGAAATATGTTATAAATTTGAAATCCATTTGTAACTGATGAGTTTTCCTCTGAAACCCTGATACTTCGAAAGAGATTGTTCATTTTGTACACGAAGTGCGTCCAGTTTTTGCCGTAACCCTCTCAACTTTTTAGCACATGCTATGTGGGTGAAATGATGATACCATGCCAAGTTTCAACCATTTTAGAGTTCATTTGCAGTGCTTTTCAATTCAGGGTCATCTTAGCTCAAAATAATTCATGAAATGCATGAAAAATAGCAAATGAAGTCAGAAAAGGTTTCAAAAGTGATGATGTGGCTTTGAATGTTGCATATTGAATGCATAAAAAGTCTGGAGTTGAAATATGTTTAAAAATTTGAAATCCTTTTGTAACTGATGAGTTTTCGTCTGAAACCCTTATACTTCGAAAGAGATGGTTCATTTTATACACGAAGTGGATCCAGTTTTTGCCGTAACCCTCTCAACTTTTTAGCACATGCTATGTGGGTGAAATGATGATACCATGCCAAGTTTCAACCATTTCAGAGTTCATTTGCAGTGCTTTTCAATTCAGGGTCATCTTAGCTCAAAATAAATCATGAAATGCATGAAAAATAGCAAATGAAGTCAGAAAAGGTTTGAAAAGTGATGATGTGGCTTTGAATGGTGCATATTGAATGCATAAAAAGTCTTGAGTTGAAATATGTTTAAAAATTTGAACTCCTTTTGTAACTGATGAGTTTTCGTCTACAACCCTGATACTTCGAAAGAGATTGTTCATTTTGTACACGAAGTGCATCCAGTTTTTGCCGTAACCATCTCAACCTTTTAGCACATGCTATGTCGGTGAAATGATGATACCATGCCAAGTTTCAACCATTTTAGAGTTCATTTGCAGTGCTTTTCAATTCAGGGTCATCTTAGCTCAAAATAAATCATGAAATGCATGAAAAATAGCAAATGAAGTCAGAAAAGGTTTGAAAAGTGAAGGTTGTGGCTTTGAATGGTGCATATTGAATGCATAAAAAGTCTTGAGTTGAAATATGTTTAAAAATTTGAAATCCTTTTGTAACTGATGAGTTTTCGTCTGAAACCCTGATACTTCGAAAGAGATTGTTCATTTTGTACATGATGTGCATCCAGTTTTTGCCGTAACCTCTCAACTTTTTAGCACATGCTATGTGGGTGAAATGATGATACCATGCCAAGTTTCAACCATTTCAGAGTTCATTTGCAGTGCTTTTCAATTCAGGGTCATCTTAGCTCAAAATAAATCATGAAATGCATGAAAAATAGCAAATGAAGTCAGAAAAGGTTTGAAAAGTGATGATGTGTCTTTGAATGGTGCATATTGAATGCATAAAAAGTCTTGAGTTGAAATATGTTTAAAAATTAGAAATCCTTTTGTAACTGATGAGTTTTCGTCTGAAACCCTTATACTTCGAAAGAGATGGTTCATTTTGTACACGAAGTGCATCCAGTTTTTGCCGTAACCCTCTCAACTTTTTAGCACATGCTATGTGGGTGAAATGATGATACCATGCCAAGTTTCAACCATTTCAGAGTTCATTTGCAGTGCTTTTCAATTCAGGGTCATCTTAGCTCAAAATAAATCATCAAATGCATGAAAAATAGCAAATGAAGTCAGAAAAGGTTTGAAAAGTGATGATGTGGCTTTGAATGGTGCATATTGAATGCATAAAAAGTCTTGAGTTGAAATATGTTTACAAATTTGAAATCCTTTTGTAACTGATGAGTTTTCGTCTGAAAACCTGATACTTCGAAAGAGATTGTTCATTTTGTACACGAAGTGCATCCAGTTTTTGCCGTAACCCTCTCAACTTTTCAGCACATGCTATGTGGGTGAAATGGTGATACCATGCCAAGTTTCAACCATTTCAGAGTTCATTTGCAGTGCTTTTCAATTCAGGGTCATCTCAGCTCAAAATAAATCATGAAATGCATGAAAAATAGCAAATGAAGTCAGAAAAGGTATGAAAAGTGATGATGTGGCTTTGAATGGTGCATATTGAATGCATAAAAAGTCTTGAGTTGAAATATGTTTAAAAATTTGAAATCCTTTTGTAACTGATGAGTTTTCGTCTGAAACCCTGATACTTCGAAAGAGATTGTTCATTTTGTACACGAAGTGCATCCAGTTTTTGCCGTAACCATCTCAACTTTTTAGCACATGCTATGTCTGTGAAATGATGATACCATGCGAAGTTTCAACCATTTCAAAGTTCATTTGCAGTGCTTTTCAATTCAGGGTCATCTTAGCTCAAAATTAATAATGAAATGCATGAAAAATAGCAAATGAAGTCAGAAAAGGTTTGAAAAGTGAAGGTTGTGGCTTTGAATGGTGCATATTGAAGGCATAAAAAGTCTTGAGTTGAAATATGTTTAAAAATTTGAAATCCTTTTGTAACTGATGAGTTTTCGTCTGAAACGCTGATACTTCGAAAGAGATTGTTCATTTTGTACACGAAGTGTATCCAGTTTTTGCCGTAACCTCTCAACTTTTCAGCACATGCTATGTGGGTGAAATGATGATACCATGCCAAGTTTCAACCATTTCAGAGTTCATTTGCAGTGCTTTTCAATTCAGGGTCATCTCAGCTCAAAATAAATCATGAAATGCATGAAAAATAGCAAATGAAGTCAGAAAAGGTTTGAAAAGTGATGATGTGTCTTTCAATGGTGCATATTGAATGCATAAAAAGTCTTGAGTTGAAATATGTTATAAATTTGAAATCCATTTGTAACTGATGAGTTTTCCTCTGAAACCCTGATACTTCGAAAGAGATTGTTCATTTTGTACACGAAGTGCGTCCAGTTTTTGCCGTAACCCTCTCAACTTTTTAGCACATGCTATGTGGGTGAAATGATGATACCATGCCAAGTTTCAACCATTTCAGAGTTCATTTGCAGTGCTTTTCAATTCAGGGTCATCTCAGCTCAAAATAAATCATGAAATGCATGAAAAATAGCAAATGAAGTCAGAAAAGGTATGAAAAGTGATGATGTGGCTTTGAATGGTGCATATTGAATGCATAAAAAGTCTTGAGTTGAAATATGTTTAAAAATTTGAAATCCTTTTGTAACTGATGAGTTTTCGTCTGAAACCCTGATACTTCGAAAGAGATTGTTCATTTTGTACACGAAGTGCATCCAGTTTTTGCCGTAACCATCTCAACTTTTTAGCACATGCTATGTCTGTGAAATGATGATACCATGCGAAGTTTCAACCATTTCAAAGTTCATTTGCAGTGCTTTTCAATTCAGGGTCATCTTAGCTCAAAATTAATAATGAAATGCATGAAAAATAGCAAATGAAGTCAGAAAAGGTTTGAAAAGTGAAGGTTGTGGCTTTGAATGGTGCATATTGAAGGCATAAAAAGTCTTGAGTTGAAATATGTTTAAAAATTTGAAATCCTTTTGTAACTGATGAGTTTTCGTCTGAAACGCTGATACTTCGAAAGAGATTGTTCATTTTGTACACGAAGTGTATCCAGTTTTTGCCGTAACCTCTCAACTTTTCAGCACATGCTATGTGGGTGAAATGATGATACCATGCCAAGTTTCAACCATTTCAGAGTTCATTTGCAGTGCTTTTCAATTCAGGGTCATCTCAGCTCAAAATAAATCATGAAATGCATGAAAAATAGCAAATGAAGTCAAAAGGTTTGAAAAGTGATGATGTGTCTTTCAATGGTGCATATTGAATGCATAAAAAGTCTTGAGTTGAAATATGTTATAAATTTGAAATCCATTTGTAACTGATGAGTTTTCCTCTGAAACCCTGATACTTCGAAAGAGATTGTTCATTTTGTACACGAAGTGCGTCCAGTTTTTGCCGTAACCCTCTCAACTTTTTAGCACATGCTATGTGGGTGAAATGATGATACCATGCCAAGTTTCAACCATTTTAGAGTTCATTTGCAGTGCTTTTCAATTCAGGGTCATCTTAGCTCAAAATAATTCATGAAATGCATGAAAAATAGCAAATGAAGTCAGAAAAGGTTTCAAAAGTGATGATGTGGCTTTGAATGTTGCATATTGAATGCATAAAAAGTCTGGAGTTGAAATATGTTTAAAAATTTGAAATCCTTTTGTAACTGATGAGTTTTCGTCTGAAACCCTTATACTTCGAAAGAGATGGTTCATTTTATACACGAAGTGGATCCAGTTTTTGCCGTAACCCTCTCAACTTTTTAGCACATGCTATGTGGGTGAAATGATGATACCATGCCAAGTTTCAACCATTTCAGAGTTCATTTGCAGTGCTTTTCAATTCAGGGTCATCTTAGCTCAAAATAAATCATGAAATGCATGAAAAATAGCAAATGAAGTCAGAAAAGGTTTGAAAAGTGATGATGTGGCTTTGAATGGTGCATATTGAATGCATAAAAAGTCTTGAGTTGAAATATGTTTAAAAATTAGAAATCCTTTTGTAACTGATGAGTTTTCGTCTGAAACCCTGATACTTCGAAAGAGATTGTTCATTTTGTACATGATGTGCATCCAGTTTTTGCCGTAACCTCTCAACTTTTTAGCACATGCTATGTGGGTGAAATGATGATACCATGCCAAGTTTCAACCATTTCAGAGTTCATTTGCAGTGCTTTTCAATTCAGGGTCATCTTAGCTCAAAATAAATCATGAAATGCATGAAAAATAGCAAATGAAGTCAGAAAAGGTTTGAAAAGTGATGATGTGTCTTTGAATGGTGCATATTGAATGCATAAAAAGTCTTGAGTTGAAATATGTTTAAAAATTAGAAATCCTTTTGTAACTGATGAGTTTTCGTCTGAAACCCTTATACTTCGAAAGAGATGGTTCATTTTGTACACGAAGTGCATCCAGTTTTTGCCGTAACCCTCTCAACTTTTTAGCACATGCTATGTGGGTGAAATGATGATACCATGCCAAGTTTCAACCATTTCAGAGTTCATTTGCAGTGCTTTTCAATTCAGGGTCATCTTAGCTCAAAATAAATCATCAAATGCATGAAAAATAGCAAATGAAGTCAGAAAAGGTTTGAAAAGTGATGATGTGGCTTTGAATGGTGCATATTGAATGCATAAAAAGTCTTGAGTTGAAATATGTTTACAAATTTGAAATCCTTTTGTAACTGATGAGTTTTCGTCTGAAAACCTGATACTTCGAAAGAGATTGTTCATTTTGTACACGAAGTGCATCCAGTTTTTGCCGTAACCCTCTCAACTTTTCAGCACATGCTATGTGGGTGAAATGGTGATACCATGCCAAGTTTCAACCATTTCAGAGTTCATTTGCAGTGCTTTTCAATTCAGGGTCATCTCAGCTCAAAATAAATCATGAAATGCATGAAAAATAGCAAATGAAGTCAGAAAAGGTATGAAAAGTGATGATGTGGCTTTGAATGGTGCATATTGAATGCATAAAAAGTCTTGAGTTGAAATATGTTTAAAAATTTGAAATCCTTTTGTAACTGATGAGTTTTCGTCTGAAACCCTGATACTTCGAAAGAGATTGTTCATTTTGTACACGAAGTGCATCCAGTTTTTGCCGTAACCATCTCAACTTTTTAGCACATGCTATGTCTGTGAAATGATGATACCATGCGAAGTTTCAACCATTTCAAAGTTCATTTGCAGTGCTTTTCAATTCAGGGTCATCTTAGCTCAAAATTAATAATGAAATGCATGAAAAATAGCAAATGAAGTCAGAAAAGGTTTGAAAAGTGAAGGTTGTGGCTTTGAATGGTGCATATTGAAGGCATAAAAAGTCTTGAGTTGAAATATGTTTAAAAATTTGAAATCCTTTTGTAACTGATGAGTTTTCGTCTGAAACGCTGATACTTCGAAAGAGATTGTTCATTTTGTACACGAAGTGCATCTAGTTTTTGCCGTAACCTCTCAACTTTTCAGCACATGCTATGTGGGTGAAATGATGATACCATGCCAAGTTTCAACCATTTCAGAGTTCATTTGCAGTGCTTTTCAATTCAGGGTCATCTTAGCTCAAAATAAATCATGAAATGCATGAAAAATAGCAAATGAAGTCAGAAAAGGTTTGAAAAGTGATGATGTAGCTTTGAATGGTGCATATTGAATGCATAAAAAGTCTTGAGTTGAAATATGTTTAAAAATTAGAAATCCTTTTGTAACTGATGAGTTTTCGTCTGAAACCCTTATACTTCGAAAGAGATGGTTCATTTTGTACACGAAGTGCATCCAGTTTTTGCCGTAACCCTCTCAACTTTTTAGCACATGCTATGTGGGTGAAATGATGATACCATGCCAAGTTTCAACCATTTCAGAGTTCATTTGCAGTGCTTTTCAATTCAGGGTCATCTTAGCTCAAAATAAATCATCAAATGCATGAAAAATAGCAAATGAAGTCAGAAAAGGTTTGAAAAGTGATGATGTGGCTTTGAATGGTGCATATTGAATGCATAAAAAGTCTTGAGTTGAAATATGTTTACAAATTTGAAATCCTTTTGTAACTGATGAGTTTTCGTCTGAAAACCTGATACTTCGAAAGAGATTGTTCATTTTGTACACGAAGTGCATCCAGTTTTTGCCGTAACCCTCTCAACTTTCCAGCACATGCTATGTGGGTGAAATGGTGATACCATGCCAAGTTTCAACCATTTCAGAGTTCATTTGCAGTGCTTTTCAATTCAGGGTCATCTTAGCTCAAAATAAATCATGAAATGCATGAAAATAGCAAATGAAGTCAGAAAAGGTTTGAAAAGTGGTGATGTGTCTTTGAATGGTGCATATTGAATGCATAAAAAGTCTTGAGTTGAAATATATTTAAAAATTAGAAATCCTTTTGTAACTGATGAGTTTTCGTCTGAAACCCTGGTACTTCGAAAGAGATTGTTCATTTTGTACACGAAGTGTATCCAGTTTTTGCCGTAACCCTCTCAACTTTTTAGCACATGCTATGTGGGTGAAATGATGATACCATGCCAAGTTTCAACCATTTTAGAGTTCATTTGCAGTGCTTTTCAATTCAGGGTCATCTCAGCTCAAAATAAATCATGAAATGCATGAAAAATAGCAAATGAAGTCAGAAAAGGTTTGAAAAGTGATGATGTGTCTTTCAATGGTGCATATTGAATGCATAAAAAGTCTTGAGTTGAAATATGTTATAAATTTGAAATCCATTTGTAACTGATGAGTTTTCCTCTGAAACCCTGATACTTCGAAAGAGATTGTTCATTTTGTACACGAAGTGCGTCCAGTTTTTGCCGTAACCCTCTCAACTTTTTAGCACATGCTATGTGGGTGAAATGATGATACCATGCCAAGTTTCAACCATTTTAGAGTTCATTTGCAGTGCTTTTCAATTCAGGGTCATCTTAGCTCAAAATAAATCATGAAATGCATGAAAAATAGCAAATGAAGTCAGAAAAGGTTTGAAAAGTGATGATGTAGCTTTGAATGGTGCATATTGAATGCATAAAAAGTCTTGAGTTGAAATATGTTTAAAAATTAGAAATCCTTTTGTAACTGATGAGTTTTCGTCTGAAACCCTTATACTTCGAAAGAGATGGTTCATTTTGTACACGAAGTGCATCCAGTTTTTGCCGTAACCCTCTCAACTTTTTAGCACATGCTATGTGGGTGAAATGATGATACCATGCCAAGTTTCAACCATTTCAGAGTTCATTTGCAGTGCTTTTCAATTCAGGGTCATCTTAGCTCAAAATAAATCATCAAATGCATGAAAAATAGCAAATGAAGTCAGAAAAGGTTTGAAAAGTGATGATGTGGCTTTGAATGGTGCATATTGAATGCATAAAAAGTCTTGAGTTGAAATATGTTTACAAATTTGAAATCCTTTTGTAACTGATGAGTTTTCGTCTGAAAACCTGATACTTCGAAAGAGATTGTTCATTTTGTACACGAAGTGCATCCAGTTTTTGCCGTAACCCTCTCAACTTTCCAGCACATGCTATGTGGGTGAAATGGTGATACCATGCCAAGTTTCAACCATTTCAGAGTTCATTTGCAGTGCTTTTCAATTCAGGGTCATCTTAGCTCAAAATAAATCATGAAATGCATGAAAATAGCAAATGAAGTCAGAAAAGGTTTGAAAAGTGGTGATGTGTCTTTGAATGGTGCATATTGAATGCATAAAAAGTCTTGAGTTGAAATATATTTAAAAATTAGAAATCCTTTTGTAACTGATGAGTTTTCGTCTGAAACCCTGGTACTTCGAAAGAGATTGTTCATTTTGTACACGAAGTGTATCCAGTTTTTGCCGTAACCCTCTCAACTTTTTAGCACATGCTATGTGGGTGAAATGATGATACCATGCCAAGTTTCAACCATTTTAGAGTTCATTTGCAGTGCTTTTCAATTCAGGGTCATCTCAGCTCAAAATAAATCATGAAATGCATGAAAAATAGCAAATGAAGTCAGAAAAGGTTTGAAAAGTGATGATGTGTCTTTCAATGGTGCATATTGAATGCATAAAAAGTCTTGAGTTGAAATATGTTATAAATTTGAAATCCATTTGTAACTGATGAGTTTTCCTCTGAAACCCTGATACTTCGAAAGAGATTGTTCATTTTGTACACGAAGTGCGTCCAGTTTTTGCCGTAACCCTCTCAACTTTTTAGCACATGCTATGTGGGTGAAATGATGATACCATGCCAAGTTTCAACCATTTTAGAGTTCATTTGCAGTGCTTTTCAATTCAGGGTCATCTTAGCTCAAAATAAATCATGAAATGCATGAAAAATAGCAAATGAAGTCAGAAAAGGTTTCAAAAGTGATGATGTGGCTTTGAATGTTGCATATTGAATGCATAAAAAGTCTGGAGTTGAAATATGTTTAAAAATTTGAAATCCTTTTGTAACTGATGAGTTTTCGTCTGAAACCCTTATACTTCGAAAGAGATGGTTCATTTTATACACGAAGTGGATCCAGTTTTTGCCGTAACCCTCTCAACTTTTTAGCACATTCTATGTGGGTGAAATGATGATACCATGCCAAGTTTCAACCATTTCAGAGTTCATTTGCAGTGCTTTTCAATTCAGGGTCATCTTAGCTCAAAATAAATCATGAAATGCATGAAAAATAGCAAATGAAGTCAGAAAAGGTTTGAAAAGTGATGATGTGGCTTTGAATGGTGCATATTGAATGCATAAAAAGTCTTGAGTTGAAATATGTTTAAAAATTTGAACTCCTTTTGTAACTGATGAGTTTTCGTCTGCAACCGTGATACTTCGAAAGAGATTGTTCATTTTGTACACGAAGTGCATCCAGTTTTTGCCGTAACCATCTCAACCTTTTAGCACATGCTATGTCGGTGAAATGATGATACCATGCCAAGTTTCAACCATTTTAGAGTTCATTTGCAGTGCTTTTCAATTCTGGGTCATCTTAGCTCAAAATAAATCATGAAATGCATGAAAAATAGCAAATGAAGTCAGAAAAGGTTTGAAAAGTGAAGGTTGTGGCTTTGAATGGTGCATATTGAATGCATAAAAAGTCTTGAGTTGAAATATGTTTAAAAATTTGAAATCCTTTTGTAACTGATGAGTTTTCGTCTGAAACCCTGATACTTCGAAAGAGATTGTTCATTTTGTACACGATGTGCATCCAGTTTTTGCCGTAACCTCACAACTTTTCAGCACATGCTATGTGGGTGAAATGATGATACCATGCCAAGTTTCAACCATTTCAGAGTTCATTTGCAGTGCTTTTCAATTCAGGGTCATCTTAGCTCAAAATAAATCATGAAATGCATGAAAAATAGCAAATGAAGTCAGAAAAGGTTTGAAAAGTGAAGGTTGTGGCTTTGAATGGTGCATATTGAATGCATAAAAAGTCTTGAGTTGAAATATGTTTAAAAATTTGAAATCCTGTTGTAACTGATGAGTTTTCGTCTCACACTCTGATACTTCGAAAGAGATTGTTCATTTTGTACACGAAGTGCATCCAGTTTTTGCCGTAACCTCTCAACTTTTCAGCACATGCTATGTGGGTGAAATGATGATACCATGCCAAGTTTCAACCATTTCAGAGTTCATTTGCAGTGCTTTTCAATTCAAGGTCATCTTAGCTCAAAATAAATCATGAAATGCATGAAAAATAGCAAATGAAGTCAGAAAAGGTTTGAAAAGTTATGATGTGGCTTTGAATGGTGCATATTGAATGCATAAAAAGTCTTGAGTTGAAATATGTTTAAAAATTTGAAATCCTTTTGCAACTGATGAGTTATCGTTTGACACCCTGATACTTCGAAAGAGATTGTTCATTTTGTACACGAAGTGCATCTAGTTTTTGCCGTAACCATCTCAACTTTTTAGCACATGCTATGTCGGTGAAATGATGATACCATGCCAACTTTCAACCATTTCAGAGTTCATTTGCAGTGCTTTTCAATTCAGGGTCATCTTAGCTCAAAATAAATCATGAAACGCATGAAAAATAGCAAATGAAGTCAGAAAAGGGTTGAAAAGTAATGATATGGCTTTGAATGGTGCATATTGAATGCATAAAAAGTCCTGAGTTTAAATATGTTTAAAAAATTGAAATCCTTTTGTAACTGATGAGTTTTCGTTTGAAACCGTGATACTTCGAAAGAGATTGTTCAGTTTGTACACTAAGTGCATCCAGTTTTTGCCGTAACCCTGTCAACGTTTTAGCACATGCTATGTGGGTGAAATGATGATACCACGCCAAGTTTCAACCATTTCAGAGTTCATTTGCAGTGCTTTTCAATTCAGGGTAATCTTAGCTCAAAATAAATCATGAAATGCATGAAAAATAGCAAATGAAGTCAGAAAAGGTTTGAAAAGTGATGATGTGGCTTTGAATGGTGCATATTGAATGCATAAAAAGTCTTGAGTTGAAATATGTTTAAAAATTTGAAATCCTTTTGTAACTGATGAGTTTTCGTCTGAAACCCTGATACTTCGAAAGAGATTGTTCATTTTGTACACGAAGTGCATCCAATTTTTGCCGTAACCCTCTCAACTTTTCAGCACATGCTATGTGGGTGAAATGATGATACCATGCCAAGTTTCAACCATTTCAGAGTTCATTTGCAGTGCTTTTGAATTCAGGGTCATCTTAGCTCAAAATAAATCATGAAATGCATGAAAAATAGCAAATGAAGTCAGAAAAGGTTTGAAAAGTGAAGGTTGTGGCTTTGAATGGTGCATATTGAATGCATAAAAAGTCTTGAGTTGAAATATGTTTAAAAATTTGAAATCCTTTTGTAACTGATGAGTTTTCGTCTGAAACCGTGATACTTCGAAAGAGATTGTTCATTTTATACACGAAGTGCATCCAGTTTTTGCCGTAACCCTCTCAACTTTTCAGCACATGCTATGTGGGTGAAATGGTGATACCATGCCAAGTTTCAACCATTTCAGAGTTCATTTGCAGTGCTTTTCAATTCAGGGTCATCTTAGCTCAAAATAAATCATGAAATGCATGAAAAATAGCAAATGAAGTCAGAAAAGGTTTGAAAAGTGAAGGTTGTGGCTTTGAATGGTGCATATTGAATGCATAAAAAGTCTTGAGTTGAAATATGTTTAAAAATTTGAAATCCTGTTGTAACTGATGAGTTTTCGTCTCACACTCTGATACTTCGAAAGAGATTGTTCATTTTGTACACGAAGTGCATCCAGTTTTTGCCGTAACCTCTCAACTTTTCAGCACATGCTATGTGGGTGAAATGATGATACCATGCCAAGTTTCAACCATTTCAGAGTTCATTTGCAGTGCTTTTCAATTCAAGGTCATCTTAGCTCAAAATAAATCATGAAATGCATGAAAAATAGCAAATGAAGTCAGAAAAGGTTTGAAAAGTTATGATGTGGCTTTGAATGGTGCATATTGAATGCATAAAAAGTCTTGAGTTGAAATATGTTTAAAAATTTGAAATCCTTTTGCAACTGATGAGTTATCGTTTGACACCCTGATACTTCGAAAGAGATTGTTCATTTTGTACACGAAGTGCATCTAGTTTTTGCCGTAACCATCTCAACTTTTTAGCACATGCTATGTCGGTGAAATGATGATACCATGCCAACTTTCAACCATTTCAGAGTTCATTTGCAGTGCTTTTCAATTCAGGGTCATCATAGCTCAAAATAAATCATGAAACGCATGAAAAATAGCAAATGAAGTCAGAAAAGGGTTGAAAAGTAATGATGTGGCTTTGAATGGTGCATATTGAATGCATAAAAAGTCCTGAGTTTAAATATGTTTAAAAAATTGAAATCCTTTTGTAACTGATGAGTTTTCGTTTGAAACCGTGATACTTCGAAAGAGATTGTTCAGTTTGTACACTAAGTGCATCCAGTTTTTGCCGTAACCCTGTCAACGTTTTAGCACATGCTATGTGGGTGAAATGATGATACCACGCCAAGTTTCAACCATTTCAGAGTTCATTTGCAGTGCTTTTCAATTCAGGGTAATCTTAGCTCAAAATAAATCATGAAATGCATGAAAAATAGCAAATGAAGTCAGAAAAGGTTTGAAAAGTGATGATGTGGCTTTGAATGGTGCATATTGAATGCATAAAAAGTCTTGAGTTGAAATATGTTTAAAAATTTGAAATCCTTTTGTAACTGATGAGTTTTCGTCTGAAACCCTGATACTTCGAAAGAGATTGTTCATTTTGTACACGAAGTGCATCCAATTTTTGCCGTAACCCTCTCAACTTTTCAGCACATGCTATGTGGGTGAAATGATGATACCATGCCAAGTTTCAACCATTTCAGAGTTCATTTGCAGTGCTTTTCAATTCAGGGTCATCTTAGCTCAAAATAAATCATGAAATGCATGAAAAATAGCAAATGAAGTCAGAAAAGGTTTGAAAAGTGAAGGTTGTGGCTTTGAATGGTGCATATTGAATGCATAAAAAGTCTTGAGTTGAAATATGTTTAAAAATTTGAAATCCTTTTGTAACTGATGAGTTTTCGTCTGAAACCGTGATACTTCGAAAGAGATTGTTCATTTTATACACGAAGTGCATCCAGTTTTTGCCGTAACCCTCTCAACTTTTCAGCACATGCTATGTGGGTGAAATGGTGATACCATGCCAAGTTTCAACCATTTCAGAGTTCATTTGCAGTGCTTTTCAATTCAGGGTCATCTTAGCTCAAAATAAATCATGAAATGCATGAAAAATAGCAAATGAAGTCAGAAAAGGTTTTAAAAGTGATGATGTGGCTTTGAATGGTGCATATTGAATGCATAAAGAGTCTTGAGTTGAAATATGTTTAAAAATTAGAAATCCTTTTGTAACTGATGAGTTTTCGTCTGAAACCCTGATACTTCGAAAGAGATTGTTCATTTTGTACACGAAGTGCATCCAGTTTTTGCCGTAACCCTCTCAACTTTTTAGTACATGCTATGTGGGTGAAATGATGAAACCATGCCAAGTTTCAACCATTTTAGAGTTCATTTGCAGTGCTTTTCAATTCAGGGTCATCTTAGCTCAAAATAAATCATCGAATGCATGAAAAATAGCAAATGAAGTCAGAAAAGGTTTGAAAAGTGATGATGTGGCGTTGAATGGTGCATATTGAATGCATAAAAAGTCTTGAGTTGAAATATGTTTAAAAATTTGAAATCCTTTTGTAAATGATCAGTTTTCGTCTGAAACCCTGATACTTCGAAAGAGATTGTTCATTTTGTACACGAAGTGCATCCAGTTTTTGCCGTAACCCTCTCAACTTTTTAGCACATGCTATGTGGGTGAAATGATGATACCATGCCAAGTTTCAACCATTTCAGAGTTCATTTGCAGTGCTTTTCAATTCAGGGTCATCTTAGCTCAAAATAAATCATCAAATGCATGAAAAATAGCAAATGAAGTCAGAAAAGGTTTGAAAAGTGATGATGTGGCTTTGAATGGTGCATATTGAATGCATAAAAAGTCTTGAGTTGAAATATGTTTAAAAATTTGAAATCCTTTTGTAACTGATGAGTTTTCGTCTCAAACCCTGATACTTCGAAAGAGATAGTTCATTTTGTACACGAAGTGCATCCAGTTTTTGCCGTAACCCTCTCAACTTTTTAGCACATGCTATGTGGGTGAAATGGTGATACCACGCCAAGTTTCAACCATTTCAGAGTTCATTTGTAGTGCTTTTCAATTCAGGGTCATCTCAGCTCAAAATAAATCATGAAATGCATGAAAAATAGCAAATGAAGTCAGAAAAGGTTTGAAAAGTGATGATGTGTCTTTGAATGGTTCATATTGAATGCATAAAAAGTCTTGAGTTGAAATATGTTTAAAAATTTGAAATCCTTTTGTAACTGATGAGTTTTCGTCTGAAACCCTGATACTTCGAAAGAGATTGTTCATTTTGTACACGAAGTGCATCTAGTTTTTGCCGTAACCCTCTCAACTTTTTAGCACATGCTATGTGGGTGAAATGATGATACCATGCCAAGTTTCAACCATTTTAGAGTTCATTTGCAGTGCTTTTCAATTCAGGGTCATCTCAGCTCAAAATAAATCATGAAATGCTTGAAAAATAGCAAATGAAGTCAGAAAAGGTTTGAAAAGTGATGATGTGGCTTTGAATGGTGCATATTGAATGCATAAAAAGTCTTGAGTTGAAATATGTTTAAAAATTTGAAATCCTTTTGTAACTGATGAGTTTTCGTCTGAAACCCTGATACTTCGAAAGAGATTGTTCATTTTGTACACGAAGTGCATCCAGTTTTTGCCGTAACCATCTCAACCTTTCAGCACATGCTATGTCTTTGAAATGATGATACCATGCCAAGTTTCAAACATTTCAGCGTTCATTTGCAGTGCTTTTCAATTCAGGGTCATCTTAGCTCAAAATAAATCATGAAATGCATGAAAAATAGCAAATGAAGTCAGAAAAGGTTTGAAAAGTGAAGGTTGTGGCTTTGAATGGTGCATATTGAATGCATAAAAAGTCTTGAGTTGAAATATGTTTAAAAATTTGAAAGGCTTTTGTAACGGATGAGTTTTCGTCTGAAACCCTGATACTTCGCAAGAGATTGTTCATTTTGTACACGACGTGCATCCAGTTTTTGCCGTAACCTCTCAACTTTTCAGCACATGCTATGTGGGTGAAATGATGATACCATGCCAAGTTTCAACCATTTCAGAGTTCATTTGCAGTGCTTTTCAATTCAGGGTCATCTTAGCTCAAAATAAATCATGAAATGCATGAAAAATAGCAAATGAAGTCAGAAAAGGTTTGAAAAGTGAAGGTTGTGGCTTTGAATGGTGCATATTGAATGCATAAAAAGTCTTGAGTTGAAATATGTTTAAAAATTTGAAATCCTGTTGTAACTGATGAGTTTTCGTCTGAAACCCTGATACTTCGAAAGAGATTGTTCATTTTGTAGACGAAGTGCATCCAGTTTTTGCCGTAACCTCTCAACTTTTTAGCACATGCTATGTGGGTGAAATGATGATACCATGCCAAGTTTCAACCATTTCAGAGTTCATTTGCAGTGCTTTTCAATTCAGGGTCATCTTAGCTCAAAATAAATCATGAAATGCATGAAAAATAGCAAATGAAGTCAGAAAAGGTTTGAAAAGTGAAGGTTGTGGCTTTGAATGGTGCATATTGAATGCATAAAAAGTCTTGAGTTGAAATATGTTTAAAAATTTGAAATCCTGTTGTAACTGATGAGTTTTCGTCTCAAACTCTGATACTTCGAAAGAGATTGTTCATTTTGTACACGAAGTGCATCCAGTTTTTGCCGTAACCTCTCAACTTTTCAGCACATGCTATGTGGGTGAAATGATGATACCATGCCAAGTTTCAACCATTTCAGAGTTCATTTGCAGTGCTTTTCAATTCAAGGTCATCTTAGCTCAAAATAAATCATGAAATGCATGAAAAATAGCAAATGAAGTCAGAAAAGGTTTGAAAAGTTATGATGTGGCTTTGAATGGTGCATATTGAATGCATAAAAAGTCTTGAGTTGAAATATGTTTAAAAATTTGAAATCCTTTTGCAACTGATGAGTTATCGTTTGACACCCTGATACTTCGAAAGAGATTGTTCATTTTGTACACGAAGTGCATCTAGTTTTTGCCGTAACCATCTCAACTTTTTAGCACATGCTATGTCGGTGAAATGATGATACCATGCCAACTTTCAACCATTTCAGAGTTCATTTGCAGTGCTTTTCAATTCAGGGTCATCTTAGCTCAAAATAAATCATGAAACGCATGAAAAATAGCAAATGAAGTCAGAAAAGGGTTGAAAAGTAATGATGTGGCTTTGAATGGTGCATATTGAATGCATAAAAAGTCCTGAGTTTAAATATGTTTAAAAAATTGAAATCCTTTTGTAACTGATGAGTTTTCGTTTGAAACCCTGATACTTCGAAAGAGATTGTTCAGTTTGTACACTAAGTGCATCCAGTTTTTGCCGTAACCCTGTCAACGTTTTAGCACATGCTATGTGGGTGAAATGATGATACCACGCCAAGTTTCAACCATTTCAGAGTTCATTTGCAGTGCTTTTCAATTCAGGGTAATCTTAGCTCAAAATAAATCATGAAATGCATGAAAAATAGCAAATGAAGTCAGAAAAGGTTTGAAAAGTGATGATGTGGCTTTGAATGGTGCATATTGAATGCATAAAAAGTCTTGAGTTGAAATATGTTTAAAAATTTGAAATCCTTTTGTAACTGATGAGTTTTCGTCTGAAACCCTGATACTTCGAAAGAGATTGTTCATTTTGTACACGAAGTGCATCCAATTTTTGCCGTAACCCTCTCAACTTTTCAGCACATGCTATGTGGGTGAAATGATGATACCATGCCAAGTTTCAACCATTTCAGAGTTCATTTGCAGTGCTTTTCAATTCAGGGTCATCTTAGCTCAAAATAAATCATGAAATGCATGAAAAATAGCAAATGAAGTCAGAAAAGGTTTGAAAAGTGAAGGTTGTGGCTTTGAATGGTGCATATTGAATGCATAAAAAGTCTTGAGTTGAAATATGTTTAAAAATTTGAAATCCTTTTGTAACTGATGAGTTTTCGTCTGAAACCGTGATACTTCGAAAGAGATTGTTCATTTTATACACGAAGTGCATCCAGTTTTTGCCGTAACCCTCTCAACTTTTCAGCACATGCTATGTGGGTGAAATGGTGATACCATGCCAAGTTTCAACCATTTCAGAGTTCATTTGCAGTGCTTTTCAATTCAGGGTCATCTTAGCTCAAAATAAATCATGAAATGCATGAAAAATAGCAAATGAAGTCAGAAAAGGTTTTAAAAGTGATGATGTGGCTTTGAATGGTGCATATTGAATGCATAAAGAGTCTTGAGTTGAAATATGTTTAAAAATTAGAAATCCTTTTGTAACTGATGAGTTTTCGTCTGAAACCCTGATACTTCGAAAGAGATTGTTCATTTTGTACACGAAGTGCATCCAGTTTTTGCCGTAACCCTCTCAACTTTTTAGCACATGCTATGTGGGTGAAATGATGAAACCATGCCAAGTTTCAACCATTTTAGAGTTCATTTGCAGTGCTTTTCAATTCAGGGTCATCTTAGCTCAAAATAAATCATCGAATGCATGAAAAATAGCAAATGAAGTCCGAAAAGGTTTGAAAAGTGATGATGTGGCGTTGAATGGTGCATATTGAATGCATAAAAAGTCTTGAGTTGAAATATGTTTAAAAATTTGAAATCCTTTTGTAACTGATGAGTTTTCGTCTGAAACCCTGATACTTCGAAAGAGATTGTTCATTTTGTACACGAAGTGCATCCAGTTTTTGCCGTAACCCTCTCAACTTTTTAGCACATGCTATGTGGGTGAAATGATGATACCATGCCAAGTTTCAACCATTTCAGAGTTCATTTGCAGTGCTTTTCAATTCAGGGTCATCTTAGCTCAAAATAAATCATCAAATGCATGAAAAATAGCAAATGAAGTCAGAAAAGGTTTGAAAAGTGATGATGTGGCTTTGAATGGTGCATATTGAATGCATAAAAAGTCTTGAGTTGAAATATGTTTAAAAATTTGAAATCCTTTTGTAACTGATGAGTTTTCGTCTGAAACCCTGATACTTCGAAAGAGATAGTTCATTTTGTACACGAAATGCATCCAGTTTTTGCCGTAACCCTCTCAACTTTTTAGCACATGCTATGTGGGTGAAATGGTGATACCACGCCAAGTTTCAACCATTTCAGAGTTCATTTGCAGTGCTTTTCAATTCAGGGTCATCTCAGCTCAAAATAAATCATGAAATGCATGAAAAATAGCAAATGAAGTCAGAAAAGGTTTGAAAAGTGATGATGTGTCTTTGAATGGTTCATATTGAATGCATAAAAAGTCTTGAGTTGAAATATGTTTAAAAATTTCAAATCCTTTTGTAACTGATGAGTTTTCGTCTGAAACCCTGATACTTCGAAAGAGATTGTTCATTTTGTACACGAAGTGCATCTAGTTTTTGCCGTAACCCTCTCAACTTTTTAGCACATGCTATGTGGGTGAAATGATGATACCATGCCAAGTTTCAACCATTTTAGAGTTCATTTGCAGTGCTTTTCAATTCAGGGTCATCTCAGCTCAAAATAAATCATGAAATGCTTGAAAAATAGCAAATGAAGTCAGAAAAGGTTTGAAAAGTGATGATGTGGCTTTGAATGGTGCATATTGAATGCATAAAAAGTCTTGAGTTGAAATATGTTTAAAAATTTGAAATCCTTTTGTAACTGATGAGTTTTCGTCTGAAACCCTGATACTTCGAAAGAGATTGTTCATTTTGTACACGAAGTGCATCCAGTTTTTGCCGTAACCATCTCAACCTTTCAGCACATGCTATGTCTTTGAAATGATGATACCATGCCAAGTTTCAAACATTTCAGCGTTCATTTGCAGTGCTTTTCAATTCAGGGTCATCTTAGCTCAAAATAAATCATGAAATGCATGAAAAATAGCAAATGAAGTCAGAAAAGGTTTGAAAAGTGAAGGTTGTGGCTTTGAATGGTGCATATTGAATGCATAAAAAGTCTTGAGTTGAAATATGTTTAAAAATTTGAAATCCTTTTGTAACTGATGAGTTTTCGTCTGAAACCCTGATACTTCGCAAGAGATTGTTCATTTTGTACACGACGTGCATCCAGTTTTTGCCGTAACCTCTCAACTTTTCAGCACATGCTATGTGGGTGAAATGATGATACCATGCCAAGTTTCAACCATTTCAGAGTTCATTTGCAGTGCTTTTCAATTCAGGGTCATCTTAGCTCAAAATAAATCATGAAATGCATGAAAAATAGCAAATGAAGTCAGAAAAGGTTTGAAAAGTGAAGGTTGTGGCTTTGAATGGTGCATATTGAATGCATAAAAAGTCTTGAGTTGAAATATGTTTAAAAATTTGAAATCCTGTTGTAACTGATGAGTTTTCGTCTGAAACCCTGATACTTCGAAAGAGATTGTTCATTTTGTAGACGAAGTGCATCCAGTTTTTGCCGTAACCTCTCAACTTTTTAGCACATGCTATGTGGGTGAAATGATGATACCATGCCAAGTTTCAACCATTTCAGAGTTCATTTGCAGTGCTTTTCAATTCAAGGTCATCTTAGCTCAAAATAAATCATGAAATGCATGAAAAATAGCAAATGAAGTCAGAAAAGGGTTGAAAAGTGAAGGTTGTGGCTTTGAATGGTGCATATTGAATGCATAAAAAGTCTTGAGTTGAAATATGTTTAAAAATTTGAAATCCTTTTGTAACTGATGAGTCTTCGTCTGAAACCGTGATACTTCGAAAGAGATTGTTCATTTTGTACACGAAGTGCATCCAGTTTTTGCCGTAACCCTCTCAACTTTTCAGCACATGCTATGTGGGTGAAATGGTGATACCATGCCAAGTTTCAACCATTTCAGAGTTCATTTGCAGTGCTTTTCAATTCAGGGTCATCTTAGCTCAGAATAAATCATGAAATGCATGAAAAATAGCAAATGAAGTCAGAAAAGGTTTTAAAAGTAATGATGTGTCTTTGAATGGTGCATATTGAATGCATAAAAAGTCTTGAGTTGAAATATGTTTAAAAATTAGAAATCCTTTTGTAACTGATGAGTTTTCAACTGAAACCCTGATACTTCGAAAGAGATTGTTCATTTTGTACACGAAGTGCATCCAGTTTTTGCCGTAACCCTCTCAACTTTTTAGCACATGCTATGTGGGTGAAATGATGATACCATGCCAAGTTTCAACCATTTTAGAGTTCATTTGCAGTGCTTTTCAATTCAGGGTCATCTTAGCTCAAAATAAATCATCAAATGCATGAAAAATAGCAAATGAAGTCAGAAAAGGTTTGAAAAGTGATGATGTGGCTTTGAATGGTGCATATTGAATGCATAAAAAGTATTGAGTTGAAATATGTTTAAAAATTTGAAATCCTTTTGTAACTGATGAGTTTTCGTCTGAAACCCTGAAACTTCGAAAGAGATTGTTCATTTTGTACACGAAGTGCATCCTGTTTTTGCCGTAACCCTCTCAACTTTTCAGCACATGCTATGTGGGTGAAATGGTGATACCATGCCAAGTTTCAACCATTTCAGAGTTCATTTGCAGTGCTTTTCAATTCAGGGTCATCTTAGCTCAAAATAAATCATGAAATGCATGAAAAATAGCAAATGAAGTCAGAAAAGGTTTGAAAAGTGATGATGTGTCTTTGAATGGTGCATATTGAATGCATAAAAAGTCTTGAGTTGAAATATGTTTAAAAATTTGAAATCCTTTTGTAAGTGATGAGTTTTCGTCTGAAACCCTGATACTTCGAAAGAGATTGTTCATTTTGTACACGAAGTGCATCTAGTTTTTGCCGTAACCCTCTCAACTTTTTAGCACATGCTATGTGGGTGAAATGATGATACCATGCCAAGTTTCAACCATTTTAGAGTTCATTTGCAGTGCTTTTCAATTCAGGGTCATCTCAGCTCAAAATAAATCATGAAATGCATGAAAAATAGCAAATGAAGTCAGAAAAGGTTTGAAAAGTGATGATGTGGTATTGAATGGTGCATATTGAATGCATAAAAAGTCTTGAGTTGAAATATGTTTAAAAATTTGAAATCCTTTTGTAACTGATGAGTATTCCTCTGAAACCCTGATACTTCGAAAGAGATTGTTCATTTTGTACACGAAGTGCATCCAGTTTTTGCCGTAACCATCTCAACTTTTTAGCACATGCTATGTCGGTGAACTGATGATACCATGCCAAGTTTCAACCATTTCAAAGTTCATTTGCAGTGCTTTTCAATTCAGGGTCATCTCAGCTCAAAATAAATCATGAAATGCATGAAAAATAGCAAATGAAGTCAGAAAAGGTTTGAAAAGTGATGATGTGTCTTTGAATGGTGCATATTGAATGCATAAAAAGTCTTGAGTTGAAATATGTTTAAAAATTTGAAATCCTTTTGTAACTGATGAGTTTTCGTCTGAAACCCTGATACTTCGAAAGAGATTGTTCATTTTGTACACGAAGTGCATCCAGTTTTTGCCGTAACCTCTCACCTTTTCAGCACATGCTATGTGGGTCAAATGATGATACCATGCCAAGTTTCAACCATTTCAGAGTTCATTTGCAGTGCTTTTCAATTTAGGGTCATCTTAGGTCAAAATAAATCATGAAATGCATGAAAAATAGCAAATGAAGTCAGAAAAGGTTTGAAAAGTGATGATGTGGCTTTGAATGGTGCATATTGAATGCATAAAAAGTCTTGAGTTCAAATATGTTTAAAAATTTGAAATCCTTTTGTAACTGATGAGTTTTCGTCTGAAACCCTGATACTTCGAAAGAGATTGTTCATTTTGTACACGAAGTGCATCCAGTTTTTGCCGTAACCATCTCAACTTTTTAGCACATGCTATGTCGGTGAAATGATGATACCATGCCAACTTTCAACCATTTCAGAGTTCATTTGCAGTGCTTTTCAATTCTGGGTCATCTTAGGTCAAAATAAATCATGAAATGCATGAAAAATAGCAAATGAAGTCAGAAAAGGGTTGAAAAGTGATGATGTGGCTTTGAATGGTGCATATTGAATGCATAAAAAGTCCTGAGTTTAAATATGTTTAAAAAATTAAAATCCTTTTGTAACTAATGAGTTTTCGTCTGAAACCCTGATACTTCAAAAGAGATTGTTCATTTTGTACACGAAGGGAATCAAGTTTTTTCCGTAACCCTCTCAACTTTTTAGCACATGCTATGTGGGTGAAATGATGATACCATGCCAAGTTTCAACCATTTTAGAGTTCATTTGCAGTGCTTTTCAATTCAGGGTCATCTCAGCTCAAAATAAATCACGAAATGCATGAAAAATAGCAAATGAAGTCAGAATAGGTTTGAAAAGTGATGATGTGGCATTGAATGGTGCATATTGAATGCATAAAAAGTCTTGAGTTGAAATATGTTTAAAAATTTGAAATCCTTTTGTAACTGATGAGTATTCCTCTGAAACCCTGATATTTCGAAAGAGATTGTTCATTTTGTACACGAAGTGCATCCAGTTTTTGCCGTAACCACCTCAACTTTTTAGCACATGCTATGTCGGTGAAATGATGATACCATGCCAAGTTTCAACCATTTCAAAGTTCATTTGCACTTCTTTTCAATTCAGGGTCATCTTAGCTCAAAATAAATCATGAAATGCATAAAAAATAGCAAATGAAGTCAGAAAAGGTTTGAAAAGTGATGATGTGTCTTTGAATGGTGCATATTGAATGCATAAAAAGTCTGGAGTTGAAATATGTTTAAAAATTTGAAATCCTTTTGTAACTGATGAGTTTTCGTCTGAAACCCTGATACTTTGAAAGAGATTGTTCATTTTGTACACGAAGTGCATCCAGTTTTTGCCGTAACCTCTCAACTTTTCAGCACATGCTATGTGGGTGAAATGATGATACCATGCCAAGTTTCAACCATTTCAGAGTTCATTTGCAGTGCTTTTCAATTCAGGGTCATCTTAGCTCAAAATAAATCATGAAATGCATGAAAAATAGCAAATGAAGTCAGAAAAGGTTTGAAAAGTGATGATGTAGATTTGAATGGTGCATATTGAATGCATAAAAAGTCTTGAGTTGAAATATGTTTAAAAATTTGAAATCCTTTTGTAACTGATGAGTTTTCGTCTGAAACCTTGATACTTCGAAAGAGATTGTTCATTTTGTACACGAAGTGCATCCAGTTTTTGCCGTAACCATCTCAACTTTTTAGCACATGCTATGTCGGTGAAATGATGATACCATGCCAACTTTCAACAATTTCAGAGTTCATTTGCAGTGCTTTTCAATTCAGGGTCATCTTAGCTCAAAATAAATCATGAAATGCATGAAAAATAGCAAATGAAGTCAGAAAATGGTTGAAAAGTGATGATGTGGCTTTGAATGGTGCATATTGAATGCATAAAAAGTCCTGAGTTTAAATATGTTTAAAAAATTAAAATCCTTTTGTAACTGATGAGTTTTCGTCTGGAACCCTGATACTTCGAAAGAGATTGTTCATTTTGTACACGAAGTGAATCCAGTTTTTGCCGTAACCCTCTCAACTTTTTAGCACATGCTATGTGGGTGAAATGATGATACCATGCCAAGTTTCAACCATTTTAGAGTTCATTTGCAGTGCTTTTCAATTCAGGGTCATCTTAGCTCAAAATAAATCATGAAATGGATTAAAAAAGCAAATGAAGTCAGAAAAGGTTTGAAAAGTGATGATGTGGCTTTGAATGGTGCATATTGAATGCATAAAAAGTCTTGAGTTGAAATATGTTTAAAAATTTGAAATCCTTTTGTAACTGTTGAGTTTTCGTCTGAAACCCTGATACTTCGAAAGAGATTGTTCATTTTGTACACGAAGTGCATCCAGTTTTTGCCGTAACCATCTCAACTTTTCAGCACATGCTATGTGGGTGAAATGGTGATACCATGCCAAGTTTCAACCATTTCAGAGTTCATTTGCAGTTCTTTTCAATTCAGGGTCATCTTAGCTCAAAATAAATCATGAAATGCATGAAAAATAGCAAATGAAGTCAGAAAAGGTTTGAAAAGTGATGATATGGCTTTGAATGGTGCATATTGAATGCATAAAAAGTCTTGAGTTGAAATGTGTTTAAAAATTTGAAGTCCTTTTGTAACTGATGAGTTTTCGTCTGAAACCCTGATACTTCGAAAGAGATTGTTCATTTTGTACACGAAGTGCATCCAGTTTTTGCCATAACCATCTCAACTTTTTAGCACATGCTATGTCGGTGCAATGATGATACCATGCCAAGTTTCAAACATTTCAGAGTTCATTTGCAGTGCTTTTCAATTTAGGGTCATCTTAGCTCAAAATAAATCATGAAATGCATGAAAAATAGCAAATGAAGTCAGAAAAGGTTTGAAAAGTGATGATGTGGCTTTGAATGGTGCATATTGAAAGCATAAAAAGTATTGAGTTGAAATATGTTTAAAAATTTGAACTCCTTTTGTAACTGATGAGTTTTCGTCTGAAACCCTGATACTTCGAAAGAGATTGTTCATTTTGTACACGAAGTGCGTCCAGTTTTTGCCGTAACCCTCTCAACTTTTTAGCACATGCTATGTGGGTGAAATGATGATACCATGCCAAGTTTCAACCATTTTAGAGTTCATTTGCAGTGCTTTTCAATTCAGGGTCATCTTAGCTCAAAATAAATCATCAAATGCATGAAAAATAGCAAATGAAGTCAGAAAAGGTTTGAAAAGTGATGATGTGGCGTTGAATGGTGCATATTGAATGCATAAAAAGTCTTGAGTTGAAATATGTTTAAAAATTAGAAATCCTTGTGTAACTGATGAGTTTTCGTCTGAAACCCTGATACTTCGAAAGAGATTGTTCATTTTGTACACGAAGTGCATCCAGTTTTTGCCGTAACCCTCTCATCTTTTTAGCACATGCTATGTGGGTGAAATGATGATACCATGCCAAGTTTCAACCATTTCAGAGTTCATTTGCAGTGCTTTTCAATTCAGGGTCATCTTAGCTCAAAATAAATCATCAAATGCATGAAAAATAGCAAATGAAGTCAGAAAAGGTTTGAAAAGTGATGATGTGGCTTTGAATGGTGCATATTGAATGCATAAAAAGTCTTGAGTTGAAATATGTTTAAAAATTTGAAATCCTTTTGTAACTGATGAGTTTTCGTCTGAAACCCTGATACTTCGAAAGAGATAGTTCATTTTGTACACGAAGTGCATCCAGTTTTTGCCGTAACCCTCTCAACTTTTTAGCACATGCTATGTGGGTGAAATGGTGATACCATGCCAAGTTTCAACCATTTCAGAGTTCATTTGCAGTGCTTTTCAATTCAGGGTCATCTCAGCTCAAAATAAATCATGAAATGCATGAAAAATAGCAAATGAAGTCAGAAAAGGTTTGAAAAGTGATGATGTGTCTTTGAATGGTTCATATTGAATGCATAAAAAGTCTTGAGTTGAAATATGTTTAAAAATTTGAAATCCTTTTGTAACTGATGAGTTTTCGTCTGAAACCCTGATACTTCGAAAGAGATTGTTCATTTTGTACACGAAGTGCATCTAGTTTTTGCCGTAACCCTCTCAACTTTTTAGCACATGCTATGTGGGTGAAATGATGATACCATGCCAAGTTTCAACCATTTTAGAGTTCATTTGCAGTGCTTTTCAATTCAGGGTCATCTCAGCTCAAAATAAATCATGAAATGCTTCAAAAATAGCAAATGAAGTCAGAAAAGGTTTGAAAAGTGATGATGTGGCTTTGAATGGTGCATATTGAATGCATAAAAAGTCTTGAGTTGAAATATGTTTAAAAATTTGAAATCCTTTTGTAACTGATGAGTTTTCGTCTGAAACCCTGATACTTCGAAAGAGATTGTTCATTTTGTACACGAAGTGCATCCAGTTTTTGCCGTAACCATCTCAACCTTTCAGCACATGCTATGTCTTTGAAATGATGATACCATGCCAAGTTTCAAACATTTCAGCGTTCATTTGCAGTGCTTTTCAATTCAGGGTCATCTTAGCTCAAAATAAATCATGAAATGCATGAAAAATAGCAAATGAAGTCAGAAAAGGTTTGAAAAGTGAAGGTTGTGGCTTTGAATGGTGCATATTGAATGCATAAAAAGTCTTGAGTTGAAATATGTTTAAAAATTTGAAATCCTTTTGTAACTGATGAGTTTTCGTCTGAAACCCTGATACTTCGAAAGAGATTGTTCATTTTGTACACGACGTGCATCCAGTTTTTGCCGTAACCTCTCAACTTTTCAGCACATGCTATGTGGGTGAAATGATGATACCATGCCAAGTTTCAACCATTTCAGAGTTCATTTGCAGTGCTTTTCAATTCAGGGTCATCTTAGCTCAAAATAAATCATGAAATGCATGAAAAATAGCAAATGAAGTCAGAAAAGGTTTGAAAAGTGAAGGTTGTGGCTTTGAATGGTGCATATTGAATGCATAAAAAGTCTTGAGTTGAAATATGTTTAAAAATTTGAAATCCTGTTGTAACTGATGAGTTTTCGTCTGAAACCCTGATACTTCGAAAGAGATTGTTCATTTTGTACACGAAGTGCATCCAGTTTTTGCCGTAACCTCTCAACTTTTTAGCACATGCTATGTGGGTGAAATGATGATACCATGCCAAGTTTCAACCATTTCAGAGTTCATTTGCAGTGCTTTTCAATTCGAGGTCATCTTAGCTCAAAATAAATCATGAAATGCATGAAAAATAGCAAATGAAGTCAGAAAAGGGTTGAAAAGTTATGATGTGGCTTTGAATGGTGCATATTGAATGCATAAAAAGTCTTGAGTTGAAATATGTTTAAAAATTTGAAATCCTTTTGTAACTGATGAGTTATCGTCTGAAACCCTGATACTTCGAAAGAGATTGTTCATTTTGTACACGAAGTGCATCTAGTTTTTGCCGTAACCATCTCAACTTTTTAGCACATGCTATGTCGGTGAAATGATGATACCATGCCAACTTTCAACCATTTCAGAGTTCATTTGCAGTGCTTTTCAATTCAGGGTCATCTTAGCTCAAAATAAATCATGAAATGCATGAAAAATAGCAAATTAAGCCAGAAAAGGGTTGAAAAGTGATGATGTTGCTTTGAATGGTGCATATTGAATGCATAAAAAGTCCTGAGTTTAAATATGTTTAAAAATTTGAAATCCTTTTGTAAATGATGAGTTTTCGTCTGAAACCCTGATACTTCGAAAGAGATTGTTCATTTTGTACACGAAGTGCATCCAATTTTTGCCGTAACCCTTTTCAGCACATGCTATGTGGGTGAAATGATGATACCATGCCAAGTTTCAACCATTTCAGAGTTCATTTGCAGTGCTTTTCAATTCAAGGTCATCTTAGCTCAAAATAAATCATGAAATGCATGAAAAATAGCAAATGAAGTCAGAAAAGGTTTGAAAAGTGAAGGTTGTGGCTTTGAATGGTGCATATTGAATGCATAAAAAGTCTTGAGTTGAAATATGTTTAAAAATTTGAAATCCTTTTGTAACTGATGAGTCTTCGTCTGAAACCGTGATACTTCGAAAGAGATTGTTCATTTTGTACACGAAGTGCATCCAGTTTTTGCCGTAACCCTCTCAACTTTTCAGCACATGCTATGTGGGTGAAATGGTGATACCATGCCAAGTTTCAACCATTTCAGAGTTCATTTGCAGTGCTTTTCAATTCAGGGTCATCTTAGCTCAGAATAAATCATGAAATGCATGAAAAATAGCAAATGAAGTCAGAAAAGGTTTTAAAAGTAATGATGTGTCTTTGAATGGTGCATATTGAATGCATAAAAAGTCTAGATTTGAAATATGTTTAAAAATTAGAAATCCTTTTGTAACTGATGAGTTTTCAACTGAAACCCTGATACTTCGAAAGAGATTGTTCATTTTGTACACGAAGTGCATCCAGTTTTTGCCGTAACCATCTCAACTTTTTAGCACATGCTATGTGGGTGAAATGATGATACCATGCCAAGTTTCAACCATTTTAGAGTTCATTTGCAGTGCTTTTCAATTCAGGGTCATCTCAGCTCAAAATAAATCACGAAATGCATGAAAAATAGCAAATGAAGTCAGAATAGGTTTGAAAAGTGATGATGTGGCATTGAATGGTGCATATTGAATGCATAAAAAGTCTTGAGTTGAAATATGTTTAAAAATTTGAAATCCTTTTGTAACTGATGAGTATTCCTCTGAAACCCTGATATTTCGGAAGAGATTGTTCATTTTGTACACGAAGTGCATCCAGTTTTTGCCGTAACCACCTCAACTTTTTAGCACATGCTATGTCGGTGAAATGATGATACCATGCCAAGTTTCAACCATTTCAAAGTTCATTTGCACTTCTTTTCAATTCAGGGTCATCTTAGCTCAAAATAAATCATGAAATGCATAAAAAATAGCAAATGAAGTCAGAAAAGGTTTGAAAAGTGATGATGTGTCTTTGAATGGTGCATATTGAATGCATAAAAAGTCTGGAGTTGAAATATGTTTAAAAATTTGAAATCCTTTTGTAACTGATGAGTTTTCGTCTGAAACCCTGATACTTTGAAAGAGATTGTTCATTTTGTACACGAAGTGCATCCAGTTTTTGCCGTAACCTCTCAACTTTTCAGCACATGCTATGTGGGTGAAATGATGATACCATGCCAAGTTTCAACCATTTCAGAGTTCATTTGCAGTGCTTTTCAATTCAGGGTCATCTTAGCTCAAAATAAATCATGAAATGCATGAAAAATAGCAAATGAAGTCAGAAAAGGTTTGAAAAGTGATGATGTAGATTTGAATGGTGCATATTGAATGCATAAAAAGTCTTGAGTTGAAATATGTTTAAAAATTTGAAATCCTTTTGTAACTGATGAGTTTTCGTCTGAAACCCTGATACTTCGAAAGAGATTGTTCATTTTGTACACGAAGTGCATCCAGTTTTTGCCGTAACCATCTCAACTTTTTAGCACATGCTATGTTGGTGAAATGATGATACCATGCCAACTTTCAACAATTTCAGAGTTCATTTGCAGTGCTTTTCAATTCAGGGTCATCTTAGCTCAAAATAAATCATGAAATGCATGAAAAATAGCAAATGAAGTCAGAAAATGGTTGAAAAGTGATGATGTGGCTTTGAATGGTGCATATTGAATGCATAAAAAGTCCTGAGTTTAAATATGTTTAAAAAATTAAAATCCTTTTGTAACTGATGAGTTTTCGTCTGGAACCCTGATACTTCGAAAGAGATTGTTCATTTTGTACACGAAGTGAATCCAGTTTTTGCCGTAACCCTCTCAACTTTTTAGCACATGCTATGTGGGTGAAATGATGATACCATGCCAAGTTTCAACCATTTTAGAGTTCATTTGCAGTGCTTTTCAATTCAGGGTCATCTTAGCTCAAAATAAATCATGAAATGGATTAAAAAAGCAAATGAAGTCAGAAAAGGTTTGAAAAGTGATGATGTGGCTTTGAATGGTGCATATTGAATGCATAAAAAGTCTTGAGTTGAAATATGTTTAAAAATTTGAAATCCTTTTGTAACTGTTGAGTTTTCGTCTGAAACCCTGATACTTCGAAAGAGATTGTTCATTTTGTACACGAAGTGCATCCAGTTTTTGCCGTAACCATCTCAACTTTTCAGCACATGCTATGTGGGTGAAATGGTGATACCATGCCAAGTTTCAACCATTTCAGAGTTCATTTGCAGTTCTTTTCAATTCAGGGTCATCTTAGCTCAAAATAAATCATGAAATGCATGAAAAATAGCAAATGAAGTCAGAAAAGGTTTGAAAAGTGATGATATGGCTTTGAATGGTGCATATTGAATGCATAAAAAGTCTTGAGTTGAAATGTGTTTAAAAATTTGAAGTCCTTTTGTAACTGATGAGTTTTCGTCTGAAACCCTGATACTTCGAAAGAGATTGTTCATTTTGTACACGAAGTGCATCCAATTTTTGCCATAACCATCTCAACTTTTTAGCACATGCTATGTCGGTGCAATCATGATACCATGCCAAGTTTCAAACATTTCAGAGTTCATTTGCAGTGCTTTTCAATTTAGGGTCATCTTAGCTCAAAATAAATCATGAAATGCATGAAAAATAGCAAATGAAGTCAGAAAAGGTTTGAAAAGTGATGATGTGGCTTTGAATGGTGCATATTGAATGCATAAAAAGTATTGAGTTGAAATATGTTTAAAAATTTGAACTCCTTTTGTAACTGATGAGTTTTCGTCTGAAACCCTGATACTTCGAAAGAGATTGTTCATTTTGTACACGAAGTGCGTCCAGTTTTTGCCGTAACCCTCTCAACTTTTCAGCACATGCTATGTGGGTGAAATGATGATACCATGCCAAGTTTCAACCATTTTAGAGTTCATTTGCAGTGCTTTTCAATTCAGGGTCATCTCAGCTCAAAATAAATCACGAAATGCATGAAAAATAGCAAATGAAGTCAGAATAGGTTTGAAAAGTGATGATGTGGCATTGAATGGTGCATATTGAATGCATAAAAAGTCTTGAGTTGAAATATGTTTAAAAATTTGAAATCCTTTTGTAACTGATGAGTATTCCTCTGAAACCCTGATATTTCGAAAGAGATTGTTCATTTTGTACACGAAGTGCATCCAGTTTTTGCCGTAACCACCTCAACTTTTTAGCACATGCTATGTCGGTGAAATGATGATACCATGCCAAGTTTCAACCATTTCAAAGTTCATTTGCACTTCTTTTCAATTCAGGGTCATCTTAGCTCAAAATAAATCATGAAATGCATAAAAAATAGCAAATGAAGTCAGAAAAGGTTTGAAAAGTGATGATGTGTCTTTGAATGGTGCATATTGAATGCATAAAAAGTCTGGAGTTGAAATATGTTTAAAAATTTGAAATCCTTTTGTAACTGATGAGTTTTCGTCTGAAACCCTGATACTTTGAAAGAGATTGTTCATTTTGTACACGAAGTGCATCCAGTTTTTGCCGTAACCTCTCAACTTTTCAGCACATGCTATGTGGGTGAAATGATGATACCATGCCAAGTTTCAACCATTTCAGAGTTCATTTGCAGTGCTTTTCAATTCAGGGTCATCTTAGCTCAAAATAAATCATGAAATGCATGAAAAATAGCAAATGAAGTCAGAAAAGGTTTGAAAAGTGATGATGTAGATTTGAATGGTGCATATTGAATGCATAAAAAGTCTTGAGTTGAAATATGTTTAAAAATTTGAAATCCTTTTGTAACTGATGAGTTTTCGTCTGAAACCCTGATACTTCGAAAGAGATTGTTCATTTTGTACACGAAGTGCATCCAGTTTTTGCCGTAACCATCTCAACTTTTTAGCACATGCTATGTTGGTGAAATGATGATACCATGCCAACTTTCAACAATTTCAGAGTTCATTTGCAGTGCTTTTCAATTCAGGGTCATCTTAGCTCAAAATAAATCATGAAATGCATGAAAAATAGCAAATGAAGTCAGAAAATGGTTGAAAAGTGATGATGTGGCTTTGAATGGTGCATATTGAATGCATAAAAAGTCCTGAGTTTAAATATGTTTAAAAAATTAAAATCCTTTTGTAACTGATGAGTTTTCGTCTGGAACCCTGATACTTCGAAAGAGATTGTTCATTTTGTACACGAAGTGAATCCAGTTTTTGCCGTAACCCTCTCAACTTTTTAGCACATGCTATGTGGGTGAAATGATGATACCATGCCAAGTTTCAACCATTTTAGAGTTCATTTGCAGTGCTTTTCAATTCAGGGTCATCTTAGCTCAAAATAAATCATGAAATGGATTAAAAAAGCAAATGAAGTCAGAAAAGGTTTGAAAAGTGATGATGTGGCTTTGAATGGTGCATATTGAATGCATAAAAAGTCTTGAGTTGAAATATGTTTAAAAATTTGAAATCCTTTTGTAACTGTTGAGTTTTCGTCTGAAACCCTGATACTTCGAAAGAGATTGTTCATTTTGTACACGAAGTGCATCCAGTTTTTGCCGTAACCATCTCAACTTTTCAGCACATGCTATGTGGGTGAAATGGTGATACCATGCCAAGTTTCAACCATTTCAGAGTTCATTTGCAGTTCTTTTCAATTCAGGGTCATCTTAGCTCAAAATAAATCATGAAATGCATGAAAAATAGCAAATGAAGTCAGAAAAGGTTTGAAAAGTGATGATATGGCTTTGAATGGTGCATATTGAATGCATAAAAAGTCTTGAGTTGAAATGTGTTTAAAAATTTGAAGTCCTTTTGTAACTGATGAGTTTTCGTCTGAAACCCTGATACTTCGAAAGAGATTGTTCATTTTGTACACGAAGTGCATCCAATTTTTGCCATAACCATCTCAACTTTTTAGCACATGCTATGTCGGTGCAATCATGATACCATGCCAAGTTTCAAACATTTCAGAGTTCATTTGCAGTGCTTTTCAATTTAGGGTCATCTTAGCTCAAAATAAATCATGAAATGCATGAAAAATAGCAAATGAAGTCAGAAAAGGTTTGAAAAGTGATGATGTGGCTTTGAATGGTGCATATTGAATGCATAAAAAGTATTGAGTTGAAATATGTTTAAAAATTTGAACTCCTTTTGTAACTGATGAGTTTTCGTCTGAAACCCTGATACTTCGAAAGAGATTGTTCATTTTGTACACGAAGTGCGTCCAGTTTTTGCCGTAACCCTCTCAACTTTTTAGCACATGCTATGTGGGTGAAATGATGATACCATGCCAAGTTTCAACCATTTTAGAGTTCATTTGCAGTGCTTTTCAATTCAGGGTCATCTTAGCTCAAAATAAATCATCAAATGCATGAAAAATAGCAAATGAAGTCAGAAAAGGTTTGAAAAGTGATGATGTGGCGTTGAATGGTGCATATTGAATGCATAAAAAGTCTTGAGTTGAAATATGTTTAAAAATTAGAAATCCTTTTGTAACTGATGAGTTTTCGTCTGAAACCCTGATACTTCGAAAGAGATTGTTCATTTTGTACACGAAGTGCATCCAGTTTTTGCCGTAACCCTCTCAACTTTTTAGCACATGCTATGTGGGTGAAATGATGATACTATGCCAAGTTTCAACCATTTCAGAGTTCATTTGCAGTGCTTTTCAATTCAGGGTCATCTTAGCTCAAAATAAATCATCAAATGCATGAAAAATAGCAAATGAAGTCAGAAAAGGTTTGAAAAGTGATGATGTGGCTTTGAATGGTGCATATTGAATGCATAAAAAGTCTTGAGTTGAAATATGTTTAAAAATTTGAAATCCTTTTGTAACTGATGAGTTTTCGTCTGAAACCCTGATACTTCGAAAGAGATAGTTCATTTTGTACACGAAGTGCATCCAGTTTTTGCCGTAACCCTCTCAACTTTTTAGCACATGCTATGTGGGTGAAATGGTGATACCATGCCAAGTTTCAACCATTTCAGAGTTCATTTGCAGTGCTTTTCAATTCAGGGTCATCTCAGCTCAAAATAAATCATGAAATGCATGAAAAATAGCAAATGAAGTCAGAAAAGGTTTGAAAAGTGATGATGTGTCTTTGAATGGTTCATATTGAATGCATAAAAAGTCTTGAGTTGAAATATGTTTAAAAATTTGAAATCCTTTTGTAACTGATGAGTTTTCGTCTGAAACCCTGATACTTCGAAAGAGATTGTTCATTTTGTACACGAAGTGCATCTAGTTTTTGCCGTAACCCTCTCAACTTTTTAGCACATGCTATGTGGGTGAAATGATGATACCATGCCAAGTTTC